>JAUJYP020000926.1:0-656772 GCA_030674075.2 Linum usitatissimum | reverse complement strand
TCCGTTGACGACGTCTCCTATCGTCGTCGACAAGGCCACTGTAATCGGCAGCGGCGGGGATGGTCGGGATTCTCCGACAATATCGCCTTACTACACTTACAAATTCGATCAGAGGAACAAATCCGAGGAATATTCATCGTCGTCGCCGACGACTGGTCGTCGCTCGCAATCCCCTGCCATGAAATCAAGAAGGAGGTGGAGGCAGAGGTATTATTCCAATGCAGCGAGTTCCAGAGTAACGCTCCGTAGGCTGATGGTTTGCGGTGGTGCTCCTGCTGATACGGCCGTGGTCGACGCCGTGCTGGTTGCCGTGAACAAGTCAACGTCGACTGTGCGGAGTAATGTTACTGTGAATACGCAGTCCACGTCAGCAGCGAAAAACAGGGTTATGGTCGGGAGTGCTCATGAATTGCAGCTTAAGCTACACCGTGATCAACAGCATCAAAGTGGTCGCCGCCGGTAAGTTATGAGATCAATAGAAACTAAACGTAAAAGGAATGCTATAATTATGAATCTCTCATATTCGAGCTATTAGTATGGTTTTTTTAGGGTAGGAATTGGGAGTGGTGCGGTTAGTGATTAACCTAACCCTAATTTTAGTAAAATCACTAATCACCAACCGCACCATATTATTTGATGTTAATCACTAACTACATAATCATACAATTGAAAAAAACTCAACAACATATAGACCAAATATAATTAATATCAATTTAAAACTTTAAAGTTTACAAACCTAACAAGGATATATAAAAATCTACAACTAGTTAAGACTTGAAACAACACATTCCGTAATTTATTACAGTTTGAATCATCAAATCGTGAGTCAATAAATTCGCTAGATCATCAAAATTTGATGTGTGGTTCAAAGAAATACAACTTATAGATAATAAGTGTACGTTAATTCCTCTATAAATAATTTGGGCAGGTTAAATTTGTTTCATTATGTAACTGTTAGCTAGTAAAAACTAAGATTGTTTGTGGTGAGTTGTGTTTTGCCGTATTTACATCGGTTTTATGGTTAACAATTGACTGCATACCGCAAATTTTGTTGTGAATAGTGGTTACATAACCATTGACCACTAATCAATATCCCCTCTCTAATGGTATTAGAGTTTTTTTACTGTTAAATTTGACGGAGAAGTCTAGGATCAAATCCCGCCAACTCTTAATATAACAATTTCACATGCACAAGGTTTTATAGAAAGATTTGTGCAAACTTCAATACTCATTTATGGGCTTTTGTTTAAGGAGAAGAATATTATAAAAACTAATTACGAATCTCTCCAACAATGCAGAACTAACGGTTTTGAGGGATCAAATCCAAAAGGATCGTCACATGGTGGCTTATTCTGCCGGCAAACAGATGTTTCTGAAGCCTATAGGCCCGTCGGAGCTCCGACTTGCACGTAAGCTAAACAATCCTATTCCGATTTCTCCTTTGGTATTTCGTCCGTAAGCATTTGAAGATGGCAGAAAACTGTGAATGCAGGCAATGCGGCAAGTCGTTTCGGCCAGAGAAGCTACACATGCACATGTCCAGATCCTGCAGAGGAATGGCGGCCCCTAATTCGCCATGTAAACCGTTTGTGAAGAAACAACTAATTACCGCAACGAGTGCTTAATTAACTGACACACTCTGTGTAATCTTCAACTTAACTTCAATTTACGTGTACTTATGTTTCGAAATTTAAAAGACAACACCATTAACATTGCGAGAACCCGAATTCGAGACTTTAACCAAGCAAACTACGAGTCATCAAGTCATGAAGCAACATACCAAGGATATTAAGCGCGCAGAGACTCAAGCATTTTGAATCGACGGCAGTGGGGTGGGCCAAAGTGGGAGATGAATAGACAGCACGTAGAAGTATTCGTCATATGGGAATGAGTCTTTGTCGATGTAGATTAGCACTCTCACGGTTCTGCTTCCGAAATTGCACTCTAGCAACGTGTCATCGGTGGACAGGTACCCGACCATGGGATCACTGGGATGCATAGACCGGAATGTCAAGCCCGAAAAGTCTGACAATGACCAACACTGCTCCTCTTCTGTCCAACCCCATTCCATATCAACAAGGACATCAACATCGTGCTCGAGACACCACTGGCCATCTGCGAGTACAAATACTCTTACTCGTGTATCCTGTGCTTGCGCTACCCATAACGAGCCTTGACATAGGCTAAGCCCGTTGTATAACATTGTGTTTTCATTACACCATCGCAATCGATTTGAAGGCGGATCGAGGCGATCCATGAGAAACTCACCCTTGTTGGTATCATAGACTAAAAAATCATCCCAATCTTCCACAATCCAATAAAGCTTCCCATTATAGGCAACCATGGGACCACCACAAAGAATTTCGAGCATACAATTGATATGGTCCGGCAACGGTACTCGATAAGTAGTAGTCCAGCATCCTGTTTGCGACGAGAACACCTCCACATCTACATTGCAAATATCCTCATCCTTATTATAACGAGTGGCGACCAGACGGACCACCTTGAATCCGAATCGACTATTCACAACGACCGAACCATCATCCTCATTCAAATTGTAGAATGGATCAGAGACGAAACCAACTTTAACATCCATATTGTTTTCACAAGGAGGGAACGGTGGAAGATCGAGCCATTTCTTAGTGATCGGGTTGCAAATGCAGTATCTCTCACCGTAGACTATGTTGCGGGTGCACAAGAGCAAGCCATTTGCAGATCCCAATACTATATGGAACAAGCTGTTGTACCGAAGATTCAAGCCTTCCAGTATGGGGAGGAAATCTAAGGAGAATTTGGAAGGATCAGAACAATAATAGGTGGGATTTAACGTGAAAATTTGTCTGGCACTCCATTGGCCACGGATCAGCCGCTTATCTTCCAGTTCTCTAGCCCTCTGGAGAACAAATCCAGCGACAAAAGCAGGATTATCATCAATACAAGAGAGCCAAAGCTTGCAGACAGTCTTACACCGAAGCAAATCGAGCCAAGGAACGCGACTCAACACTTCCGTCAGTACATGAGGAGTCAGAACATCATTGATGCATAATGCAGGTGATTCCGCCAAAGCCATTGATGGAAAATTCAAACCACAGCAATCCTGACCGATTCAGCACATATATGAAGTTATCTATCGACAGTGAGCATCAAATTGAGATTGGAAAGAGAGATTCAGGGGATTTAGATACTAGAATCCCGAAATCACACATCAGCTTACCTCGAAGATGATTTTCTTGAAATCCAAGTACACGGAAAGACGCGGGAAGCTGAGCAGAGTGATATCGCAGCTGGCAAGCGATGGAGAAGTTGATCTTCGTTCTAAAGCTCCGAAGCAACGATCGATTCACAGAAATGGTGACTTCAAGATTTAGAGAATCAGTAGGGTTCGAGTTCGATAGATTTGAAAGGATTTGAATTTTGAATATAGCTCTCTGCATTGCATGGGCTTCAGCACCGGAGAATTGTATGGGCTTAAATTTGAATAAAACCCAAAAAAAATATCAGTTCAATGCATCGGGTCGGGCCTCTATGAACAAATTCGTTTTCATCATTTGACGAGCGGCGAGCTATATTCAAAATTCAAATCCTTTCAAATCTATACGAACTCGAACGCTACTGATTCTCCAAGGTTGAAGAAGGCACCATTTCTGTGAATCGATCGTTGCTTCGGAGCTTAAGAACGAAGATCAACTTCTCCATCGCTTGCCAGCTGCGATATCACTCTGCTGCTCAGCTTCCCGCGTCTTTTCGTGTGCCTGGATTTGAAGAAAATCATCTGCGAGGTAAGCTGATTGTGTGATTTCATCCCCTGAATCTCTCTTCCAATTTCAAGTTGATGCTTACTATTGGTAGATAATTTCTTATTTGTGCTGAATCGGTCAGGATTTCTGTGGTCTGGATTTGAATTTTCCATCAATGGCTCGTGTGGAATCACCTGCATTATGCATCAACGATGTTCTGGCTCCTCATCTACTGATGGAAATCTTGATTCGCGCCCCTTGGGACGATTTGCTTCCGTGTAAGAACGTCTGCAAGCTTTGGGTCTCTTGTATCGATGATGATCCTGGATTTGTCGGTGGGTTTATTTTTCCAGAGGGCTAAAGAACTGGAAGATAAGCGGCTGATCCATGCCCAGTGGAGTAACAGTCAAATCGCCTCGTTAAATCCCACCTCTTACTGCACCGATGCTTCCAGATTCTCATTGGATTTCCTCCCTATACTGGAAGGCTTGGATCTTCCCTATTCCAGCTTGTTCCATATAGTATTGGGATCATCGAATGGCTTGCTCTTGGGCACCCGTGACATGGGCTACGGTGAAAGATACTGCATTTGCAACCCGATCACTAAGAAATGGCTCGATCTTCCACCGTTCCCTCCTTATGAAAACAATATTGATGTTAAAGTTGGTTTCTGTCTCTGATCCATTCTACAATTTGAATGAGGATGATGGTTCTGTCGTTGTGAATAGTCGATTCAGATTCAAGGTGGTTCGTCTGGTCGCCACTCGTTGGAATATGGAGGATGAGGATGGAGATATTCACAACGTTGATGTGGAGGTGTTCTCGTCGGAAACTGGATGCTGGACTACTACTTATCGAGTACCGTTACCGGGCCATATCCATTGTATGCTCGAAATCCTCTTCGGTGGCGTACCCATGGTTCCTTACAATGGGAAGCTCTATTGGATTGCAGAAGAATGTTGTGATTTTCTGGTCTATGATACAAACAAGAATGAGTTTGTCATGGACCGTCTCGATCCTCCTTCTGAGGCATTGCGATATGGCCCGTATGATGGGAAGATAATGCGATACGAAGGCCTTAGCTTATGTGAAGGCTCGTTATGGGTAGCGCAAAATCGTGGTACTCAACTAAGAGTATTCGTGCTTGCGGATGGTAAGTGGTCTATCAAGCATGACGTTGATATGTTTGATGATATGGAATGGAGCTGGATGAAGGAGGAGGATGAGATTTTCTCAACTTCGTCCTCTCGGGAACCAAAATTCCTCTATATGCATCCCAGTGATCCCATGGTTGGGTACATGTCGACCGAGTCGATGTTGCTAGAGTTCAATTTCGCAAGCGGAACCGTGAAAGTGCTAATCGACATCGAGTGTGCGAGTCGTGCCCGTACCATGACTTCTATGTGCAGCCTGTTTATCTTCCTCTTTGGCCCACCCATTGCCGTCGCTTCGAGCTGCTTGAGTTGGGGATTCCGTCCATTACCGTTCGAGAGCCTATGCAATATACAATACGAAAAGAACTGGTTAACGAGGTGTATGTCTATAGTTTGATAGTATAGTTGAAATCACCTTAATTGATCAATAATTATTGTGTTTCTTTTCTATGTGTTATAGTGCGAAGAATCATTACGTTCCAATGGCCTCGTTTGGTATGGAGTAATGGAGAGTGGGGAAAGTAGAAAAAGGGAATTGAAGAATCAGAGATTGTGTAATTTCAATTATATTGTTTGATGACAAAGTTTGCAATTGAAATACAATTTTCAATTTGTTAGGGATTTATCGTGCAATGACCGTGATGCCCTTATTTGAAATCCAATTTCAAAACTCATCATCCTCTAGTTAGCAAAAATTCGTTTAATACTCGTATAATATACATATACGTACTATATGCGTTTAGAACTTCCGTTCTCGTACTATTGTAGTGCCGTTTAATTTTAAAATTTTAATATTTTCTAATTGTTGCCGAAATTTAAATGTATTGCTATGTTGAAAAAATGTATAAACTATGTCCGTATTTTCTAATTGTTGCCAAAATTTAAACGTACTATTATACCATACTCGTCCTGTATTTTACTAACTATAAATAAGAACAAATCCGATACCCACCACTATTTATATTTCTTAGGGAAGAAGAACTAATATCTATACATATCTACAACCATATATTATAATATGCCATGGCTAATCATATAATTTTTTCAAGTATGCATTACATAATTGCAATAATATATTACATGTTTTTGGCTAATCAAACCAATATCTCACTTTTATTCTCCACCTCGGTTGTTATAGTCGTTATAACCGTAAAGGAAGTTGGGGTAATAATGACAATATCTATCCATTGTTTACGAAAACTCAGAGTTTTGAAAAAAACATCATCAACACCATGTATTTGAAAAATGCACATTTGAGAGGAAATGTGGGCTCAGAGGAAAAGTGTTTTCGTAAAACACTGGCCAATTAAAATTAAACAAACAAGTGTTTCTTTGTTACTCTGAGTTTTCACAATACTCTCCTAATTTCCTCTATACCAAACGAGGGCTAAGTCTAATTGATGGGAGGGATTCGTAATCAGTTTTTATGGCATTTCTTTACACTCCCCTCGAGCAAGGGTCCATGGAAGAGAATTGAAGTTCACACATATCGACAAAAGCTTTACGCATGTGATATTTTTATATTGGGGCTCAGAAGATTCGATCACATAACTTCTCGGTCAAATCACATAACCATAGTGCATAATCAAATAACAAGTTATTGGGTAATCAAACTAAACGATTCAGCTTACAAAAAACAACATAATTAGCAGATTAGGAGTCAAGTCATGAGGCAACAAACCAAATGATATTAAGAGCACAGCTACTCGACTCTTTTGAAAATTTTCAAATAAAATTGATTTTTAACTTTATTTAATCATTATTTACTTACTGAGATTATCATAGTGAAATTTGATTTTTTATTCATTTTCAATATAAATGTTAAATATTAGCCGATTTGAAAATTTTGAATTTTTTTATAAAAATGGTCAAAATTCCTTAGTATAACACACGAAAATTGACCAATTTTGATATGAAATTGAAACTTTTTTCAATTGACTAATATTTAACATGTATGTTGAAAATGACTAAAAACTAAGATTTCATTGTGTTAAAACTTTCAAATAATAATGAAATAAAATTAAAATTTATTATCGTTGTTAGTAAAAATGTATGTATTTTTTAATAAAAAAATTTAGTTTAGATTTTTATCAATTTCTCTACATGCCTGCAAAAATTAGCCGATTTTTAATACAACGGATATGAATTCAAAAAAGATGACCCACCAAAAGTTCAAATAGAAAACTGAATCCCTAAACGACACCCTAGTTTTCGAATTAGACGACGCCCTAAAATACTGAAATTACTAAATTGACCTTTCGTAAACTTATAAGAAGTTCAATCTTGAACAAACACATTCAATCTAAAACACTCTAAAACACAAAAGTTGAAGAAGTTGAAGATCCTAACTCGAAGATTCAACGAGAAATCGAAGTTTCGAACGAAGATCGACGACTTTCGGAAAAGGTAACCCTAATTTCAGCTTGTTTTAATGAATTTTGAAAAAAAAAATTATTTAATTGGGCCAGACGGACGGCTGGCCCAATTAAATAATTTTTTTTTTTATACTCATTGACCCAGACGGACGGACCCGCCGTCCGTCTGGGTCAAATTTTTTTTTTTTTTTTTAAAAAATTATTTTATTACAATTAATTTAAATTCACTTTGTCATAATTTAGGGTTTAGTTGAATTCGGTTTAGGGTTAGGGTTTAGATGAATTTAATTTAGGATTTAGGGTTTAGGTAAATTTAGTTTAGGGTTTAGATGAACTTAGTTTAGGGTTTAGATGAATTTAGTTTAGGGTTTAGGGTTTAGGTGAATTTAGATTTTTAGGGTTTAGATGAATATAGTTTAGGGTTTACGTGAATTTAGGGTTGTAGGGTTTAGATTAGAGTTTAGGTAAATTTAATTTAGAATTTAGGGTTTAGGTGAATTTAGGGTTTAGGGTTTAGATGAATTTAGATTTTTAGGGTTTAGATGAATATAGTTTAGGGTTTACGTGAATTTAGGGTTTTTAGGGTTTACGTGAATTTAGGGTTTTTAGGGTTTAGATTAGGGTTCATAATTAGTCTTAATGTAATTGATAAAAATATTTTATAAGTATGTGATTAATTAGATAATTCCGTTTATTATAGTGTTTGAATAAAATGGCGAAGACAAAAGGCGGAGGTAAGCAAAGATAAGACCGACCCTGGTCGAAGAAGAGACTGATGGAATTCAGAAAATGCGAGGGAAGGGCAAGTCGTTGGAAACTATGAACCGACTTGCCGAGCGTGTGATTACTGCTTCTAATAGGAGAGAAGCAGATAAGAAGAAGAAGAAGCAGAAGATTTACGAGACCCCCGAGTCTTTTACCCCGATTAGGATTCCTGTATGTCAGGATAAACCTCCATCCCCCGCTAGGCTCGCAGAGTTCCCCCCTTTCGACTTCACGGCGGAGGTTTATACTAGATGACGACGAGGAGGAGTTATTTGGTGGGTACGAGTCCGATACGTTTCGGCCTCCACCATTTAGGGCGTCCATCGGTTCGTCTCACGCTTCGCCGAGCGTTGAGCCGCAACCGGGAGAGATGGTTCTTTTGCTCCCGCCACTAGTACACACGGTGCCCGGAGGGATGAGGAGGTCCACACTATCGGGGTTGCGGGAAACCTTTCCCGCACATGGCAAAGTCGGAGTCGGGCATTGAGGATGGAGGGCCGATTGCGACCGGTGATTCCTAGTTTCGGGGGTCACATTGCGCATTATCTGTGGGAGCTCGGTGCGGATTACCGTAATATCCGAGACTTCAGGTTCTACCCCCGACGGGATCATCTGAGGCATGTGATGAGATTCCAGCCACAGACACCGGATCTGGAGATGATGATGTCCACCTCGGGACTTCTCCATTTGGGTCGTCTCGGGATGAGTGATCAGTTGGACGAGGCACTGATCCACGCTTTTATAGAGAGGTGGCAGCCAGATACTAACACGTTCCACATGCCCTTCGGAGAGATGACCATCACACTTCATGATGTGTGGCATATTCTTCGTATACCGGTACATGGACGTCCACTTCACGTTCCTCGATCCAGTCATGATCTGCAGTTGGATGTAGCTCGAGCCCTCGGTATCCGACCCGAGGAGTTGAAGCTGCCAGTTGGGGCCGCTACAGGTGGTGATGCACGATACCCTTGGCTGAAGGGTGCTGCCATGCATGAGAAGTCGATGTTGGCACTAGCGAGCGGTTTAGTGGATGAGGATGCATACAGGGTCTTCATGTTTTGTCCGCTGGGGTCGACTCTCTTCACTGATAAGACCGCCGATCGTACACGTCTGGTGCTTTGGGAGTATTTTATGGGGGGCGTGTCCACGGTTTCGAGATATGCTTGGGGGACAGGGGCTCTGGCGTGGTTGTACCACGAGTTGGGTAAGGCCACCAGGGCTAAGTGTAAGGGGATGGCGGGGTCCGTGTCCCTACTTCAGTCCTGGATTCACGAGTACTTCCCTAGTACTCGTGCTGCTAGAGTAGCGGCTCGACAGCGGGGTGATACCGAGGCGTTGGTTGGGCGGTGGAGCAGTATCGAGCAGCCGGATAGATCATACGACTTCTTGCATCGTCGTCTTGAGTACTACCGTCGTCCGCCGGATGATATGACCGCAGAGGATGTGATTTGGCTGCCATTTGGGCCACGCCCCGAGGTGGAGGTTCCCGATTCGACGTTCCGTGGGGTCATTCGTTTCGGTCCGACGGCAGAGTACTATGACCCCACCCGCGTCGTGAGACAGTACGGCTACGCGCAGATGATTCCGGGCCTCATCCCGTTGCCTTCCAGGGCTTACAGGGCTGCTGAGCCCAACGGGTACACAGTTGAGTGGGCTGACACCACGGATAGAGCGTGGAGGGACGAGGACTGGTCCAGGCTGATGCCGTTTCAGCCTTTGTTTAGGCGTGCGAGGGATGTGACCGAGGTCGACCCCCGATACATGTACTGGTATCGGCGCCACACCCACCCGCGCATCCTCCGACCCATCCCTACTGGTGTCACGGCCCCGACAGATATGGTATGTGTCTACATTCTTTTCATTTAGGGTTTAGGGTTTAGGGAATTGAGTCGGATACCGATAGCTAACTTGTATCATTTTCCCCTTTGCAGCTAGCTTACAGGGTGTTGGATCATATGCATCCATTCTATACTGGGCAGATGAGACAGGAGTACGAGTCTGATGCCGAGTACCTAGAGGCGGTCGAGCACTTGAGATGCAGTGTTGCTGGGATGTACGTGGACTTCCGACACCAGAGACCGTACCGTTAGACTTCGTTTATGGCATATGTTATCATTTCTTTCCATGTTGTGTAATGAGACTTATGTACTTATGTTTTTCGACCTATGTAGTCTTGATTTCATATTTGAGACATTATGCACTTTCGATTTTATATGGTTATGATATTATGCACTTTCGATATAACGCACTTACGATATTATGCACTGTTGAGCCTAAACCCTAAACCACTAAAACATAAACCCTAACCAACAAAACCTAAACCGTAAACCCTAAACCTTAAAACACTAAACACTACAATTTAAACCCTAAAACCTAAACACTAAACTCTAAATCCTAAAATTATATAATTTAAACCCTAAACCCTAAACTCTAAACAAAAATTATAAAATTTAACCCCTAAACCCTAAACCCTAAACTTGAAACACTAAACACTAAAATTTAAACCCTAAAACCTAAACACTAAACTCTAAATCCTAAAATTATAAAATTTAACCCCTAAACCCTAAACCCTAAACTTGAAACACTAAACACTAAAATTTAAACCCTAAAACCTAAACACTAAACTCTAAATCCTAAAATTATATAATTTAAACCCTAAACCCTAAACTCTAAACAAAAATTATAAAATTTAACCCCTAAACCCTAAACCCTAAACTTGAAACACTAAACACTAAAATTTAAACCCTAAAACCTAAACACTAAACTCTAAATCCTAAAATTATATAATTTAAACCCTAAACCCTAAACTCTAAACAAAAATTATAAAATTTAACCCCTAAACCCTAAACCCTAAACCTTAAACACTAAACACTAAAATTTAAACCCTAAAACCTAAACACTAAACTCTAAATCCTAAAATTATAAAATTTAACCCCTAAACCCTAAACCCTAAACTTGAAACACTAAACACTAAAATTTAAACCCTAAAACCTAAACACTAAACTCTAAATCCTAAAATTATATAATTTAAACCCTAAACCCTAAACTCTAAACAAAAGATATAAAATTTAACCCCTAAACCCTAAACCCTAAACCTTAAACACTAAACACTAAAATTTAAACCCTAAAACCTAAACCCTAAACCCTAAACAAAAATTTAAACCCTAAACCCTAAACCCTAGTACAATTAACAACAAACTCTATTAAATTATTAAATTTTAAATTTTTTTTTTAAAAAAAAAAAACCATACGGACGGACCGGACGGATCCGTTCGGTCAGACCAGCCAGACGGACCGCCGCTCCGTCCGGTCAGACCAACCAGACGGAGTATGGTTCCGTCTGGTTGGTCTGACCGGACGGAGTGGCGGTCCGTCTGGCTGGTCTGACCGGACGGATCCGTCCGGTTCGTCCGTTTGGTTTTTTTTTTTTTTTTTTTTTTTTTCAGATTCAAAATTTAATTTCGTACCTTCCGAATTTTTAATCGTTGTTCGAAGAGAGTGTTTTCGATAAACAAAACATATTAAAACATAATACGTAAGAGTTTTTGGATCGAAATAGTACTTTTTTTTTATTTTTACGAAATGGACGTTTAAGTCATATTTGAATGTAGGGCGTCGTTTAATTCGAAAACTAGGGCGTCGTTTAGGGACGCTCAATAGAAAAAGGCCGTTTTTCAAATTTGGCGCCGTTTTTTATTAATTGTGGCCTTCTTTCTCCCTCCCTGTTCTTCATCCTCCATCTACAGTTTTCTGCAATGGCGATTGCTTCAGCGTTAATTCCCATGGAATCTAGCCCTAGTTTGGTAATCGACACTGCTCTGAAGCTTTCCCCTTATTGCATTTACTTCTACTTTCGGTTAGGTTTGAATGGTAAGTTTGATCGGCGGTTGCATTTACTAGTCAATTAACTGTCCACCAAATCGTCCGCCGCCGTTGAGTAAACCACCACCCAATTTGGCTTATAAACTTATCATTCACTCTACTTGATTCCACTCCGAATTCTCCGAATTACAGTCACTAGCGTGTATATTAGTCTTTTTCTTGGCTCTGCAGGTTTCGGGGAGGCTTCGATCATGGCGGAGGATATGTGTACGCCATTGTTGGATCGTGAGAAATTCCATCAAGCGTTGGTTGACATAGTGAGTGGTGTGAATCTTCTGAAATCATACATTTTACTTCCTATTTTGATTAATGAACTAATGAAAATGCAGATTCGATTTTATAGGAAAGGTTGCCGTTAGAGGATGTTTTTGAGCAACTAAGAACATCACAGGATGGACTTGCATCTGAAGTTGCTGAAGCTCGGTTAACGATTTTCGGGCCAAACAAACACGAAGAGAAGTCGGTAAGCTCCCCCCTTCTTGTAAGAACAAAAACTTAAATGTAGCTTAAATAAGTCTTATTCATTACTGGTATTCCATCTTTGATATTTAGGAGAACAAGTTACTGAAGTTCCTTGGCTTTATGTGGAATCCTTTGTCGTGGGTTATGGAAGCTACAGCAGTAATGGCGATCGTCCTTGCCTATGGTGGAGTAAATCATGAGCTTACATTTCCTTTCATTTCCCAGTCTGAAGTGTACTTTAGCTGATGGAAATTTCCGTGTCAGGGTCAAGGCCCTGACTGGCAGGACTTTGTGGGGATTGTTTGCCTACTGTTGATAAACTCAACTATAAGTTTCATCGAAGAAAGCAACTCTGGAGATGCTGCAGCTCCATTGATGGCTGGTTTGGCACTCAAAACAAAGGTATGAACAAAGCCTTACTACAATAACGAACATAGCTGGAAGAGCACAACTTGAAAAGAAAGGATTGTCTTTCGTCAATGCAGGTTCTCAGAGACGGAGAGTGGCAAGAGAGGGATGCTGCTATTTTGGTGCCTGGAGATATTGTAAGTGTTAAGCTTGGGGACATAATCCCCGCAGATGCTCGAATGCTCGAAGGAGATCCGTTGAAAGTTGACCAGGCATGTTGTTTACATCCTGAGAACTCATCAGAATACAGCAGATATTGTCAAGAACCGTTGCATCTCAATAACTCGAGTTATTGGGAGAGGGTTAATGATGGATCTTATACCATTCTCTAACAGATACGGTGTAATTGCAGTCTGGCCTCACAGGGGAATCTCTTCCTGTGACCAAGAAAACAGGTGATGAAATTTTTTCTGGTTCTATATGCAAGCATGGAGAAGTTGAAGCTGTGGTCATAGCAACTGGAGTTCACTCCTTCTTGGGCAAAGCAGCTCACTTGGTTAACTCCACTGATGTTGTTGGCCCTTTTCAGAAGGTAACTGAAGAATGACCATTGAAATGATTGCCTGATGATGCATCACTGATATTGAATTCTGAAATTGCTGTATCAGGTCCTTACTTCAATTGGAAACTTCTGCATTTGCTCTATAGCAGTGGGCATGGTTCTCGAAATCATAGTCATGTTTCCGGTACAGCATTGCGTATATAGGGAAGGAATCAACAATCTTCTTGTGCTCTTGATCGGAGGAATACCGATAGCTATGCCAACGGTGTTATCTGTCACGCTTGCAATCGGCTCTCATGGTTTATCCAAACAGGTACAAGTCCAAAAACACATGAAACGGAACATAGTTTATAACATGCTTCACCAATTTCTTGTTTTAACTAGGGCGCAATCACGAAGAGGATGACAGAAATCGAGGAAATGGCAGCAATGGATGTGCTGTGTAGTGATAAAACAGGCACTCTTAAGTTGAATCGTCTTACAGTTGATGTAAACCTTATTGAGGTACAGATTTGATGATTCTGACTGGTAAATGACAGAAATGCAGCGTGACGTAAACTTATATACCTTGCAGGTTTTTGACAAAGATATGGATAAGGAGATGATAATCTTGCTTGCAGCAACAGCATCAAGGCTGGAGAATCAGGATGCAATCGACGTAACACGCTTGATGATCCCAAGGAGGGGCGTGCCAACATCAGGGAAGTTCACTTTATGCCTTTCAATCCAGTGGATAGACGCACTGCCATCACATATGTAACCTCTGATGGCGAATGGTACCGAGCCAGCAAAGGAGCTCCTGAGCAGGTTTTTTATCTTCAGATTTTACACTTGCTATAGAACTGAAGTTATCCTTATATGTCTTCTTCACTTGTGTGTACAGTATCAGATTTTAAATCTGTGCGAAGAAAAGAACGGCATTGTCAGAAGAGTGCATTCCGTCATTGACAGTTTCGCTGAAAGGGGCTTCCGGTCTCTTGGTGTAGCATATCAGGGTACCACAAGTTTTCACACCTCAAGGTGCGATTTTCATACCTCAAGTGCGATTTTCACACCCCTGGGATGTGAAAATCGCACTTTATATTCTACATCAAGCTTAAATAACATGAATTGCCATCTTTCGGTGTATTTATCAGCACAATCACCCACCCTGCAGGAAATTCCTGACAGAACAAAAGAGAGTCCTGGCGGTCCTTGGAGTTTTTGTGGCTTGCTACCGTTGTTTGATCCTCCGAGACACGATAGTGCTGAGACTGTACGGAGAGCGCTTAGCCTTGGAGTTTGTGTCAAGATGATAACAGGTAGCAGCTTTGGTTGAACTTAGACTGGTAGCCATGCTTTTTGATGATCCTAGGCAGTTAATGCATTTACAACCCATAGGTGATCAATTGGCAATTGCCGAGGAGACTGGGAGACGACTCGGCATGGGAACAAAGAAAGCGGACATCGAAATAGCTGTTGCAGGTTCTACAGATGCAGCCAGAAGTGCTGCTGATATAGTCTTAACTGAGGCTGGGTTGAGTGTGATTATCTGCGCGGTCTTGACTAGCAGGGCTATATTCCAAAGGATGAAAAATTATACGGTTCGTGTACCAACTTCGCTTTTTACGTTCTTCATACAGATGAATATATGCTGTCTGAATCACCAACAGAATTGTGGTAAGTGGGATCTTCTACATCTACTGTCATGACATCTGATACTATAATCGACACCGTAAAGTGTGGTTAACCAGTTTGTCGACATGTAATTCTCAGGTTGCCTTTTCAATATTAGCATTGATACGGAAGTATGATTTCCCACCTTTCATGGTTCTGATCATAGCAATACTAAATGATGGTAACTCTGCAACAGTTGTCCTTCCTTTTACTAGTTACTAGAATTATCCGCACAATCTTACGAAAAATCTTGTTTATCGTCTTCCATGGCAGAACAGGCATGGAGGCGTGTCGAAATGGCCAGGTAAAATGGAATTTGTTCTGAATTCTTTCCTTCTGTAGTGATTGTATATTAATGAAATATCCCCTTGATGCCTTTTCAGACTGGGGGACCTTCATAACTGGAGAGGAAGCGAATCCGAAATGAAGCGAAATAATTTAGACCTAGGATCTCATAGCATTTAAAGAGTTTCTGCAAGTCCGTAGAGTTTCCTGCGCGTAGTATCGACCCAGAAGATCATAGTCCAATAAGTTTGATACTTCTGATTGTTTGAGTGGTGCATCAGTGAGAAATGGA
This sequence comes from Linum usitatissimum, assembly GCA_030674075.2. Taxonomy (NCBI): domain Eukaryota; kingdom Viridiplantae; phylum Streptophyta; class Magnoliopsida; order Malpighiales; family Linaceae; genus Linum; species Linum usitatissimum. The sequence goes on along the minus strand of JAUJYP020000926.1, from coordinate 641,251 downwards.
ATAACTCTGAATCTCTATTCATCTTTATTTTTACTGCAATACAGATAGCTTACAGCTCAAGTTACTGTGTTTCGGTTTCTGCAACTCAAGTTGTAGCCTTTTTTATTGAAGTTCATGTGAATATGATAACTTGAGAAGCAAGAAAGCATGGACTAGTAAGCAGCAAGAAGACGCTGTTGTCTTCCAAGTCGAACGGAGTTGACATAATCGGTAGGGGAGTGAGCAGAAATGCCAGGCAGTGCAACTCCCATTATCCTCATCAACATAGACAACCACCCTTCCTTGTATTCCGGACCTTCGGTGTATCCAATCACGAAACTCCTCAACAACTCCCACACAGCATTCAGATGTACCGCCACCGCGTTCCTCAAGCTGAAGAAATTCTTGTTCGGCTCCTCCTGCATTTCCTGTACAACAAGTTGAAGAACAAGTTTACAAATCGATTTTCAACGAAAATCGTTTAGCTAGAGACAGGAAGATGAGTTCTGGTACAATTTTTTACTTGCTCAATGTAGGAGCTATCATAGTAGAGGCACCATCCGAAATGCTTGTACAAGAAAGTCTTGTCGTCGTAAGGCAGCCTAGGAACAAGGTCATTGCAGTAGACAACCCTGAAGTACTTAGGCGAAGGATGCTCGAGACGAGCTTCCATATACTTCCCCAGCTGCGCGTCCCCAATCCTAGGCTGGCCGAAAGTGTACACTCCCAGCAGTCTCTTCATGGTTTCATCCTCCCGGTGTAGCACCAGCACGGTTGGGAACAATATGGCAAGTGCACCCCCCAAGCTGTGTCCTGTCACAACAAATTTCGCATCCTTGTTCGATGCCAGCAAGCTCTTGAGCTTCTCCCTCACCAGGTAGTATGCACCCTCTTCCCTTTTATTCTCTTGCTGTTGTAGTCCGGTCTGCTGAAGGTGCAAGTCGAAAGTGGAGATGTCGTTCCGGTTGCCTAGACCAAGTGCTTCTACGAATCCCATGTGGAGCTTCCCGAAATTGGGGACCTCGTACCACGAGTAGTCGAAGTCTGTACACCAGTCGTCTGCATCGAAAGGCTCTGTGCCCCTAAAGCTGATCAATATCAAGTTTGCATCTTTCGGCTTGTCGCTCAGTATGTACACTTGGGTCGACATTTGCTTTTCGAAATCTGTAACACATTGCACACGTTATCAATGTACTCTAAGAGTTGTTACTGCTGCTAACTAATTCGACTCACCATTCCAGCAGTTGTAGAATCCCACAAAGTGCATCTTCCAGTGGTGGGAGACGAGAGAATGGACGACTTTCGCATTTTCGTAAGCCAATTTTGATGCCATGATACACAAATCCATCAATGGTTCCGGGTTCGACTCAAAGGTGAAATCTTGATCATGAACAGCAGTACTACTGCCATTGTAAAGGTCTATTCTTCCATCCAAATGTCCTATGGTACTTATAAACGTCTCACTCCCTCTTTCTGGCAACACTACCCTCCCTGCATACATAATTGAGTTATTGAGATTCGGTGGTTCTTCACATGGTATAGAGCCTTTAATAAAGACCGATAGGTCTCGTTTCGAATCCGGTAGCCTGCAATTTATGTCTCAGCTGTGCAAATCTCACCTCTTCTAACAACTTCTGTTTGAAGGATCATATTAGTGAACAATTTAAGAAACCAACCTCGAACTCTCCCAACAACTCGAGTCATTGAGATGCAACAGTTCTCGACATATCTCTCAAACATTCACACGCAAAAAACTCAAGAAAAAAGTTAAGAAAATCTAACCGGTAAGGAAGTTGAGGAGCAAGCCAGAGAGGCTTCCATTCAGAGACAAGAGATTGAGCAAGAACTCAAACACATACCCACAGTACTCCATAGGCTTCCCTAAACTCGAAATGATCTTCCGGACAAGGATCGACACCAAAATCACCCACGAAGGTGATGTATTATACTCCCCATGATCAGCATCTACCTGTTCATCCTCATTCATCTGCAGTTGAGAACTCATCTCCAGAAACTTGCTCGAAAAGACATCGTCTTTTCCCCACAACGCATATCGAATCAAGGCGAGTATACCTTTCTCTGGCCTTACTACCACATATCTCCTCCTCATATGACTGGTACTAGTACCAATTATATTACCGTTACCGGTACTGTTACTTGTTCCAGCCATGATTATCACTAAATGTAGCTTTCACTTTCTGTGGATGTGTCTATATATAATGAAACGGTGCCGTATGGGTTTTGCCTAATTTCTTTTTCATCAAGTTGGCCATGGCCTTACCTACAAACAGATAGTGATTGCAATACTGTTGTAACGATGTGTTTCTTAACGTTGTTGCCACGATTTTGTTTATTACTTTTTTTCAATAGGAGTAAGCAGAATAAAATTTTCGGTTAATATAAAATAAATAAATATTATATTTTTTTATAAATGAAAATAAATATTATATTATTGTCCATTTCGTAAAATATATTGAATTCCAACTCTAATTTTTAAATTTTAGGGTCATCAATTATACATTTTATCACCGAAACCACTTTAATTCGAAGATTTTGTTTATTAATTTTGCTGTTGTTGGTGTGTGTGCAGAAGAAAGTACGAGAAACATCTTGTCAAAGGTTACCCTTCCAACGAATTATAGGATTTTCATCATTTCAATCCTTATCTTGTGGGGGAATGAATGACGAATAGTATTTTATCTCATTAAGCATCGCCACCTACAGACAAAATAATTGTCGCATTGCCGTAGAAATCGATATGGCCATAGAAGAAAAAATGAAATAAATCGAGATAGATGGATAAATGATCGAAAAAAATAAAAATAAAATTAATTTTAAAACCGGATAATCGAAATAGGGTTAATTGGGATAAAAAGTCCTCCAAATAAATCTATTATAAGGGACTGTCGAGCACATCGATCAGGGGGATCCCGTTGTTGCATGGCACATGTGGGAATAAACGCACCATTAGATGTTCAACTGGAAGTCTCATGATCGACATTATGTTAAAAAAATGTTATATATGGGCGCACTGTGATGAGAAAACAATCCAAATTGAATACAAGGATTGATTTTTACTAAATTAATGCCTTTAGAGACACTCCTCTAAAGTTTCGTTGATTACCAATAATATTATATAAAAATATTTTTTAATTTTATTGTGTCATTATTTATAAGAATTAAAATTTAATTTTTAATTATTTTCAACATGCATAATTAATTTAAAAATTTTGGTTTTTTTTATAAAAATAATTAAATTTCTTGATAAAAATTAAAAATTGACAATTTTAACATACAAAAATTAACAAATTTTATATGAAAATTTTTAAAATTTCAAATTAACTCATATTTGATATACATGTTGAAAATGATTAAAAATCTAAATTTAACCATGTTAATTCCTTCAAATAATAATAAAATAAAGTTAAAAATATATTTTTAAGACTATACGGTAATAGTTTTATGTTTAGTTTTGAAGGTTTTCAAATTAACTAACTTCTTGCAAGTGTTTTGACAAAATTTAAAAATATATTAATATATATAATTTGTCATTATGTAATATATGGGAAACCTTTAAATATGAAGAGATAGATCACACATAATCAACTTCCAAATATTTGAAAATCAAGTTTTGTTTATTTGTTGAAAATCTTTTAAAACGAAAAAAATAGAAAAGGAAAGTTTAATGATGAAAGTTGGCCGCATTAATTTAAAAATAATAAATAATAAAATCAGCGGATAATTAACTAATTATAACTGAATCTTTATTTGACTCCATAACATTTGAGTAAATTACAATATTATCCTTTCATAAAATCGAAATCCATATAAGAAGTTGTGTATATTGACTAACTCGAACACTCACAAACACCCACAAACGTTGATTCGCAGAAGAAATCGAAAATCGGAAGCGTTGTTTGAGGTACGAAATAAAAGCCCCGGCCGGCCTCCGATTTCGGCCGAGGCTAGTGCCAGCCGGAAGGTCGTTTCGGTCGGCACTAGGGCCCGACCGGAACCTCGTTTCGGCCAGCACTAGGGCCGAGCCGAAACGATCGGCCTGCCGAAACGACCTTCCGGCCTGCCCCAATGCCGTCCGAAACGATGTTCCGGCCGACACCAGTTCGGCCGGAACCACTAACTGTTCGAGACCATTATGTGGTAAATAAAACGAAAACAAACCGTTAATCCATTAACGTAACGTCAAGTCACCGACACAATAGAGCAACTGGTTAATAATGACAGAGGTTATTATGAAAGTCCGACAATTAGATACACTAAATTCAAGGACAAGACTTACGGGTTCAATCGTGCGTACTCTGCATGCTCGACCAGGTATAAGTCGTGTTGCCACATTTGTTTAGCTCGGTCTTGAGCCCAATAACTCCAAAACAAAGACTTACCCGGATATTGTCACCTAAGGTGAGCACAACCTAGTGGTTCCCGGTACACACTATGTACGACACACCTCCCGATACGGTACCCTTCACAAGCCGGGTCCAATAACAACGAATGTCCAGTTAAATATAGTGGCATACCCTAGCATATCCACGTTCCAGAACCACCATGGATCATCACATGGTGTCTCCCAGAGCCAACCCAACCGGTGAATGATGTTGTTCGGGGTTTAGAGTTCTAGAGTTAAGGGTTTAGGGTTTTAGAATTCAGGGTTTAGCATTTGATGGTTTAGGATTTAGGGTAAAGGGTTTTAGAATTTAGCATTTAGGGTTTGATGATTTAGGGTTCTAAGGTTAGGGTTTATCGTTTAGAATTTAGAGTTAAAGATTTAGGATTTTAGAATTTAGGGTTTAGGGTTTTATGATTTAGAGTTATATGGTTAAGGGTTTAGGGTTTTAGAATTTAGGGTTTAGGGTTTGGTGGTTTAGGATTCTAGGGTAAAGAGTTTTAGAGTTTAGAGTTTATAGTTTGATAGTTTAGGATTTTAGGGTCAAGGGTTTAGGATTTGATGATTTAGGGTTCTAAGGTTAGGGTTTAGCATTTTAAAATTTAAGGTTTAGAGTTTGATGGTTTAGGATTCTAGAGTTAAGGGTTTAGGGTTTGAGGGTTTAGGGTTATAGGGTTTTAGAGTTTAGGATTTAGGGTTTAGCATTTTATGATTTAGGGTTTAGGGATTATACGAAATTCGGTCGGATCGAAATTTCGACTGGAGGACAACCCGACGGTTTCAAAAAATCTGCCGAAAACCATCCTGGCCGGCCGCATTCGGCCGGCAACACTGCGGGCCGAAACAGCCGGGCGGCCGGAGCTGCTTTCGGCCGAAATCTGCGGCCGGTCGGGACGGTTTTCGGCTGATTTTTCGATTTTGCCGATAAAATTCAACAAATTGTAAGGAGACACGTACCGTGAAAGTGGTTTTTGAATGAGAAAATTTGGATAATTTCATCATTATAAAGTTTTTCGAATGAGTAAATTTGAATAATTTCGTCTTTATAAAGTTTAGGGCGTCATATAATTCGAAAATTATGACGTCAAATAGTAGCTCTAGGAAAGTGAATAGGTGAGGTCGTTGTGCTTACAGTTTGTCAGTTAACATTATGATTTGTGTCTTCTACCATCGTCTTCTTTGAACTGTGGGGGCAAGTTCGAGATGTTGATTTAGGTTTCCCATACACAAATTAACAAAGGTGTTGGTTTGCTTTTCATTCTTTACACTCAATCTCCCTTCTAACGTCTAACTCCAGAAACCCCCTCACCGTGTATTTTGCTTTTTGCAATCACAACTAACGAGAAGCTCATGCTCTTGGTATGGTAGCCATTCATGACACAGATCAACAACCTCTTGTTCTTGATTTGCTAACGAATTTTTAGCGAATCAAGAACAAAAATCCACTCTTTTAGATTGGATTGCAATAATATATAGTTAGTTTGATTTAGTGAATTAAAGGATTTTTGTCTTGTTTGATTTAGGTTTTTATAGAATGCTTCACTTCATATGGATATTTTATTGGCCGTGTAAGAGAAAAAAAATAGTAAGTATGGGATATCGAAAGTGCTAAACAAATTAATCACTATAGATTAAGATATAGAGAAGTATCGAAAGGTATGCTCTTGGAATGAATATTAATTTATTTCGAAAAAGTAGATGTGAATAGAGAATATGTGTCAATGGATAACCTCCTTTTATAATGCATCATGATCAATAGCTGCATACTGGATCAAATGTCAACTCTAAGCCTAATAGCTATTTAGATTTCAGGTTGGGCTGATGCGCTATATAATTATTATTACAGGTCAAGGCAAATGATACATAGAATTATGTATCTAATAGAATAATGATGTGCCAATTCATTGTAAAATAGATGTCACATACACAACATGATTTATTTTAGAAAATGAAAGAGTAAGTTACTTTTTAGAACAAATACCATGTTGTGTCACGCGAGGTGTATGTCAGATACAATCAGCTGCTACATCATCATCCAAGAATCCTACAATCATACCTTCAAAAATAAACATAAACAATCTTTTAATACGAAAAAACAGTAGTAGTTAGTATACGCCAAATTCGGTGCATTTTGACTAAATGAGTCATTAACTGCTCAAAGCAAGAACTCAACTATAGGAACTTATTAAGAATTTCATCTCATTAATCAAGAACTCAAATGCTGAAATGGAGCTCAAAGAATCCGACAAATAAGCCAGTTTACTAAAAACAGGGGAATGGCTAGATTACACGGTAATGATCTGCCGACAACCAAGGAATGAATTAATAAAAATTTTACAAACTAAGTGTCATAATCAAATACCAAATAAATTTGATAAAAAAGATTTGACGACTTCTCAGTGGTAGCTTTGGATTCGTAATTAGCAGCTTGAACGAATCATCGTGGCTGCCAGCTTCACTCGTTTGAGAATGAAGGAGCACAGCTGTTTTTAGACAGAAGGAAAATTTTATTCATTCAAATCAAATTCCCATCATCATATATAGTAATATACTGATATTATATTATCTTTTTAAAAAAATTCTTATTATCTTGAAAAGGGTGGAAAATATAAAAGGCAAGGCTAGGAGTTAAGGCAGAGAAAAGCTCTGTTGCTTGTTCTTAGCTTGTGGGTAGGGAGAAAGGAAGAAGCTTTTTTTCTGGGGAAATGATGGTGGAGATGATGCGGAGGGTGATTACAGTTTGCAGCAGCATTCTTCTTCTTCTGGGTTGTTGTTGCTTCATCATCGATGCAGCTTCAGATCCAGCTGATGGTGAATAGTGTTCTCCTTACTACTTTTGAGTTTTGACTCTCTCTCTCTTACTTATCTTCTACTAGCTTCCTTCTTTGTCGTTGATGATGATGATGATTTGATTTGTTCATTGCCTAATCAATTTGTTCTGTTTACCATTTGGCTTAGATCTCCTTCATTTCATCATTACTGTTTCAGATTTGGGTTTGGAGTGCTAGTACTACTACTGTTTCCCTGTTTTTGTTTTCATCGCCAACCATTTGTCCTACTATCTTTGTTTTGATTCCATCCATTTCAGCTTCCGTGTCTTCCAAAAGCTTGATAATGGGCTACTCAAGAAGGTTTCTTGTGTTGTTCTGTTGGGAATCAGTGATTTCACTCTTCTTGGATTGGATGAGATACTAAATGAGCAGAATGCAAGCATTATAGAGTTGATCTTTATGTAAAAGTTCACCTCTTTGCACCACCAGTTTGATAATAGGCTACAGAAGGTGGTTGCTTGTGTTGTTCTGTTGGGTTAATCAGTGATTTCACTCTATCTGGATGATAGAAACCCCAGTATGAGCAGAATGCAAGCGTTAAAGAGTTGATTATGTAACAGTTCACTTCTTTGCCGCCCTCTAAGCAGGGTTTGGTATTTTGGCCATCTGTAACTAACCAAAAGAGGGTTCCATGGATGCCTTATAGGTAGCTTTGCTTGTGAACCCTACAAATTTTTGGCAAATAGTGCCATGCCCTTCTGTGCTTTCAAGAAGTTGAGGCTAATTTGGAAGAATGAATGGAGTTAATAGTGAAGATTCGCAAGTGAAATTTGTAATCTTTTGGTACCATGGCGTTTGGTGGAGTAGTTTCCTGGACTGTACAGTTACTTAAAACAGCTAATTGTTTCTTGATTCTACATGCAGTTACGGTTCTACAGACCATGTTCAGTTCCTTAAACTCACCAGGACAGCTGACCGGGTGGAGCTCAAATGGAAACGATCCTTGTAGCCAGAATTGGAGGGGCGTGACATGTTCCGGCTCCCGAGTCACCGAGATGTAAGCTTTTATTGCACTAGTAGCATCATCTTTGTTGCATTTTTCCATTAGACATTTGCTTTTGACACTAACTCATTGCGTTTCTCCAGAAAATTGCCGAGTTTAGGGCTCTCAGGGACAATGGGGTACAATCTTGACAGTTTAAAATCATTGAAGAACCTGTAAGCAACAAATGTTTTATGATTCGTGTTATTCTCTTGAAGAACAACCTACTTCCCTCCTTCGTCTAAACCTTTGACAATTGCCAGGGACATGAGTGGCAATAACCTTGGAGGCAGTATACCGTACCAATTGCCACCGAACCTCGAGAGATTGTATGTTTCAAAGGCTTCTTTAAGACTTTTGTTGATTACCTTGCTTTTTATGTCTTGTACATGGAAGCTAAAAAAAAATGATTTCTATGTGCAGGAATCTTGCTAATAATCAGTTCACCGGAGAAATACCTTATTCGGTTTCTCAGATGACCTCTCTGAAATACTTGTGAGTAATCAAACATTGTTCATTACAATCCTCAACTCAACATAACGGAGGTTTTCTTTTCACTCTTCGTACTAGTAACTCGTTACTTTTTGTGTGCATTAGAAATCTTGCTCATAATCAGCTTCAGAATCAGCTGGGGGACATGTTTGGACAACTTTCTTCTCTGTCTACATTGTAAGATCTGCTTCAAATGACCTTTCTAGAACTTATAAATGTTCATAATTTTGCTGGGACAATATCTAAATCTGGAACCTTTTTGCTTAGTCTCTAATTTTGTATAAGAGGAGAAATGTAATATACTTTTGCTATTATTATGTAGGGATATATCCTCCAACCAATTTTCTGGGAACCTGCCTGAAAGTTTTGGCACCCTTCCAAGTATAACAACTATGTAAGTACAATAATATAACTTGTTACTGATTTGATGCCCTCTTCCTTAGCTTCATCCGGGCTTATTTGTGTCATCAGGGACCTGCAAAACAACCAGTTCACCGGCACCATCAATGTCCTTGCTAGCCTTCGCCTCGAAAATCTGTCGGTGACCTGCATACTTCCTTTTCAATAGTCGATAACATATTTTTCTTACTTGTTTTCTGAAAAGTTCGACATTGGTTATAGGAATATTGCAAACAATCATTTTACCGGCTGGATTCCGCCACAGTTGAGCAACGTCAACATTCAGTAAGTATTATATGTACTTGGTTGGCTAAATTGAATAATGTTACATTCTAAGATGAATCGTCCTTGTGACAGAAAGGATGGTAACAACTTTAATGCGGGGCCTGCACCCCCTCCGCCACCAGGAACGCCACCTGTCCGCAAAATCCCACGCAAGTCTGGTGGCAGCGATGGTGGTTCATCCAACAGTGGTGGTAGTTCCGGTGGCAGTGAAAGTAAAAAATCAGGAATAGGGGCTGGTGGTATAGCTGGAATCATCATATCCCTCTTGGTCGTTGGTGCAATAGCTGCCTTCTTCATTATGAGAAAAAGATCCAAGAGATCGTCAACGGATATCGAAAAGCTTGATAATGAGCCCTTTGCTCCTCTTTCTGCTAATAACGTAGATGGTAAGTTTGAGATATTGCTTCCAACTTGGAGTGGTCAGATTAATTATACTAAAGTATGAATCTTTTTTCGCAGAAATGAAGTCCATCCACAGTGCTTCCTCAATCAACACGAAAACATTAGATATCCCGGCAGCGATGAGCCTGAAGCCCCCACCGATAGATCGTACCAAGTCATTTGACGAGGATGACTCTTTCAAGAAGCCTGTTGTTGTCAAGAAACGTGTCGCAGCTCCTCCAGTTAGTGTCTCGGCATACTCAGTAGCGGATCTCCAGTTGGCGACTGGTAGCTTCAGTATGGATCATCTTCTTGGTGAGGGGTCTTTTGGGCGTGTCTATCGAGCTCATTTCGACGATGGCAAGGTATATATTTGTTCCTCCTTAGTTATGCTTTCAATTTGGGTTTCTAACTTTAAATTAGATAATGTGCCTAAAAAAGGGTGTTTCTTTCTACACTTTCATAATTAGAGAGAGGGTATTTGTGAATGACACATCTTCCTACCTTCATCCTTGTAGGTAACTAGTTATTGATTGACGAGAGTCCTTGTTCGATTTCTCAAACTATTTCAGGTGCTAGCAGTGAAGAAAATAGATGCAGCTGCTTTATCCAGTCGTGACATGTCCGAAGATTTCGTGGAGGTGGTTTCGAAGATCTCCGACTTGCATCACACCAATGTCACAGAGTTAGTGGGCTATTGTTCTGAGCATGGTCAACATCTTCTAGTCTATGAGTTCCACCGAAATGGATCACTACACGACTTCCTGCATCTATCAGATGAATACAGCAAGCCGATGATATGGAATTCACGCGTCAAGATAGCACTTGGGACCGCACGTGCGTTAGAGTAAGTTCGCAACTAGTTATTTTTATAGGTAAAGACTGGTTATTTTCATAGGCATTACATCAGGAATAGGTAAAGGCTATAAAACGAATAACTAGTTATACCTTTGATAGTAGTTCCCCTCCCTTTATAAACTGCACACTCTCATGATTTCTCCATGTTTCTTTCAGGTATCTTCATGAGATATGCTCGCCGTCTATAATTCACAAAAACATCAAGTCAGCAAATATACTATTAGACGCTGAACTAAATCCTCACCTTTCGGACTCTGGCTTAGCAAGCTTCCTTCCAAATGCAGATCAGGTATAAATTCGAACCCTACTTAAAGGCGGTGCCTTTATGTTTCTGTTAATGGTCTGTTAAATGCGACGAATAATTAGAATTCCTTGTCAGTAGTCCACTGTAAAAAAAAGGGTTTGTCGTGTTGCAACTTTGTATGAAACTAAGTTTGCTGCTATCATATGCAGGCATTGAACCAGAATGCAGGTTCCGGATACAGTGCACCTGAGGTTGCTATGTCTGGTCAATATAGTCTCAAGAGTGACGTCTATAGCTTTGGGGTGGTGATGCTGGAACTTCTTACCGGGCGTAAACCATTCGACAGGTAGCTTTTCATTTGCACTGCATGGTGATGCTGTAATCATCCAGAGCTAGGTGCTTATGAAAATATTTTGTCGTTCCTGCAGTTCGAGGCCGAGAAATGAGCAATCTTTGGTACGTTGGGCGACACCTCAGCTTCACGACATTGATGCACTATCCAAAATGGTTGATCCGGAGCTCAAAGGACTCTACCCCGTGAAGTCCCTCTCCCGTTTTGCTGATGTCGTCGCGCTTTGTGTTCAGGTAAGTAACTAATTACTGGCTGAGAAGAGTTGAGACATTGAAATGTTTTTCTGATGCTTTGTTTTGCTGTGACAGCCCGAGCCTGAATTCAGGCCGCCAATGTCCGAAGTGGTGGAAGCTTTGGTTCGGTTAGTACAACGAGCCAACATGAGCAAGCGAACGACCGGGACCGAACAACTAACAGCAGCCTCACAAGCCGAAAACTCAGATTCACAGGATTACATGGCTTAGTTTTGTTTTGTGAAACTTGTTTCACAAGTCTCAGAACAAAACCAAGAAACTGGAGCTTGGTACAGAATGGTCAGGTAGTAAGTAGAATGTATTTTATTCTTCACATTGCTTCAAACTTTAGCTAAGCTGGTTTTTTTTGTTGAACCGAAATTGATTCCGGCTCGGGTAGATTTTTATTGAAGTAACCCCCCATATGTAAATTTGCTGCATTGGTGTGAATTCTTTTGCACTTGGTATTATTTTTATTTATTACAAGACCACTAAGCTATATGTTCATTCATCTGTAACACCATCTGAATAATTTGTTGCCTACAATAAAGTCGTTTTAAATATGTCGTAATTGTTCACACGAATATGTGGCCTCGAAAGATCTGTCATTCGATTTGTCATTCCGGTATCAAGCTAAGGAGTTGTGATCAAAATTATGTATCTTTTAGAATCAGAAATCTGAATGAATCTTCAATCAGCACTTGCATGTTGTAAACTACGATTTTGATTTTGTCAGAATCACCACGATAGTTGCGAGATCCCCTTCCTAATAGTATTTCGATTCAACCACGATGAATAATAAGGACATAATTCAAAATCATAATCAAAACCAACATCCAATATCCATATCAACATCAACATCAAAATCTTGATCTTGATTTAGATCTATAGAAGTCACTGTTCAAACAACAATGACTGTGTGTAAATTTAGAAGTCCCCTTTTTGAACAAATGGTAACTCAAATGACTCGAATTGAGTTATTACCTACCCAGTTGGGAGACCACCATTGATGGACATGATTGCTCATATAGAGAAATCAGAAAAGAAAATGTTGACTTTTTAAGGCTACCCTGATAAGCTTCATACATCAATGTTTCTGTGCTCATGCTGAACTGCCTTGAGGTTGCAAAAAAGGCACATCTGCTAACATCATCATCATGTTCATGGCCATAAATCTGTGAATGAAGTTTGAGAATGAACTAGCTTCTGCACCTTACTTCTTTCCAAGGGAAAACGCTCTGCCATTTTCGGTTTGATTCGCTGGTTTCAATAATGGCTTGCAAGGGATTCCTTCTCCATGTTCTGTGTCTATCTTCCATGATGGTAACCATTTCAGCAATTGTAAGTACCATGTTAATTTGCATAATGCTTCCATTGGCAATGCAATGTTCTAATAGTCGTGAAGTGAACTTCCCATGTTTCGCAGTGGCTGAATCATGGCGCCGACATAACAAACTCGACAGCCGGCGAAGTGCTCATCAACAGCTACACAGTCAACAAACTCAAACTCAAATCAACAGCTACACAGTCAGCAATAGCCAACGGCGTCGTATACTTCCCGTCCTGGAATGGCTACATCTATGCTGTGACGGCGTCACACGGTAACTTGATATGGAAGCAACATCTGAACCAGCTAGCCGGACTTAACGGTACGAGAGTCGTGGTCAACGTAACGGTGTCGAGATCGACTCCGACGATTGCGGAGGATCTGGTGGTGTTTGGAATCTATGGACCTGCTGTTGTGATTGCTCTGAATCGGTGGAGTGGCAAGCTTGTTTGGAAGACCATGTTGGATCCCAGGCCTAGGGTGTTGATCACACAGTCTGGAACATATTTCAATGGGTTAGTACAAAAAAACAAGTATATCAAGTTTGAGAGACTTTCATGAATTGTTGTTTGTTGTCATGTCTGTCGTGAACCAGTTAGTGCCAATAATTCGAGTTGTTGGGAGGTAGTAAAAACTGAGTATATAAAGTTTCTGGCTTTGATGAATTGTTTTTGTTGTTGTGATATCTGTCGTAAATCGGTTAGTCCCATTAACTGTGCTAACTGATTCTATTCTAGGGCATTGTACGTGGGTGTTTCATCCCTGGAAGAAGGCCTACCAGCAGAACAATGCTGCACATTCCGCGGCAGGATGAGAAGCTCGAGGGACTCCTCCTGTGGAACACATACACGATCCCCGACAATGGCGGCCAAAGGGCAAGCTATTCAGGAGCTGCAGTTTGGGGCAGCAGCCCTGCAATTGATGTAGTAAGAAAATTAGTTTACATTGCAACTGGAAACCTTTACACGGTCCCACCTGAAGTGGAAGCCTGTCAGGAAGCACAGAACAACCAGACTGGACCGAAACCGAGCCAACCCGATCAATGCATCGCTCCCAACATTCATTACGACTCGATCCTGGCCCTCGAAATCGATACCGGCAGGATCAGATGGGCCAGGCAGCTTGGTGGTTCTGATGTTTTCTATTTTGCCTGCTTGGTTCCGAATAATCCTGATTGTCCGCCGGGACCTAGCCCGGATGCGGACTTCGGAGAAGCGCCTATGCTGGTCCGGAGTTTGGTCAATGGGGCGGTTTGAGATATTGTGGTTGCGGTCCAGAAGAGTGGATTCACTTGGGTTCTGGATCGCGACGATGGAAGGATTGTGTGGTTCAAAGTAAATTCTGATTAACAGTGGCGAATTTAGGGATAGTTAGGGACACAAATTGATGCGGTTAACAAATAAAACGAACTATAATTTTAGTGAAATCATTAATCACTAACCGCACTGTATTATTTTGCGGTTAGTAGCTTACCACATGACCAAACTATTTTAAAAAACTCAACAATATGTAAGTTATCCATATCCATTTTACAATTTGAAATGTCAAAGTTTACAACTTTAATAAGTATGCATATATATCTAAGACTAGTTAGGACTTAATACAAAACATACACCTTGGTTTCTAAATTTCATAGGTCACTTAAAGGTTGGATCATCAAATCGTGAGTCAGTATATTCGGTTGATTATCAAGATTTCACGCGTGATTCAAGGAAATAAAATACAATACTAGTGCATATAAAAATACACTAATTCATCTAAAAACTATAAGGAAAATTAGACCTGTCAATTTGGGTGAGTCGGGTCAATTCGGACGGGTCGTTTTGGGTTATGGGTTGTTTCAGGTTGGGTCATTTGGGTCACGGGTCGCTATTTTCAAAAATTGACCCTAACGCTAAAATTTCGGATTGGGTTCGGGTCATTTCAAGTTACAAGCGCTTTGAGTCATTATGAAATTATAATTATCATTATGAAAAATTTATTAAGATACCTATACTAAAATTTGAATATTTCAAGTTAAACTAATAAATTAATATGGTAAGATATAGAAATAGATATATGATAGTTTATAACGAAAAAAACAAACATATTTTGAAACGCAAATTTACGAATGTCACTTATACACAATACATGTGTATTAATAACTTTGAGAGCATGCACAAATTATATATTATCACTTTATAGTTTTTTTTAAAAGATTTTATAATGTAACCAATGATATCGTTGAGTATATACTATATAGATATATGATTTTTAGGTACATTCCACATGGCGTATGTTGAATAAGATTGTGAAATTTATGAATTGTGTAATATATAATAATATGAAAGAAAGTAAAAATATTATAAAATAACAAATCATAATCATAAGTTTGATTAAATATTAAAAACCTTTTGGGTGATGTTAAAATTAATAACCAAAATATACATTATAAGACTTTTCGGGTCATCTAGTAGACCCTAAACCCGACCCTAACCCGTAAAAAATATCAATTTTTTGGGTTCAGGTTATTTCGATTTCGGGTGTTAAAATATAAAACCCAACTCTAAATTTTCGAGCGGCTTCGAGTTGGGTCCAAAATTGTCAGATCTAAAGAAAATTATGTAATATTAGGTTTAGAGTCATAAATGAGCTGGGACACTCACGATTTTTATTTAACCGCTAACCACAGTTATCATTTTCAAAAAATATGGTAATGGTTAACCACAAAACCAATGTAATTAACCTCAATTGACCGCAAAACTTAACCCACTTAAACAATATTAGTGGTTACTAGCTAACTTTTAAATAATCAAATATATGTAATCTATAAGAATTTTTATTTATAAAAAGAGAACATAAATTATTATTAAATAAATAGTATTTGATTTTTTTATGAGAGCTTTATTTTGAGTTTATTAGGACTTTGTTTTGTGTTTACTGGAGCTTTATTTTGAGTTTACGAGGACTTTATTTTAAACTTACATATTACCCTTTACGTGTCTTGTGGTATTTTCCATTTTTCAATTGATTTAAATTGTCTCGCCCTTTCATTTTGCTAATACGTTTTTTATAACAAAAAAAATTCTATTTACAAAAGGAAAACATGAATTACTATTGGATGAATAGTGTTCGATTCTTTTATGAGTAGATTTGGCAATGGGTCGGATACGGGGCGGATACCCTCTATCTGTTGCCCGTCATTTTTATCCATCAGTTTTATCCGTCCCCAACCCATTAAGGTTGACGGGTAAGTAATTCTAACCAAACCTAATATATGATGGTTATCGGGTAAAACCGTGACTATCGGTTTTCCTCATGAAATTATAACCTAAAATCTAAACTAAGGCCAATTAAGAAATATCAAGTCAACATATCCGAAGTAAGAGCATACATCAAAGCAACAAAAACTTAATCCCATAAAACAAGAACATAATCCCACTGAATAAGAACCAAATTCTAAAAACAAGAACATAATACAGAAGCAAGAACTAAAACCCAGAAAATAAAAACAAAATTTCAACAAACAAAAACCAAATTCCATAAAATTTAAAACAACTAAAACAGGAAGTTTATAAATAATCAAATATGAAAACTTTATTTCTTCTTCACCAATCATCATCTATTAGATTCACTGGGAAAATAATATTACAACATCTGCAAATAAATTATTGTGGAATTTATTATATTAGAGATTTATACACTAAAATAAAACCAGACATGGGATTAGAGAAAGCAAGAATTGAAATCTTATCTCGATCTGTAAAAGAATTCATTTGCATACACGATTTCAAAAAGATTTGTGTGGATTGAGTCATTTTCGGTGACTGGAGAATTGATTAGAAGTAAGTTCTGATGATGGATTGAAAGATTTTTGAAGTAAAATGGCTAGAAACGAGGAGATTGCGATGGAATCAAAAGGTTGTACAAGATGAGTTCAGAGGAAATCAGTGTTTTGGAGAGAAATTAGAGAGGAAAGAGTGAAAATGACAGCTGCCAAAAACCTAATAGCTGAACTAAGGGTATTTATACTTATTCTAAACGGCGTTGTTTTCACTATCGGGCGAATATAGAGCAGATAGTTTGATATCCGTCATCTGATGGTCTCGGTTCGCGGGTTTACCCGTAACCGGTCATACACTGTGGGTCGTGGGCACTAGCCCAGCCAATTCGGGCGACCCCGATGGTTACCCAATACCCATGGGTTTATTGTCAAGCCTATTTATGAGGGTTTTGTTTTGAGTTTACTGGACTTTATTTTGGATTTACTAGACTTTATTTTGAGTTTACTAGGGTTTTATTTTGCTTTTACGGTGACTTTATTTTGAGCTCACATATTACCATTTATGTGTCTTGTGGTATTTTTTATTTTTCAATTGACATGCTTTAATCTCGCGTTTTCATTTTACTAATACTTTTTCTATAACAAAAAAAAATTATTTGTAAAAGGAGAATATGAATTATTATTGAATAAAAAAATATTTAATAAATGTTATATAAATTCTACTTGAATTAATCAATTTCAATCTAGCAAAGTGAAGCTGTTAGAATCTAGAACCTTTGATCATTGTGGACTTTTCTTGGAAACCTGTGTGCAGCTTGGATCTCTTCTGAAATTTTTCTGATTCTTTAATTTTTGGATGAAAAAGGATGACTATTTAGCAGTAATGGAGAAAACTTGGAATGAAAAGGCTCTTTCTCATCGTGCAGGCTTTAAGAGGTTGTATGCAAGATTGAAAATTGTTAGAAGGAGGTTTAATACACAACATTGATCTTCGATTAACAAAAAAGTGTCTCCTGTTGAACAAATTATGAAAGATACTCAGAATATTGCCCTTGCCTCTCCTTCCGCTGCAACTATTGAGGCAGCGCACAAAAGTAAAAAAGAATGGGAGGATTTGAAGAATGATGAAAAGGTTTTTATAGCTAGAAAGCACATGAAAAATGGTCGAAATGTGGAAATTCAAATGTGAGCTTTTTCCACAAAGCAATTAAAGTCAAGCAAGCACGAAATCAAATAGTCCATCTTTAAAATGATAGAGGTGATTTGGTTATTAGTATTGATTGGATCTCAACTATTGTTGTATCTTATTATTAGGGTATGCTGAACTCCGTTAACAATGAAGTCAAGAATTTCTCTATGGAAGAGGTGAAAGCCCTTTATTAAAGACACTTCATCTAGACAAGACCTTAAATTTGTAAGCTGTTACTGCTGAAAAAATAAAGTCCTCGATTTTCTATTCCGGATGAAAAGAGCCCAAGACCGAATGATTTCTCATCTACTTTTTTCAAATCTGTCTGGCATATTGTTGGAGCTGATGTGATTGAAGTAGCCTCCATTTTCTTTGAGAAGGGGCATATCCAAAAGGTACAAAACTTCACCTTGTTTGCTCTTATGCCTAAAAAGATGCATGCTAACAATATTACTGATTTCCGTCCTATTGTTTGCTACAATGTTTTATATAAATGCATTATAAAAATTATTTTCCAAAGACTTGTGGATTGCTTGCTTTGCATCATTAGTGATAGTCAATCGGCATTTGTGAAAGGAAGACAGATTGGTGACAACATTCTTATGGGGCATAAATTAGTAAATTTTTACCATCTAAAGCGTATCTCCATTAGATGTACCTTAAAAATGGACCTTAGATAAGCGTTTGACTCTATTGATCTGAAATTCTTATCGACTATCTTAAGAGTTATGTTTTTTCCAGAGAGGTTCATATTTTGGATGGAGAAATGCTTATCTAGAATCATGTTTAGTGCTGGACTGAATGAATGTATGGTTGGATATTTTGCTTGCAAGAGAGGTTTGAGACAAGGGGACCCTCTGTCTCCTTCTGTCTTCGTTATTGTGATGGAATTGTTCCACTGTCTGATTCAAAGAGCAACTGCCTCAGGCTATATCCCCTATCACCCTAGGTGCAAAAAACTAGGGATAACTCACCTCTGTTTTGTAGACGATTTACTTGTGTTCACGAATGGAACAATAAAGAGAATTCAGAGATCTGTGATGTTCTTGATGACTTCTATAGTTATATAGGTCTGAAGATTAGTCCATATAAAATTGACATATTCTTTTCAAACGTTGTTTGTTCTGAAAATTGTGTTAAAATTGTACATATTTCTGAGTTTTCTAAAGGGTGCCTACTAGTTAGATACCTGAGAGTCCCCTTGATTTTTGAAAAACTCTCAAGCAAAGATTGTGATGTACTTGTAGCAAAAATCACCTCTCAGGTTAGTATTGGAGAGTTCGTATTCTAAATTATGCAGGTAAATTGCAATTAGTCACTTCAGTCTTGAATGTGATAAGTTAAATACTGCTCTCTGTTTTTTTTTCTGCCTAAATCTGTTATAACTCAGTGAAAAAAATTTACAATGATTTTCTTTAAAATGTGTCTGAAGGCGGGTGGAAATTTTAAATTTTTTTATGAAAATGATGAAAATGGTAAAAATAATTAAGTTTTATTAGAATAACCCCTATAAATAATAATCAAATCAATTTAAAAATTAATTTTATTTGATGTTATGTAAGTGTTAAAAATTTTTAAATTAATTTATTTTTAGCTTCGTAATAAATGGCTTTGTAATTGCGTTTTATTACTAAACAAACAAACAACTAAAAATTAACATTTTATTAAATGTCTGAACAAAAAGGCAATCACTAACATCAAGTTATTGTTTAATTAAGTTCACTGACTAGCTTTCGCAAGTATAATAAGAGGAAAAAACAGAGACTAGAACTGAGCGTTACACAAGCAGCACTATTTTTTTATTTTTGTATGACGAAAATTTCTATAGAAATATCCCACATTTAGTGATGTTATCGTTAGGTAAATTTCAGAACTATCGATCATTAGCTAAAGTGAAACCGATAACGTCATCACAAGTAGCATTAAATTGTCCTTGCTATGTCGATAAAAGTAAACCGTGGCCACTGTCAATGTCTGGCCTGGCCGGCATGGGGCTTATCAGTACAACCAGGCGGGGACGATGATGACAATGCCGACTGTGTCGAGGAGGAGGAGGACGAAGAAGAGGAGCCAGAATCGGGGAGGAAGTGAGGAAGGGGAAGAGAAGGTAAAGAAGGCATGGTTGGAATGAAGGGGAAAGGTGGGAACTTTGGGATGTATGAAGGCATGCTTGGATAGGCTGGCAACCCCGATGGGATGTTACTACTCACTCCTCCTCTTTCTCCTCCGATGACCGCGGCACTAGCACCGCTATTCGGGTTTGTTGAAGCAGGAGGCGGAGGAGGTGGTGGTAAGTTATAGTGTGGGGGGTTATTAGTAATGGGTTGTTGGAAAGATGGGAAGTTTGGTAGGACGGGCATGGAAGGTATTAGGGCGGGGCCACCCGGGAAGGGGAGAGTGGGTTGGGTCGCGGCGATAGGATCGATTCCATCGCCGTATTGCTTCTTCGTTAGGCGGGAGGCCGAGCACGGGTGGCTGAGGAGGAGGAGGATGATGATGATCATGATGATGAATTGATGAAAGATATGAGTGAAGAATGGAGGGAGGGTGTTTTGAGGGTTTTAATTTATAGGTAAAATAGTAAAAGTAGTAAAGGATGAATGAAGGTTAAAATGGTAAAAGTAGTAAGTACGTAGGTGGTGTTGTGTTGGTGACTTGGTGAGGAAATGGGTGATGTTGATGATTTGCATGAATGCATTCTACACCTAACCTAAGTCTTGTGTAGTGCATGGTGTGTGGTTGTCCATTTGAATCTACTTCGTCAAAATACAACATCAATAAGTTAACATCGGGTGGTATCGTAGTCTTGGCAAAACATAGGCTAGTTTGTCGAAATCCTCCATTACGTTCTGGTCCAATCTTAAACTCGTCAATGACGAGAGCGACGATGCGGTTACTTTGATACGTAAGGGATGAGCTTGTGACTCGACCCAAACATAGGGGACGATTTCAGCCAACTAGCCACAAACATAAGTTCATGAGAGAAAATTGGATCATAAATTGGGTTTGATTGCACTTGATTCTTTTTTTTAACGGAATCAAGATCACTAGGCCGATTTTACGATCCAAATCGCAAACAAGCACCAAATAGTACACAGTCCATAATACCTCTAACCGTCTTCTTACCAAGAGCACTAAAAGACTCGAAGCTCGAACTCCGAAAGAGTAGAAATCGACACAAAAATGGGAAAGCATCTCCATGTAAGCACTTCGAGAATGAGGGGCATTCGAAAAGAAGGTGTGAGTCTTTGTCCCTACAAAAGTTCATCCTGCTTCAATTTGCATTCTTTTCTCTATAAAACAAAAGAAATCAGCATTGATTTTGCTTTCACGTAGGTCAGCCCAACAGTATGTTACAGTTTGAACTCGAATGAAACCTCAAAATAATACTGACTACATCTTGTCTTTAAACTTGAGAACATCTTTCACGTTTAGCCCATAACTCTTGCAGATGCTCGACACGGCAGCTTCGCTAACGTCTTCTGCTTCCGGCCACACGATCTCCTCGAGCTCCCTTGATGGCTTTAACACCTGCGCAAAATAACCACGACATCGACATCAATGTCTGCTTTAACAAACCTACAATTCTGAATCCGAATAACTAAAAGATCGCGACTTTTTTACACGAAACACGACTAGTGTAGCAGTATTCACTCCAGAAAATTGCTTTCGGACTCACCCATGGAGAACCTGGTGAAGAACGAGCTTTGTCTTTGGAATTGCTCGTCTTCTCAATTTGGCTTTGTTTCTCGTTTTGAACATCGGAATCGTCAGAACATGAGCCGTCAGACACCAGTTTTAGGAGAATCTCACCTCCCTGCAGTTTTAGAACACTGAGTTATTGCATGAGCTACTTATGCATTGCATAAAATAAAGCATCACTTGAAATATTCTTATGGTTGACAGACCTGCATGGCTCGCCAATGAGAATATGTACGAAACAAGACCCAAAAGAATGGGATATTTGGCAGAGGTAAAACCTACAATAGACAAAGTTAAATGAAGAACAATGAATTATCTTTAGTATCAACGGCTCTCAAGAAGGAAGATCCAAACTACACATACGTACAGTAAATGCAGAGGTCAGAGGAAGTAGTGTCACTGAACCATAGAAGTATTTCTTATGGATGGCGACTCCCCTGAAAATCAGATCAACCGCATTAGCGGCATAATCAGACTCCAACTTCACAATAAAATTCATATCTGAAACTGCCATCAATACTAGTTAATCAATTTCTAGATTGCCAACAAGTAAACTCTTGATCAAAGATCCTTTAACCTACAACCATAGACAAAAATACTATAGATGAACATGAACAAAAAAGGCCTGGAGTCCTCTATAAAATATAACTGAAGTTTACTGGTACCTGTTCATTGAAATTCGAAATCACATAACATTGAAAATGAAAACTAGCTCTTTATTTATAGAGCAGATGAAAGTAGTTACCTAATTGCAATATGTCGCAACCTTCTTCGTACGAGTCGCGCATTTAAACTGCAATTCAACGAAGCAAAAGATTAAACAATGAGGAAAGGTAACTGTAGAGCTCATTTGTCTCATATATAAGTTGTATCTATCCTCTGTGGATGGATCACTGTAGAGCTAATTTGTCTCAAAACTAAGATCTTTAAGAATCCCAGAAGTTGAGGATTCATGGCTTGCAACTTATATTAAACACTACACAACACATTCTGACTACACATACGGATCAAAAACCTACTTAAAGTGATGTTTCCCCTCAGCTTATCATAATCATACTCATTGCAAACAACTCCAAGCTTCAGAATTCACCAGCGACATGGATTTTAAAAAATGTTAGACCTTTCATGAAACTTTCAGTCACCTCCAAAAGAACTTTCAGTCACCTTTCATGGAATATTTCAGTCATATCTCTGGTGCGGTTGTTACAGACAGTCTAGAGCAGGTGCATTTGTGCATTCACTGATGATGTAACTTGAGCATTTAAGATGGAGCTATTCACAGAACATTATAACGTAGGCTTAGTATAGAAGATGACCTGAAAGGGTAAACAATTTCAACATCAGTGACGTCCCTGGAAATGGATTTCAAGAAAATCTCCGACGGCCTAACCCGTGCCAAGAGCTTCACGCCAAACCTGTATTCACCGAAACAAAGAATATGAAAATTTGTAGAGGGGAAAAAAAATTAATTTTTTTTATGCTGGTAGTACCCGTGGAGCTTCTTCTTGAGAGTGCCATCGGGAGACTTCTCCAGACCGAGCCACGCCCGATTCATCTTGTTGGCGACGAAATCGACGACGAGCTGAGCATTCTGAGGAGCGGAGGAGTTAGAGGAAGAGACGCTCCGCCAGAGATCGCGAACAGTAGAAGGAACGGTGGAGGAGGAGGATGAGGAGGAAGAAAGGGAAGGATCGTGAGATCTGGAGAAGCACCAGTTCCTTCCACGAAGCGGGAACACCACCAGCCTTGCTCTCATGGTCGGTTATGGCGTTTTTTTGATCGATCGAGAGGTAGTAAGAAGAAGGAATCAATTAAATCTGTACAGGAATAGCATCATGATTCGTCGTCGCCGTGTGATGAGTCTTCCGGCTGGGAATGAATTTGAAATGATCGGTCGTTGTTTCCGGCGGGGACTCTTACGTAGTAGGGTTCATTTCTCCCGTCGTCTTCAAAGAAATGCTTAAATCCTCGATAGCGATAGACAAGTCACTCCTCAATTTCTATTTGACGCCCTACTATTTCTAAATTTCTATTTGACGCCCTACTATTCGAATTAAATAACGCCTTAAATAGAGTAAATTATGTTATTATCTTTTCATAAAATCAAAATTTATGTGAGAAATTGTGTATATCGACGAACTAAATACCGTCAAACACTCTCAAACACCCACAAATAAAGATCGGAAGTAAAAATCAAAGATCCGTCAAACCTCCATTTAGATAAGATATCGAGCCGGCCGGGTTGGTTTCCGGCCGGAACCAGCGGCCGGCCGGGTTGGTTCTCCGGCGGAACCGGCCCA
This sequence comes from Linum usitatissimum, assembly GCA_030674075.2. Lineage (NCBI taxonomy): Eukaryota > Viridiplantae > Streptophyta > Magnoliopsida > Malpighiales > Linaceae > Linum > Linum usitatissimum. The sequence goes on along the minus strand of JAUJYP020000926.1, from coordinate 617,532 downwards.
ATTTTTTTTATATTTTTAATTATTACGTTTAGACCGAATCGGTTCAACCGAAATTAATTAGACAGTTGGACTCAATTTTTGTAACAATATTTTTTATTTATAAAAAATGTGGGAGTAGGATTCAAGCCATGGTCTCTTAAGTAGAAAGACTAAGTGATTACCATCTCTACCAATATCACAATTTGATTAAAACATGCATTTAGTTGATAATAATACACATTATCACAGCTAATTACAACTAAAAAGTAACATCTTATCATAAATTAATTAAATTGTACATTACATCTCAATTATTTGATCAATAAAAACTTCAAATCATTTATATAATTTGAAACTTCTTAAAAAATGATTTAGTAACTATATTTTATATAATACAAATTATGATATTGAATTCTCTATACTACTAGGTTTAAGGTTAAAGTTTTAGGGTTTAGCGTTTAGGATTTAGAGTTTTAGAATTTAGAGTTTAAGGTTTTATGGTTTAGGAGTTCTAAGGTTATAGGGTTTAGGGTTCTAAGGTTTAGGGGTTAGAGTTTAGGATTTAGTATTTACGAGTTGTTGTTTTTGTTTAATTTGGAGTTTTAGAGTTTTAGGCTGAGAGTTAAGGGTTTAGAGTTTAGAGTTTAGGATTTAGGATTTAGGGTTCTAAGGGTTTAGAGTTTTAGAATTTAGGGTTTAGGGTTTGATTATTTAGGATACTAAAGTTAGGGTTTAGCGTTTAGAGTTTAAGGTTAAGCGTTTTATGATTTAGAGTTCTAGGGTTAAGGGTTTAGTGTTTTAGAATTTAGGGTTTAGTGTTTTATGATTTAGAGTTATAGAGTTAATGGTTTAGGGTTTTAGAATTTAGAGTTTAGGGTTTGATGGTTTAGGATTCTAGGATTAAGAGTTTTAGAGTTTTAGAATTTAGGGTTTAGGGTTTGATGATTTAGGATACTAAAGTTAGGGTTTAGCGTTTAGAGTTTAAGGTTAAGCGTTTTATGATTTAGAGTTCTAGGGTTAAGAGTTTAGGGTTTAGCGTTTTATGATTTAGAGTTCTAGAGTTAATGGTTTAGGGTTTTAGAATTTAGAGTTTAGGGTTTGATGGTTTAGGATTCTAGGGTTAAGGGTTTTAAAATTTAGGGTTTAGCGTTTGATGGTTTAGAATTTTAGGATCAAGGGTTTAGGGTTTCAGAATTTAGGATTTAGGGTTCTAAGGTAAGGGTTTAGCATTTTAGAATTTAGGGTTTAGGGTTTGATTGTTTAGGATTCTAGGGTTAAGGGTTTTGAGTTTTAGAATTTAGGGTTTAGAGTTTAAGGGCTTAGGGTTATATGATTTTAGAGTTTAGATTTTAGGGTTTAGGATTTTATAATTTCGGCATATACGAAAGTTCCGACGGAGGACCACCCGACGGGCTCGATCGAAAAAATCGGCCGCAAGGGGCCCCGGCCGGGGCCTCTTGCGGCCGATTTTTTCGATTGAGTCCGATTTGTATTCACCGAATTGTAAAAACCTCTCACGGTACGTTTTTCGAATTAGTAAATTTTGATAGTTTCGTGTTTACGAAGTTTAGGGCGTCATATAATTCGAAAATTAGGGCGTCAAATAGTAATCCTCCCTAAAGCTTAATAACCATTAAATTTGCTTTTAGGGGCCGTTTGGTATGGGAAAATTTGCTCCCACTAACCTTTGGAATTTTTTATTTACTTGTGACGAGGAATTACGCTGTTGTTAGGTAAATTTCGGGATAGTCGATTTTCAGTCCGACTACTTATTTACGAAGACTGAAGGTACTATATGAGGAGAGTAACGAATGCACTTCTCGGGATTCGAAGGTGAGATCTCCAAGTTGAATCGTTCTTTAGACAATTAATTCTTAGTATCCGGGTATTGTACACTGCTTTCTTAATTGAGTTATTCGCCAATTACGTACTCGACATTTCTGATCCTTTACTCGTTGGGATATTGGCATTGTCGTGATGCATATACTTGGTGTTTTTAGGCCGGGTTTTTGGAGGTGGATCTCGAAGGGGATTGCAGTCGGACAAGTACATTTAGCTAACGAGGGAACCATTATCAGGGAACTTGCACAACTCCTGACATCTACTTCTTCGATTCGGTCTTCAAAATAGTACGCCATTTTGATAATTAAGCCGTTCATTCAGTGCCACACATGGCTCTTCAGTATCTCACAAGGAGGTTGTCAGTGGAATCTTTATTAGAAAAGAATGAGAATCTCGAAACGAATGCGACATAACGAAGCGATCAAAACAAAGTAATAAACTAACACCATACTGCACGCTGGCTTTCTCTATATAGGTATGTATCAAACTTTCTAATGCCACAGACTTATCACAACACTTTTTCCTATGTGCACGCCTGAAGAATGCTACCAGTAACAAGTATAATAACCACCCTCAACGACGAAGAAGAAGCTCGCTTGTCAGCTCGAGATCTCGATGGGTTCCAGGAGCTACCTGTGTGCGGCAGGTGAAGGCACCGTCTTCTTCAAAATTGGGAAGGGGGGAAAAAGGGAATCCGCCCATCTTCATTCATCTTCTGCTATGAAGTTGGGAAGCTCGCCCTGGCATAGGTATTCGTCACATGACGAAGACGATTCCCAATCCTTGCGGAGCCGTAAGATATCGTCTGTGAAAGTAGAGCCCGAGGATCCGATGAACACGCTGGACATTGCACATATGGTCTTATCCAGCATAGCTTCCACCTGTCCAACCCGCCACACACAATCACAAACTATCACTAAGCAAGCAACATAAGACAATTTACCGATCTTGGTAAAAAATTACAGTGCCCTCTTTTTCATTGATTTCAATATGCTCGATTCTGTACATCTAACAGCCCGTCTCCTCGATTTCTCAACCAAGAGCTTGATACATAGATCGACTGGGGACTTTTCATCAGAAAAGCAAAATGCAAAGTATGAAGCACAAAGCTCTCTAAAGCGATCACAGAAACGAATGAAGCATATGATTCAATTTCTTATTGGTTTACAGAATTAATGTAATTAACAAATTAAGTAAATTCCTCACACGGTTCCTTCATATTCTTGTTATTCCTGAGCAAAATGCATCTCGATTCAAACTCATACCGACTACCTAACCGGTTTGCTGCTAGAGTACTCAACCTCAGCAGAATCCATCTCAAGACCCTATTCCTTTTTACCTACAAATTCTTGTTCATAGTTTATCATCTCAGACCACAAATGCAGCCTAAAGAATGCGACAACTCAAACATAACACTAAATGATTGTAGCATGAGATAGCATTCCACCGCTTAGAGTATAACTAATGTAAGTACGGAATAACAGAAAGCATGCATGAAACCAAGAAATATAAGGTTTTCACCTGTGGATCATCTTCAAGGTGATGTCTATACAGCAAAGCATCCCACTTCTCAGCTGAATTAAGCGGAGGGCGCTTAACTAATGGTATGCTCTTTCCGTTAACAACAACCAGTGACTGCAGCAAGTCGGTCTCACTTTCTGCTGCATCAGTTGAAAGATAGATAACTGGTGCATTCGCTCTTTCACTGACACGAGCTATGCAGCTGGCAGCTTGAGGAACAGGGTAAAAGCAACTCGGCTGTTTAGCATTGCTGAAAGAAATGTAAAGAAACAATCTTTAGGTGCAAGGAGATAACTTCACAGGTAGTTTTCAAAAAGGAAAGAAAAATACTTTCTTTTCTGGCTAGGAACTGAAAGAAATGTAAAAGCTGAGGAGCAGCATGCATCATACATGTATTAATATCAACATAAGGTGACAGGTAAAAGTAAGCTCACCAGAACTTCAAAAATCCATGCCGGCGGAAATGGAGAGCGACGAAGTTCTTCCCCAAGAAAGTCTGGACGAAACGCTGAGCCGTGAGCATAATGAACTTACTCGGTTCAATCAAAGTCTTGCATTTGTGAGCGAGAGGGCCACCAGGCTGCATCAGCCATTCAGTCTCAACTTTGGCAAAGAACACATCTCCAATAGCAATAACATCATCATCAGACTTGAACTTAGCCACAATTTCTGCCGTAGTCCTTTTACTAGGCTTCTTGATATCCTCATTCCAAGGGGACTCGAGCTTCCCTACAGAGATCCCCAAGCCTTTCAACTTCTTGACATGGTCCTCATCGACGTAACAGGGCGTTGGAGACGAGAAGTAGCATACGAACTTATCAATTCGCAGCTTATTCTTCCTCGTTTCCACAAACTCTTCGAATGTGAGCACAACTTTGCTTCCCAGGCAAGTGTTGATGTGGTCGATATCCAGGACTCTACTATAGTGATAATCGAATTTGGAACTCGGGAAAACTAAAACTCGGTTGAGCAAAGCTGCAAAGAACATGTGCTTCTCCAAGCAAATCAAGTGGTTACTCATCTGTCCAGACAAACAAATAGCAAACAGGAACTTATCCGGCCGAGGCTTCCAGTCAATCGTTCTACGATCAGGAAGCCGGCGGTGGAGGCTCTGACAGCTGGGGAAGACACCAGGAACGCCACTTGATGAATTCAAATCCGAGGACGAGTTATGAGGGGACAGCAGAGCTTGCTCAATCTGTTTGTTGAGCGAAATCAACGGCAGCAATGCAGATTGGATGGAATCGAGAGCCGGAGCAGCATCAGTAGAGCTCAAATTCGCGGCGGTGGAGGAGGACGACTGGTTCCAGATGGAGAGGAGAGAAAGATGCTGCTGGCGGAGGAGGTAGAGAGCTCGCAGCTCGGACTCACGCATCCGATCGGAAAGAGGATCGAGGTTAAGGACTGGGAATTTGGAAGAGAAGAGGCTACGGAAGTCGGTGGAGAAGTAGAGGAGGATAAGGAAGAGAGGGAGGAAGAAGGCGAAGAGGTACCTCTTAAGGCTGAGATTGGACAAACGGCGACCGAATCCATTGCCGTAGGAACGGAGATCGGACTCGACGTGGAAGGAGGAAGGACGCGGAGAGGTGGATGGTTCTCGAGAGCGAGGCTGAGGGTGCTTGCGGTCGTTCTGCTCTAGGAAGCTCTCTCGATCGTCGTCCTCGTCGGATGAATCTCTCTCCATCCTCGCCAGCGAATAGGGTTGCTGAATATGACTGGATTCGATTCGATTTGATCGTTCAATGGAGCGGTCGTGAGTCGTCGGCGTTCTCAGTCGGCGGCTGAGTGGAGACTGAAGTCGGATTTACGGTAATGTGATTGCTTGCTTTGTTTGTAGCAGTAGAGACCAGATCGGATCGGCGATGGTGGAATTGAGCTGCGTCGGTGGTTAGACGAGAATGACTTGCTACTGATGATGATGATGAGTTAGCAGTTGCAGTGATTGACACTCTGGCAACTGAACTTGAGTGCCGAAATTGAAAATAGTGAGATTTTATTTTTGAATTCCTAAATCCGAAACTTTTTTCAATGTCCGTTCTCTACCTGTTGTAGTTCCGAACTTGGATACTACATTACGGGTTAAAATATCCTTTCGAAGAGATTCATACCCATACTCGTACATTTTCAATTCACATCATAACAGTTATAATTCTCATCCTATTGGGTTACCTTCTTATCTAAGTCATTGACAATAACCTAAATCGAAATTTACCACAAATAAAAGGAATAGTCATTTTTGAAAGTGATTTCTTCTAAATCAAGTAAACATATATGCACCTAAAACGACCCTCATTGCCCAACTACTTGTACAACTGCATTCATTGCTTCAACGCCAAGCTAAACAACTAATCCCGATTTCCTTCCGACTCGACATCAACGAGCCTTCCTCGAATCCATCTCTTTCTCGGTTCAGTCCCTGTCTCACACGGCTTTTCCCCGTTTGTATGCTCACCTTCAGAACCATTTGGTTCAATAGTACTGTGTCCGCATTTGAGATACCCGTTCAGTTCTCCGTTGCAGTCGTCTGGTTTCTTCTCTACAAGACTCGTCAAATCGAACTTGTCGCGGATGGCCAAGTTAGTGAAGTTGATTGGGTCGTCCTCTTCTGCACGAATTGCGTCGGTTTTGGTGCCGTTAACTTCTTTTACTGCCTCCTCGTTTGTCGTCTCCTCCTCGTTTGTCGTCTCCTCCTCGTTGGCTGGTTCAGTTGTTCCGATTTCGATATCCCCTCCGTTGATGGATTTGATCGATTCAATTGCTTCATCTATGAGCTTTCTGGTCTCCAGCAGAGAAGCTTGTGCAATGGGGCTATTTCCTGCTGCAGCCTCGAGAAATTTAGCTGCCTTCTCGGCTTCAGCTATGAATAACCTGGCATATTGCGGCATGATTCACTTTATATACATGCGATGTTCAAATATTGATTGCGTATAGGCGGCAGCATGATTCACTATAATAATCGGTTTGATTCGCTTTATTCACAAACGTCAGAAGACTTGTAGCTTAAACTAATAAATTAAAGCTGACCTTGCCCGTTCAATGGCTTCAGTTTTCTGAGTTTCCGCGGAAGCCCTTTGTTTTCTGATTTTCATTATCATCCTCAATTTGGAACGCGCCATGGGATCCTTGTACGACGGTGCTGCAATCTTCCGCGCTCGTGGAACCTGAGCAGGGCTCGTGGCATCACTTCCATAGGAATTGCTCAACCCAATGGCTTTCCTTTTCTCGACATTCCTCTTGGTGGATGGTCCGCTGCTAATTCGCCTTGGCTTTCTCTCGGTACCTTCTGTAATTCCATGGTGTCTAGCAAGACCAGAGCAGACTCGTTCGCGATATGACTGTTTCAAAGAAGAAAAGGGAAACTGTTAGGAAGTAGAATTAGGCAACAATTTTCACAATACCGAACAATAATCATGATATGATATGCATAATTTTCAACTTTTTCATCATCTTTTTGACCAAGCACATAAAACCTTCACGATACTTACAGGATCTGCCCATTTGGCAGCAATGGCTTCTGCAATTTTTCTTCTTTGCTCGGGGGTTTTTGGAGCTCTCTTGTTGCCCTTTGGCCTAGGCATTGTTTTCCGGATTTCAACACTCTCCACCCATTCAATTTGAAGCTTTTTACGTAAGATACTATACGAGTTCCATTCCAACTCTTCCTCGTCAACAAAGCCAATCCGTGAAGCTTCTGCTATCAAGTTCTGCCAATCAAAGTAACAATATTCCTGCAACATCAGCTTCTCACGGCGCTTTTCCCATCCTTCCCGCACTGCAATACTAATCTTCACTCTCGTCTCTGTGCTGCAAGATGATTGAAAATGCATGCTTATTTATGCTGTCTAAGAAGATTGACGACTCTTATATAATTTCTAACCATAGAAATGTTTATCAAGGAATTTCAAAGCACAATGAAAGATGAATGAAACCATTTTAATGTATAGGACTCACGTCTGCGCATGCCCAAGGTTTTGGAGCTTCATTTTAATCTGCAGGAAATAGTTCACGATGAGAAAAATATATCTTCCAACTCTATATATGCCATATGATATATCATCGCAAAAGAAAAAGTTGACAGTGTTTATTTCATCATTTTCTTCGACCCTTCTAGCCATCACAGTCCTTAATGCCATGGCCACGGTGAGAAACTGAAGCTGAAGGGAAGAATTTTTGTCCCGGAAAAAAGCTTTATCCACCTTACTAATAAGCTTGAGAAAGAAATAACCGACACCAATTGTCCAAAAATATATATGTTAATGTTCTTGAGCTTTTATCGAGGATACAGCTTCGTAGACAAGCAAGTTATCAACCCTAAAGGTGAACAAGCAGGACGACTTATGTGCTCACAGACAAATGCAATGATTGCAACACAGATAATTTAATAGTAAGACTGTAAGAGTCAGCAGAAAGCTTTTCAGCAATGAATACTTGGTGAGCAAAGGCATCTAGCTTGGAACTAGATTCTCTAGAAATCGATTTTATTTTGATCATAAGTATTAAAAATGCCTAAAACAGTTCTTACATGACATCACCTTAGGATTCTGCATGGCAAGCCTTGTTCTCTCCTTGATCCGTTGAATGGTTTCTGTCAACCAAATAAATAACATTAATAAGACAGTACGAATCATAACACTTTATAATCTTTTAAAACGCCAAATGAGCACCAACCAGGACTATGCTTCCTGCCCTTGTTCCACGGAACTTTCCCTGAATTCGCTTTCGAGATCCTCATTCGTCTCAGCTTCTCACCCTCGTCCACTTCTTCATCGGACTCTTCGCTATCATCGTGAGACGTAGAAGGAGCTGAAGTAAAATCCGGGAGCGGGTCACATTTAGCCGCCTCATCTCCATGTCTCACTTCACTCAGTGTGTCAGTTCCAACAGTTGCCACTGCCCTGATGAAAAAGTGACGCCTTCGACTTACAGGAGGGAGTAAAGACTTCCAGGCAGAGTGAAGTCCGGTGTCATCAGCTCGGGTGAACGGGGTTGAGAAGGCTCGACAGGCCTGACAACGAGGGAGTATCCGGGCCCTCGGATGCAGTTGATTTCGCAAGGATGTCTGAGCAGTAGGAATATCTGTCCAGAACATTAGATTCATGACTTTGCACACTTAACATCTACAAGCAGAATCACCCTACAAAATGAACTCACACGACTAAGAGAACGGTAGAAAAAGTTCTTTTAAGGAATGTAAAATCAATCCTAAACTTATTCTCGATAACTTGAGTTGCTGTAGAAATGGCAGATAATGCAACCAACATGTCCAAATATAACATGACACGCACAGATACAGAAAATTAGCATTATGATTATCAAGGACTCGTAACTCATCTAATTTCAATAGTTCTCCAGCAGCAAACAAGCATTCAGTAGCTGGAAATGCAATTGAAACGAGCTAATAAAGAAAAATGAAAGAGGAGAGAAGAGAGGAACGCACCTAAAAACGCCATTAATGAGAGTTTAATCGAGCAAAGACGCAGACGCCGCTACTGAAAATGAGCTGTTCTATCTCGAACGACTGAAGCTAATGAAAGGCGGAATCGAGAGGCAAGAGTTTCCGGGCAGGGAAGAGAATCCAATGCGGCGATTAAGAAAAGAGAGGCAGCAGCAAGGCAGTTTTGGATTGAAGAAGGAAACTAAAAAACGAAGAACCCTACGGGTGGCAGCTTCACCGTCGGCCGCCTCTTGGCCCTTGTTCGTCGTCTGGTCTAGTCTGGGATTGCCTCCGAAAAGATAACGAATTGGGAAAAAATAAAAGCTCAAATGAATATCCAATCAAAATACAAAAATATTGCATAAATGGTGAAATACTGAAACCATCTCGTAATTTTGTTACGGAACATTTCAGTCCCATACAATCCCATTTTTTCGTTACGTTAACAATTTCTATTCAAGTTGAAGCAAGAAGCCAAAAGTGTTTGGTAAATTTACTATTTATACGTCGTTACGTCAAACTAAAATGAATTAATATTGTAAGTCGGGTAATCACCCATCCTCCAAACGAGATAATTGAAACAATCTATAAAAATTCATAATCATAAATTGATCGATCAACATCACACTAACTAAATCATAAATTAACTAAATCCACCCATTTTAACATAAATCTCTTCACTTTTGAATAGACTCTTCTAATAAACGATGATAAAGAGATTCGTAACCCAATTAGTATAAACCAAGTATATAGATCTTTCATCCTCGAGAATTCAAATCTGGTAACCCAATTAGTATAGACCGAATATGTAGATAAGCTACAATGTAGATCTTTCATCCTCGAAAATTCAAATTTCGTAGAACACGCACATCGAGTTATTCCGAATAACCTTGTTTAGATGGCTAATCTCAGTGGCTAAGTACCTTAAATTTGCTAGATAAACCATAACGATAACACAATTTGTAAACCAGTGATTGAACAACTAACACAGTCATATAAATGTCTGCAGAATGGAATAATATTACACACAGTCCACAGATCATCGTCGATCGGACGAATTCTCCGGTGAAAACAATCAGTCAATCAAATACACAGAATAAAAGGAGCTACTAATAATAAATATCTAATAACGGCAGCGGGTGATTCTGGAGCAGCCACGGGTGTAAGGGTTGACCGGAGTGCGAGTCGCGAAGCAGTTATTGGTGTAGTAAGACCTTCCAGATCTGGGCGGGCAGGGGACTCTGTTCGCCGACAGAGCTCCGTACGAGATGTAGTAATGCTGCTGCGGCCATCTCCTCCAGTACAGCTCCCTTCTCTTTCCTCCATCTCCTCCTCCGTCTTCCTCCGCTTCCTCCAACTCATCCTCAAGCTCTCCACCGCCGCCTCCGCCGTACATCGACATCGCGATCGGGAACTCCAGTCCGCCGCCGCTGCTCATCGCCGTACTTTCGGCGGCGGAAGAAGAAGATAAGGCGCTTAAGACAGACAGCAAGACAAGGAGGAGCAGCGGAGTGAGGAGAACTCTGGGAGTCGCCATGATTGATGGTGGTGGAAGAAAATGTGAGCAAGTAGTAAGTAGTAAGTAGCAGCTAGTAGGAAGCAATTACTAGAGGCGGGGCCGGTGATGAGGTGGGAATTGATTGCGATACAGCTGTGCTTGTCTCTCTATTGCTTGTACTGTAACCCGTTCCACAGGATAGGGGTGAAAAAAGTCACTTCCCATATACTTAATCATAGAGAGCAGCTCGGAGTTCGACTCGACGACTCGCAATAAATACTAAAAATGTTCCTCCGAGACAACAATAAATGAGTTAAGCTCGAGCCAATCCTGGCATAGCACGACCGGATTGTTAGTTGGCTTAGTTGGGGAGCTCGTTGAGCCGAACTCGTTTATAGCTCGTAACTTTCTCTATATACCTGATCATATAGGGTTGTTGTGGTTTGTGTATGCAACTTGGTGTTCGGCTCATAAAAGAATACTAAAAAGGTTTTGTTAAGACCAGATCTCGAGGCATTCCTGGTACAGCACGACCGGCTCACTAACTGGCTTAGTTGGGGAGCTCGTTGAGTCGAACTCGTTCTATAGCTAATGAGTGGACTCGATTTAGATAGCTCACAAGTATCCTCATTTGTGAGCTCATGGGTTAGCTCTCTTTAACAACCACCCATAGCCTATAACTCGGTTACAATGGTTATCAAACCGAGCTCATTATAGGTATCGAACCGAGCTCGTTAGCAGTAATTTTAGGCCAATCATGAGTCTGAGTCCAAACTCAAATTAAGCTTGGTCCCGCCAAAAATATAAATGACCATTGCCTGAGCTTTGGAAAAAGCTTGGCTCCATTCCACTCGTCAACAACCCTTCCTAATCCTTCACCAAAGAGTCGAATGATCCATAGTCCGCCGATCGTTAGATGCAGGGCAGCAATGCTGAGCCACTGGTGCCCTGCATCTATTACCGGCAAAGCGCTGCAGCACCATACGATGAGCCATTGCTGCTACTTGGAGGATCAGCAAACAAATAATCGAAGCCAGTCCCTCTTTAACAAGGGGCATATGACAATACTCAAAAGAACAAATTCTGCCAACTCAGACACTAATAGTGTATACTCAGTCATCACTGTAGATACAAAGATCCAAAACACAAACCTTCTATACACGTTACACATATCTCTTTCATTTTCCAGTATAGATATAAAACCTAACGGCAGCTTTTTGTTCCGGTTGGCTTACCGCTGATTCTTTTTTCCCGAGTTCATTGATCTAGGATTGTGAAAGCTGAAGCAGAGGCAAAGCCATCACAATCCCAAAGATCGAGACGAGCAACAACATTACCCAAGTCGGAAACGCCTGCTTTCTGTTCCTCCCTGCATCCTTCGCAGCTGGATCGACTACCTTTCCTGCCTCTTCCAGAAGGCCGTCGGCCTTTTCTGGCTTGGGCCGAGAGTTCTCATCATGTGTGATCTCGTGTGGAGAATCTGAAACCAGCTGGCCAGACTGCTGCTGCTGCACTAGGTTGTACTTTTCGACGTACTCGGGAAACAACTTACGAAATACTGAGCTGTGAGGGGGGAAATGCAGGAAATGGCAAATTAGCCATAATGTAGAACTGTAGAAGTCGTGCTGAGAAATTGAGAAGGGAATTTCATGAACAAAGCAATAATGAAGAAGAAAAGAGATTGAAATAACATACTTCTTGCAATTGAAAGCAAGAGAGGCTGCTGCAAGACGTTGTTTCTCTTCAATGGTGCTATTAACACTTCCTGTTGTTGGGCTGTTATCCATCTGCACCAGAGATGAATCAATTATGGAATGGAATTGAAGCTGTGACGAGAACCCTAGTAGACATCTTTTACTAGCTCCCGGACTCGAAATTTCAATGGTCAACAGGTACAACAATTGCTAGAAGAATTAAAGATTGGCTAAAAGTAGAAAGCAACTAGAAGATCGTAAGGCGGAACGAAGACTTACCATGAAAGAAAGCAGCCCTGTGAGAATGCTGAACCAATGAGAAGAAAAAAAGAGCATTATAACAAGGATCAAGAACAGCCAATTGTTTTCACTAGCTGCAAGAGGCTAAAGCCAGAAGAAGCAAGAGAGATACAAGAGTGCCATGTTTGCATCATATAAGAGCATATATCATAAGAAATTACAGCTTAGTTTTACCTTGACACGGACCACATAGGATTCCAACTTTCTGGATGAACTGAGCAGGAGAAACGAATGTTATCACACAGATTTATAACAGAATACGAGGTTTATTTCCAAGCAGAAAGGTTTAATAACTTACAGTCACTCATTGACAGGCAGATTTTCTTCTGAGTCATGAATCGTCCGTTCGGAGTAATCATACTACCAAGTTCAAAAGGATGACACCGGTTAATGAAGTTCATCGACAGCATAGACAGTACTTATAAAAGAAGCTAATTGATGAGCCAGATGGGACATTACGTAATTCCAGGAGGTTTATATGGATACTCAGGAGGGAACTTGATCTTCCCGTAGTAATATCCCCCTGAACAGAAATTTCAGAGCAGCCAAAACAGTCAAGTTAATGAATTGAAATGGAGGGAAAATGGAAAATAAAGTGATTTTCAGCGGCAAAACCATTGCAGGTGGCCTATCAGACATGTTACATACCTGCAAAAGGCGTACCTTCACTTCCCTCCAGTACGTAATCTTGAATACCAATTATACACCAGCAAGAAAGAAAAACAAACAATGATTAGACCGACACATAGCAAACACTGGTGTTACCAAGCCATGGAGACTTCGACCTGTTCGATAGTTCCATTCTCTTCCTTTAAACACACTACAGCATGTAATTTTCTATGCAACACAAAGCTAAGGAGCTTTTGTGAACAATAACTGAGGGGAAATCAGGTGGCATTTCATATGTAAGCTTGCACAGTATAGCAAATAAAGAACAGAGCCTTACGCCATTCAAGAATGTTACTCGGGGAAGGACGAGCCACCACATTAGAGACTGGTTCCTGCAATTATTTTCACATGATTGCTGTAAAGGTCTCTAAAGTTAGATAAGCAAACTGAGGGTGAAAGGCCATGGTGATCATACTTTACACAGCGCCCTGTATTCCTTCTGGAGTCGCTTCACGCAAGCTTTTTCCGCCATTTGAATGACTTCTCTATAGAGGTAGTAGCAATTCCAGTACGGTCGGGAATCTACAGCTGAAAGTCCAGATACAAGGAACTAGTGCAATCAATGCGATGATAATCGTACTGAAGCATACAATTCGAAGTCCAACCCTAGGCGAGCGAACAAATGAATAGAGACAAATCGGAAATGGATCTGAAAAGAGAGAAATCAGGGAGGCGCGAAACCTAAAGATCAGAAAACCGTGAATTGTGGTTTCCAGTTACCTTCTAGGGAGCTGGATCAGTACCTCTTGTTCTTCCCTTTCCTGCACAGAGAGTGAATTGGCGCTAAGAAAACTGGAGCACCTCGATCGTCCTGAATCCGCCTGATTGTTGTATTCTTCTTCGTCGTAATCCTAGAGAAGCGCGGGTGATTTTGTACCGCCGATTAGCATTATTCGGTGACTGATCCGATTCCTGATCTATACGCGACCCTACTGCTCTGATCAGAGCCCTTTCACTTTTCGTATGAATCGTATCTCTAGCCCCTTCTTTTCCTTTACCCCTCGTTCTTCCGTTTCTGTGCTTGTTGGGGAGGATCGGGTCGGGTTTCGTCCATTTATGGTTTCTGGTTTGGTTTGAGTGGGTCGGGCCCCGAGTTTCGTCGATGTCGATGGGGCTATGAAATTTGGGCTGTACGATACATTAACTGGGCATTTGAGTTTAAGTTGGACTGTAATTTTCGTTAGGTGATTGGATAGAAGGGTTGGAAATGATCGATAAGATGTAGGTGAGGTGGTAGTTTTATCGATTTTTAATTTGAGATTTGAGATTTGTATTTTGGGAGCGCCCTTTTATTGTTCTCTTATATTATATCCGGTTTGCTTACATAAGTATTCATATTGAATAAAAAACTTTAATCACAGAGATTCATAGTTATTGGATTCGAATTTAATTGCAGCTCACAAATAAACATTAATGTAATATATGTTCCTTTCTATCTCTTTGTTTCTAATGGTGACCATTGAATGAGTTTTTTTATATATAGATTGGTATTGATGGGAGAAATTAAGATTGCAAACACATTGTAAACTAAAATGTTAACACAAGTTGATATATGTAAAAGTGTTGTGTATCGCCGCTATATGAGAAACTTCACTAGAGCCACACACAGTCCCACCTACAAACGCAAACCAAGAGAAGCCTCGACAAAAGTCTAATCAACACATGGGATCACCTGCACATGTATGTGAACGAGAACAAGCAGTGAGAAAAGCCAAGACTTCTATGATAAGTATGTCACCTGTCACACAATAAGTGTTGTGTCATTATAGCCTGAAAAACACCAACTCTACAACCTTTTCAATATCCACCTATCAAACCTTCCGCCGAAAGCACCGAATAAGATCTCTAAAAAGCCAACATGACATGTAAGGGCACGGGCCTTGCATGTTGATCGGGACGAGCTCGTACGGAGAACCCGCTACGACATGAGACCGATAGATCCACAAAACAATATAGAAGAAAAGAAACATTGCATGAATCAACACCCATTTACAAAGTCCATGTGGGACAACTAACTTGGTAGAACTATGTGATTGATAACCTAGAGATTTTTGGGTTTGAATCGAGTCACACCCCACAATGGACAGTACCCATGCATTCTCTCTTTTTAAGTGAATCTATTGGCCTTTGTGCCTCTTCAGATCCTCGCGTACGGGTTCGTCCCCATCAATATAATCCATTACAGGCCATGTAGAATGAATATTTCCTACATAAAAAACTCAGACATGTGGACATTAAAAGTAATTCTCTTCTATTTTGTTAATCGGAACACGCAATGTGAAGAATACAAGGAATTACTTACCATAACAGTGGCTAGGTAGTTCATCTGGTGGTGGGATGTTCGTGTGAATTTTATTTGTTGAAAATCATCATCGGCTTGTGTCAAAAGAGTACGTATCTTTTCATCACATGCACCCTGTCCTTTTGCACCCCACCAGCCAGGATCAGTACCCCCAATCATTTCATTAAAACTGAAAGTCTCTTATCCTTTCCCACTGTACAACCCTTTCAGACCTGCATAGTGCAGAATCGTGTTTCCAGCTTCGGTGCTGATTTTATTATAATCACCACGGCCGGATTCATACATTACTCAACGGTCAAATGTGTCTAGTTTGTTAATTTTTTTCATTTTTTCCTACATCATATCTTTTCGGTTTGAGTTGATTTTAAATTGAATTTTGGGTTATGGTTTTGGGTTTTTAAATTTTGAGTTTGGTTTAGGCAAAAAATCATATTCGATTGAGTTTTAATTTTGAATTGGATGTAGGATCAAACTCAAAATTTAAAATCCATATTAAAAACCTAATACTCTAAACTTTAAACCTTATTAATAGGTTGATTATAAGTTTAACTTTGATGGATTATATTATCTAAACAAATAGAGATTATATAAAAAATAGCCACTTCTATTATTACAAGTTAACATATGAGCCTCTTTACTATGTTTCTTCCGATTCAAACCCTCAAACTTTACTGCGATTAACAATCAAACCCCTCCATATCTTTTTTGGTCGCTGGAGTCCGTTTTTAATGAGTCAGCGAGTACATGTTGGTTTATGGGAAGATTTGATGGTGCTGATTGGGATTTCCATAATTTTTTGTTAAACTCTTTATTAAATATGCATATTTATTATTATTTTTTAAGATTTCCGTCTGATAAGAAAATTAGAACAATATAATCGAGAAAAGAAAATCTGAGTATATAACAATTAAACAATTAAAAAATCATTCATCTCCTTCTCCATCTCTTTCACTTGTAGCTCCTTATTAGCTTATTTAATTGGTATTGGTCGCCTGGTCGGGAGCATTAACTGATGCTTCAATTTGTGTATTTGAGTTTTCGTTCTTCTATTTGAATGGTTATTAAACTTCTTTCACTTCCTTGTTTAACTGAAGCTTCAGGTTTATGAACCGAAACTGAAGCGGCATAAAATCATTTCAACAGCTTTCTTACTTTAATAGAAAGTAGGCAATAAAAGGACAAAAGTGATACAATGTATATGATTATATGTTGTTGGGTCCGATTTTGCTATAAAGAGATGAATGTTGGAACTTGAAAAAAAAATTTTGTACTGAGCAGAAGAAATCTCCTCTCTTCTTTTTAGGGCTGTAGCAAATTGAAGGTAAGAAGAAGAACAAATCTCCTCTCTACCTTTACATTGCTCTGATTTCCTCATTGGATGAAAAAAATTTTTATTACAAATATGCACATTAAATAAGGTTGACTAAGATTAGTGGAAATCCCAGTCAGCAACGCTACATCAGCTTATAAATCACCATGTCCGTGCTGACTCGTAAACAACGGACCATGGCGACCAGAAAAGATAGAAAGGGGTTTGATTGTTAATCGGAGCAAAGTTTAGGGATTTGAATCGAAAGAAAAATAGTAAAGGGGCTCATATATTAACTTGTAATAATAAAGTGGCTACTTTGGGTATGATTCCAAACAAATAAGTAGAGGGCAAAACTTCAAATACTATTAATCAAATAACAAAATCATCAAAACTTTAAATATATTTTAGTATTTGAGACCAAGGGGCGGGGTTCTCACTAGTTTAAAATAGCCATATATAATTACTGAATTTTGAATACTGGTTCAATATCTGGCTAATTTGAAGATACAGTACGAAGGATTCCAAAACACAATATACAAAATTCAAAAAACTTCTTAATTTTATTTAGGGATTCAGAACTATGAGAAAGAGGAACCCAGACAATATCTTTGGTTTGACCAGTCCAGTTCCACCACTTTTGAGAAGGAACTACTCTTCGGCGTCACTCAATCAGCTACTAAGAATCCTAACAAAAGTAAAAAATCTTATGACGATGGATTCGAATCCGAATGCACTATAGAAAAAGTCTAAGAATGTTGTTCAATACAAGCTAAAACCACACATATCATTGTTTTAGAGGCATCCCTCTTTATTTTCCTGTTTCCCAACGCTCATTTTGTTACTAACTCTCTTCTTTCTACTAGGTACTCAATCTTGTAATTCGAAAGAGTTTATCATGCACTTTATACCCAGATCGATTCGGCTCCAAATGCTGCGAATTTAAAAGAAAATTAGTTTTAGAATAACATCCGGCGGTAACAGTCACAAGTGTAGCTAATAATCAAGACATAACAGAAGTAATTGTTTCTGCTCCAAATGCTGCGATGATCATTATTCACTGTGAGATAGATATATCAATTATCTTATTATTAAACATCTTTATAATAAATTGCTTTCGGTGGTAATTAAACACTAAACAGAGATATGCACATTTAATTACGGGCTTTGATGAAGAAACTGCATGCATGGCCGGCATTACACTGGTTCCGCCGGTAAACCATTGGGAATGCTCCTATAGCTAATTGTTCGATTCAACCAATTATATTGTTATATCACATTGTTCTCTCCCTGTTATAATTTGTTGGGACAATGATCGCGGATTGTGACTTTACATTTCCAAGGCGGCAAGGCATGGCCTACCTACAAGATAAAAAATAACTTGGGATGGATCTCAGTTTGCCCCGGTTCGTAGGAGCATTCGGACCGAACATCATTTATATATGTCACATTTTTGTATATCGGTCTGACCATTTTAGAGAAAGTGATCATGGACGATTGATCTCAACCATCCGTCCGTCGATCAAGTGTGGGAATCCAATGACGATAATATATGTTTCAGACTTTATCTATAAGATTTTTGACTTTGGTCCTCTTCTAGGATTGTGCCCCCTCTGAGATATAATTCAACATGGATTACAACTGTTAACACTTATTAACTAACCCTCCCATGCTCACCACCTATGTATATATTCAATTAACATTTTTCTGTTTTTCATATCATACATGAATTTTTCGATGACCATAATATATCGATTCGTAAAAAAATGACACCACTTTTTAAAAAAAACTTACGATAATGTCAATCTTTGACCAAAACTCGCATATTCCATGATCTTGAGTTGCGTACTATATATATGTGTGCCCTTTTGTCTGCCATATGACCAAAAGTACCACAAAATGAATCACCAATCGCCAACATTAATGACCGTTTTACCGCTCCTCCTTGTCGCCACCTTCACGGCGGAGACGGCGCCATCCGCCGCCGCCTCCCCAACCAATTACTACAACCAATACCACCTCCCACCCACTTCAACAATCCCAACCACCGCCGCCACCCCTCACCACGCCCTCCTCCGTTCCGCCTGCAGCAACACCCTCTACTCGGACCTCTGCTTCTCCGCCGTCGCCACCATTCCCGGCGCCGCCGAAGCCCTCACCACCCAGAAGGACGTCATCGAGGCCTCCATCAACCTCACCTGCTCTGCCGTCCAGCGCAACTTCTTCACCGTCGAGAGCCTCATCAAGGATCCCCGCCGACGCCGGCGGAAGAATAAGAGGGAGATGACGGCGCTCCACGACTGCCTGGAGACGATCGACGAGACTTTGGACGAGCTCCACGTGGCGCTCCGGGATCTGAACGAGTACCCGAACAAGAAGCCGCTGACGCAGCACGCCGCCGATTTAAAGACTTTGCTCAGCGCCGCCATGACGAATCAGGAGACTTGCCTCGACGGGTTCTCGCACGACGGCGCGGACAAGCGCGTGAGGGAGGCGCTGCTTCAGGGGCAGACGCACGTGGAGCGCATGTGCAGTAACTCGCTAGCGATGATTATTAACATGACGGAATCCGACATTCGAGAGGACCGGCGGCGGCGGCTCAGCCAGATCCGTGGCAGGAAGGTGGCTGAGTTTAGGTAATGCTGATTAGTGTTTGTTTCGAAAGTTTGAATTTAGGGTCGTGTGATTAATACGCGTAATTGGTTTTTTTTTCCTAGTTAATACTAACCAAAAATCGAAACACCGGGTTTTGGTTAACCAGACCCGAAGCGAACTAGAAAATGTCACGGTTTGGTTCTCGGTTAACTGAATTGAATCCGGTAAACAAAACAAACCATTATATGAATTCAACCTAAGTTTCTCATAAAGATGTGTGTTGGTATATGATGATTACCTTTTATCACATTTTTGTCACATATCTTTTTCAAAATTATGAAATTTAAAGTTTTAATTTAGTGTTTATGATACAGTCAGAAAGAATTTGTAGCAAAAGGTACAAAAAATGGTTGCCAAATGTGTTTTTGCAACCAAAGAATCCGTCGCTATAAGTCAAAATATGGTCCGAAAATGTAATTTGCCACTGATTGAACCGGTCGCAAGGTTTGTCTTGTCGCATGAAAGCGTCGCCCAAATGTTCGACCAAAACAAATCGAACTAGAAACTTTTATGGTCTGGTTCCTAGTTCAACCAGATTGTAACAAATAAGAGTTTGGTTGATTGTGAATAACCAAAACCAAAAATCGATTCGGATTAACCAAAATATTTCTGATTTAGACTAATGAATTTTCCAATTGTTTTGTTTCGGTTAACCAAAAAAACAACCCATTTTCCACCCTCCACTTAATTTATGATTTCGGTGCCAACAGGAAGGAGTCATCGGCGGAGGAGAAGTGGCCGGAGTGGGTGTCGGCGGGGGACAGGAGGCTGCTACAGGCGACGGAGGAGGAGGTGAAGCCGAACGTGGTGGTGGCGGCGGACGGGAGCGGAGACTTCGCCACGGTGGAGGAGGCGGTGGCGGCAGCGCCGAACAAGAGCAAGGAGAGGTTCATAATAAAGATCAAAGCGGGAGTTTACAGAGAAAATGTGGAGGTAACGAAGTCGAAGACCAATCTAATGTTCTTGGGCGACGGAAGAGCAACCACCATCATTACCGCTAGTAGAAACGTCGCCGATGGGTTCACCACCTTCAAATCCGCCACCGTCGGTAAATTAATTAAATTCACTGGCATTAATTTTTTACCTGCCACGTTTTCCTTATTTATTGCTTCTTACTATCATAGGTTACTATTAGTTTACATGTACAATCTCTAGGTAGCTGCTACTTTTGTTAAGTGATGTTTAAACTAACCACTAAAATAACCCATAACAAAATGTCCATTCTGGGACATCCTGGAATGATACTAATGTTAACAAATATTAATATAAAAGTTTTAATTTTTTTTTCAATAATTCAAATTATTAAAATGTAACGTTTCATGATATGATATCATATGTTTAAAATACTAAGCAAATCTCTATTATAAATTTCGATAACTTTTATTTTTTTGCATATATAACTTACTGTATAAAATTGTTACTAATTGTAGTGGCAAAATATCTCTAGTGACCATTTTAAAATCAGCTAATCACCTTGAATTACGTGCATGCCATCATTCGGAATTATCTCATTCAACTTTACTCCTTACTCCAACTTCCTCTCATCGACCAAACTCGACATAAAACTAAAACTCGATCCATTGTCTCTTCGAACCCCTTCATCTCCGATGGTTAGATCGCATAACTCGGTCGATCTCCTCTCTTTGATCAAACACAAAAAACAAAGTTCGACACTCATGACCTCATTTCTCCCCCAACTCAAATGAGACTCCTCTCCTCTCCTCAATCGAATTGTGAGAAGATATGGAACGCATAGCTTCATTTAGTTAGTTATCGGGGACATCCGATAAAATTGGAACAATAAGTCAACTATGACTAACTAAATGAAGCTATGCGTTTCATGTCTTCTCACACGAACCGAAGCAGGGACAACTCTACCGAAGACGACTTTCTAGGCCTTTGTTTTCTTCGACGTAACCGAACTCAACAATATAACATAGTCGTCGTTTCCGGTGTCCCTGTTTCACCCTCCCTATCGAACCGAACTGAAGAATACATTTTTAATCTCCGTAGCCATCGATCATTGACACAGTACGAGATCTCTGGCAAAGAATAACAGTACCAACTACCAACACTCGTATTGGTACAGAATGCTGAGTTGAACTCACATGTTTCTTCCTAACTCCTAACCTGTATTGCGTGCATATGATTCGGTATGCACGTTCTCATCCATCAGCATTCAGCCAGTCATTTTCGTAAGACATGATCCATCAGCATTCAGCCAGTCATTTTCGTAAGACATGTGTTATTGATCATCACCCACCAGGAGAGTTAAGCACTGTTGCTGTTGTTTTGGAAACTTTGTTGGCCATTAGCTAGCATGCCCCAAATATTCAAAACTCTGCTTTCTACTTTCTAGCATACGCTCCTGCTGGTATCCGTTTTCAGAGATTTTGTGTCAATGCTAGCTAGCTGGCAATCTTAACGTCTTGTTTTTTTTGTTTTTTTTTTACTTCACCTCCCTCCAATCACGGCTAAAACTTCTGTTTGCTTTTTGACCTTTCTAACTCTCTTTTTCCCCTTTGCATGTTCATTGGCAATATGTATATATAGTCTACCAGTCAAACCCGAACCGGCCTAGTCTTGTTGGTCCGACCACTAAACCCGCCACTACTTACTTGTTTAATATTTGATTTGAAATAGGTGGGATGTGAGATGGAATATGAGAATTTTTTCGGTGGTTTGAACATAAAATTAACTAGATTCAATGAAGTATTTTTTTGGAACTGACTTCCTCATTCCTATCCATATGTCACCTACTAAATCAAGTTTCATTGGTTGGGGAGGTTTCGAATAACGCTTAACTTAGTTACTCAGCTTGATCTAACGGTTTTTCAACCTCACTCGCCTCTAGCAGTCAAACCTGCCCCAGCCTAGTCTGGTCAGTCTGATCTCTAAACCCGCTGCTACTTATTGCCTAATGCTTGGGTTCAAAAGTGAAATCATGTGTATTTTTCATTTGAACAGAGAAATTTAGATAATTTAATGAAGTGTCTCAAAACTAACTTTTTCATTTTTATCCGCATCCCACCCCACATTTTATCCGTCAAACCAAGTTTAAATGGGGCTAGAAGGGTTTAAGAAAGCTTAAAAATTAGTTATTCGACTTGATCTAACGATTTTTCGGCCTCACTCCCTTCTAAATTTTGAAAAGCTGTGAGGTTATATATCGTTTCAATAACTTGATCGAGTTGGTAGGAGAATATTTATTATTAGTTTTATATTTCATTAAAAGAGTCTGAAGTTTATACTATTTCGAGTAAATCTTGTTTAATTGATCATGGTCTACCAAAAATTGAAACAAAAAATGTTCAATCATAAAAAAATTATATATATCATATCATGAATCATTAAATTTCAATAACTCAAATAAAAAGAAATTTAACACTAATTTTATATCAAACCAATCAAGACTAATCATCAACTCTAACCGCACGGCATCAACTCTTTGGACAAAACACCATTAATTGCACATGCAGCGCATTAATTAACATTTTCTTCCTGTCAATAAAAAAGTGTCCCATTAATAGGATAAAAAGATTGTTGTTGTGAGAATACGGGTTCAATTCATCGTTTTGTTAAAAATTACCTCTAAGACATTTGAGTCCGACTTTGACTACGAATATTTAAATTATCCGCCCAAAATTTAACTTGCACCTAACATCACTCAATATGGTGACTGGCGAGAATATTTCCCATCATAAAAATACAAAACATTTTCTTCATACAATTAAGCAGACATTCATCCTTTTTCCACGTGTCACTAGGTTTGCTGACTTGTCATGTTATAATTTGCAGCAGTGGTGGGCCAGGGATTCCTAGCGCGAGACATAACATTCCAAAACACGGCGGGCCCACAAAAGCACCAAGCCGTGGCACTTCGAGTTGGTGCTGACCTGGCAGCTTTCTACAACTGCGACATCCTGGCCTACCAAGACACCCTCTACGTCCACTCCAACCGTCAGTTCTTCATCAACTGCCTCATCGCCGGCACCGTCGACTTCATCTTTGGCAACGCCGCCGTCGTCATCCAGGACTGCGACATTCACGCCCGCCTCCCTGGTCCGGGCCAGAAGAACATGATCACCGCCCAGGGCAGGAAAGATCCCAACCAAAACACAGGTATCCATTGACGAATGTTAGGGGTGACTACTTTAGCTTACGACCACATGTAATCTATATCTAGTTGTTGTTTGGATGAGGTATTTTGAGCGAAATAACTTGTTTTGAGTTATTTAGTTCAAAATATCTAATTTGGCATCTAGCCAAAATATATGGTATTTCGATTCGTGGTATTTCAAATAACTCACTTTCAAGTTATTTCAAATACCTCATCGAAATAAATCGTTTGACAACCAAAATAAAATATGTGACATTTCGAAACATGACGGGTTATTGTAAATACCTCCTCATCACATAGGTATTTGAAATATCCACTATTTAAAAAATATAATATTCCAATTTTAAATAACTTATTAGCCAAATAAGATAATTTTTAAAATACCTCATATACTCGTTAAATTTTTTTTTAAGTTGATTATCTTTTTCTTAATAGTTTTTTTTATATATTTTCAAATTACGGAGTAAAATTTTTAAAATATTTACATCCGTCCCTGCAGGTATCGTCATCCAAAAGTCCAGGATTGGTGCCACGTCGGACCTGCTGTCCGCACCGAATAATAGTTTCCCGACGTACTTGGGGAGGCCGTGGAAGGAGTTCTCGAGGACGGTAATCATGCAATCGTCGATAAGCGACGTGGTCCACTCGTCTGGATGGCACGAGTGGAACGGCGAATTCGCGCTTGCCACGTTGGTTTACAGGGAGTTTTCGAACAGTGGGCCCGGGTCGAACACCTCGGAAAGGGTTAAGTGGGAAGGATATAAGGTGATGAGTAATGAGACGGAGGCGGCGGCATTCACGCCGGATAATTTCATCGCCGGTGGTTCCTGGCTCCGACCTACTAACTTCCCTTTCTCCCTTGGTTTGTGATTATATGGAGAAAGAAAATTGATTATTGGTTATTATTATTGTTATAGAAAATATTATAAATAGCTAGATAGGTTAAAATTGTTAAATAGAAGTGGTTTGGTTCGAGATTCGAGTGGTAATTAGGGTGTAATTTGCTTCGATTATCAGCATGTGTGTTTTGATTTGATAATTGTATTTTGGATTAATATACATTTGCATAATTATTATTATATAAAATTTATATCGACACTTTTTCCTTAAAATTTTAACTGATCCACCCTTTTGAATTTTGATAAAGTTTACAAATGAGTTCTTGTTTAAATGCACCACATGTCCAAAATCAACATCTGGACCACCTCATATAAGCCAATAAATGGTAGTATGGAAACATAATATTTTCGGATATATATTATTGCTCGCTAATCAACAACCTTACCGGCTGAATTAGTGCGTGCATAACGGTTGCGACATGGTTGCATGGCAAGTGGCCAACATCTACTGTTGTGTAGCGAAAAAGGAACAACCAAATTAGCTGCGCAATCAACGTAATTGATTATTGCGATATGCACGCTACAACCCACATGGGGTCTCAACATTGCAAAGCTAATTAAGATGTACGATTAGTGTTAAAGTAGGTAAGAACAGGAGCATAAACATGTAAGAATATGGGCCTAGGTCTCGTATAAACTATGCAAAAGGCTTCTCAAACACGTGGTGCTCGCATAAGGCCCAGATGCACCGGTGTGGTGAAAGAGTCAACAGTCAACACTGCTTAGATGAAGTCAAATGAATCTGCTGCCTTGCATCAATCAGTTATAATAAGCAAAATTAGCTGTGTAATGGGAAAGTGATGGGGAACAAAAGAAAATAAGCCAATAGACAAGAAGTTGACTCTCTAATCATGTCCGGACTTGCGCGTTTGCCATTTTGCAACATCCCAAAACGCAGGCAGTGCATGGCCCAGGGACTCGGTCTTGCATCTGATGATGCTAAGTTGACCGCTCGGCTTCGCGGAACCGAGTCCGATAATAATAATTCGATTTAGTGAACCAATTTGCGTGAGTCTGCCCAGCGAACACCGTTGGGATTTGGGACCGTCGGAAATGGGAACTTTGCATAGAGTTGGTAAGGTTTGTAGTCGAATGGTTATATATAATGTCTTACTTTGTTCCTGAAGCAAGCTTTGGATGCATAATCATTTTGGACATCACCTATCTCACCACATGGTTAAATGCGATAGCCTCAAGGTTTGCCTGACGTCCCCGGCACCACCACTACCGTCGAAGGAGTTATTTGTCATTTAGAAAAGTGTCGGTAAAGGGAAAGTGTGTATGAGGGCTAAATGCTTATACGAAGACGGGAACCAAAGAAGTATCAGAAGCATCCTAAAGCGAATATGTATGTGTGACGGTCGGGTTGTGTTGTGTTGTCAATTAAACAGTGATTTGTACTTCTTTTATAATGCATTCATCGCCCTAGAATTTTCGATAGCTGCCCGAACGGCACCAAACACCGATTCCTTAAGAACACCCGAACCGGACCGCTATGTCCGCTAATTATACATTTTGATAAGAAGTATCGAAAATGTCCTAAAGCAAACCTGCGTGTCTGGCGGGTTGTGTTTTGATCAGTAACCCGCACTCCTTTAATGATGCATTCATCGCCCTATAATTTCCGAAATTATCTAGGGTTTCTGATAGCTGCTCGAACGGTACCAGAACCTAACCAGCCGATCTGACAGGGCCCATCAGTAATTCTGTCCGCTAATTATACATTTTGATGTCGACGCATGGCTGTAGGCTAATTATAAACCCAACACTCGTCTTTATGTAATCATGCTGTTAACTCGTTCTTAATCAACCGGTCATATCAGAATCAAAACATGTAGTTCCAAATTTCCAAATTTCCAACATTATATGGACGGTCGTCACTAAATTAGTTAATTATATCCTTTCTCCAAATGAAGCTTCGTGGGAAGAAAACATAGGGAATATGTTAATGTGGGCAGAGACAATTTGGTTTCGTCGAATCAGTTAGGATTTGTTAACTGATTCAGCTTGTTAATATGGGTGAGCTTAAAATAAAATCATTATAAATTTAGAGTAAAATTTTGATAAATTCAAAATAAAACTTTGATAAATTTAAAATAAAGTCTTTATAAAAGAACTAAATATTATTTATTGAATAATAATTCATGTTCTTCATGTATAAATAGAATTTGAAAATTTTCAACGCTAACTTAAAAGTCTATTGGTTATTTCTTATTACTTCATATTAGAATTATCCATAAGATATTACGAAAAGTATTAGAGAATAAGTGGAGATAAATAAACCTTTTTTTGTTATAAAAACCGTATAAGGAAAATGAGAGCGGAAGACAATTTAAGTCATGTCAATTGAAAAATGAAAAATACCAAAAGATACATAAAAGGTAATATGCGTGAGTTTAAAATAAAGTTATGATAAGTTCAGTAAAAGAATGAAATACTATTTATTGAATAGTAATTCATGTTCTTATTTTATAGATAGAATTATTAAGCGAGATTGTTAGTAACAGTTTCGAGCCATGTCGGAGTAGAAACCAAACCGAATGTTAACTTCATTTTTCCTCTATTGCGATGCTCGACGAATAATAAACAAAGCTCTAGCTTAAAAAAATCTCCACTGGATTCGGCTCGTCTTGTCTAACAGTGTCTTCCCCGCAGGAAGTAGAATCCACCATTTTTATAAGTACCAGACGACAACGAACAAAAAATACAGTAACCATTTAAACAGTTCGAAAAAAGCGAAATATTCCCACACAGGCAAACCGCCATTAATCAGTACTAGCAGAGCACGGGTGCTTTGACAGAGAAGGAAAAGCCATGGATACGATGAAGTCATTCAAAGGCTACGGCAAGGTGGACGAAGCAGAGGAGCTCGCCTTCCGCCAAAAGACCCGCCGCCGTTACATAATCTTCGGGGTCTCCTCTGTCATCCTCCTCGCAGTCATAATCGCCGCCGTCGCCGGAGTCGTAGTCCACAACCGCAAATCCGGCAATGGCTCCTCATCCGACGCCGACAAGCTCCCTCCTACTGAATCACCCGCAGCATCGCTCAAGGCCGTCTGCAGTGTCACTGAGTACCCTGCCTCCTGCTACTCGAGCATCTTGGAGCTCGAGGCTGGCTCCAACTCCTCCGATCCGGAGCTGCTCTTCAAGCTCTCGCTGCAAGTCGCCATGAACGAGCTCTCCAAGCTCAAGGACCTCCCGTCCAAGATCCAGATCCCGGAGAACGACACCGCGATTCAGCTGGCAGTGGAGGTTTGCTCCACTGTGTTCGATGACAGTGTAGATCGGCTCAACGACTCGATTGCTGCCATGGCAGCGGATGCTGAAGGAGGAGGTGGTCAGAATAAGCAGATGCTGTCTAAGGAAAGAATCGACGATCTGAAGACGTGGCTAAGCACGGCGGTTACAGATCTGGACACTTGTTTGGATGCGATGCAGCTGAACGAGACGGAGCACTCCGGATCGGAGGCGATTTTACAGCAATTAACAACGGCGATGGAGAATTCGACGGAATTCGTTAGCAACAGTCTTGCAATCGTGAACAAGGTCATGAGCCTGCTCTCCGATTTCAACATCCCGATCCACAAGAGAAGGAAGCTACTGACGGATTCTCCATCAGATTTGAAATTAGGTTTTCCGCGGTGGCTGAGCGGCGGGGATAGGAGGCTGCTGCAGGAGATCGGCCACGGCAGTGGAGCGATTAAACCGAATGTGACGGTGGCGAAGGATGGGACGGGGAATTTCACGACGATTAGGGAGGCTGTGCCGGGGATACCGAAGAAGAGTCAGTGGAGGTATGTTATTTACATTAAGGAAGGAGTGTATAAGGAGAATGTGATTCTGGAGAAGCACTTGTGGAATGTGGTGGTCTACGGCGACGGCAAGGACAAGACGGTGATCTCCGGCAGTCTGAATTTCATCGACGGGACGCCTACTTTCTCTACTCCTACTTTCGGTGAGTCACCCGCACTTAACACTACTTGCACTTTATTTCCTTCACTAACTAATAACTCAAGTTTTTGGATGGTAAAGAATCACTCTTTCGTTCGAAAAGTCAGTCGAAAATCCAACGTGGCCGACGACTTAATAGAATACCAATTTCCTAACGCCAACTCCGTTGATTAACCGACCTGACTCCATCCGAACAACCTGAAAATACATCAGAACCACCTAACCCGAGAAGAACCCGAAATCGAAAATAATCAATTTCCCTCCTTTCTCATCGGGTGTTTTTCAGGTTAGGTGATTTATTCTGGTTTAGTTTTGGATTTTTTCGGTTGGGTTGATAATATTTCAGTCACTGTACTTTATTTCTTAACTAACTCTACTGACTCAATTTTTGGATGATAATGAATGAATCCATGTTTTTAGCAAGTTCCGTTGAAAGAAAAGGTCGTTCAAAATCCAACGTGGCCGACAGACTTAATAAATTACAAATTTCTTAATGTCAGCTCAGTATGTTCTATACTATGATTAACAGGCCAGACCATTAACCCAACCGAACAAACTCAAAGATAAACCAGAATCACCTAACAAAAGAACCCCGAAAACAAAAACAACTTTGAGTTTAAGTGATTCTGGTTTAGTTTTGGGTTTGTTTGGTTGGAATAATGGTCGGGTCAATTAATCCGTGTATGGACAAGCTGAGTTGGCATTAATAAATTGATATTTTATTAATTTCGTCAGCAACGGTAGATGTTGCACGGACTTTCAGACAAAAATTGGGTGGGAATGTAGATTTACCATCCGATAATTTGAATCATGAATTCGTTAAATTATTAAAAAAAGTGACCGAAATGTTACTTATCTCGAATTTTAAATGACCGCCAACGTTTTTAATCTAAAAACAGGGCATGTTACCATGTTCTAAGCCGTGACAGACGGATCATATGATTTCACACTCACGGACTCCATTTGCAAGAGCAAAATGGCACATGGTATGAGCTTAGAAAACACATATGGCCCCCCCATGTGATTAGCAGCATCAACCAGTACTTACATCCGATTAGTTGGTCTTATGTGTCAAGAATCGTTACATCTCACTATTTCGAGTTCTTGATAAAAGGTTCCGATAGATCATTAACACACCCCCTCAACATAAAACAAACTTTTTTTTGCAGCCGCGGTGGGGAAAGGGTTCATGGCAAGAGACATCAAGTTCATAAACACGGCAGGACCCTCGAAGCATCAAGCGGTCGCATTCCGGTCAGGAGCTGACATGTCAGTCTACTACAAATGCGCCTTCGATGCCTACCAAGACACCCTCTACCCGCACTCGAACCGCCAGTTCTACAAAGACTGCGACATCACGGGCACCATCGACTTCATATTCGGCAACGCGGCCGTAGTCTTCCAAGGCTGCAACATCATGCCGAGGCAGCCACTCCCCAACCAATTCAACACCATCACAGCACAGGGTAAAAAAGACCCGAACCAGAACACAGGGATATCAATCCAGAAATGCTCGTTCTTTCCCCTGGAGAAAAATCTAACGGCTAGGACTTACTTGGGCCGGCCGTGGAAGGATTTCTCGACGACGGTGATCATGCAGTCGTCGATTGATGGGTTTGTGAGCCCGTTGGGATGGCTATCGTGGGTTTCGGGAGTGGACCCGCCGAACACTATTTTTTACGCGGAGTATCAGAATACTGGGCCTGGGTCTGGGTTGGCGGGAAGGGTGAAGTGGGCTGGGTATAGGCCTGGGCTTACGAGTGATGAAGCTGGTAAGTTTACGGTTGAGTCGTTTCTGCATGGGAGTACGTGGCTGCCTGCCACGTCGGTTGCTTTCGATTCCACGTTGTGATTACGTCGTCACTAGTTTGTTGTACACATGGAGGTTTGTCGATGAGGTGTTTGTTCATAGTCATCACGAAAAATCCTTACTAGTTCATTTGTAATTTATCAATATCCAGATATGTAAGAATTTGTTTCTTGGTTAGGCTATTGAAGCTAAGTGGATAAGAAAGGAAGAATAAATTATGAAACATCTAAATCTACTTGTTTAGCTAAACATTTCAAAAGAATTGACAAATGAAAGTAGACATATTGTGTTTGTGTAGCTTATGAGTTACAGTTGTTGGTTGAAGGTTACGTTTTCTCTAGACTCCGACTGTCAAGAGTTGGTTCATGTCATTCACGATCCCAGACACCACTCATCATGACAATGCTTTGATTGTTAGATTCATTAGTTAATTAATTACCTTATTGCAATTTTTACACTAATTAACTCATCACATATAATCATGAGTAATTAATTAATTACCATATTACAAGTCTTTACATAGAAGGGCAGAAGTTCAGTTAATTAATTAATTACCTTATTATATTTAGTCTATCTAATACCGCGGGCTCCGCCAGCAGTAAGCTCTTTTGGCGCGCGTGGTAACTATTACAATATTACCCGGTAAAAAAACCCTAAAAAGGTAATTAATTATACTTTCGCTCGAGCAGCGAGCCAGACCGTTACGATTCGGTTCAATTACCCAGGAAACCAGTCTGATTTTCCCGGTCCAAAAATTCGTGCAACACAAGAATAAAGGTTACTAAACGAAGTCCTAATTTTCCAATTAAACAATGTCCTATATTTCATAATGACTTAAGCGTTCATCTCGTAAAACTGAAAAACCTACAATTTCAATTCAAAAAATCCTTTTTAGTATGTTTTAGTTGCTGAAAAACATTCTAGACGAATCACGTTCCAAATTTTGGAAGGTAGAAATTGAATTTTGAACTAAAAAAAAATTGGACGGACCTACCGAATGGACCAATTTTCAGTCAAGTCAGACCACCCAAACAGAACCGATTTCCGTCCGGGTGGTCTGATCGGACGGAACGCAAGTCAGTCGTTCCGTTCGTTTTTTTTTACATTTAATTAAATTTATTAATTGCTTTTAGGTCGGTTAGTTAAACATAAACCATAAACCCTAAATCTTAAATCCTAAACGCCAAACTCTAAACACTAAATTCTAAACTCTAAATCCTAAACACTAAACACTAAACCCTACACTAAACACTAAAAACTAAACCCTAAACTCTAAACCCTAACCCCTAAAATCTAAACCTAAAACCTAAACCCTAAATCCTAAAATCAAAATCCTAAACCCTAAACTCTAAAACCTAAACACAAAACTATAAACTCTAAACCCTAAACCCTAAACCCTAAACACTAAACTCTAAACCCTAAACCCTAAACCCTAAACACTAAAATCTAAACCCTAAACCTGAACCCTATACACTAAAATCTAAACCCTAAATCCTAAACACTAAACCATAAACCCTTAACCCTAAATCCTAAACACTAAACTCTAAACCCTAAACCCTAAACACTAAAATCTAAACCCTAAACACTAAACCTAAACCCTAAACACTAAAATCTAAACCCTAAATCCTGAACACTAAACCATAAACCCTTAACCCTAAATCCTAAACACTAAAATCTAAATCCTAAAACCTAAACACAAAACTATAAACTCTAAACCCTAAACCCTAAACCCTAAACCCTAAACCCTAAACCCTAAACCCTAAACACTAAACTCTAAACCCTAAACCCTAAACACTAAAATCTAAACCCTAAATCCTAAACACTAAAATTTAAACCCCAAACCCTAAACACTAACCCCTAAACCCTAAACCCTAAACACTAACCCCTAAACCCTAAACCCTAAACACTAACCCTAATAAATGGCTTGATCGGAAAACGTTTCAGTTTAATAGTTTTGACATAACTGATCGCTCAGAAGTCCGATTGATGCAAAACCGGCAGCGTTGGAAAGCTAGTTCGATTCGCTACAACTTTCATGTTCACGTCGAGGCCAAATTCAGGCGAGAATAACCAGAAGAACCGGATTTCCATCCGGGTGGCTGTCGGGACGGAAAACCGGTCTGTCCGGTCAGACCACCCACGGAAATCTGGTCGTCTTTGTGGTCTGACCGGACAGAAAATCGGGCCGGGATCTGACCGGACGGAAAATCGGGCCAGGGTCTGACCGGACACAAAATCGGGCCTTTCGAATTTTTTTTTTAATTTTATTTCAAATTTAATTAAATCTTTTAATTTCGTTTAAGTCGGTTCGTTAATTTGAATACTTAAAACATCGGTTGAATGCACGAAATATCGTTATGAAAATAATTGAGTTTATTGAAAATTGAATTTTTATAAATTTTCAAAATTTATTAAAACTAATTTTATAATTTAAAACGTCGTTTAATTTGAATAATATGCATCCTAAACCAGAATAACAAAACTCACATGAACCTTCCCCTACCATCCGTTCTCTCTCTCTCTACAGAAAGAAGCAGCAAGCAGCAGCCCCACAGGCCAATCCACGCCGCTAGTCTTCGTCTCTCTCTCTTTCTGCGTGGCGATTAGGGAATTTTTCTTCAGTCTATAAAGGACAAACCTTTAGCTTTGGAATTGAAAAACTATGCGGAGATCAGTAACCCCAAGGTCCAAATCCACTCTCCTCCACATCCTCAATCAACCTCACATTTCGCCCCACCACCGCTTAATCGGTCCTCCTTCTACTTCTTCTTCTTCTTCTTCCTCCCCGCTCCTCCTCTTCCTCCGCAGCTTCTCATCGTCCTCCCCATCTCCTCCCGAGATGCCGAACCCCGTCTCCCTCAACACCATCAACCCCAAGGTATTCATCATTAGCTAACTCTGTATCTAATTTGATGCGATGATATTTGTTTTTGCTGATCCATCAATTTGCTAATTTCATGACTGATTGCAGCTTTTTATTTATCTGGGTTTTGCAATGCGAATATGCTTGTTATTAGTCATCAGCTTACTTCTAATCCCTTTCTAATTTGATTTGATGTGATTGTTTGTTTTGTTTGATCGAATTGGTCAATATTCTAATTGGATGGAGATCCAGTTTTTTGTTTTCTTCCCGTGTATGTTCTGATCCATCAATTTGCTAATTTCATGGCTGATTGCGTTTTAGGTGTTGCAATGCGAATATGCTGTCCGTGGTGAGATTGTCAACATTGCTCAGGTGAGATATAGCGCCTATTACTTGACGGGTTTTTGGTGATATGAATAGAATGAATGATGTTTTCATGGATATTATCACTGGTGCTAATGGATGCAATCGGGGGTTTTTTAATTTTGCCAGAGCTTGCAAGAGGAGCTGAAGACGAACCCTGGCTCTCTTCCTTTTGATGAGGTTTGTCTTCTTCTTCCTCTTTGAACATTCTCAGCTGCTTATATTGAATGCTCTGTGTGTATAAAGCTTTCCCTTCCTGGATCGTGTTCTTATTTTTCTGTTTGCACTTAAATTGATGAGCTTGCCGTTTATGTTGGTTTAAAACAAATTCGCTGTTTGTTTAGCTATAGGAAGTTCCTACTTTTATGACTTCTCGCTTAACTGAATCCTCGAAGCCAGTTCTTGATTCTTAATCTGGCTTCTGCGAAACTCAAAGGAGGATCCTTTTTAAAATTTAGACGGAGGACAACGATTTCGACTGTGTCTTAGAGTGCTTTCTGTGTGGTTTTGCTACGATCTCTGAGATGGCGTTGCTACTTATAACAGATAATCTATTGCAACATCGGGAACCCTCAGTCTCTTGGTCAGCTTCCGATCACCTACTTCCGAGAGGTTAGTTTTGCGTTTTCATTTCTTGCTGAATGGTTTTGTCTTTCTCACTGGCCGTTGATTACAGTTGTATGATTCTGGTGCTAGGTTCTTGCACTGTGCGACCTTCCTACGCTTTTGGACAAAGCTGAAACACAGGGCCTATTCAGGTATCCAGTATGTTGTGTTTCTGTTCTCTTTAGAGTTTAAACTTGTAGCTAGTCTTAGCTTAACGCCAGAAGTAACCGAAGACGGGTTTTGTGCTAGAACATGCTAGCTTATATCGCTTGACTTTTACTCAATTAGGAATCCTAGTCTTCACAGAAGATTAATGTCGTTTTTCCCCTCAACTATATTTGTTGCCCCCCCCCCTGACAATCGCTTTAATGTCTGTTTGCTTATCTTATACCAGTGCTGATTCCATAGAGCGAGCATGGCAGATTCTTGACCAAATTCCTGGGAGGGCAACTGGAGCATACAGCCATAGTCAGGTTATAATCATTGCATTCACTTTCCCAAACTCTGAATTCACTGTTACAGTGGGGCTGTTTGTAACACAGTGATGAATACATCTTTCAACAGGGTATCAAAGGATTACGTGATACAATTGCTGCTGGCATTGAAGCTCGTGATGGCTTTCCTTGTAATCCGAATGATATCTTTCTCACCGATGGTGCAAGTCCAGCTGTAAGAATAGATTTCCCTCACATATTTCCCTGTACACATGTCTGACCAGACCCTAGTGTAACGTTTTGAATGTTGCTGATAATGACTTCTATATCTTGCTAGGTACACATGATGATGCAACTACTGATAAGCTCCGAAAAAGATGGGATCTTGTGCCCCATTCCTCAATACCCTTTGTATTCTGCTTCGATTGCTCTTCACGGTGGTACTCTGGTACTGATCTGAATTTAACACTGCCCTCTTAGTTTACCATCGTTCCATGTGGTTGGTTATTTCGTATTAGCATTACTAGTTCATTCTCTATTTGCATTCTTATATGTAAGTATATGGTTAATTGTAGGTTCCTTACTATCTTGACGAAGAAACTGGATGGGGTTTGGAAATTGCTGAACTCAAGAAGCAATTGGAGGAGGCTAGGTCAAAGGGAATCTCTGTTAGGGCTCTGGTTGTGATAAATCCAGGCAACCCAACTGGGCAGGTAACGAGCATGAATGATTTACACTTCTGAATAAAGATTTGAAAGTCTGAAACTTCTTGTATTTTAAAGCAAACTGACATGTCATGACGGCTTGCAGGTACTTGCTGAGCAAAACCAGCGGGACATTGTAGACTTCTGCAAGAAAGAGGGCCTTGTTCTTTTAGCAGATGAGGTAGGGAACATGTACTTTTGTCTATGGCTTTTACTCTTGCCTCTCAATCAGAACGAGGTGGTTTATGTTTCATATTGGTTCGATTGTTTTGTACAGGTTTATCAGGAGAATGTCTATGTTCCTGAGAAGAAGTTCCACTCATTTAAGAAAATTTCCCGGGCTATGGGCTGTAGCGATAAGGATTTGCCTCTTGTATCTTTCCAGTCAGTATCAAAAGGTAACCACTTGATGATTATCTTACTTGTATAATCCAGATAAGCCATAATCCACTGTTCCAGAAATTTGAAGTATATCTTGAATATTTTCAGGGTATCATGGTGAATGTGGAAAGAGAGGAGGTTACATGGAGGTCACTGGGTTTACTCCTGAAGTTAGAGAGCAAATATACAAAGTGGCCTCTGTGAATCTTTGCTCTAACATTTCTGGCCAAATCCTTGCGAGTCTCGTCATGAGCCCACCTAAGGTACTTACTATTTTGCTGATTCTCTTTACTTACCGTAACAATCTTGAGGAGATTAATCTCTCGGACCTGAACTGATAATGGAAGTGGGATTCTTGCAGGTTGGAGATGAATCTTATGATTCATATTCTGCTGAAAAAGACGGGATCCTTTCGTCACTGGCAAGGCGTGCCAAGGTCGGTTAATTAGTGAAAGCAGCGGTCTTTTTATTGGTTTCTTACCGTGATGTTAATATCGTAGCTAAATTTAACTGATGACAGACACTCGAGGAAGCACTCAACAATTTAGAAGGCGTAACCTGCAACAGAGCAGAGGGAGCTATGTATCTTTTCCCACGAATCAGGTTGCCCGCAAAGGCAATCAAAGCTGCAGAAGCTGCAAAAACAGCTCCCGACTTGTTCTACTGCCGTAATCTGCTCAAAGCGACCGGAGTGGTCGTGGTCCCTGGTTCCGGATTCCGCCAAGTAAGTCTCTGGATTGTTTCGATGAACGAGACGTCCACAAATTGAGTCTTTATCTTACTCTGTCGATGTGTTAAATGTTTTGTAGGTTCCGGGAACGTGGCACTTCAGGTGCACCATTCTGCCCCAGGAGGACAAGATAGCGGCGATTGTGTCACGACTGACAGAGTTCCACAAGAGCTTCATGAACGAGTACCGTGATTAAGGAAGCGTAGTTTTGCCTAGTTTTCGGGATTATCGGAAGGAAGTAGTATGTGTACCTTCCTGGGATTGTTTTTATTGTGAGTTTTGGTGTTAGCTTTTGATGGACAAAACGATTAACGAGAGGCATAGGTGCTTTCGTTTTGAGTTGTCAATTAATCTATGGGTTGCATATTCCTTTTGGGTTTCCTTAGCTTTTGTTCCCTTTTGGCTTGCAGTATACCATTCATGTTATAGCACGGTTGCATTCTACATGCCTTTGTTTCTGTGTTTTGGTTGCCATTGCTTTTGGCCAACTCGAAGCCATGCGTGGTTTTACGCATCCTTCGGCCAACTCTCAAAACAGAGGAAGAAGATGCTTGTAAGTCTTTGACGTATAAATGCTTGTATGTTGTAGTATTTTTTTAAAGTTTTCAAGTCTTGATATTACTGGTTACCAGAATATCTTTCCACGAACACTGGCTGTTAGATTATTTTTGCGCCATTCAGAAAATAATGAGTATGGGCACTACGCTTTAAGCGTAATTTTGCAAAATTCATACTCTTATAAACACAAAATATGTTATCTTCACATAAATTTCTGTCCATGAATTATATAATTTGGTGTGTTTTCTTATGAAGTTGTCTATTACTCGATCAAGGTTGGTTCCTATAAAGATAATAAGAAATACCCTGCACAACACTCTTTGACAACAACAGAAACTTTGATGAAAGATTAACTCAAAAGGTCATTACTGGTCAATAACTACCCTTCCCAATTCGCAGAATGTAATATTCGAACTAAGGAAAAGACCAGAATCCTTGACAAACATCAACTTGCTCAACTAGCAAACACCGCTGATGAATTCGGTCCCTTCCTCCCCAACAGTTGAGGAAAGAAGAAGAAAGCTTAGGAATACATTATCTAACGTCCAACATAGAGGGAAACATTTAAGCCTTAAGTCTCATCACAGGCGACCGATGACAGCTTCCACCTCTGCTGGAGTGTACAAATGGTAAGTCGGAGACACTTTCGCTATGTCGACATTGTTCGGTGTTACCTACGAAATCAGAACCGTACGACAAATGAGAAAACAGGCCAAATTTTTTAAACAGCAATACGAGATACTGGTAAGCAAGGGCGAAAAAGATCATACCTTTTCCTCCATAACTTGCTTTAGAATCGAAAGTGCTATGGTTTCAGCTTCCAGAAGAGTAAGGTCCTGCACATTGTAATTACATATTTCAACTACGTATCAAAATATGGTAGAATGTTCTTTCCATTAACCATTGAACTGCCTAGCTAATGTGAAACGGTCATCTGATCTTAAGGGTATTATAGAAAAGAACAGAAACAATGACTAACAAAGGTAGGAGAAGATTTTGAGCAATCGGAAAAAAAATGGAACCTTGTTGTATTGCTCTTGCAGAGAGCTATCTGCACCTTCAGAACCTGAACCAATAGCCTTGGCGTTGCATTGCCAAAATGTGCCAGATGGATCCGTATAGTACCTGGAGATGAGAAATATACAGTTCATGGAAAGGTCACAAGACGTGAAAACACCAAATGATATCCAGAAAGTAGATAGATAGTTGGGAAGTTATTGCAGAGAAACTATACAAGCATGCCGTTACTTACAAGCTAGGACCATTCTCATCATGACCAGCAATGAGAAGCGACACCCCAAAGGGTCGAGACTGCAGAGAACCGAAATTCAATAGTAAGTAACACGGAATTGTTTAGTTCTCAGATAAAAAAACGTGAGTATAAGAACGTTATCTCAGAAAAGGTGCCAAAAGTCACCAATCCTTGTTAATTTATTTTTCAATACAATATTTCAGCAAAAATAAGAGGTTAAGTTGGAGTTGGTGTGAAAAGTGTCATTACCATAGACTCTTCATCGCCTTCACCAAATCTTAGGGCCAGATCACATAGAGCCTGTGTTGTAGACTCCACAGTCATTGGCTCGCCATATGAAAATCTATGACTCTGCAAGGTATAAGTTTGTCAGTAAAGGAGTTGAAATGCAAGAGTGAAAACTACCAGAATTATATATTTATATGAATGGAAGTGTTACCTGAGTCTCAACACGAGCATGCTCAACAAGAGTACGAGCATCTGCAATTAGTCCACTCATAGCACACCCTATATGCTGATCTATCTCCATCACTTTCTCAACACTACTTGGCTCCTGAGGGAATGAAAACGAAATGATGTAACTTATCTTTATGCACATACTGAGATATACTCTACAGTGTAAAAATTGAAGGTTTGCATTGTGCATATAGCGATGGCTGAGGTAATCCTATTCAGACTAGAAGGCTGAAAACTGACCCAGTTCCCTATATCAAGATTATTCAGCATTACAAAATGCAAGGGATTCTTCCCACATTCCTTGAGATTTCTATAACCGTTCATTACTTAAATAAGCAAGAATTATCATAGTGTTACCATGAGGAGAAAACGTTGAACAGGACAATATGTTACTTGAGAGAGATTAAGAGAAATCGGGTAAACTAACCAGGAGTGGTGAAGTGATACGCTTCTCAACTGCAAGCACAACTCCTTCCTTCGTCTTCAATCCAATTGCAGTAGACCCAAGCTGTAACAAATTGACCGCAATCAGCAAGGAACGTAAGAAATGGTGGAGGTCATCCAACAAGGTGCATCCGCAGACCAATTCTCACTTCCAAGTATACAATTCATTGGAAGAGTTATAAAGTACGCAGCTTCAGTCGATCAAATACACGGCTAAGACAATTACACTAAACCGATGTCCCACTGGGTAAGCTGAAACAGCTCATCAGATGTTGACTACTTGATGCAACTAACAAACCTCAAACCTTTCAAGACATCAACAGCAGCTCCCATGTATCAAATTGGCGCACAATCATCACTTGGGTATCGGGAGAACGCAATGGCGCAACCGAGAGGTAAGAAATCGAGTAATATCCAGACACTCGTTAGGTTAAAAGAAATACCTTGATGGCTTCGATAGCATATTCGACCTGGAAGAGTCGGCCTTCAGGAGAGAAAGTGTTGACTCCTCTGTCATACTCGGTCCTTACAAGATCGAATCGCGAAACCCACAGAAACACGAAAATCAGAATCCGACGACGAAGGGGTGTCAAAGAGGAGACGAGATGAGACCAGTGGTTAGGTGTAGGAATTACCTTGTGAGAAACATTATCGCCGGTGGTCGGAGCTGGATCTAGAGAGAACACTGCCTTTTGAACTGACTCGGGTGGATTGATTTAGCTCTCTTTGGCTTTTCTCTGCGGTGGTGGTAATGGCGGAGGAGGAGTGTTTTTGTAGCTCAGAACCGGCGAAGTTTTCCTCCCGACTTGTCATCCAAGACAAAGTTCT
The DNA here is from genome assembly GCA_030674075.2 of Linum usitatissimum. Classification (NCBI taxonomy): domain Eukaryota; kingdom Viridiplantae; phylum Streptophyta; class Magnoliopsida; order Malpighiales; family Linaceae; genus Linum; species Linum usitatissimum. The sequence goes on along the minus strand of JAUJYP020000926.1, from coordinate 577,930 downwards.
GGTGGTTTTTTGTATTGGGCCCTGAGAGTCTTGGGCCTAGCCTCGCTTCATATCTGCAATATGGCTTGACGAATGGGCTTAAGGCCCTGCTAGTTTTGGATCAAGTATGAAACTGATCAGCAAGTTTTGGACATATTTCAAAGAGGCCACTACTCACTTATTTACTTCTCTATTTTTCCTCGAGTCGGTTAAATCAGTGATTTAAAGGAATTATATTCGAGTTTCGAAAAATATTTCAAGCTACAATGTCATATGATATGTTTTCAAGATATTCTATCTTACTACGATTCTCCTCTTCCACTTTCAAGTCATAGTCTACATGACTCAACGAGCTATTATATATTTCTTAAGTCATTTGTTTACTTCTCTAATTTTTTTTAGTTGAGTCGGTTAAACCAGTGATTTACCCGGAATAGACTCGAGTTTCAAAAATATTTCTAGCTATAATGTGATATGATACGTTTTCAAGCTATATTATCTACGAGTCCCCTCTTCCATTCTCAAGTCAGACCGTCTACACAACTCAAAGAGCTCTTGTATATTTCTCAGGTCGTTTGAATCTTATCACAAGAATGTAGTGATCGACATTCGGATACGGTTAATAGTTAATCTAAAACATACATCGATTAACCGGTTATTGCTTTGACATATTTCTTAACCGGAACAATTTTTTTACCAATTCTCTTTAATATTTAGTCCTATTTTAACTGAACCGACATTAACCAACCTACTTAGGTTGATTGATTTATGGTTTATTAACCGATCATCACCGTCTCAATCCGGGTTAAAAAAAGCCAGACCACAGGCATAAGTAAAAGCATCAAATTAATACTTAATGAGGTTATTACAGGGGAGGCAGCCACATGAAGTAGTAGTGGTAGAAGCGTAAATAAATTTCCCATTACTACGATTGGCGGCGGTGACGGCGCCACCGGCCGCCGGAGGAGGATTAGGGTGGTTAGTGGCGGTGGTGGTGGTTGTGATCATCTTGCGGGCATTTTGGGTGGTGATGTGGATGTGTTGGGTATGCTGCTGTAGAGCCGCAGCTCTCTGTTCCTCTGCTTTCTTTCGAACGATCATCATCCTCTTCATCAACTTTTCCTCCAAGCTTGATCTCATCTTTTGTATCTTTACCTGCTACCATTAACAAACCCTCCATTACAAACTGGTACGACAAATTTGGTACTCTACTATTGAATGATGTAAATGTTTCTGACAGTGATATCAGAGTCCTTAAAGACCGATAAGCCTCTGTTCCGAATTCCTTCAATCCATGAACATAACTTAACAAAACTGTGCAAGCCTTAATTTTTCTACGAGCTTCCTTTTGAGGGCCGTGTTAGCAACGGCAGAACCATAGGTGGACTAACATAGGCCACCACCAAGGGTACGTACGTACCTCAGCTCTAATGTAACGAAACTCTAGGCCAAATTTTCAAAATCGAAAAATTTGTTTATTGTGTTTATTGTTTATTTTGTAGCTTTCAAACTGTAAACTTAAAATCCCGTAAGTTCTATGATCATTCTAGTTCCGCTAACATAGGCCACCACCAAGGGTGCCAAAGTAACGAAACTTTAGGCCAAATTTTTAAAATTAAAGTTCATGTCTAGTGTGTTTTCGAATATTGCCGAGTGTAGGTAAACTTAAAATCCTATCTAAGGTCTACGATCATTTTAATTTCGCTATTGCATGTTAGCAAGTTTAAATTATTGAGATGTCCCGGTTATCGAAGCTTCCGTGAACGTTTCCTCCCCAACTCCTACCTCTATAAGGATTTGTTTAGCCAAATTCCTGGCCTGGATAATAACATGCACGCAATTTTATATAATACTTGTGCAGGACTGTTGAATAACTGGTCCAATCAGAATGCTCGGTCAAAAGTTTTGAGTGGCTCGAGGTCCACACGCTACCAAACATCAGTAAGAACAAGAACAAAGCTCTCCATTTTCTCGACCAGTTATGTTTCTGTCACGTGATGGGGAGACCTATACGAGCTCTCAAAACTATGTGAATGTGATGCATTATATAATATTTTGCTTATCCTAATATGCATGCTGGTGCAGGAAGTATGCAAGTAGTTAGCAGATAGAGATGGACATGAACATACATACCTCTAGCTTTCTTGACTGAGCTTCAGCTTTTGCGCTCTCCAGGTTCACCCATGCTTGAATCCTTGCTTCTTCTCTCTCGTATCTGCAAATCCCCACCAAAATACTGGAAATTTAGATCCTGACAAGGTGATTTTGTTGATAAACTTTTTGCTAGCCATCTAAAGTCCATCCAACTTTAAACTGATTGTAACGCCAAACTGATTGTAACGTATGCATATATACCTGAGGCACCATTTAGTCTTCTCCTCTTCCTCCCAAACCAGAGCAGCGGCAGCCCTCCCGTCCGAGACGCTGCTGCTCCTCCCCATCTCGAAATGCCTCAAGCTCTTCGACACCTCTTCCTCCTCATCCTCCTTCGAGCTCCAGTTTGACCCAACGGGGTCAAACTGGAGCTTAACCAAATGGCAGTCCCGCAACTGCGATATGTCACTATCGTGGCTGCTGCTTCCCGAGTTCGATACAGTCGCCACCAATGGCCCCGACCGATTTGCAGGCGTGTTGTGTCGGGCAGGCGAGCAGATGCTGAAAGGAGTGTGACATCTGGAAGTAGTTGAACTCCCCAGTGGAGTCATCTCCGTCCCTACATCTTTGTGCTTCATCATAGTACTGTCGTTTCCACCATCATTCATCGTCGTTTTGACATCGTAATCTCTCATGTTCCTGAACAAGAACCCTTCTTTACTACATGGCTCCGAGTTCTTCAACTTGGGGAAGACTGTCTCAGCATCATCTGTGAACTTATCTGCAATGTCGTAAATTCAGCTGCTTACAGTATCCAATCAGCGAAAAAGCATGAATTTCAATGATGCCACAACAAGTCAATAAATTGACTCAGCTCGTGCAATTAGAATTGAATTAGGACAGAATTTCATTCGATTTTCTCCTCCAAATGAACACAATCGTACCGAAAGCTTACAGCTTTACACAGCTGAATGTCAAACAAAAAGGGACAAAAAGCAGATTCGACCTTTGGGAAGCGAATCGTTGTGGTGGAGGTCCACTGGAGAGGAGGCGGTGGAGGCGGCGGTAGAGATGAGTTGTTTGCGAGGCGGCGTTGGACGGTGGTGGTGAAGGGGATGGGCAGGGGAAGCTACAAGCCATTTTTGGGCGTCGTCCCATTTGGAAGGGAAGCTCTTCTTCCGAGGAAGGGGTTCACCGCCGCCACCGGCGGCGGAGAAAGGAAAGGACTTGACGAAATCGGAGGTCTCCTTGAGGTTGAGATTGCAGAGTGGGTCTGGTGGTTCAAATGCAAATGAGGGTTTCATGGTTCCGGCTCCTCCATTGAAGTTCCCACTCCCACCCATTAAAGAAGAAGAATGCAGGAGGAAGAAGAAACAGAGAGATGCATTGAATTGAATTAAAGCCGGTGCTTCTTCAGGGCACTGTCTGACAGTAGTGTAGACTCTCTGCTGCTAGAGAAAAGGCAAAGGGGAATAGGATATGACTGAAGAGTACTTTTCAGCGTTGTAGCATCGGGAACGGAGCTGCTGATGTGGAGGAAAGGACTCTGTCACTGTTGAGTGTTCGAGTTCTTAGGGTCTATTTTTGTTCTTTTGCATTTTGGAATATGCATCAACTTTTTCTCTGGTTGTGTACTTAGTAGTTGATGGGGCCTAGTTCGAGCGGCCCACGGAGTTGAGCCCAACCGAGCTTGAAGGCCTGATGACTCGAGCCCGACTGTCGTTGTCGATCGACTTGAAGGGTCAAACGGGAAGCAACTTAGGCGACTGTCGTTGTCGATCGACTTGAAGGGTCAAACGGGAAGCAACTTAGGCTCGAGTTACCATCTGCTGATTGGGCCTCAGACTCGTGGTACATCTCACTTTAGTATGACTGGGCATCTGCTGCATCAAGAGGTGGTTCAACTCAATCGTGCCAAACTTCAGCCCTAGGTGCATTATGGCCGTTCATGATAAACGGCTATGATCCATCCTATGCCTAGTCTCCAATCATCATCCGACACGTGGTAACCAGACTCATGCTACAATAAAGCTAGTTATATAAATTAAAGTACGGTAATTATTACATTTATGACACATCATCTACTCTGATCATGTACATCTAAGTTATACGCTATGTACTTTATACCATACCCCTACAACTAGTCATACCCTCCTTGCTAAACTTCAAAGTCTCGGTGCATCTTGGCCCTTCATGTTCAACGGCCAGGATCCAGGCTATATCTTGCCACTTGTCATCGTCTGACAAGTGGTAGTCAAACTTATGCCATCATGCAGCCATATAAGGCACGATAGCTACTGTATTTTATGACACAATATCTATCCTAGTCATACACATCTAAGATATACGCTACTCTACACAGTACTCCCTACAACTGTCAATATCCATTGGATACACACAAACACTTCTTTGTCTCTCGCACACTCTCACACCCCTTACTTCCTCCTTACATCACTCTTTCCTTAACTCTTCCTTGTACACCTAGCAAAAAATCAACCCACTAATTGGTCATTTGGGTAGGTGAGCTGAAGGTCGCTGATTGGATCGATACCTCCCCTCGGAGCTGGAACCTGGAGGCCATTGAGGAGATTTATTCAGGAAAACGACAGAGATTATAAAGCTTCCAATCGGACCATCGGGAATGAAGGACTCTTGGTCCTGGAAGCTGTTCATCTCCGGAAAGTTCAGTGTTAAGTCGGCTTATGCTTGCGCCAATACTCTTTCTGACAATACCGGTGGTACTAGCACCCCTAGATTCGATGAGAAATAGTGGAGGTAGCTATGGAGCTTGCAATTGCTGCCAAAGATTAAATCATTCTTATGGCGATGCATCAATGAAGTCATCGCCACAACAGAAAGTCTAGCTCGAAGAAATTGTGCACCGAGCAAAATCTGCCCCGTCTGTCAGGGAAGACCCGAAAACATCATCCATTGTCTTTTTCACTCCCGCACGCACGTGATGCTTGGGAGACTCCTCTCTTCTATCCCAATCCCTGATGACACTAATTCTTTTGCACAATGGTTCTTTGATCTACAAGCCTCCTCAAGCCATTCTCGAATGTGCCTCGTGGCCTCAATTTGCTGGAATATATGGAAAGCGAGGAACGAGTGCATATTCAGGACAAGCCAGCCTACGCTTGTAGGCCGATGGCCCATCCCACACACTTCCATTCCGTTCAAAACCTTCATGTTGACTGCCCACCGCCAAGCACTCCGCATAGGAGTATACACTGCGATGGATCGTACATATGTGATTCTCAAGAGGCGGCTTATGGTGTCGTTGTCAGCGACATTCATTGACATCCTTATGATGGCAGGAATGGAACTTTTTTCTGTTCATCAACGACCAGTGCGGAAGCTAGAGTGATTCTTGAAACCACTCATCTTGCTATAGCAAGCCCAGAGCCCACAACTATCTACTCAGACTGCATCACCATTATCAATGTCATGAACAACTGATCGCTTGAGTGGCCTTGGACTTGCTATGCCACCATCAGCTCGATCCTTCATCTCTGCGACAATGCACCTTGGATTACGTATGCTTTTATGCCCATGAAGCATAATAAGTTGGTTGATTGGGTAGCAACCTCAACCCGTGCCCATGTTATTGGTCAGGATTGGCTATTGTATCTTGATTGGGTTGAAAGCTTTCTATCCAACTATGTATTGTAACTTGCTTGCTAATGAAAGAAGGTTATTTACTCAAAAAGTAGGTGATTTGGACGGGTGATTTGGATATTCGAAAAGATTTTTTTTCAAATAATCCGTTTGGGACATAAAAACAAAAGAGATTTGAGGAGATTTGAAACCACCTTATGGGTCCGAAGAGGGGAGATTTGAGAAGTTTAACCAAAATTGTCTTTTATTTCTTTTGGTAATTGATATGACCATAAATAAACGGGAGACATTTTTTATTTTTATTTTATTTTTCTCTTTTTGTAATAATTACATTTAAAATCACTTATAAATCACTCATCCAAACCGTTTATTTCAAATTTCTAAATATTTTAATATTTTATTTATTTTAACCATAAATTTATTTTTACACAATATTATGGATTTTGGATTTTGGAACACCATACAAATATTATAATTTTATATGATAATGTTTAACCACTATGGTCTCTGCTAATTGGAACCATAATAATAATAATAATAATAATAATAATAATCACAATCAGTGGCTGAAATTTCCTCTGTAATCACCAATCAAATATTTCGTGGTCAATGCTTGCTGGTGCCACCTATGATCATTATTTTAATCAGTATGATGTTGAGAAAATGGGACTAAAATATTCTGATGAGACTGCAAAACCAAACACATGTCATCTGATTTTGACAACCATTTATTTGCTTTTTAGCCCTCCTTCATCCTGATAGATATAATTAAAAATAGTTGTATTTTAATAATTTAAGTTGTTGGGGCGAGAATTTTAAAGAATATCCTTAAAATGAAAGCGGGAGTATGTACAGATTAGGAGCTATTAGTATTTGAAATGGAGATCTTTCAATCATGTAAGACTCTAATACCATATCAACGATAAAAAAGAAGAACAAATAAAGTGAAATAATACACGATATAATGTGGTTCCCCAATCGTATGTTGAATACGTCCACATAAAAGAATCAATATTATTATCAATGGAGCAATGAATACACCAAACAAATTGATGGCCACGATCATGGATTTCTAAGAAGTCACCTTAAAAATGTTACATAGGATTTCATCACTTCGGACTTGTATGACCCCATACATGCAGGGACCACTCCTGGTTTCCGTGATTGCCAAGGTCATGGATTTAAAAAATCAACTTATACCCTTGTGTGGTATTAAACTTGACAGGAGACCGGCAATACTCATACTAGAATGGATCCAGACAATATTACTAATTTGAGTTAGAGTGTCGGTAACTCTGTGACCGTGGGAAGAAAAATTAACATCTTCATTTCTCTAAAGCATGATCTAAATTTAACCGAATCAAACTAAGTGGAAAGTGTCATATCTTTAAAACATTATGCATTAAAAAAAGGCACAGTAAAGCACCACTGCTCAACCCTGGCTTTTCAATGGCTTCAATTATTAGATAGGGTAGGAAGAAGATGAAGAAGATAAAGCTAAAAAATTTGGCAAGACGCATCATACATGACCCCACTAATTTCCATTCATTCAATAATTCAAATCCCCCCATATAATACCAAGTACCTAGCTATTGGTTTTGGCATACATTATTGTGTTTACTCCATTTGTTTGCATATTCCCTCACCTGGGTTTGGCCATCATCAACACAACTATGCTTATGAGTCCTTGATCAAAATGACTGCAGTACCAGTCAAAACATGCTTCCTAATGATGATGCAAACCTCTGGTTCTTCGGTTCCGAACCGGCGTAGAGTCAGAGGATGCTGCAGCAGCAAAGCACCTAAACCTGCGAGGATCATGATCAGATGTTCATCTTATCCTTCATCCAGCTTCGAGAACCCGGTTGAGGGGATAGTTTGTTACACAGATGCAAGAACAGGGGAGGTTGTTTGCGAAGGTTACGACGAAGGGCCTCGTTTCGAGCACCACCACCACCGGCGGCAGCAGCAGCAGATTCCTCTGGCTGCTGCTGCATACAGACATCATTCAACAAGGTCTGATGATCATCTGTTTATACTATATGCTGTATGATTAATTACCGTTGTATTGGCTTTTATATTATTCACCAACACCTCCCTCAAACGTTAGCTCGCTTGAGGAATCACTAAGTCATGTGCACGAGTTGCTGATTACCAGAATACGAAACGAAGATTTCTCGGTCTTCGAAGGCTTTGAAACCCGTGTCATAAACCGTTGCATCTCAATAACTCGAGTTGTTTAGAGGGGATTCAAATTGGGTTTTAGAGAATAAGTGGAGATAGATAGACTTAATTTTTGTTATAGAAAATGTATTAGCAAAATGAAAGTGCGAGATAATTGAAATCTGTCAATTCAAAAATGAAAAATATCAAAAGACTCATAAATGACAATATGTGAGCTCAAAATAAGCCTTTATAAACTCAAAATAAAGCCTTAATAAACTCAAAATAAAGTCTTAATAAATTCAAAATAAAACCTTAATAAAATAAAGCTCTGATAAGAAAATCAAACAGTATTTATTCAATAATAATTCATATTCTCCTTTTATATATAAAACATTCCAATTTTGATTTATACAGCTAATGTCATTAGCACACGCATTCTCAAACGAAAGCTCGAGATTGAAGTTTGCACGGTCACACCAAACCTTGAGCGAGTGAATCGGTCATATTAAGGGACTAACATGATCTAATGTCATGGTCAAAGGATTCAAATGGCACGTGAAGAACCCATTTCTCAATAACTCAAGTTGTTGGGAAAAAAATTTATAATCGGTCTATATTCATCGATTGCTTTTACTAATTGCATATAAAACAGGGATGGGGAGATAATGATGAACCTGCTTCAGCAGAGGCTGCTGCAGATTGTTAATGGCAATGATCAGTTTGAAGGTACTACAGCAGCAGCAGCAGCAGTAATGCCCTTGCAAGAAGACCTTTCAAACTTTAAATCATAATTAGATTTTTAACTCTTTAAGTCTTAACCACTCTTACTGTCACCATTTTCATTGTACTTGCTTTGTTCATACAACTTGTATATGATGTTGAAGATAAGGGAGTTTTAATTTGTTTAAACTCTCATCATTTCCCTCCCCCTTTGGAATCAGTGTTCATAAACTACAGACACATAATAATGAAATAATGTACCATTTCAGTTTGATCATTGGAATTGCATCCTTGCGGAGTTAGATTGATAAAGCCCGTATGTTTTATTATTGTTTGTATGTGTTAAAATGTATGGTAAAATGCTTTGGAATTGTGTATGGTCGAAGTTAATAGAATGCAATTCATGTAATGACGGCTCAACACGCATAAAGTAAGTCAATTTAAAAAAATTTAACACTAACATAACACCAAGTAACTTTGATTTTTAACTTCATTTGGATATTATTTATAGGGATTATTATAGTGAAATTTAATTTTTAGTCTTTCCTAATATTTGTGTCAAATATTAGTCGATTTGAAAATTTTGAAATTTTATTGTGGAAATGGTCAAATTTCCGTAGTATAACACACTTGAAAATGCCTAATTTTGATATGAAAATTTTCATATTTTCAAATTGATTAATATTTAACATACATATTGGGAATGACTAAAAGATAAGGTTTCATCGTGTTAAACCCTTCAAATAATAACTAAAAAAAATTAAAATAATTTTTTTAAAAAATTTCGATTATTATTGTCAAGGGAAATATATATATTTTCAACTAAAAAATTTTTATTTTAAATTTTTTGCGATTTCCCACAAGAAAGTAAACCTTGTACTCATAATTTATACGACATACATTGGTGTATTCTTGTACACTGTTCTATACATAACACTTACTTTACTTTTATATTCATAGATCCTAAACACTATATTTTAAATTATTTTAATATCAAATTCAAATTTAACATATATTTATGAACGAATATCTATATAATATTTACTGAATCCCTATTTGACGCCCTAACTTTCGAATTAAACAACGCCCTAATCTAAGTGAATTACAAGATTATCCTTTCGTAAAATCGAAATCCTTATAAGTTGTTGTGCGTATTCACTATTCCGAACACAATCGAACAGTAGCAAACACTCCCAAACACTCTCAAACGTCTAACGGAAGAAGAAATCGAAGCTCGAAGACCGAAGATCGATCTCCGAAATCGTTGAAGGTACGAGTTTTGAAAAAAAAAAGGGGGGGCCGGCCGCCGTTTCGGCCGGGAGGGCTCGGCCGGCCGCCGTTCGGCCCCAGCTAGTCCCGGCCGGAAATTAATTCCGGCCGGAGCTAGGCGGGGCCGGAACGGCGGCCGGCCGGAGCCCTCCCGGCCGAAACGGCGGCCGGCCAACCCTTTTTTTTTTTTTTTTTTTTTAAATTATGAAATTAATTAGGGTTTAGGGTGATTAGGGTTTTAGAGAATTTTTAGGGTTTGATTAGAGAATGTTAGAGAATTATTAGGGTTTAGGTAGTGAATAATAATTAGTGTTTTGTTAGTGAATAATAATTAGGGTTTAGGTAGTTAGTGAATAAAAATTAGGATTTTGTTAGTGAACCATAATTAGGGTTTAGGGTTTTGTTAGTGAATCATAATTAGGGTTTAGGGTTTAGTTAGTGAATATTTACTAAAATTAGGGTTTTGGATTAGGGTATTAGGGTTTAGTTAGGATTAATTAGATTTTAACCTAGTTTAGTAGAATCCGAATTTTATTAGAACCATTTATTTGTTTAAATGCAGTTTAGTGAGAATTATGGCGAAAACGAAAGGCGGAGGTAAATCGCACAGTCGGGATCCGGTAGAGGAAGAAACCGATGGGATCCAGAAGATGAGAGGGAAAGGAAAACAAGTTGGTGTTTTGGATCGGATGAAGGAGCGGGTGGTCACCGCTTCTCGACGGAAAGAGGGAGAGGCAGCGAAGAAGAACAAGAAGTTGCGCATCTACGACTCCCCTGACCGGTACCCTCCTGTTACGTACCCGGCGAGGTCGTATCCGGAGGATGATGACGAGGATGTGGGTCCACCGCCGGGGTTTGAGTACGACGACACACAGATTTCCCCGCCGATGGCTTCTCCACACATGCCTCCTCTGCACACGAGCTCTCCGCACTTGGCTTCTACGGGCTCGTCACATGCCTCCGCCAGTGTCGGCGTGAGAGGAGGGAAGCCTAGCCGTCTCGCGCGGGTCCGGGAGGAGGATCCCGCGAGTGCCGTAGACTTTTTCGGGCTTAGTCGTACATGGGAGCTCACAGCTGGGATTCCCGAGGGGGGACCGAGGACGCCGACAGTGATCCCGAGCTTCGGGGGTCACATTGCCCACTACTTGTGGGAGTCGGGCGAGGGCTACGGGGACCCGAAGGTATTCGGTTCCTTAAGCGCCCTAAGCGGGGGACACCGTGAGCGAGTTCGACATCCGGACTCGGACCATTTGGCCGATCATGCAGGAGTCCGACTTCTTCACTTGGGCCGATGCATGTCGACCCACTTTGACGAGCCTCCGCCGGAGGCATTTGTTGAGAGGTGGCACTCGGATACTAACACCTTTCACATGCCGTGGGGAGAGATGACGATCACTTTGCACGACGTCTTCCACATTCTCCGTGTCCCGGTCACCGGACGACCGCTTCATAAGCCCCGATCTCTGGTTGACTTGAGAGCGGGTGTAGCGGAGTCGCTTGGCTTCCGCTCGCCCGCCGCGTTGGAGTACGCGGTCGGGGGGAGACGGTTGGGCCACCCTCGTATGATCACGGTGCCATGCACGAGAGGGACATGATCTCTCTCGGTAAGCATATGGGGGACGATATTGCTTACAGGGTATTCCTCTTCTGTCTTCTTGGAGGTACCCTTTTCCAGGATAGGTCGGCTGATCGATCACGGCTTCTCGGTTGGGAGTACTTCATGGGTCCGATCAGTGATGTGCCGGAGTATGCTTGGGGTGCTGGTGCGCTAGCCTGGTTGTATCGGGAGTTGGGGAAGGCTAGCAGGGCGGATGCCGGGGCGATGTCGGGGTGTGTGACGTTGCTCCGATCCCGGATCTACGAGTACTTCCCGGTGTCGGGCCTCCGAGGACGCTTAGACGAGAGCGTAGGACCGGAGAGGCTTTAGCCGGTAGGTGGGACAAAGGCGCGCAGTCACCTAGTCGGGGAGCGGGCTTCCTACGAGAGAGGTTGGACTACTACCGTCGCCTCCTCGATAACATGGATTCCCGTGATGTTTGTTGGCTTCCTTTTGGACCTCATCCCGACATTGAGGTCCCCGCCACGACCTACCGTGGTCTCCTACGTTGCGCCGATGTTGGGGAGTTCTACGATTCTTATCGTGTGCTCCGACAAGCTTGGCTACACACGTGTCGTCCCCCCCTCGATCCCTCGTGCCGCTACGGGCCGTTAGGCCCAAATCTATCAGGACATATGCCGTTCAGTGGGCCCCGGCAGATGATAGGATGTGGTTGGAGCAGGACTTCATCAGGTTTCACCGGCTCCACCTTATGTTCGAGAGGGCGTCGGCTGGTGGGGATGTTGGTCCAGGATACTTGGAGTGGTTCCAGGAGCATAGTCATCCACGCATCGTGGCCCCGGCTAACCCCGGTGTTGGAGTTCCGGCTGAGCTGGTAAGTTCGATACCTAGTCCACATTTTAAAAGTTTCAAATGTGTACATGTTCATTATCTAATTTCTCCTTTATGTTTTTTCGTAGATTACACAACCGAGTGTTCGATGGTATGGCCTCCTACTTCGATGGTACGCTTGGGCGGCAAGACGCGTACTCTCTTCGGAGTACTACGATCACATGGAGGGGCTTCGGGTGCGCTTTGAGGATCCGTATACCGGATATCGGAGCGTAGAGAGGGTTGAGGTTGTGTGGATTGTTTGATGTACTTTCCTTTTTTCGAACTATGTATGAAAAACATGTTTTATTATGCTTATGTTTGATGGACATACAATACTATCATTTCGTATTATCTATGTTTTATTTAAATATTTATATGCTTGTTCATACTTACGAACCCAAATTAGGGCTTCGATGTCGTTATGAAAATAGGGTTTCCGATTTACTCGATCCCTTTCGAATCGGTAGGCCTCGAGTCCTTCCGATTTTTAGGGTTTCGGAACCCTCGTGTGAAAATTACGGTTTCGGAAATCTCTTCCGAAATATGCGGGGTTCGGATTTGTTTCCGAAATTAGGGTTTCGAACCCCCTTCCGAAATTAGGGTTTCGGAAGTCTCGTGTGGATATGCGGGTTAGGATTTGTTTCCGAAATTAGGTTTCGGAAATCTCTTCCGAAATTAGGGTTTCGGAAGTCTCGTGTGGATATGCGGGTTAGGGATTTGTTTCCGAAATTAGGGTTTCGGAAATCTCTTCCGAAATTAGGGTTTCGGAAGTCTCGTGTGGATATGCGGGTTAGGGATTTGTTTCCGAAATTAGGGTTTCGGAAATCTCTTCCGAAATTAGGGTTTCGGAAGTCTCGTGTGGATATGCGGGTTAGGGATTTGTTTCCGAAATTAGGGTTTCGGAAATCTCTTCCGAAATTAGGGTTTCGGAAGTCTCGTGTGGATATGCGGGTTTCGTTTTTTTTTCCGAAATTAGGGTTTCGAACTCCCTTCCGAAATTAGGGTTTCGGAACTCCCTTCCGAAATTAGGGTTTTGGAACTCCCTTCCGAAATTAGGGTTTCCGGAAATTAGGGTTCCCGCCGAACGAAATTCCAGCCCCCCCCCCCCCCCCCCCCCGAACCACCCCCGGCCCCCCCCCCCGGCCGAACCACCCGCCGGCCCCCCCCCCCCCGCCGAACCATCGGCCGGCCCCCACCCCCCCCCCCGGAACCATCGGCCGGCCCCCCCTCCCGCCCGAACCATTGGCCGGCCCACCCCCCTCCCGGCCGAATTGGCCGCCGCCCAACCCCCCGGCGAAAACCATTTTCGCCCCCCCCCCCTTTTCGAATTTCGTTTTCGGAAGACCTCCGTGTATGTTATTTTGAACATACCTAATTTTCAGCCACCGATCACCCCAGATATGTTATTTTGAACGTTATGGGACGTCACAAACACATGGAATAATATTATGTCACAATTTCCGTACGCTCGAGTCACATAAAGTTTACACATATTAAGTAAATGACCTATTGAATCAACCGTTCATACTCTACATGCTCTTCACGGTATAAGTCATGTTCCCACATTTCTTTGGCTCGGTCATGCGCCCCGCACCTCCAATACATAGACTTCGGCGGGATAGGTAACACCGGAATAGCATCATCCAACGTGAGTACAACCCAATGATTCCCCGTGCAAACGATATACGACACGCCTAGTGGCGCCGTTGTGCCTTCTTCTACTATCAACGGTAGATAAGTCTCCCCATAAGGTACCCCGCGAATTCCGGTCCGAAGACAACGAAAGTCCAGCTTAAACATGGTGGCATACCCCAAAAGATCCACATTCCAAAACCACCATGTTTCATCACATGGAGTTTCCCATAACCAACCCAACCGGTGAATGACGCCGTTTAGGTCGCGGGAATAGACATTAGTGTAGAGTTCATACCGCTTCATTGTGACATGTTCCATTAGACGCCTCCGCATGTCCACATACCGGCTATCGTCACCGCCCGATACTATGTATGAAATGCACCGAAATCCGCAATGTCCATCCCCACGTGGGTTAAACACGTCCCCAAGTACCGGGTGCATACCCGCCGGTATGTACCTCCCGAATCGACGAACCGTGAAGAAATTATATCACACATGAGTTAAAAAAATTCTTGTTGAGAAACGGGAAGGACCGGGAACATCGATAAGTGAACATACCCGTCTTCGAAGTAGTAGCCTTCGAGGAAGGTGTAGCCTTCGAATTAGGTGTAGATCTAGTTGAGCTACCTCTACTCTTCGGAGGAGTACACCGTGCACTAGCATGCTCATGCCAAGACGGATTTCGACGGTCGGTCTTCCTCGCACGCGGTCGGCCTTTAGGAGCATCGGCAACCTTCGGTTCTTTCAAACCTTCGGACTCGGGTTGAAACGCTGACCGAACTAATCGACTCAAGGCTCGGACGGATGGCCCTCCTCTAGAGCATATAGTCTTAACCATCCCGTCAAGAATATTGCGATCGCAACATCGTGCTCGGCCCAAACGTCGTGCTCGCCGGGTCGTGTAAGACAATGAACGCCAAAATTTGTGTAAGTGGTATGGTTTCGGCTCCTCGTCGGCGGCCTCCTTAGAGTGTAAACTACAATAACACGGGATTCCATGTGTTGTCTCCACTACACAATCACAAGTTGTGTCCTTCGAGAGCTCTTCGGTCAAAAGCTCAATCGCCCATGCGGAAACCGCATTATTGAGATAAACAAAAGGCGGTCTTTGGGCGTAACGGTAGACCTACACCGAATTACCAACAACCATTAATGACCTAGTATCAACAATCACATGTCAAATATGTAACTACATAGGGAAAGAGGATGTGAATACCTTTGCACTCGAGTCATCTAACGCCTTCTGAACTTCGATCACTTGTCCTTCGATGGATGCATGGTAGCCCTCGAAGAGTGAATCCACGACTTGATTGGAAGAGTTGTACCAAGTCTTAAGCGACGAGTGTTGGGACTCCACTCTATTAGTGCTTGTGTTTCCGATGTGAAAAACCTTATTGGTATCGCAATGAGCCCACCGAGTTTTGCACGGCGCCCACTCACCGGTTAGGTACTCCATCAACCCTCCAATCCTGGCCCAATCACTATCGACCATGCGTTCCCACTCTTCCTTGAAGTCTTCGTCGGAAAATGCGTACAACACTTTGTTCCATCTCCCGTGCACAAAAGCCTCGGCACTTTCCTCGTTCCTTGTGACAAATTTTATCTTAGCAGCTATGTTCCTCTTCATATGCCACACGCAAAGTAAGTGTGGTGTTTCCGGGAAGACACTCCGCAAAGCAACAGCCAATCCGCGCTCCTTATCGGTGACAAACGCAGTTGGCTTTCGCTCTCCCAACAACGAGCGCAATTGGTTCAACAACCAAATATACGTCTCGGCCTTCTCGTTCTCAACGAGGGCAAAGCCGATAGTGAAGTTCTTCCTCGCACCGGTGTCACACCTATCAACTGGATCACTGGCTTCCTATACTTGTTGGTGTTGTAGGTTGAATCAATTAGAATGACGTAATACCAAGCCCCCAACATCTGAGCACTCTCGGGGTGGCAGAGAAAAGGTTGGCCAAATTTTTTTCGTCATCCTCTCGTAGACCGAACAAAGTACCCCGCCGTGTAGCGGCTCTCAATGTCCAATCCGTCGAACTCATGCCGCCTAATTTTTCTTTCCTCACCTTGTAGGACTCGTTGTATATCTGATTTATATTATGGTGAGAATTGAACTTCTTGTTGAGAGCGTACCTAATCTTGTTCGGCTGTGTGTGCGTCGCAAGCATGTCCCGAATTTCGCTCTTCTCTTCACTCGTAAGTGCATTACTTTCGGTGCTAGCTTCGGGGTATGGCACGAAAAAATGGTTGTGGAAGCCTTTAGATATTGTACGATCGCCGGTTTGGCCAACCCCGTCGATGAAGAACTTCCACTCCCCACGCACGACCCGACACCTCACCGCCGAGCTTGAAGGGGCGCTTACACTTTTTGGTTTTGCTAACCCGTTTCGGAGGAGTGGAAGCCGATGATTTACGCATCGGTCCTCGAGAGCAAAGATAGATACACACGGTAGTCTCGCTCCGCCGAATTGATTTTGTTCGATCCTTTAGTCGCCGTGAAATTAAACGTCCGGGCAATTCGTTTGGCGGCTTCAAATGCTTCATCAACCGTATCGTAAACATCGTCGGATAGAAAGTGTTCGTGTAATTGATGCCGTCACCCTTACCGAGCGATGAATCTCCCCGCATTATAAACACGAACACATAATTATCAACTATATGCTTCGTAATGATTCCCGTGTAAAGAAATTTCGGGTTTAATTTCGCTTACCGAAGTGCTCATGCGGAATCGGTGCATCGACGGAACGTTAATATCGTGTTTCCAATGTGATAACCCGAAAAAATTAGTACGATATAACGTTACAAATTTCGGAAAAAATTTGGGATAAAAGTTGGAATGGAACGAAAATTAGCTTCACAGGGGTCGGGCGAACCAAATTCCGGCCGGAGGGGCCGGGCCGGCCGGCCGTTTCGGCCCCCCACTAGTGCGGGCCGAAACGGCCGGCCGGCCCGGGCCCCCTCCGGCCGGAATTTGGTTCCGGCCCGACCCCCGTGAAGCTAATTTTCGTTCCATCCCGAATTGGGATCATCGAAATGTAAGGAAAAACGTACCGTGAAAGATTTCCCGAAATAAATATTTTGATACATTCGTCGGTACAAAGTTTCCCAAATTGGATATATCCGGGTAATCAGATGAACAAGAACCGATGCAAAATAGTTGACCGGTAAAATATTAAGGATTGATTGAGGGTTTAGGGTTTGATTATCTAGGATACTAAAGTTAGGGTACAACGTATATGGTTTAAGGATAAGCGCTTTATTGTTTAGAGTTTAGAGT
The DNA here is from genome assembly GCA_030674075.2 of Linum usitatissimum. Classification (NCBI taxonomy): domain Eukaryota; kingdom Viridiplantae; phylum Streptophyta; class Magnoliopsida; order Malpighiales; family Linaceae; genus Linum; species Linum usitatissimum. The sequence goes on along the minus strand of JAUJYP020000926.1, from coordinate 560,741 downwards.
TCTAGGGTTAAGGGTTTAGGGCATTTAAAATTTAGGGTTTAGGGTTTGATAAGTAGTTATCGAAGGGCTCGGTCCTTTCGAAAATTTGGTTTCGGATGCCTTGATCCATCCGAAAATTAGATATCGGGTGGCCTCGATCCCTTCCGAAATTAGGGTTTCGGAGGTCTCGGTCCGTCCGGAAATTAGGTTTCGGAGGCCTCGATCCTTCCGAAAATTAGATTTCGGAGGCCTCGGTCCTTCCGAAAATTAGATTTCGGAGGCCTCGGTCCTTCCGAAAATTAGGTTTCGGAGGCCTCGGTCCTTCCGAAAGTTAGGTTTCGGAGGCCTCGATCCTTCCGAATATACGGTTTCGGAGGCCTCGGTCCTTCCGAATATACGGTTTCGGAGGCCTCGGTCCTTCCGAAAATTTGGTTTCGGAGGCCTCGATCCTTACGAAAATTAGGGTTTAGGGTTTGCTTTTTTAGGATTCTAGGGTTTAGGGTTTAGCGTTTCATAGTTTACATATTTAGGATCAAGGGTGTGGGATTTAAGAATTTAGGGTTTAGGGTTTGATAATTTAGGGTTTAGGGTTTGATAATTTAGGGTTTAGGGTTTGATAATTTAGGGTTTAGGGTTTGATAATTTAGGGTTTAGGGTTCTAAAGTACGGGTTTAGCGTTTTAGATTTTAGGGTTTAGGGTTTGCGGGTTAAGGATTTTAAGGATCTAGTGGTTTTGAGTTTTAAAATTTAGGGTTTACGCTTTATGGGTTTAGGGTTATATGATTTTCGTGTTTACGTGAAATTTAGGGTTTAAAGGGCCCGGCCGGAAGCTCGTTCCGCCGAGGGGGTCCCGCCGCCGGCCATTCCGGCCCGCAGTGTAGCCGGCCGAATGGCCGGCGGCCGGGCCCCCTCCGCCGGAACGAGCTTCCGCCGGGCCTTTGTATCGATTTTTTCGATTCATCCGACTTCTGTTCATCGATTTTTAACGAAATACGTACCGTTAGAGGTTGTCGAAATAAGTATTTTGATAGTTTCGTCGGTACAAAGTTTCTCGAATTATACGTTTTGATAGTTTTGTCGAAACTAAGTTTTTCGAATTAGTAAATTTGGATAGTTTCGTCATTACGAAGTTTAGGGCGTCGTTTAATTCGAAAGTTAGGGCGTCATATAGTAATCCCTAATATTTATTACTTTATATTTTTTACTGACCAAAATGTTTTTTCTCTAAACAATTATAATCTCTAAAGGTTTATTCCAATTTCAAAGACTAATAAACCCTTCCGTTCACCGTTCAAATTCAAATTACGGTGCAGTGATAAACAGGGTAGCTGAGTGATGATGTGGAAGAGATCCGCCTCTTTCATCCTCGACAACCGCCAACAACAACCACAACCACCACCATACGCCGCCGCAGAATCCGTCTCCCTCTCCTCTCCACCACCTCCTACCACATCCATGGCCGATCCAATCCCTAACCCAGCCGCCAAAATCTCCGCTTACTACGAGGCCCGCGCCGCCCACCACGGCGTCGTCTCCAGCGACTGGCTCGCCCAGGCCCAGGCCGCCGTCGGCACCAATCCCCACGCCTCCGACGGAGACGATGATAAACCTCAGGGCCCTCCTATTGACAAGCCCTTCAGCGTCATCGACGAGTTTTTTAATTGGCGCAAGCAGCCTGACTTGGCCGAGGCTGTAGCTGCCATCCGAGGTCTTGCCGCCGTGATTCGGAATAGTACGGCTTCAACCATGATGGAGCTCGAGATTGAGCTCAAGACGGCCTCTGATTCCCTCAAAGTTAGTTACTTTCTTCTTACTTCTTGCCTTAGTCTGATTGATTTCTCTGCAATTCAAGCTCCCACCGTGTTAGAATCGAGAAATGATTGAATTTTTTGCTTCGTTGTGTCATGGATCAATAGCTTTTTATGCTTAGCAAATCCTTAATGAAATTCTTTTGTGTTGACCTACCTGTAAAACCTGGTAATTTGGTATGGCTACTTGTTTGGTATCTGGTATCGCTTCAGGGATTTACATGTTATATGAATTGATGGGAATCATGTAGGCATTGGATAGTCAGTAGCCAAGTATAATGTAGTAAGAAACTTGTAACGAGTTGTTACGATTTTTGACCAAAAATGCGATTACCAGGCATGGGACACGACATCGATCTCTTTAACAGCAGGATGCGATTTGTTCCTGCGATACGTTACAAGGACTTCAGCCTTGGAATATGAGGACTTTGATGCAGCTAAGTCCCGACTGCTTGAACGTGCTGAGAAGTTTGGAGAGATATCTAACAAGGTATTCAATCTAGCTAGCTACCTCTAAGAAGCAAATCCAGTTATTCCTTTTTGTAATTTGGATCGGTATTTAGTATTTACACTATACCAACTGGTTCGTTTGTGTTCCAGGCACGCAGGATCATTGCGATGCTTAGCCAAGATTTCATCTTTGATGGTTGCACTATTTTGGTGCATGGTTTCTCCAGAGTTGTGTTTGAAGTTCTCAAGACCGCTGCTCATAGTAAAAAACGGTTTCGAGTGTTCTGCACAGGTATGTTTGAACTTCTCTTGCTGCAGATGTTTCGAGATTCCCTTTTTTGTGAATCTGATTGCTTGATCATACAGAGGGAAGGCCGGACAGATCAGGATTACGGCTGTCTAACGAACTGGCCAAGCTCAATGTTCCGGTAAAACTCCTTATAGACTCCGCTGTTGCGTATTCTATGGACGAGGTGGACATGGTCTTTGTCGGAGCTGATGGAGTGGTCGAAAGCGGAGGTATAATCAACATGATGGGGACATACCAGATTGCACTCGTGGCACACAGCATGAATAAACCGGTTTACGTCGCTGCAGAAAGCTACAAGGTACGATCTTTCGTGTGTTCTTCTTTACATACCGACTAAAATCGCAGTTCCATGCTCCGATCTCAGCCATTATTGTCTTTCTGTGATGGTTTTGCAGTTTGCTCGTCTGTATCCACTGAGCCAGAAGGACATGGAACCGGCATTACGTCCTATAGATTTCGGAGTGCCAATCCCTTCGAAGGTGGAGGTGGAGACATCAGCACGGGATTATACGCCGCCTCAGTATCTAACTCTCCTGTTCACGGATCTCGGTGTGCTCACGCCTTCGGTGGTCAGCGATGAACTGATTCAGCTGTACTTGTAGAATTTTGATTTGTTATGATTGAAAGAAGGCAAAACTGAGGGATGAGCTGTTCACTTTCGGGTATGGATTGAGAGAAGGATTACAGAAGACAATAATGATGTTATGCTAATGTGTGTTGTACTATTGTTAGAGTTCATGGAAGTCTACAGATTTGGGATCAAAATGAGGATATTATGTACCCAAAGTAGTCCCTCTACTATTATAAGTTAACATTTGAGCCCCTTTACTATATTTCTTTTGATTCAAACCCCGAACTTTGCTCCGATTAACAACCAACCCCCTCGGGTTTTTTCCTAGTAGCCAGAGCCCCTTTTTGATGACTCTGAGTACAGCTCGGTTACTAGGGTAGTAGCCAGATTCGCAAAGAATCCGAGCCGCATTTGGCCCCAGAATTGGACTTAGTTTCGGACATGGACGGAATTGCAACTGATATATTTTTCGGGGCATGCAAAACGATGAGAGTCCAATTCAGCCGGAATTGGAGGCCTAATTCCATCAAATTCCAGTCGCTCATCTCCATTTGAAAAGCTCTGAAGTACACATTCCAACCAATTCAGAACGAATCGGTATGGACCCAAAAGAGCAAAAAAACACATGTAGTTTCATGATGATAGATTTTCCAGTCGTTGAATCTCAACCGATACATTTTACGGGGCATGCAAAACTACAAGAGTCCAATTCTACCGGAATTGGAGGCCAAATTTCATCGAATTCCAGCCTCTAACCTCCATTTCAAAAGCTCCGACGTACAAATTTCACCCAACTCGAACAAAATCGGTATAGACCCAAAAGAGCGGAAAATGATCCCTAATTTAGTAATTTTCTTTCATATTAGACATTTATTGCTTTCTAATTACACATGAACCTAATTCCTTAATACAGTAACCTCAGTCATCAGCATCATATATATAGTAACACTTGAAACACAATATCCACGTGTGTGATAAAATGATGAATATCTTGTATCTCATTCATACATAGCATTTTCCCCCTGACGTGGCAGGAAATGATTGGTCGTAGCAATTACTATATATAGTAACACTCGGAACACAATTTCCACGTGTGATAAAATGATGAATATCTCATTCATACATAGCATTTTCTCCCATGACGTGGCAGGAGATGATTGGTCATAGCAATTACCATATAGATAATGGAAAAAAAAAGACACAAATGGTCAATCAACGGTCGGTGGTAAGCAAGGGCCTTTTCGTCAACAACAACAACAAAAGCAACGAGATACACATTTTTTTATTACTACAAACGTTGTTAACAGTTCCAAAAGCAAACGCGCTAGTACTGCATGTGACCCTATAAAGCAATTAAATCAGCTTTCCACCATTGAAATTAAAAATCCACAGCTCTCTCACAGAAGCTGAAGATGATCGTCAGCAGTAAAGGAGCTGTTATGGTTGGCCTGCAAACCCTTCTCCAATTGGACACTTCTTCTTCTAAAATCTTCAATCCCCCAATCCATTGTTCTTCCACCAAGATTAATGCTAATTTTGTCGTCACCAAATCCTTCACTGCAACTCCACTTCCTAGAGTACTTGTCAAGAACTACTGCACTCTTTGCAGCAGCGAGTTGAGTCCCAACAAAGACGTCTACATGTACAGGTAATTGATTAACTGACCATCTTTCCTTCTCCTTTTTTAACTAATTGCTACTATAAGACAATGCAGTTTTAGGGACTGTAACCTACAGGTCGCTAAAGGTCACTGGTATCTGTTTAATCTTTATTAGTGACCGTTTTACCAGAAAATGATCTCTAACCTGCTATCATCACTAAAACTACATTTTTTGTAGTCTGATCGTGTGGGTATGTCATTTTATCTTGTGTCAAGCTCGCGCCTATTCGAGTTTGATCCATTAAATAAGCTTATTGACGAGTTCGTATTCGAACTTCGTTCATTCCTTATGAGTCCTATTTGAGCCGAATTTGTTTTTTGTGCACTAAAAAAAATCGACGAATCAAGCAACAAAACAAACTAAGTTTTTACTAACCTTAACAATGCATTGCTTCCATGGTCGCTAAAGGTCACTGGTGTCTGTTTCGGATTTTATTGGTTACCGTTTTACTAAAACTGCATTTTATCAAAATCTCGTTTGCCTTTTTTCACAATCTCATCATGTTGGTACGTAATTGATGTGATGCAGGGGAGATCAAGGGTTCTGCAGCATCAAGTGCAGAGACGGCCAGATTCGAATCGACGACGCTAAGCAGTTCAAGGACGAATATAACTACTTATCTTCGAACTCTTATTGCTTCAGTTGTAGCACTGATCGGCACAGCAAGGAATCGTCTTTGTTGGAGATTGCTAGCGGAAGCAGTAGCTCTGGATCCTCCACTGATACGCGTAGCGTCAGCTGCCACGTGGCGAGACCACGTGGCTGCCGACATTTGGTCAACAAACAGACCAGCAGCAATGTTCCAGCACGGCGCTACAACATTCCTCAATACCAACGCCTCCTGTATCACAAACATCGACGTTAATTACTGCCGTTCTTTGTTAGGAGAGTTAGGAACCGAGAGGCTGGTCAGCGTTTCTTAGCTTCACCATTTTCGGATGTTGCTACTCATGACTTGGCTTCGTGATTTTGTAACACATGTTTATCCGTCGATTCGTTAATGATTATTCCTAATTTTGAACGCTAATACGTGTCTGGTTAGTTGAAGTCCCGACTTGTAGGCGTGGGTCCTAACTAATAACATTACATTATTGATCAAAATACCTGTAACATTGCAGAATTTCGAAAGAAGATTATTGAATTATTTGCTTATGTGAGATGCAATCGTATTCGTATATAATATAACATATTTTCGAATGTTATTAAGAATCTACGAAAGGTTTCTACTGTAATATGATAAACTTGTAAAATTTAAAATTTAAAATCGTAAATGAATAAATAAGAAAACACATGTACATACTTAAAGATTTATGAAACCGTGTATTATGTGACACTTTTGATTTGTAGTATGTCATATATTATGCGCGATAACCATCATGATCTATGTGCATACGGACCATTGTCACACAATGTGTAAACGTTAATTCTTAGCGAGGCACTACGTGACACTATGACTTTCGCAACAAGTACACTCTAGCGAAGTTGCAACGCCATGATTTTCGTCACAAATAGGAACCCGTGACCAATCGATCGAGATGAAACAAAGAACACTAACCAGAGTACGTAGCACATGCTGATGATCATCGGCACAGCAGCTGCAATCCACTGCATCGGCGGTGCACTACCCCTCACTACACCACCAGTACGGCTCTTCCTCAATACCAATGGATTCTCTCTATCACAAACATTAACGCTAGCTATAGCTTTAATTATATATAATAATAATAATAATAATCTCCCAGTAACTCCATAATATTCTCCTGCTACCAGCTCTCAGCAGCAGAAGTGGGTCCTACTTAAACCAAATTTCTGAAACGATAATGCATGCAGTAAAAGGTTAAACTTAAAGCCTATCCGAGACACAATCGTATGTAACGTAACAGGTTTTCAAATGTTACGAAGAGAGTATCGTACAATATTGATACTGAAATTTGATATTTAACATCAAAAAAAATCACATATATGTAGATGTGTGTCGCATTTATGTGATCTCATGTATAAAGTCAAACATAGTATATATGAAGAAGTTTTTCACATTATACACAAATTCACATAGCGTAGATGGGTTATGCATTTTACGCCATGTGAATTTATGAATAATGTGGGAAACTTGTTCATGTGTGTATCATATATGTCGGATTTTATAAGAGAACTGCTCAGGACAATATAATGCATGCAACACCACGATTTTGGCCACATAGTTGGAACCTAATATAAACCTTAAAATTCATAATAGAAACAAAAGTACCTTTCAATTGAAACAATAACAACACTACTTAAAAATAGTGCTGAATTAAAGGTTCATACGTACCATAATTAATTCAAGTGACATAATTGAATGAAATTCATACCAAATAAACCATTCAACAAGACGAGTTGGAGACAGAGAAGGACCGGGCGATAGGATCGTTCCTCCAATTCAGATTAAAATCGGTCACATTATTCCGAACCCCACCCGACTCAGCTGTCATCGAATCGATCCGAGCCGAAACCTTCTCCCTCAGCTCCACCAACGAATCCTTATACGACTGAACCTCATCCTTCTCCTCCATCTTCTCCACCGCCCAATTCTCCCACCAAAATCCCGCCGCCGCCGGATCACCTCCCAACGCCGCCATCTCCGCCACGTACCTCTTCCCTTCCTCCAGCCTCTCAACCGCTCTCACGTACTCCTGCTCCTGCACTGCGCTCTCGCTCCCGATCCCGAAACTACCCTTGCAATCGCCATAATTCACGTCATTGTTCAGGGTTAAATTCGGGATTTGACTCTCGCGGAGCCGGTGGAGGTCGTAGCGGTGGAGCACCGAGTCCACGTCGGGCCGGCCGCAGGAGAAGACCTTGTGGTGCTGCGAGAAGAGGATGACCGCCACCTGAGCGCCGCAGAGGGTCGAGAGCTCCGTCGCCTTCTTGAAGAGCCCGTTCTTGCGCTTCGAGAAGGTGACGTGGCGGTGGGGGTCGTTTTCGACCTTCTTTATCTCGATTTTCTGGCGGCCTTTGCTCGACTTTTTCATCGCCGCCGCAGCCGCCGAAGCCTCGGGCTTCGATTTCTTACCCGCCGCCGTGGTTCTTGCGCCGCTGGTCATAGTTTTAGCCTTTTAGGGTTTGTTTGTCGGAATGAAGAGGAGACGTATGCAAGTTAGGGTTTGTATTTAAATACAAAAAAATTACTGAATTAGTGGGTTTATTATTTTCAGTGTATAATGTTGATTTGATTTGATTTTAATTGATTTTCATTGATTTTGGAGAATTGATGAACAAGGAAATTGAGCTTTTCGGAGATATTATTTCTTATTTTATCATTTTTTTATTTAATTACTATAAATATAATAGTGAAATTGACGATTTTGATATTAAAATCTTACGATTTTACAATTTCATTGTGTTTAACGATTCAGATTAAAATCTTACGGCAGGGGTCACCTTTTCCTACTTGGACACCGATTTTTTTTTGTCTTTAGATAGTTCATTGCGGAGATAAAGAGATAGCAAAACAAACCAACTACGAATCAACTCAAAGAGTGAGGACGACCCTACAACATTCTCGGGAAATATTTAACAGCTTCGCGTGCCACACAATGGACGGCTCTGTTACCTGACTGCCGAACAATCCGAAGATAATGGAGCCCCGCCAGCCGGACTTGACCACCGCTGACGATAAAGCCTTCAATGTCGACCCACCGTCTCCTACTTGGACACTGATTTGATGGTAGTTTTCGAATTTTGGATGATCATGGTTGGAGAAAGAAAGTGAGTTTTTCGGAGATATTACATTTTATTTTATTATATTTAAAAAAAAAATCTAATTACTACAATTTTGTGATTTTAGGGCAAGGGTCGCCGTCTCCTATTTGGACACTGATTTCGTTGATGGTGGTTTTCATATTTGGTATGGGAATCGAGCGACCGATCGGAGTTTTGAATCAAGATAATTCTCAATCCGTTTGTACAAGACTTGTTCTTATTAACTCGCGGTGTTGCTGGATGGTGTAACACTAATTGAAATTAATAATATCTTATATATTTTTGTAAAAAAATATTCACATTTTGCATGATTATCGTTGGGTGTGCATGAGTCCATCAACATTTATAATCAACGGCCATTTCATGCTGACGTTGGTGACACCTCAACAAGTAGTAAATTATACCTCAAACCCTCCAATTAATGTCGGATCCACAACAACAATTTATTTTGAGCCGAATTTGAAGAAGAAAAAAAAGTCATACCATCATAAAAAATTTAAGTAACCGAATTTTAATTATAACATATTACATAAAAGTTCGAACAGTTCATTTCAAAATCTACAACTTCAACTGCATATGATAATTTTTTCAATTAGCGAACTTGTCAGTTGTAAAGTACTTTATATTTTACCTTTTGAGCATAATCCTTCAAAATAAACATCAATAAAGAGCTAATTAGCCAAAAAACTATCTGCCATTTTACTTTTTAGATCATTCTTCATAAATTTCATTACCGAAAATGCTTTTTTTGTAGTAATTGTGGTCCGTGAATACCGGTAGCCTTAATAGAAAACGGATCAATCTACGTATCATATTACAATGACTTTAATTTCAGTTGGCCAAAAAAGACAATGAGTTCAATTTCATGATAGTAGTACGACTGAAATCATTGACAATTCTGGTTAATAATAATCATCATCATTAGTGGTATTTGAATTAAAGTGAGGGTGGGGTTTAAGTATGGTAATCGGCTAGCTGGCACTAATCTTTCTTTTTACCACATGTACACAAACTGATTTTCTTGCTAGTTTTGAATTTTTACATGATCATTATTGTTAGATTTCCATGATTCCATAATCATTCATATATCAACGGGAAATGCCGATCGACGACGTACATCGTTGGTGGTAACCGGCAATAATCACCGGTTAAGACAAGGACTCGGTCGGAGAAGAAAAGAATCAACGACAAAAGGTCATTTAAGGAAAAGCAAATGTGTCAAGAATACATATAGTTTATGATATGATATGAAAGCTGGGAAAGATTTATATATTGGACTTGTCGAACGATAGTCACATAAATTATCTACATGTACATGCAAGGCCATCACACGTACGAATGTATGATAGTTAATGAATAACTATTGTTGAATGGTCTTCGGTTAAATCAATCAAAGTTATTGGGATGAATTAATTCACTCGGTATATTAGGATCTTTTGTTCAACAAACTATATGTCAGAGTTCGTTCACACAAGACTTATTATCGAAATTACAAGAAATTTTAATATAATATTTCGTTTGAAAACGTATTAGTGAACAATATAAAATTAATTAAAAATTACTCATACGTTCATACCCCAAGAGCTCAAATATTTGGAATGCAATAATTTATAACATTAATTTTATTAAATTGCGCGGGTCGTTTAACCGACCAGTTAGATCGATAATGACCCAACATTAGCATGGTGAGCTGCCATGCAATAATAATATATGGAAATGGTGGGGATGATAATATTAATGATTTAATTCATTCCTCCATTAAGATGGGTTTGAATTGATCATCACTTTATGATAATTGCAACAAGAAGCTTCAAATTATAAAAAAATTGACGACAGAAACTGGAAAACTCCATTGTTGTTTATATTAGTAATTATCTTTTCCTTAAGAAGATGAGATCAACCAGCTGGAGGGGAGGGGGGGGGGGAATTAGGGAGAATAATAATAATGTAATTAACTTATAACGTGAAGTTGAGCAAGTACTATTGAAGAATTGCGATCCCACAACAAAAAGAGAGGTAAAGCCCTGGCATTGCATTGCCATACATCCGCCAATTGCTTTTTATGTATTTACGGGTAGTTTAGATGAGGTATTTTAATCGAAGTATATAATTTGTTAAGAGTTATTTGGACCAAAACGGCTCGTTTGACATTCAACATAAAATCTGTAGTATTTTAAATGACTAACTTTCGAATTATCCTCATCAAAATAACTCGTTTGGCAAATCAAAACGAAATTTGTGACATTTTTTGTTGTGGTATTTGAAATAGCTCTTTTTAGTTATTTTAAATACCTCCTCACTCCTAATTATTTGAGATTATCAGAATATTTTGAGAATGCAGTAATTCCATTATTAAATTTCATATTAAATAGCTTCATTAGCCAAATAAAATAATTCTCACGCCATCAACCCTTTACACCTCATATCACATATTCAAAATAACCCTTTTTTTTTCAAAACTATTAGTTTAAAAACCCGTCATTTATTTGTGGTTCCAGTTTATAAGTGGAAGATATTTTTTTAATAACAACTATGTTTTTCTTCCTGGAGTAGATTTTTTATTAATAAAAAATAAAATAAATATTGTAACAATATATATATATATTAAATTTAAATCCAAAAACTCTAAGTTATCCATACACAATTATTCAATTATGCAAGTATGAACTTGGAATTGCATGATTGTAAAAGTAAGGAAAAAGAATGAAGTGTGGGGTGTTGATTAATGATTAGTTGATGGGGTTTTTTAAAAGAAAGGATGCACTTTAGGGCATGGCATTAATGATGTCGGGTCGGGTTGGCGATGGCTAATTGTCACACTCAATACTACACTCCTTTCTCTTTCACACACTCACATGTCCATCCATGTTTGCTATTTTGTTCATCTAATTTAGTCACACCTACTACTAAAGTGTAAAGCCCTAGAGAATATATATTATATCTCTCTACTATACTATATATTATAATTTTTTTAATATACATAGGCCTTAGCTATATACGGCAAATTATGCTTTTAAGGTGGAAGAAGATTGATGGATAACCACCCAACTATAATCTGTTTGACAAGTTAGTTTGTTGTAATTGTCGAAATTAGAGGTCCTCTAACTTCAAGGCTCCAGGGATTGCATGCAACATGCACGATCCTCTCTTGGCACAACTGCTGAAATGGACGACGCACCTCGCGTTGGTTTCTTTGCCCTGAGGGACATTAGCATAATTAGAATGGTCATAAAATCCTAAAAGAGATTCGGAATGAATAGTTCAATACTAGCTAGATCTCAAATACCCCGAGCCAGATTTGTAAACACAAGAATTTGTGAAGAGATTCGAAACTCTGGGATACAATTTGTATGTGCGTTCGACTATAAAAATTTTAGGTTGAATTTCTAGTTGTTTCTCATCATATGCATGTAGAAAGTAAGTCGATTTAAAAATTTCGACACTAACAAAACACTAAGTAAAATTGATTTTTAACTTCATTTGGCCATTATTAATAAATGAAACTTGGATTTTTACCAATTTCCAATATGCATGTCAAATATTAGGCGATTTGAAAATTTTGAAATTTTCATGTGAAAATGGCTAATTTCCACCCTTTAAAAATTGACCATTTTCACATGAAAATTGAATTTTTTTTTAAATTGGCTAATATTTGACATGTATGTTGGGAATGACCAAAAATCAAGGTTTCACCATGTTAAGCCCTTCAAATAATATCAAATGAAGTTAAAAAGCATTTTGTTCAACACTAACATAATAAGGAGTAAAATTGGATTTTTAACTTCATTTTACCATTATTTATAGAGGTATCATAATGAAACTTGATTTTTTAGCCATCTCCAACATGCATGTCAAATATTAGCCGATTTTAAAATTTTGAAATTTTCATATCAAAATGACTCATTTCCATAGTTTAACCCTTTTGGAAATTGACAATTTTCACATAAAATTAAAAATTGGCTAATATTTGGCCTGCATGTTGGAAATGACCCAAAATTGAGGTCTCACCATGTTAAGCCTTTCAAATAATAGACCACTAAAGTTAAAAAAGTATTTAGTTCAACACTAAAATAACAAAGAGTAAAATTGAATTTTTAATTTCATTTGACCATTATTTATAGAGGTATCATAATAAAACTTGATTTTTTAGCCATCTTCAACATACATGAAAATATTAACCGATTTGAAAAATTTGGAATTTTCATGTCAAAATAACCCATTTACATAGGTTAACCCCTTTAAAAACTGACCATATTTCATATTAAAAATTTTAAAATTAATAAATTTTTAAAAATAACAAAAATAAAAATTTTACCATATTAAATCCTTCCATCTATTAACACACTTTTGAACTTCATTTCTTCATTTGTTTATGCATGGCTTAATTAGGTGGTACACGTTAGAATATTGGAGACAGGACGACCAAGTTTCCCATCAAATAATGCATGTTTTTGACTTTTTATTTTATTATATTCACACCCTTTCTATTTTAATTTATTAGTCACGTATATAATAATGATATAACCCCCTCTCACAGCACGATTGAAGTTAACATAGGTTTCGTTGTCCAGTTAGGAAAAACTTTGAGCAGAACTCGATTTAATTTAAAACAAACCGGTTGGATAACAAACTCGTCAAGCTTGAGTTAGGTATAGCTCGTTGAGTCAGTTCATTCGTATAGCTGCTCGTTTGAAGCTTGTCAAGTAGTTCAAGTTAATTATCTAGCTTCTGAGCTGGCTCGACTGAGGATCGTGAGTGGGCTAGCAAGGTGGGTCGTCTGAGCTCGTAGAATTACTAGTAAGAACAAAATTTCTAACAAAGTGTCTACTCTCATATACTTTCGTATTTTGTTTAGTAAAAACCAAAAATCTATATGAATGACCAGTGATCACAGCGCAATGAGTGACTAATTAAATCGTGATTACTATTTATATCTTATTCTCGAGTTCAAAATTATGTCAAGTTTCAATCAAGTCAAGTTCGAGTTCGTATAGGCTGCCTGACGAGTTGAGCATGTGATCCGAGCTTTAGGACAAACGGGTTCCAAAATGGCCTAAACGGGCCATGTAGGGCGACTACTGTACTTTTACCCTTTTAACCTTTGGTGGCAAAATCGGGAATTCCCTACCTTTTTCTTTTTCTTTTGGATTTTACCATTGAGAGTGACTGTACTATTCCCAATTTCATCACTTTCCTAAGTATGTATATCGTAACTGTACACTGGTGGCCACCACTGCCTCAACAGCCAATTATAATAATATATTATGGTTTAATTGCATTTTCAACCCCAATATATAGCGATATTATGATAAACAACATTGTCGTTTTAATATTATTAGAATTATTCGGACGATGTTGCGGAAAGTATTAGAAAATAAGTGTAGATAGGTAGACATTTTTTGTGATAGAAAATATATTAGCAAAATGAAAGCATGAGACCATTTAAGTTATGTCAATTGAAGAATGAAAAATACTACAAGATTCATAAAGAATAGTATGTGAGTTCAAAATAAAGTCCTCATAAACCCTAAACTCTAAACTCAATATAAAGCCCTATTAAACTTTTTAATAAACTCAAAATAAAGTCCTCAAAATGAATTCAATACTAATTCATGTTCTCTTTTTATGGATAGAACTTTTTGTCTCACGGTTATTCGTTGGATAGTGTTAGATTCGCTAATAATATGTGGCAAATGGTGCTTCTGTTGAAGACAATACATCCAGCGTTGGAGAAACTGACTAAGACGAATGCACAACATCGATTGGTTCAATTCTACAACACTAAAAGAGGTTCAAATGAAGATACACATGAGACTAATAAAGGAGGTTAAATTGAGGAGACCAAATGAGGTGGGAAAAAATCTTAAAACAAAAGAGACACCAAAAAAAAATGGAGGGCTAGTTCGAAATATGATGGAAAATAGAAGACGACTATATGAGCGGTTTAAATCAAAGAAGACAATGCAAGTTGGATCGATGGGGTTTAAATTGAAACCTACCATGTATACATTTACTTACATGGCAATACATTAGCCATTGTGTCGCACTATTGTAGCACACGTAAGCACCTCCGTCGTAACGCCGTCCGGTTTTTGATTAAACATAAAAATGAACCATAACATTAATTATTTTCCGTTAAATTTCTATCACACAAAATGTAATATCTGACACAACGTGTCCCTTCTTATAATATTGTTAAAAATTAGGTTTCAAACAGTAATTAACTCATAATAATCCAAAAAATACAAACCAACAAATTATCATTAAAATAATAACCCCAAAAAAGCACACTTCCCACTTCCTCTTCTTCCTCACTTACCAGTCACCAACAGCAATGGCAGTGGAAAGCTTTCCACTGTAACTCTGTGACCCTTCTTTTTCCCTCTTCTCTCTTCTTAAAATCTCCCCAAACCCAAAAACCCAATTTCAAATTCAAACCAGCAATGGCGTATTCTTCTCCCTTCTTCATCATCATCATCATCTTCCTCGCCTCAATCTCTTCTTCCTCCGCCATTAACAACGACACTCCGACGACCTTCATCGTCGCCGTCGAACCAGACTCCAAACCTTCAATCTTCCCTACTCATTCCCACTGGTACGAATCCTCCCTCGCCTCCCTCTTCCCCGGCCAAAACCAACCTTCCCTCATCCACACCTACTCCGGCGCCGTTTTCCATGGCTTCTCCGTCAAGCTCTCACCTTCACAGTCCCTCCTCCTCCGCTCCCTCCCTCACGTCCTCTCAATAATCCCCGACCGCCGCCGCCAGCTCCACACCACCCGCTCCCCTGAGTTCCTCGGTCTGATCTCCACCGACCCCGCCGGCCTCCTCAAGGAATCAGATTTCGGCTCCGACCTTATCATCGCCGTCATCGACACTGGCATCTCCCCTAACCATCCTTCTTTCCACGACCGCGACCTCCCTCCCGTACCTCTCAAATGGAAGGGATCTTGCTCCCCAGCTCCCGATTTCCCTCCTTCCTCCTGCAATCGGAAGCTCGTCGGCGCCAGATTCTTCTCCGCTGGGTATGAAGCCACTAACGGGAAAATGAACGAGACTTCCGAGTTCCGTTCCCCTCGTGATTCCGACGGTCACGGTACTCACACTGCTTCAATCGCCGCTGGCCGCTACGTTTTCCCCGCTTCCACTCTCGGGTACGCTCGTGGACTCGCTGCTGGTATGGCTCCTAAAGCTAGACTCGCTGTCTATAAAGTCTGCTGGACTGCTGGCTGCTACGATTCCGATATCCTCGCTGCGTTCGACGCCGCCGTCACCGACGGCGTCGACGTCATTTCTCTCAGCGTCGGTGGAGTTGTGGTGCCGTACTATCTCGACGCAATCTCGATCGGCGCGTTCGGAGCTGTGGACCGCGGGATCTTCGTCTCGGCTTCTGCTGGAAATGGTGGCCCCGGTGGGCTCACCGTCACGAACGTTTCTCCCTGGGTCGCCACTGTTGGCGCTGGAACTCTAGATCGCGATTTCCCTGCCGATGTCAAGCTAGGGAACGGGAAGGTGATTCCTGGAATGAGTGTTTACGGAGGTCCAGGGTTAGCTCCGGGGAAGACTTATCCGTTAATCTACGCCGGATCTCAAGGCGGTGGAGGCGGAGGAGGCGCCGGAGGAGATGGATACTCGAGCTCGCTCTGTCTGGAAGGTTCGTTGGATCCGAAAATGGTGAAGGGCAAAATCGTAATGTGCGATCGAGGAATCAATTCCAGAGCTGCTAAAGGAGAAGTGGTGAAGAAAGCCGGCGGAGTCGGAATGATTTTAGCTAACGGAGTCTTCGACGGCGAAGGATTGGTAGCCGATTGCCATGTACTTCCCGCCACCGCCATCGGCGCTTCCGGCGGCGACGAAATCAGAAGGTACATTTCAAATTCAACTCCTAATTCGCCGATTCCGACCGGTACAATCGAATTCAAAGGAACTCGATTAGGGATTAAGCCAGCTCCGGTGGTAGCTTCCTTCTCAGCCAGAGGTCCAAATCCTGAATCCCCTGAAATTCTGAAACCTGACATTATAGCTCCAGGGTTGAACATTCTCGCCGCTTGGCCCGATCGAGTTTCGCCTTCTGGGATTCTTTCCGATTCTCGACGAACCGATTTCAACATTCTGTCCGGAACATCTATGGCTTGCCCTCACGTATCCGGATTAGCCGCATTGCTGAAAGCAGCTCATCCGGAATGGTCCCCTGCAGCTATCAAGTCAGCTCTGATGACAACCGCTTACACGGTAGATAACCGATTCGAAACAATGCTTGATGAATCGACTGGAAATTCCTCCACGGTTCTTGATTTCGGATCCGGTCATGTCCACCCTCAGAACGCGATGGATCCGGGGCTAGTATACGATATCTCGAGTTTTGATTACATCGATTTCCTTTGCAATTCCAATTACACCGTGGAGAATGTACGAGTCGTGACTCGAAAGCAGAATGTAGACTGCAACGGAGCGAAAAAGGCGGGACATGCCGGGAACCTGAACTACCCTTCGATGGCGGTTGTGTTTCAGCAGTACGGGAAGAGGAAGATGTCGAGCCATTTCATTCGAACGGTGACGAATGTTGGATCGGGGGAAGGCGGGAATGCGGTTTACGAGGTTAAGGTCAGGGCGCCGAAGGGGGTCGAGGTGAGTGTTGAGCCGGAGAAGCTGGTGTTCAGGAGGGTTGGGCAGAAGCTGAACTTTTTGGTCCGGGTTGCGACGAGGGAGGTGAAGCTTTCGCCGGGGGGTTCGAGGGTGGAGAGTGGGTTTATAGTGTGGAGCGATGGGAAGCATAATGTGACTAGTCCAATTGTTGTGACGTTGCAGCAACCTTTGCAGTGAGGGGTTTTCTGGGTTTCAGGGGTAGTTTGGCCATTGTCTCGTTGGCTGATGCTCTGGTTTGCTAAATGCAGTATGTATATCAGTATGGGAGTGGGAGGAAGTGAGTTTTTTATGAGGTTTTGTGATGTTGGGGTGTGCGTTGGTGTAATGTTGTAATCAAAGTGAAAATGAATGTAGAATCAGCCCAATTCCGCCGTAATTCGACGTGGCTAATGGGCCCAAATTGTCCCTTACATTTGGGTTAAATTATAAATTTGTGCCCGTTATATATTAGAAGTAATTGAGTTGTCTTTTTTGTTATTGAAATTTAATTATTGTGTATTTTACCTCGATTTTTGTATAAAGGGGTTTTAAATTTGCTGAGGTTTGTACTTTCACGTCCGCTTTAATCAAACCAATAATGATTTGTAGTTCAAACTTGATAAACCGAATTTGTTAAAAATCTTCGATTTTGTGGTTGAAAATCCGTGTGATTTAATCGGCTTGAAAAGCCACGAGTTGGGAAAAAAATCAGGGTTTTAAACAGGTTCGATTTATCAAGTTTGAACCACAAGTCATTATCGATTTGGTTAGTACTGATGTGAAAATGTTACATCAGCAAATTTAATAACCGTTTAGACGGAGACTAAAGAAAAAACACTGTAGTTAAATTCTAATAACGAGAGGGACGACACGGTTATTTACTAACTTGTGATTCGGTGGAAGAGACGATTTCAGCTACCCACAAAATGTTAAAGCCAGCCCAAGCCCATTTATATCAGGCTTCTCAAGGAAAAGTGTTGGTAATGAGAAAAGGATGAGCAGACAAATTTCTTTTGGTTGGACTTAGGGCCCACGTTTTAGAAGGTTAACTGAGAGGCCCAACGATTCAGTGTTATAAGGAGCCCGCCCCTCCTAATTACAACGAATTAATTAGAATGGTAGGTACAATTGTGTGTGGGAGACTCAGAAATACTATACTGTGGATTAAAATCTAGTAACTTCTCATACATCAAACGGGGTTTTGAACATCAAATAGACTATTCTGAGATCAATATTTCAAAATAGAATCAGATAAAAAAACATAAAGAAAATATCGTAAACACCAGGTGATTACTCTCATGCTCAGGGCTATCTATGTAACCAGTTGCATGGATGATTGCACTCACGGCACGTATATATAAAGTATATAACCTCGACATCTCATACCCTCTTCATCAACTACAACAACCAAAATAATGTTTTTCATCATCCTCCCTCAACATGACATAAAATACTAAAATTACACATCGAGAGTCAAATTACACCTGAATACTCTTTATCCCCTTTTCTTCCCAACCCTACTTGTAGGCCTATTACTAAACATCACTTAAATTTGCCCACCGAGTGTTCGAACGCATATATACTAATATAGGCTAATGTAGTAGACAGGAGATTACAACTTTCTTTTGCTCCGGTGAGACAAGCCATGGTCATCTAAACTATTTTTCTATTCATCTATTAACTTATTCGAGTTAAAAAATACCCACTCAGATGTAATATAGCTTCCAAGAGATTTGATTATGTAACACCACCATTGACCCCCAAGTTGTTGGCGCCTCAATTCGTGTAAGATACAAGAAATGGTTTTGGCTAAGCATCATGGGGAAACACCATCTCTATCAACTTGTTTGTGTTGTTTATTCTGAACTTTGACAAAAACAGTCACTTCAATTAATAATTATGACAACTTGGTCATTATTAGTAACAAACAAAAACAAAAGGGTGACTCTTTTCATTTGGGAATATGATTATGCTTTTACAAATATAATAATAATACTAATAAACAAATACCCAATTGGCATCTTTTTGTTAATTTCTACTCCCCCCATCAACAGGAGATGCATGTACCCTTCCCACATCCATCAAATATTTTGGTTTCTTCAATTTGTATAATAATTGGTTGTTAAAACTAATGTTTAATTTTAATAATTTTACATAAAATTTTATTAATCTGAAATCAAAAAATTTTTACATAAAATTCGAGTTGAGCCACCCTTAAGTCCGCCATTACACATACCATCTCATCATATATATTGCCAACATCATACACTTTTTTAGATCGTGGGATTGGATGAACATTTGGTATGCATTATTGTTATATACATTATTCAGATACAATTGATTTTGATATGATATTAGGGTTTAAATGATCTTGAAATTTCTGTTTTTGAATTACGATAACCCCCACTTCGTATACATGACTTCTCGAAGATGTGCAAACCTCAATTATTAAAATAGATTTCGTTTGATGCGGGAAAAAATCAATCTAAACTCTCTCCCAATAGTTAGAATTATTGAGATATGTAGCAGTTTTTGACAATACATGTGGTCTCATCAAAAAATACCCGTTACAAAAGGTATCATGCATGATAATAAATTATTCGATGTACGGAACCAAATTATATAAAAATAAAAAAACATTTGGAAAAATGAAGGGAAGGCATGAAATGCAGCATAATAGTAACAAAAGCATGCAATCCTTCCACTCTTATTGATTAGTAACAAGTTTGGAAAACTATATAGCTGGATACACACGAAATACTATATTACTATATCCAAATGTTGCCATGATTGCACGCATCATCATCAACTCATCACCAAATTCATCATAATTTTCCAAACAAATCCTTCCAACTTGCCAACTTGGCATCAACATCGAAAAGGATAGGACTAAACAGTCAATCCTAAACTCCATCGTAATTATGTGGTCAGGGAAAGGCCAATTTGGTAACTTCAACTCCCCAACCCACTTTTGTTGTCTTCTAAAGAGCCTCTGTTTCTTGGAGAAAGATGAATGCTTCACTCCTATTGGTTAATAATAAGTTGCGAATTAATAGAGTTATTATCTGACAATTAAAGTTATTATATTCAAATTTAATTGTAGCTTATAAGTGGATAATTATGTATAGTTTAATTTTTTTTCATTTAACACGAATATTTTAATTTATTTGCTTTTTTGTTTTTTCATGGATACTTCAATTTATTTGCTTGTTTGCTTTCCATGAATACTTCAATTTATTTGCTTGTTTGCTTTCCGTGGAAGATGGTATCGTAAGATAACATTCTGAGCATTAAGTAATAAATGAATACAATCTAAGCGAAGTTGTTCTAATACTAAAATTATGAACTTATAATTCAGAAATTTCAAATTCAATTTCAATTTTCCTCCTCACAAACACTATCAAAATATTTATTTTTCTTACTAATTTTATATTAACCAAAAATTTCAATTTAACAAATACACAAAATACTAAACCATCCCATGATTGCTCGCATCAGCATTATCATCAACTCATCATCAAATTCATGAAATAATTTGCAAAACAAATCAAGTCCAAGTTGGCATCAAAGGGTAGGAATAAAGCCAAAACTTAACCGTAATTATGTTCTGAACAAAGGGCCAATATCGTAACTTGACCCCTACCCCCAACTTTTGTCGTCTTCTTCATCTGCCTAACCTCAGCGAACCACAATCTCTGCAAATAAAAGGCAAAATCCTTTCTTTCAGTCTCCTTCTTTCCGGAATCAAAAAAACTCTGGTTCAAGTTCCAACCTTTCTCTCGTTTACTCAATCCCCATTTCATCTGAACGGCAAAAGAAACACGCGCAAAACCCATTCCTTTCATCTTCGATCTTCTTCCTGCAACTCTAAATCCGTTTAACTTCACAATCAGCCGCCGCCGACAAGACAACCACCGACCATGTGTGGCGGTGCTATCATCTCCGGGTTCATACCACCCACCTCCGTCGCTGCACGAACCTCCTCTAGGAGGCTCACCTCCGACTTCCTCTGGCCCGATCTCAAGTCAAAATCAGTCAGCAAGCCTTACTCCAAGCCTGCCGTGGTCGTAGATCTCGACGACGATTTCGAGGCTGACTTCCAGGAGTTCAAGGATGATTCCGATGTCGACGTTGACGATGTCGATGATGTCTTGGCCGATGTCAAGCCCTTTGCCTTCTCTGCCCCTCCTCCTCCTGCTCGTAGGGTTTCATTTTGCCTTTTAATCATCTTCATTAGTTGGTTTTGATTGAGTTTCTGATTTGTAGTTCTGCATCAATTTGTTGATTTAGTTTTTTTTTGGTCGATGAAGTTTTTAGCTTTTGTAGCTGCAAATGGATTAACTTTTCTAGCTAGTGATATTGCTTTCCGGGTTATCTTTCTTTTTCCCCATGTGCACATAGCTGATGTGAAGATAGCTATCATATTGAAGAACAATCTGTGGAATCTTTGGTTTCAATATCTCATATTCCATCGCTTTTAACTCATGGACTTGTTGTTGTTCTTTGTGGACTTAGGGTCTTAAAATGGTGGAGTCATTGCATCTGTTCAAATTCCTAGCTTGTAGTGTTGCATCCTTTGCCTAAGAACTTTAGATTGTGAGTTATAGCAAATTTGGGTTCATTTCTATCGGTACATGATTCTTTTGTTGAAGTTATGAGGTTGCATCTGGGGTATGATCTTCAATTTCATTGTTTTAGTGTTGAATCTTTGCCTGAGAACTTTAGATAGGTGGTATAGCAAATTTGGCTTCATTTCCATAGGAAGATGATACTTCTGTTCAAATTTAGGGGTTACATACTGAAAGGATCTGTCTTTTTTATGTTTCTAGGTTCTGCAGCTGTCAACTCTGTTGAATTCAGCGGTCAAGCCGAGAAATCCGCAAAGAGGAAGAGGAAAAACCAGTACAGAGGGATTCGACAGCGCCCGTGGGGTAAGTGGGCTGCCGAGATTCGTGATCCGAGGAAAGGAGTTCGTGTCTGGCTCGGGACATTCAACACCGCAGAAGAAGCTGCTAGAGCATATGATGCCGAGGCTCGTAGGATCCGTGGCAAGAAAGCCAAGGTGAACTTCCCTGATGATGCTGCTACTCCGCGTGCTATGCCAGCTAAGCGATCCGGAAAGGCTAAAGCTCAGAAACCATCATCAGCTGCTCCGAAGATTCCGAACTTGGACAACAGCGAATGCTTCGTGGAGGAGAAGCCATCAGCGAACCAGCTTGGCATGATGGTGGACCCCACATTGGCTTCGAATGATGGAGTCAACAACATGTCAGCTGTCCCGAGCGATGCTGCTGTGTACTTCAGTTCGGACCAGGGAAGCAATTCGTTCGACTTTTCTGATTTCGGATGGACAGAACAGGTCCCCAAGACTCCCGAGATATCATCGGTCTTTCTGCCTGCTGGTCCCGAGTTTAGCGAATCAGGGTTCGTTGACGAGGATGCCAATCATAGCAAGAAGCAAAAATGTAGCAACTCTGGTAATACTAATGATGTCCCTCCTGCTGCTGAGGAGGAGCTGTTCGGGTTCGATAAGTTGCTTCAGATGCCGTATATGGACGGTGGATGGGAGGCTTCCCTTGATAACTTACTGAATGGAGACTCAACGCAGGATTGTGGGAACAGTTCATTGGAGGATCTTTGGAGCTTTGATAACCTCTCCAACATGGTTGGAGAAGGAGGCTACTGATTTGAACAACATTCTGATATGGTAGCTGTTGTAAATAAGGCTACATGTTTGTAAGTTCAATTTGGAAGCATATATAGTCTGATGAATCCTTGTGGTTTATGAAGCAAACTATGATGTTATGCAAAATGAAACCTTGTATTGGATCTCTCATGTGGGGTTGTTGCATATGATTGCAGGGAGTTTGTGCGATTGAAGGATGATGGAAAGCTTCGGACATGCGTAAAGCCAAGGCAATTGTGGTCTCTTATCGACAGCAGCAGCTGCTTTTGATGTAAGACGGTAGTAGTAACTAGTTATAGTAGTGGTAGTAAGTGTTTAGTACATATGTTGGATGTGGTTTTGATGGAAAAACATCTAAGTAAGAGAGACATGAAACTGGAGGTTTGTAAGCTGTGGGATTTTCATTAATATGATGAATGCTGTGTTGTAATTTGACAGCTTATGTTGACAATTATGTGGTGGTGGAAGAACAGAGAAGAACAAAGAAGAACGCTTCTCAGAACTTCCATCCTTTCTGGTTTGTGGAGTCACCATAATGAGTTATTGTCTGGTTCTTTCTGTTGGTTCTTGTGTATGCTGTTATTGTTGAATGGTAAAACAACGTGTGGAGTTGGTCAATATTGTTTGGTAGCAAAGCAAACGACTGTCAAAAGTTGGGTTTGGGGTTAAAAGTAGGGTGGGGTAGATACATTGCACATGAACATGAACCCAGATGGTCAAAGTTGGAACTTATTTGACCAGATGTTCTTCTTGTCCCTCTGGCAATGACATAATTAAGGGTGGCCATTGGAGTGAGTGCTGAGTGGGTGAATTGGGTTTATCGTCAAAATATGCATAGGTTATTGTTCTTATCATATATGTTTCCATCGTTATCCGCTTTTCATTGATTGAAGGTGTAATAATGCAGATTTAAGTTGTGGAGATGTTAAAATCATTTAGAACCAAAACGATGAAAATTATAGACTTCCAAGGAATATCAAGGATATAGTTGTGGTGGATGGACTTTTGTTATTTGTCATTCAAATTGGCCCATTTATTTTTGAATCGGTCATTACATAGTCAACTCGCGTTCAATTACTTTCAGTTGGGTTGAGTTGAATTGATTATGACGAATAAGATAGGCGGTTGATCATACATAATATACTCACTTTTGGTGGCGAACCCAAGCTATCATTTAGAATCACATGGTTTCATATTGATGAGATCTTAGTGTTTCGGTTCGCTCATGATTGCTCACAATTCTAGCTATGATATTGCTTGTTAAGAGTTGCAAAAGAGTTGAGTTTGAGCTTGTTAAGAGTTGCAAACTAACTGAGCTCATTAAGGCTTAGACAAGCTGAATTCGAGCTAACTATAAATTTTTTCGAGACGACCTCTAGCTGCCACTGTTAATCAACAAGCTGAGCTCCAGTTAGGCAAAAGCTTGGGTCCTCAGAAACCCTATTCTGACCCTATCCGGATAGCTGCCACTACTAACCAACAAGTCTTGGTCACCGTTTAGGGTCGTTTGACTCCGGATGAATGAAACTATAGTCAGAAACTGAAATTTTGTTTAGTGTACTATCTACCATGTCTTGAGATTCACATCCAATCTGAAATTTCGTTCAGAATTTCCAATTCGTGGTATGAGGTGATGAAGGCTGCCTGGTGGCGGCTCCCGTGTATGACGACTGTTCTGCTCTGAGCCACCACCACCACTATAATTGTTGTATGGTAAGCATCGGGAATAACGAAGCGGTGGAGGGTGTCGTCATTCTCTCAGAGCATCACTGTTTTCATTAGTTTGTTTTCATCCAATGGTGGCAAGTACGTATGTATGTACGTACTGATACGTACCAATACAGTGTTGTACTACTGTATCAGTATGTATGTTTAGTGGTGGCTTCGAGAATTTTGTGAATGTCCTTCCAAGTTACTGATAAGGCCAAATGAGACAGAACACAAGTGACACAGTGTTGCTTCATTCACAGTAGAGTGGTCCTTTTCAGTTGCAGCTTTGCGATGGTGGGCGCACATATTCACTCATGATCTCAGTTTTACTTGGTTTCAAAATTTGGTCGTATATTCGTTGTCCCTGGAAATTGGTTCAGGTGGGTTTGGGCTAGGCCCAACCAGTAGCCTAAGAGTTTCAAGCTTCAAAGCTGGCCCGCGATGGAGACACCCATTGACAAAGGATAGAAGCAGAGGTTAGGCTATGAAAAAACCCCATCCGACATGCTAATATTTTGACATTCGAGTTTAATTAAACTCCGGTTATGTGCAGAGACAGATCTTTTATATAGAACGATTGAACACTCTTTTCTCAAAAAAAGTATGGAAATATGTTACTTTATCCTCCAACTTCAATTTAGTAGTTTTGTTCATATTTACTACAAATACGACAAGTGACTAAATTAAGTACTTTTTGATTGGGGAACAAGGGTTTATTGTCTTAAATTTAATTTGTCACTTCTTCCTCCCCTATAAAATTCGATCCCCATAACAATATTAAGAAAGAAGTAAAATATTAACCTTAAAATTATGTTTAACTGAATTAGACTAATAAATCGAATATCAAGTTAAAAAAAACTATACAGAATTTGGTTGGTATAATGAACCACACAAGTCAATATCCCACTTTCCTAGCTACAACTATATCAATGATCATATCCTTCTAAACCCTCAATTATCATGGTATATTGTTTGTCATGATACAAATAATAATCCCATCAAATCAAACTATTAAAAGAGATGTCTTGTCCTTACCTACGATTCCTCACTTGAATGTTTAGGAACTATAGATATCATATCACATAATAGAGATATCATAGTAATACTGGGCAATCGTGGCTGTTCAATCGTATTGTTACCCGTAGTAAACGGCTCGCTACAAATTGTACTTTGTTTTTATTTGGAGAGAGGTCACAATGGGTCAGTAAAATTACGTATATGTATAGGGTTATCGAGGAGTCGAGCAGTTCGTGCAAGCTCGACATTATATATAGGGCTATTGAGGAGTCAAGCCGCTCGATTCGAACACAGCATTCGGATCGTAAAACCAATTAAAAAGTTTATACAAGCTTGCTTGATTATGAGCTCAATGGTTTAGCTCGCGAACCATCCGTTCAAATTTTTTTGTCATGTAATGAGCTAGCTTATATAATATTTTCCATTTTTTTGTGTAAACTCTGGTATTCGACTTACTGGTCGATTAATCCACTCGCGGATGGTCCCGGGGTTAAGGTTTTACTCCTCTGCTAAAGTTGTTACGAGGGATCGAACCTTGATTCGCCCTTTTAGTGCAGCCCCTAAAACCACTACACCAATAGCTCGAGAGGTCAAAAGAGGGAAAATCTGGGCTCGATTACAATGAATATCAAGTCATGCTTATAATGATTACCGACCCAAATTCGTTTTCGTAATGTTTATCGAGATAGCTCGTCACCACCGGTGATTTCACGATGCGCCCTGACTACATTGAGGCGAGCTCAAATCCACGCAAAATAACCAAACCGAGTCCAAGTTGGACTAAAGGCTTGAGTCGACCAGGCTCGAAATCGATACGGCAAGAGAGGCAGAGTGTTTGGGCCATTCTTTGGGGACATGATATGGCAAGAGAGGCAGAGTGTTTGGGCCCATCTGAAATCAAACAACAAACAATTATTTCAAGTTTTCAACTATAAAAAGCAAGATTCATACCGCCGGAAGCAGAGTATCTCTCACCCTGCATGGCCAAATTGCAAATCTCCAGCCGATTTCACTGAGTATATAAAATCTCGCAGTCTTCAAATTCATCAAAAAATGAACGAACCAAATCACCAAACTTGGTTACAAATAGCAGTACTAGCATTTCTCCTCACCTCTGCAACCTGCAGAGGAACAGAGTACTCCGCCGCCGTCGGCCGGAAAAAACAGAGCAAAGTCGTCGGGTTCTTCTTGTTCGGAGACTCGTTCCTCGACGCGGGAAACAACAACTACATCAACACCACAACGCTCGACCAAGCCAACTTCTGGCCTTACGGCGAAACCTTCTTCCACTTCCCCACCGGCCGCTTCTCCGACGGTCGTCTCCTCTCCGACTTCATTGGTTTGGTTTCTTCTCTCTCTCTCTTTCTCTGATTTTCCCAATTCTGGGTTTTAATCAACTTTTTTTGGGGTAGCGGAATATGCGAAGCTGCCGTTGATTCCGCCGTTTTTGCGGCCGGGGAACAGAGTCAACGACATGGCGGTCGGAGTCAACTTCGCGTCCGCCGGCGCCGGCGCTCTTGTCGACACTTTCCGTGGAGATGTAAGCTTTTATTATTGTTTTTTATTAATTAGTAATTAGCGCAGCTAATTTAGTATTTTTTACCGACAAGGTGAATGTGGTAAAAGAATGTTTTGTCCGCACAAATTTGGACATCTTTTTGCCCCCTTTTATAATCTGCGAGTATCCATATTACCTAAACGGGGATAGGGTTGAAGGTTGTGGGTAATTTGTAATATCCGTTTGAGTTAAAAATATGTTACATATGATATTAATATTTATGATCTTGTGTTACATAAGATAAGTGGATCAAAGAGTGTAAGTGAATGATGATATCTGATAAGGAAGGAAAAAAATATTTTGAATTAACCTCAGTAGGGAGTCTGAATATTGGAGGATGTCTAACAAAATAATGTATCAACATACGATAGTTCGAGATAAGAATAGAGTTTTAGGTATAACGGGTGCTCTTTCCTGTTCGAGGTAATTGTTTTGAATTCAAAATATGGATGATAGAGACATAGAGTACCCTCATTTGAGATGATCCAACTCTTTTCATTTTCTGATATAGGACAACCCAACAATCTCTTTCTCACACATCGGTTTTCGGTAGGCTTTATTCATTTTTCGGTTCCGAACGGATCACTATTGGTCATTCAGACCAGATCCTGATAGGTACCATTGTCAACCTGGATTCTGATATCATTGTTGAGTGTTATTCGACTTTCTCACCCCAAAAACTAGTTCAAGGAATGAGACCTTTCCTCACTTTTATAAATAACCCTTAAAGCCTTTTTCCACTCTACGATGTAGGATAACCCAACAACATTTTTAACAAAAAGACCCACCAAATAACTCACTCTTATTCTCAGTGTCCGTTGTTCATCCCGAATTTGAATGGACACACTAATAAGTGATATCAATACCCCCTCCAATAACTAACTCTTATTTTTAATACCTAACTGTTCACCCCTATTTTTTCGAAAATTGATATTCATACCCATTCCATAATCCGATTCTACAACTTTAAGGGTCCACTTTTTTTGTGTAGCTGCGCCTGTTAGTCGCATGCGGATGCGTCGAAATCAATGTGAAGAAAAGCTATAACACCCAAACCTAAATTCCATAATGCATATACCATAATGGGTCTTGTTTGTCGATCTCCTATTGGTCTCTTTTGGTAAAAGGCAATAGAAATTAGAAAGTAGTATTACATTTTGGACTACAAGGATTCCACATTGCCTTTTCATATTCAATGTTTGAATACTTTATAGTGTGGCATTTGGTTTTGGTTTTGGTTTGATCGAGTTAGTTCGTTCGATTAGTGACGCTTCGTAACTCTTTTATTATAGTGAAGCGATTAGTGTGGTAGTAAATTGGTAAATTTTTTCTCTCTGACATGTTTTTTTTTCCTCGTTGAATAATTATTTGTTACCTTTAATGATCTTCTTAATATCGATGTTTAAAAGGAGTATATGTGACATAACGTGTCAACTGAAATGTGAAGTTTGTACATAAAAGTTGTGTCAAAACATCGAATTTGATAGCCCCAACCACAAGTATGTCACTGATTACAAAAAACTTGTGAGTCTTTTAGTGTAATCTTTAATTATCTTTTACGCATCCTCCTTAAAGAACATATATAAGTAAAAACAACAAATCACTCTTCTTAATAATTCGAGTTATTAAAAAGAAATGTATGATTCAACACAAGCTGCTGTCACATTACAACATAAATTTGGACTAGTGATGATGACACTACATTTATATCTCGACTTGATTCGACAAATGAAAAATTGAATGAATAATAGATAACAACATGATATCTCTCCAAACCCACTTTTTTATAATCTAACTTTTGACTCTTCCATTTGGAGGAGGAAAAATTCAAAATTTCATTCAATTTTCGATTGTTTATAGGTGATTGATCTAAAGACACAGTTGGGGAACATAAAGAAGGTGGAGAAATGGTTGGAGAAGAAGCTGGGGAAAGAGGAGACAAAGGGCAGAGTATCAAGAGCAGTTTACATGTTCAGCATTGGAACCAATGATTACATAAGCCCTTTCTTCACCAATTCCTCTGTTTCTTCTTCTTCAAGCTCCAGATTTGTTGCCATGGTGCTTGCCAATCTCACTGCAGTTGTCAAAGTAAATATGTCCCCACTCCCTTTCTCTCTAATCTTTCTCTAGTCCTTTTTGGGATTGGTGAGTTCGGAGAGGATACTTCAATATCCATTTTCCTATTTTGTGATAGATAGGATATTGATTTAGAAGGTTATTTTTGTGCCGAGTATAAAGCGGCACATATATATTTGTTAAGTTAGAAGGGTTTTAAAAAATTAGGTTTGGAAACTTTAGCGGTTCGTTTGATTTTGAATTTTTTTTACAAGTAAAATTTGGTTTAAAATGATTTGAAATAAAGAGTGATTCAATAAATAATTTTGTTTTGATTTTTAATTTTTGAAAAAATAACATATTAATTAGCTTATTTAGTGAATTACAAACCCTAACCTTATTTAATCCGTCTGATATATTTTCTATTTATGTTAATATATTTTGGTAATTTCCATTCAAATCACTAGAGATTTGAAAAATTTCTCCTACATGAAAGAGGTTTCTAAAGGGGGTCAAAATCTCGGGGGCGGGGGGGGGGGGCAATATGGAAATTTCATATTATCTCTAAATCCTTCTATTTTTTCATTTTAAATAAGTGATTTCAACTAAATCACCTTTCAAATTTCTTCCAAATACAAAAATCAAATGATTCCTAAAAGTTTAGATGAAAAACTGAGATATATTGTGAAATCTAAGGATGGATGTTTTCAGTTTACATTCTTACAAATATTATATAAAATAACAGGTTAATAACGAGATGACAGATTGGTGTCAGGACGGGTGTAAGGAAGACCTCACTCCCCACCCCATCACCCATCATCAGTCGAGTTTTATCCTCTTCAAAGCAAGTTAGGTATCGGGTCCAAAAATCGACATTTCTAACCGGGATTTTATTTGGTTTTACTTTAGGAGATATATGAGATGGGAGGGAGGAAGTTTGTGTTCATGAATGTGCCAACATTGGGTTGTCTACCAGCAATGAGACTACTGAACAAACACAGTGGAAAATCAAAGTGCTGGGAGGAGCAAGTTTCAGAGTTGGCAAAGCTACACAATGATGCTCTTTCCACACTTGTTCTTCCCCAACTCACTAGGGAGCTCAGAGGGTTCAAATACTCACTCTTTGATTTCAGCACAAGCCTCCACCTCAGGATGACCCATCCTTCCAACTATGGTAACATACCTCTTCATCTCTTCCTAATTTAACCATGATAATAATCCTTGTGTTAAAACAATAATATACAAAACTAATTATAAACCTCTTCTAACTAGTCGAATTATTAAGATGCAATGGTTCTCTATACGGTATTTGAAACTTTAATTATCAGAAAGTTGTGACACTGAATCATGTTGCGCTCGATATAACTATTTCACTTGAACAAATTAAGCTTGGTGGACATACACAAACTTCAATCCTCTTTCATGAGCTTCCGTTTAAGGAGATGTGTTTTCTTTAAGAAAGCATACGCATTAAAAAATAATCTACAAACTAATTAAAAACACCTAACAACATCGCGAGTGATTGGGATGCAACAATTCTCCACACATAATTATAATAATTATTTCGGCAAGTTCAGTGAGTACGAGAAACTGAATTATTAAGTGTATACACTTTGGTACCTTGAGGTTCTGAGTCCCTTCACTAAAAACCTGCATTTCTAGAATTTAAAATCCAATAATAAATTTTAAACCTCTTACGTTCAATAAAAATAATAATGTTAAATCATTAAATACTGAATGATAAGCTCATTTCCATACTAAAATTTATTTAGCAATTTTTAATTATATTTACATTGTCACATAAAAAACTTTAACAATTCATTTAACGAACAATTTCAAGTCACCTCCACCCCTAACAATTTTTATTTACCATTCTTTATTAATAATATATTTCCACCGATAAGAATATACATCATTCATATTATAAATCCAAATCATAAATGTTGTTTTCTTAAAAGGTGGTTCATTTGTCTATATGACATTGCTAATTGGCTTTCTAATTTAAAAAGGCTTGTTAATTTATCAAATCTACGTGAAGTCATATTAATTGTTAATTAGATGTCACATCATTTTAACAATTGTTAAAATTGTGAGATGAAGATACCCTAACCCTCAAATACCTATGATACGAACTCAAACTCTAAATAGTGTGTACCCTAACTCTTATCTTTTTGTACCGCAAAACCATTTTAATGGATCACAAATCTCAAAAAATAAACTCTAAACCGTTAACAATATATCATAAATCATAAATTGTAAATATTAAATTAAAATCTAAAAAATCTTAATTTTAAATACCGAAAGTCTTACCAAATTAATAGTAATTAATTGAGTAATGAAAGTGCATTCCTGTAGATCACGATCCTTTGAAAAGATAATACTGAATGAATATGAATAGTCAATTCATTCTCACACAAATTTCACCCAACCAAACAACCCCTTATTTATTTGTAAAAAATCAACCCATTATTTGACACTAACTATTTAAATAAACTTTTCTTTTTTCTAAAATAGTTAACCAACTTTCTACAGTTATTGACTGTTGCTCATCCTACACTCCATGGCTTTCCTACTGTGGGCCAGTGTAAGTTTTTGGGCTATTGATTGACCATATCTGGGGCTATGGGCCCATCTTTCATATATGTTTGAAAACGACGCCGTGGACACGAGAAAGTTCAATGTAAAATTATGCGGCAGAGCTTCTCTTCCCTTTTCTTCAAGCTAGGCGTGGCCCATTAATGCTTGATTGTACTTGTCTAAACAAATCTACCTTTTCGCATTGAGTCGAGTCAACGATCTAATCACGATGTGTACAAGTTGATTAGATAATGATCAATTTAATAGTTAGTGGGTTAATTCCAGCGGCGGGTGAACCACTAAACTTATGCCACCATAATTATATTCTTGATATTTACATAATAATGTCTATATTTACAAAATATTTACTATTCTTATTAGTATGAAATTCTTACTATGTGGTTATATGATGATATAACTTCACAACTTAATTAGGGTATTATGAGCTACAACTGTTTATTATTCTAATCAAACGTGAAGAGTTTTTTTGAGAATGAAGACCTGATGAGTGGTTCCATTTGTGGAATTGGGTTGATTGTCTAATTGTTGGTCCAAAACGCCTCTGAACCCTCTTTAGCGATTCTTTAATAAATGGTTGTATAAAAAAGGATTAAGACGCGTATAAAAAAGTGTGGGGATCATAATAGTATCAGGGTATGCTTGTATGCATATGGACATAAAACATGTATTAGCTAGATGGAGCGTCTAGACCTTAGACATATTGCACGGGTAAGTGAACAATGTTTGTCGTTAATGAGGGAATCCCATTTCCTTACATAGTCTCTCTTCTGAATCGGGTTGTATTGTTACACATCGTCAGTTGATTGGTGTGACCCGATTTAGATTGAATCTTGACACCCCTGAAGATGAAGGGCTAAGACCGCCTCTAGGATTAAACTTTGAGCCTCAACAATTGAACCATCTTTGAATTTACACAATTCTGCACAACCATGAGCTGACTGCTTGTTCGATGTTTTACAGGGTTGAAGGAAGGTGAGGAGGCGTGTTGCGGGATAGGGGAATGGGGAGGCGTTTATAGCTGCGGAGGTAAAAGACCGGTGAAAGAGTTTAGAGTTTGCGAGCATCCTTACGAGTATGTCTTCTGGGACTCTTTCCATCTCACTGAAAAGGTTTACAAACAAATGGCGGCTGAGATATGGAATCCTCCACCGCTTTCCTCCGCCGGCGACGCCAACTCTCCGGCCAATGTCACCATCATTGGCCCTTACACTCTCCACCAACTCTTCCACAGCTAGTGAGATATAGAGAGACAAATGTGCATCTTGATTGATCCTTTTGAGTTTTTCATTTTGCTTTGTTTAATTTGGATAGAGCGCAACCATACTATGCGAATCACACCATTTTACAAATGACGACTTTAATTAAAAGTATGCAGCATCTCTTTTGTTTAAAAGTTGTGTGCTGCAAGAAAAATAAAGTTCTAATGACCGTACAAAAGGGTTCCTAAGATTTTTAAACGATTATTAATAGGTTAAAACGATGTTCATTGCCTTTAAAGACTAGTTGATTTAGGACCGTTTTAATGAGATTATCATATAATTACAGACCCTAAACTTGCATTTTTCATGATTAAAATTAGTTCGTTAGGTCCTAAATGGACACATATGTTATTTGAATTAGAAACTGCTGATTTTGTTTTAACGGCCGATTTTGGTTGCATCGAAATCCAACCAAACTGGTCGGAGTTCAAAACTTGGCTAAATATGAATTGTAGCCTTTGTGCATGTAATATCAATTATTGATAATTAGTTAATTACAGTGGTTAAAAAGAAACTAAAATTATCCTACACATCGTACAAATAACACATGAATAATATACAAATAACACGTATTCGGTAAAAATGATATTCGTCACCCTAAACTCGTTCTAAATAGTAAACACTATACGTGTCATTTCACCAGCAGAAGTCAACCATAGGAATTTGACGATGAGCTACTTATAATAAATAGATGATTAATTAGTTGAAGTTAATAGAATAATCAGCACGTCTTAAACGCGCACAATACAATAATCACTTTGCATGTTTATAATGCCGACTCCTTCGTTTTCCCACGTAAGGCCCAGTCTTGCTAGTACCGTAAGTCGGTCACGGATTCATGATGATTCAATATATATATTGGTAGTAAATTATCAAATTTTATATAAGTTGAAAGACGTTAATTTGTATTTTAGGAAATATACTAAGCAATATAAGAAAATTATTATATATTATCAAAGTTCAGAATCCGAAAATATGTTGGAATGTGGCCAGTGAAAGCTTTGTGTATCCATTATTTCTTTTTATGAAAATAGACAACGAAATGATGTTATTACAAGAAAAAGAAAGGGAAATAAACATAATACCAATATATATATGTATGCAATGGTGGAATCAGGAAAGAAGACATGCGTTGAGTCGAATTTGAAAATTTGTATGTGTATCGAATAACTAATTGACGAGTTAAACATAATATTAATTTAAAATAAAAATAAATTTATTGTAATATATGCTTTTAGTTGAAAATAAAATATACGTGTCATAGACGAGTTTTTTATCTGATATTTAAATTTTTTAAACTAAATTTATATTTGTTACTTAGTCTAAACAAATAAGTAGAAAAGTCTAATTTCAAATATTATTAGCTTGGATTATGAAATCATCAAAATTATACATATAATTTAATATTCGAAACCAAAAAACAAGATAGTCAAAACTCTTATCGGATCTTTCTAAGTTAATCAGGACACAACATCTCTACGATATCTAATAACACAAAATTTAATACATGTGAAACACACCAAAGTAATAGGTGTATGTTCGTTACATGTGTATACCGAATGGAATTTTGTTGTTGTTGACAAAATGGCCCAAACTCCTAGTTTTTATTCGGAAGAGTTAATATTAGTTTTTATAACTCGTTTGGATGTGGTGTTTGAGTGAGATATTTTAGTTGAAATAATTTGTTCTGATTTATTTAGTTTCTAATCATTCGTCTAGTATCCAACATAAAATATATGGTCTTTTAGACGGTGGTATTTCAAATAACTCACTTTCAAATTACTTCAAATATCTCATCAAAATAACTCGTTTGACAACCAAAACAAAATCTGTGACATTTCGGGATGTGCTATTTGAAATAACTCGTTTTTGAGTTATTTCAAATACCTCCCACCGTCTATGCCGCACTAATTCTCACGTCACAAAATTTTTTCCCCTCACAAAAACTACATTCTCAAATAAACCTATTTATATTTTTTAAAGTAAATAACCCATTTGTAATGAACCATTATATTTCTATAAAACTCTTCAAATTTTAATGAGAAATTAAAATTATTTTTTATATTAATCATCAACATATTTCAAACAGAATTTTATAATATTTCCATCGTTTATTTTCTTTTCTTTTGATTAAGGAATAAGTTAGTATAAGTTATCTGTAATTCCTAGCTAATCACATTGTGAGCAAACGTGTCCATTTCTGAAAGTGAAACCTTCTTTCTTCTTTCCAAGACTTTAGGAATTCTATAATATAATCATCAACGATAACCCCAAATTATTAATTAATAATGGCCGCCATTGACAAGTAGAAAAAAAGATGGAAAGGGTTCTACCCAAGGTTACGTTGGTAGACCTATGTGCAGTTCGGTAAGGATCGAGTGAGTTTTGAGAGCGACCGAGTGACAAGTTTCGTCTTTGTGCACGGGTCTAGGAGTTTTTAGAAGTAGTTCTTTGTAAGATGTATACGATAATTTTATTTATAAAATGAGAATATAAATTATTATCGAATAAATAGTATTTGGCTATTTTCTGAGGGCTTTATTTTGAGTCTATTAGAACTTTATTTTAAATTTAGAAGGGCTTTATTTCGAGTTTATGAGAGCTTAATTTTAAGCTCACATGTTACCTTTTTATGAGTCGTGATATTTTCCATTTTTCAATTGACATGACTTAAAAATTGTCTCATGCTTTCATTTTGCTTATGCATTTCCTATAACAAAAGCAAAGTTTATCTATCTCCATTTATTCTCTACAATTTTTTGTAATATCGTACGGATAATTCTAATAAATAGTAAAAGAGGATGGATAATTCTAAATATACGAGGAGTAGACGTACAAGCGTTTGAGATAAAAAAAATATCGGGGATGTCACTAATTAAATAATTATATTGGGGTCACATATACTAATCCAAAGGGTTACTTGCTTCACAAGCAAATGACGTGCATAAATAAGAAGTAATGTGTTCTTGTGTACACAAAGCTTTGTAGCAAATTAAGTAACCCAGATGTCAACTTTGACACACAAATCTATAATTATAACAAACAAATGAATCACATGTATGATTGATTATCTCTAGTGGTTTTGTTTTAAAGTGATATAAATTAGTTGTGTTGTCTGATTTGAATTTTAGACCACCTATTATATATAAATACTCATTATTTAGTAGTATGAGATATTTATGCAATTATACATATTCCTACAAGTTGTAACTTTTTGATCACAATAAAACTTTTGTGTCGGTCTTATACCCACGGGTTTTTTCGACAAGAATTTTCGACGTAATTGTCTAACAGTAACAAGTCACAAGTGGCTCCTCACTTGTAATCTACACTTGTGGAAATGGGCATTAAGGTTATTGCTTGCTTGTGCTTGTGGTTTACTTAGGTTAATTAAGCACGGAGGCTATTGCTTGCAAATCGCATATGATGCAATGGACACACATGTGGGGGTTAGTAATTCGTCGTTTTAGGTGAAATTATTGGGGCTTATTTGTCCTACCAAACTCTCCTAACTCAAATCTACTCTACCCCTCAATAATGCACCCTTTTTGTCATATATCATCCATTGGGGAGGATTTGCGACGAGCTTCCGACCCAGCCCACCTCCGAGTATGAGAGTCACGAAATCATGTATTTTTTCGTGTTAAAAAATGACTTTTAACTTTATTTGGTCACTATCTATATAGAGGTTACCATAATAAAATTTAATTTTTTTAATCATTTCCAATATATAAGTAAAATATTAGTCAATTTGAAAATTTTCAACTTTAATGTAAAAATTGTCAATTTCCATGTCTTATAACCAATAGAAATTGAAAATTTTGCACATGTAAATTGATTTTTTTAAAATTAATTAATATTTAACTTACAAATTAAAAATAACTAAAAACATAAATTTTACTATATTAACCCTTTCAAATAATAGACAAATAAAATAAATAAAGAACATACTACCCAAAAGAACAGCTGATGAGATGTTATGTAATACCCAAAATACAACAATTTTGAAAACTTTATATAGAGATTTTAATCGGACAGAAAAGCCCTTTAGCAGTAGTCTAGATTTTCCCAACCTGCATGTTTTGCCATTTTATACATAACTGAAGTAATGAACGACAAAAGATGATGGGGATGAGTGGATCCACAAGACATACACACAATATATACATACATATGTCATGTCCAAATCTAATTCCTAAATCAAATTGAACATGATTCTCGTTTAAATTTTTTTTATAGACACGATTAAATCAAAAATTATTTAAACAATCAAGTTGAAACCTAAATTACAAAAAATTATAATTTCCAATGTATGCCGGCGCGGCCCACTGTAGAATTCAGAAATCCATTATTTCATTTCTTTGGACAAATCAATTTTTCATTTTAGCTCCCAACTTTTGTATAACTTCATTTTAGTCACTCGTTTAGCTTGTGAAGTGCGCTTAACTGAAACTCAATTTTTCGGTGAGTGAGGTTAATGTCAATTGGTTACAAAATTGGTTAAAATGCACTAAACCAGTTAAAATGTGAGCGCACTCCGTATCTAGGCTGAACTCGGGTTAAACGTAATAGATTTTAAATTAAAAGATTGCGGATATTAAATTTTTGTTACACTGATATAATAACGACATAACACGAGAAAAATTAAACCATTGAATTATTCTGTAACTGAAAGATTTGTGAATATTGTAATAAAAGATTTGAGGAAAATTCAATCGTGCTATAAAAAAATTTCCCCCATTATGGTTCCATGTCCACTTACTAAGATTGATGATGATTATTATCAAGTTATAATAAGCCAAGTTGAGGAAACAAATGGCATATATCATCGGCATATTCTATCTCAAATTCTTAGTATTTGATGCCAAAGTACTATGAATCTTGTTCTTTTAATTATTTGATGTTATCATGTTTTGTTTCTTTTAATAATTGAAAGTTTGTTAAGTATTGATTCCAAAGATATGTGTTTGGGTCATTTTATATTGTCTAGGTTTCTTTTTAAAAATATAAATCTCAAAACGGGTTAACGAGAATATACGTCATCCTAATGAATTTTATATTTAAATATCGAATTAGTTGTGAATATAAGAAGTTTTGTCCTTACGAACAAAATTATAGGTAATTCAACTTAATGATATATATTTAAAGTTTTGTTTCCCTTACTTCTTTGTTTATACTAAGTGGTTTATCGAATCATTACTTAAAATCTACGTATTAATAAGTAATGATTATAAACTTAATACGGATTATAAATTTTTTATTTTTGGGAAACCGGATGATAATATATATATATAGGTGGAGTACTTAATGACATAAAAATTGGATTAAAAATCAAACAAGCAAACAATATATAATATAATATCTAAAACTACAACTGAATTATAATTATATCGTAATTATACTAAACATGCATAGTGATTGATTTGTCAAAGGTTCGGACAAAGACTTTCCCCCAAAATGGAGGAGTCTTTGATAATAATTGATGATTTATATTAATAGAACAATAATTTATTTTTTGTTTTCTACATTTAAGAAAAGGACTGAGAAACAAGAAAGAGGTTGGAAGCTTAGAAAATGCCATAAATGACAGATTTTTTTATTTTCATAAGGAAATGTAATTAAAATTATTGATGGTGATTGGGCTGCTATCAGTAAAAAACAAAAATTACCGTGTTTAGTATTAGACGCAAAATCTCATGCATCGGCAACTTATTGAGGGTGATGGCCTGCTAAATAGTAAAAATTTAAAATTTGTGAAAGTGTCACTTTGCTCCTTGTACTTTTACCAAAATATTATTTGGCCTCATATGCTTTTCTATTATAGCCTTGCTGAAATAGTGCGCACGTAGATAATGAAAGAAAATCATAACGGGACACATAGATTAAGCTAGTAATTAGTTGATGGATTAAAATAAAATTTATGCGGTTTTATTTTAGAAGATAGTAAATCTAAAAATTTAAAATTTTATCGTTATTATATAAGCTTACTAGGATGTACGACTCAATCACCATGTTATTGTCAGACGAAAACTATTGACAAAGTTGAATGTAACAAAATAAGCTAGTTTGACAACTACTTAAACTACAACTGGATTGCTCACGTCACTCACACTTATCGAGAAGGCAACCATGTTGCTCATCTCCTTACTCATCATGAGCGCCGCTCCCTTCCATTTGAGATTATGATGTCATTAATTATATTAAGCCTGACATAATAAGGGTTTTCGTCATTCTTTTCTACCAAAAACAGAAGAAGCTAATACGATAAGCGTTTCATGATAAAATACAAGGGACAACTA
This sequence comes from Linum usitatissimum, assembly GCA_030674075.2. Lineage (NCBI taxonomy): Eukaryota > Viridiplantae > Streptophyta > Magnoliopsida > Malpighiales > Linaceae > Linum > Linum usitatissimum. The sequence goes on along the minus strand of JAUJYP020000926.1, from coordinate 521,415 downwards.
GATTGTTCACGTGACTCACACTTATCGAGAAGGCAATCACATTGCTGATCTCCTTACTCATGATAGGCACCACACTGTTTCCTTTGATATTCATCATCCTTTGTTCTTTTTCTTTCAAGACCATTAATTGTAATGACTCTAACATGATTAGGGTTTCTTTCCCGCACTCCATTTTGATTAATGGCTATGACTTTCCTTCGTTTTTTTCTACCAAAAAATAGAACATGTGATAAAATATTAGTGACAACTAAATTGTTCACGTGACTCACACTTAAAAAAAAAGTAACTGTATAATTGATCTCCCTACTTACCATGAACATCACTCCCTTCCGTTTGAGATGCATCATCCTTTCTTCTTTTCCTTCTAGAATCATCGATCTGACATAATTAGGGTTTCTTTCCCGCATCCCATTTTGATCTTTTGTCCATCTTAGCGAACATGGTAAAGTACGAGGGGCAAAGTATAAATTTGTGATACAAAAAATTACTGTGTAACTGTTCAGTAGAAAAGGGCAAAATCCCGTAAATTTGGTCCCCCCAATGATTGACGTGGTGATGAAAAATAAAATAATATATAAGTAAGCCGCAAAAGAAAAAAATTCAGAATTTACTCCCTCCACACAAAAGACCAAAACATTCAAAAAAGAAAAATCAAAACAGAAAAAAAAAGAGGTGCTCTTCCCTGTCAGTCCGTGTGTTGTGGCGTGGCAATCTACAGCTCGTCAGCTCTTCTTCCTCCCAATCCTCCCATCTCTCGATCTGATTCCTCCGTTTCCTCCTCTGGTTCGCCTCTCCATTTCCCTCTTCTCCAAGATCACCGCCTAGATTCTTTCCTTTTCTCGGTTTGTGTTTGTTTTCGCGCGGAAGAAGAAAAAGGGAGGGTCTTCTCGATCTCCCGCAGCTGTATTTCGATGTAATTATGCTTTTGCCTGTGATAATTCATCTGGGTTTTCTTCCTTTTGACTTTCAACAATCTGATTTTTTGTTTTTTTTGTTGGTTTTCGTTGGATGATGCAGCTGCGGCGGGGGAGAAGAGTTGACTCTTTGGGGATTTCTGGGGGCTGAGGAAGAAGATCTAGTTACTATGGACATGGAGACATCGTTACCTTCGATGGCTCCTTCGAATTTGGTGTATTTGCAGAAATTCAGACTCTATGAGACTCCCTTGGTAATACAATCTTTGATTCGATTTGAATTTTTTCGTTTGGAAAGTTTTCTCTGGTTTTTGTTGTTTGATTTCCTGTTTTTGAATTTGATTCTTTTGCTCTTATTTTCCCATTCGTTTTGTGTACTAAGTCTTTGTATCCGGATTGGTTCGAAGTGATTACTTGCTTTTGTATGATGCCTTGTTCTTTTTGTGTGTGTTAACGTATGCAGTTTATACAATTCATGTCTATGACTATGAGTGTGTGCATTTGCTTGCATTATTTGCAGCAAAGATTTGGTTTTGGGGGGTTGGGATGTCATTATATCAATCCGTTTCTTGCAGGGGTTATCTTTTCTATGCTACTATACCCTTTTTGGTGATCCTAACCACATCACAATCACAATTGGTCATGTATCTAGAAAGAAACATAGCCACATTTGGTAGTGTTTGGAAGTTGTGATCATCGATCATATCGGTTACTAGATCGTGCTTTCCTTGGACAGTGATCTTGAGTGCATGGTGATTAAAAGTGTACGTTTTTAGCAAGCTTGATTCGATAGAAGTTGAATTACGTGCTTTCCATATTAAATATGATTGATGGTAGGATATATTTATTACTCACCTAAAAGTTGATTGAAAACCGTTGGCGGGCGAATAGGAAACTGTGATCTTTAGTGATCAACATAACGGCATAGATTTCGAGTGACTGTTACCTATAACACGTTGCCAAAGATAACCTGTTTGTTCTTTTATTTTTTCCACTTTGAGCTTAGGTTACTTCCTTATAAACTTGTTCCCTCAAATGTAATAATAACATCAGAGCTAGTCAAGCTGAAATTCGTTACATGATTGAATTGGTAGGTTGTTTAGAAATACGTAACGCAGTTTTTACATTCAGGTCGTAGCAACTGAAGTTCTAATTAGTTGGGTTCATCCTCCGCCCTGTCTGGTCGAATTTAACTTGTTATTCTTTTTGCATCTACAGCACTTCTATATGATCGGAAGGGACAAAAGCAGAACCTTTTGGAAGGTGTTAAAGATTGATCGATCAGACCCATCTGAGTTAAATATCGTAGAAGATTCTACATCATACAGTGAAAGTGAATGCTGCGAATTGCTAAGGAGAATACATGAAGGGAATAAGTCAATTGGTGGATTGAAGTTTGTTACAGTTTGCTATGGAATAGTTGGTATGCTTCTACTAGACAGGTCACTAACTCATGGACGTTATTCTATTTAACCATTGCACTCATTATCTTTCTTTTTCCTGAAATTAGGGTTCATTAAATTTTTGGGGCCTTATTACATGCTGCTGATAACTCAAAGAAGGAAGATTGGTGCTATTTGCGGCCACCCAATCTATGCAATCACCAGGAGCGAGATGATTCCAGTTCCTGTCCGGTCTAATATGACTAATTCTAAGAATGAGAACAGGTCTTTTGTCCATCTTGCATGTAAATGGAACAAGTACTTGGTACTCGTTAGGAGATATGCCAGATTAGTTCTTAAGACTCACAGTTTCTTTGTAATTATACAAAGACTTTCTGGTGGTCATGATTGTTTCATTTTCCTTCATTCAATCGTTTGCGACCAATAATATGTTTTTCTCATGATCTATTAAATGTAGACAAGTTCACACCTGAGAGGTGATATCAGTATTGTTTTTGAAGCTATATCCTCTGGTACTAATTTGTGGTGCAGGGACCTATAATTCAAGCTTATTTGAATCTTCTACTAGAATAATCTGTTGGTCTTTCTTTATTTTGTTTCTGCTTCTCTCTTTCTCATTTTATTTAGTCTTTTGTGCTGGGTAACCAGAACTTCTAATTAATTGTGCAGTATTAGAAGTTTCTGTTGTATGGTAGAGTTTTCCTGTTCATCTCGTTATGTACAGGGAAAACTTCATTGCTGTTGTGATGTTAATATAACATATTGGATGAGGCAAGGTATTGTCAGAGTAATGTCGGGGAGAGTCGGTTTCTCCTTTTCATACAAGTTCTTGTTTAAATATTTAGCTATTTGTTTTCCTCGCATTTACTGGGGAGTACACATCCAGATATTTGATTTCCTTTTTTAGCCATTTACTGTATTTACGATTTATGAGTAACTACTTTTCTGTCTCTTTGATGAAGTTATGAGAATTGACTAACCTTTCTTGCCTTGTTCTTTGTTTTTCTTTTGTATGATGAAATAGATACAAGAAGCTTCTTTGCTCGGTGGATCTTACAAGGGACTTCTTTTTCAGCTATTCATACAACATTATGCACAGTCTTCAAAAGAATTTATGTAATAATGAGACAGGAAAGCTCCATTACGAGACCATGTTCGTCTGGAATGAATTCTTAACTCGCGGGATTAGGGACAGCCTCCAAAGTTCTACCTGGACAGTAGCACTTGTACATGGATTCTTTAAACAGGTGCGTTTTCAGTTTCAGGAACTATTTCACCAAAATGCTTTATGCCATTTGGATTTGAGGCAGAATATCTCATGATCTGAAGTTAAAGCTCCTTGATGGTGGCTAATGGTTTGAGTCAGCTGGCCATATCCTGACAATAGTGATCAAGGTCCTACCAGCAATTTGTCCAGGGTAGTATCACGGTTTCCAAATTCAATCACAATGGTGGTGTATTTTTCTCATGAGAGTTGTGTCCAACTCAATTTGTTACCATCATAGTTTATGCTGACACAAATCTTATTTTTGGCTTCACTGTTTTTGGTGACTAATAAGAAATACTTATATGAAAGCTTGTGAATCATTTAGGAAAACAAGGTCTACTCCCATAATTTTCTATATTCATAACTTCCCTAGGTTGTCAAAATTTGCAATAATCACGTGCCGGTTATCTGATCTTTGTTTTTGGTGTTGACATTCAGGTCAAGCTATCAATATCCGAGAGGGACTTTAAGCTGACTCTTATTGCTAGAAGGTCACGTCATTATGCTGGAACCAGGTATCCTTGGCCTTACTTTTCAAAAGTAGTGAGGAGAATGATAGCTCAGTTAAATTATGTCCACGAGACTAAAAGGGTCGTAGTATTTATTTACAATTTAATGGAATTTATAAATTAGTATATAGGGATACTCAATACCCCAATGCAATAAGCTAGCTTCTTTATGGAATCTGTTTTTTTTTCCCTTGCAGATATTTAAAGCGCGGAGTAAATGAGAAAGGAAGGGTTGCTAATGATGTTGAGACTGAACAAATCGTGTTTGAAGATTCTCCCGAAGGGTTTCCAGTGCAATTAAGTTCTGTTGTCCAGAATCGGGGGTCAATCCCACTTTTCTGGTCCCAGGAGACTTCAAGATTAAATATCCGACCAGATATTACACGTATGTTTTTGAAATGTTGAATATCGGATGAGAACTCTTGGTTCAAATTTCTTAAATCTTCTCTTCTTTTTGGTTCAGTGTCAAAGAAGGATAAAAACTATGAAGCCACCAAGCTTCATTTTGAAAATCTTGCCAAGAGATATGGGAATCCAATCATCATTTTGAATCTAATTAAGGTAGGAGGTCTACACAGCTCAATATGAAACAATATTTTGAACTGTAGGTTAATTTTTCGTTCTTATACTATATATCTTCAATTATGCTTATGTTTTTAGACACATGAAACAAGGCCTCGAGAAAGTATCCTTCGTGCAGAGTTTGCAAGTGCTATCAGGTTTATCAATACTAGTTTACCGAAAGAAGATCGTCTAAGATTTCTCCACTGGGATCTGAATAAACATTCTAGAAGGTGAATGGCTCAACCTTGCTTGTTTCGCTATGTTCACATTTAGTTCATGGATGATTAACTGGAACTGGATTCTTCTCTCCCCCACAGAGGTACCAACGTACTGTCACTTCTAGGAAGAGTGGCTGCATATGCTTTGAACTTGACTGGCATCTTCTATTGTAATGTCTTATCGAGTCCCGGACCTGATGGATTGCCGTGCCAGACGTTAGAGTGAGTATCATAGATTATTCCATCTTGCTTATATGAATTACTTGGAAACTTGGAAGCATGTGATCTGAATATATCATTTTTCAGCCACATACTCTCATGTGTCATAAGCTCTTTATTTATGTTAGTCTCCTTCTTGACGTCATCTATGCAATTTATGTACAGGAAAATTGAGGGTTGCTCGAAGGAAAATCCTGTCGGTGAATGTGACAATTTGAGTGACAGTGCCTCAGGAACCAACTCTAATAGCGATGGTAAAGAAAGTTATAGGGACAAAGAGCCAACTCTTCAAACGGGAGTCTTAAGGACCAACTGTATTGACTGTTTGGATCGCACAAATGTTGCTCAATATGCTTATGGCTTGGCGGCTCTAGGAAGGCAGCTCGATGCACTTGGATATATGGAGTCCCCAAACATTGACCTGGATAACCCACTGGCAGAGAACTTGATGCGCCTATATGAATCAATGGGTGACACCCTTGCACACCAATATGGCGGGTCCGCTGCTCACAATAAGGTAAGTCTTCAGAATATTCCAGGACTATGATCTGATTGCTGGGGTCTTTGCTATACTTCATTTCTGTTAATGTTATGCAGATATTTTCTGAAAGAAGAGGTCAATGGAAAGCTGCAACTCAGTCCCAAGAGTTCTTTAGAACTCTCCAGAGATATTACAGCAATGCATATGTGGACGCTCAAAAACAAGACGCCATTAATGTGTATGTCTGAATATGCTTTTCTCTTCATTATGCATTTTTTGGCAGATAAATGGTTTCCCTTTGAAATGTAAATAGTGTGAAATGGTTTTTATTTGATATTGGGATTGTAACAGGTTCTTGGGCCACTTTCAACCTCAGCAAGGAAAGCCAGCTCTGTGGGAATTGGACTCGGATAACCATTACAATATAGGAGGGCGTAATCCTGATTTATTCGTATCGGAATCCAGGTATACCGTATACCATGCCTGCTTCGATCATGTTTGGCACTTTTGAATCGTGCTAATATTGAAACCCTAACTTTTGCAGGTCATTATTTAAAAGATCAATGTCAGATGGCAATCTACTCTTTGACAATGAAAATGACTCGCTTGATGTTCCTACCAGAATTGGACAAAATATGCTGACTGATAAGCAACGGGGAGTTGATAAGGGTCTTTCAGACTCCAGTCCAGAGATCTCAACTTGTGATAGTGATATGTCCTTCTCAAGGTCTACTCTGTTCTTTTTCTTTTTACTGCATCATATAAAGCGTAGGATTCTTCATCTAACATCTAGCCTACTTGTCCCGCCTTTTCCCCAGGTTTACTCCATCGATGACTCCCAAGCAGCTCTTTGAAGAAGTAGAGGAAGACCAACGGGATCGCATTTGTTATGACGAACATGGGGATGCTTGTAGCTGCTCGAATTTTCTCGACTTGGACTGGCTTTCTTCATCAGAAGTTTCATGTGAAGAAGATCCAAGCGACAGGTGTGCCCTTTTTTGTGATTTTTCGAGTTTGCCGGGCGGAGAGGGATGATGGATAACTTAACTTCCTTGTAATGGCTTCCAGGTCGATTGCCGGTCTATCTTCTGAGTATCTTGTGAATGAGGTCAGAACAGAGACGTCGTTAGCTGCAGCAAGCGAGGCCGGGTCTAGCTTGAAGGTCAGTATCTTCTGCCGCAAGTTAAGAACTTACATAGTTACATGGCACTTAGTCGATCTTTTTCAGTTCTTATGTGCTCGAAATGTATGTTCAGGGAGGTTACCAAGCAGGAAGCAGTGAAATCGGGTGCAATGAGTTGCCCGGGTACTCGCAGCGGTTTGTACACTGGGTGAACGACGGTGTGACGTTGTTTCACTGAAAATGGCCTGGTTGATGGGATTTTGATTCGATCGCCTCGCATCCAAAGGATGTGGATTTGATTAAAAAGAGAAGCAGCAGAAGGGCCAATTTTGTGGTAAGGATGCCGGTGGATAAGTGAAAGCTGATATATTCAAAAAAATTCCATGTACATAGAAACTAGCAGAGAGCATTAGACGCCAATTATATAAGCTTCTGTTGGGAGCTTTTCTAAAATAGTTGAGATTCATAGTGTTGGCTAACATATATTATACCTTTTCGGACGGTATAGATTTTCGAGCGAAAGCAAGAAATTGAATAAGTTGATGGAAAGTCGAGGGACGGGTTATTTCGTTTCCAGTTATTAACTGGTTTGTTATTTGTGTTTTGTTCGAGTGAGACCTTTTAGCCTCGAAACTTGCATTCCTCCTCCCGTGATCTTCTCAAACAACGGGGTTGAGGAGCAAAGAATACTTGCCTTAAATCGGTTGCCGAAGAATCCAAAGGGGATCCTTTTCCAGCTTGTTCCTGCTAATGCTGGGACAGTCATCCAATGGCGTTGAATCATATGGTCGAATTGGCTTCTCGGCGTTCAACATAAACTTGAGGAATTATTGGGTTGTTTGGGGGTAGGAATTGACAAATTCTGACGGAATTGAGCGACTAGAGTGACTCCGATTAGTCATTAAGGGACAAGAACCATCCAAGCAACAAGAGACTCCAATCTAGCTGATATAGCGGCCTAGTGCATTTTCACATTTTGATTTCTCGGTGTGAACCGTGAAGTGAACCACAACAGCATTGTTGCCATGCAATAATCTAGAAAATTTTCCAAAATAGCCGGCCAACGGTTCATAGGGCCATTCCTTAGGGCCATTTAGGACCATAATGAACCTAGAAGCATCGAGATCAACTCCATGGAGCAAGGCTCGAGCTATCAGTTTGGTAAGCACTAGACAATATTGCATACGGTTTTCACCACACCAATTTTCATCATATACTATGGTATATATAGTACTGATGATAGGCTTAACTAGATTGACAACTTAACACAAAAACGAACACCAAAGCATAAGCATACAAATTATAAGAAAACATCACAATCTTCATCGTAAAAATAGACTATCCGCGAGTTTCGTTACTACAACTATACTTCAACAGACAGAAACATAACTGGGAACAAAACATCCACACCGAGACCTGTGTTTAAAAATCTGGTGTTCAGAAACAACGTAAAACAACGCCATTGATGCCTAAATATCCAACTACATTCATACTTCATCCCATCCAGTAGCTGCAGATGCCGGAGGATAAGGTGGGGCAGTTACCGGTGCAGCATCCCACTCGCCAGCACCAGCAATTGGTGCAGCAGCTACAGAAATTAAAACGAATAATCAACAAACCAATGATAACAAGTTATATACAAAACCAGCAAATAGAGAAGTTATTGGAAACGGAATTCTTACTTGGCTCAGCAATGTAAGCTGCCGGGACACCAGAAATGGGGGGTTGTGTAGCATCTGGAGTCCACTGGGCATCACCAGCTGGAGTGTTCCAGTCACCACCAGCAGCAATACCATAGAAATCAGGAGCAGCAACAGCATAGTCGGGAATTTCCTCATCTTGGTCTTGCTTTTGCTCTTCAGGCTCTCTGAAGAAGAACAAGTCCACCTGTAGAATTCAACACTCAAAGGTTGTGAAGATAAAGGATTAGAATTGCTAGATATAGCTTCAAGCTTGAGAAGAATTGACTATACCATGATATCCCACTTGTGTCCTTGGGGAATAGTTCCACGCATCTGCAAAACCATTCGTGCCAAAAGCCAGAAGAGACACCCGATACTATTCTTTCCCTTGTTGTTGGCAGGAATACCGATATCCACGTATCGCATGGGAGAGTCAGTATCGCAGAAGGCGATGGTTGGGATGTTTCCAAGAGCACCTTCCTTAATTGGCTGCAATATGGACTTGAATCATTAGGGACAAAAAAATTTCCAAAAGTTGATCGATTTCAAGTAAAAATTGGGGAAACGCACCTGATGATCGGTCCTTGGGTCGGTAAGGATCAAGAGACGGGGCTCACTGAATGAGGTCTGCATCTGGTTAGTGAAGGTACCAGGAGTATGCCTGCCAGCAATGGCATGCGCACCAGTGTACTGAGCAAACTTGAGCACAGCTCTCTGACCATAAGGCCTAGCAGATTGGACAATGATATCCTGAGGGTTCTCAATGCCGACAATAACTCGGGCAGCCATCTGGAGCTTTTCCCATGTCTTCCCAAGGTTAATGATGTAGATTCCTGATTACAAAGAGACACAATTGAGATTCTGTATAGTTTGAAATTCAAGATACAATTTTTAAGCATATAGAACAGATAACAGAGCTATAAAGTTCAAAACAAAAACATCATTGGCAGATAACTGAGAAGATAACAATGCATTTGGAAATCCAGGAACTAGATCAGAAGTAAAATTTCAGCACCTCAAAATAGTGAACCATACATTCTCTTGTAGAGAAAACTTCAACAATTAGATTTCTGGAACATCATACTTCATCAAGAGGCAAAATACTAACTTTTACCTACTGCTAGAAAAGCTTTTAGCATCTAAGTAATCAATTATCGCTTGAGCAACAGTAAATCACAGGACGAATGCAAGTTTATACAAATCCGCAAACAAAAATGAAATGTCACATAGAACGAAATAGCAGATGGTACTCAGCGCCAAGGGAGAAAACCCAACAAGAAAACAAACACGTAGAGCAGAACAGAAGTTCCATACGAAGATGATCAGCTGCCCATAAATCACTTCAGAAGCAATATATAAACAATCATGTAGAAGCACAAAAAATGAGAGATTGGGTACACTTCAAAGGACATCTACAGCGATCTGGGGTTCAAAAAGGGAGGAGATTCAAAATATTACCATCATTGCGGCGCTTGAAGACGTATCTCTCCATCTGGAAATCACAGTTCTTGGTGCCGAGGTGAACCTCAGCAGCCAACATCATCTGGATGTCCAGCTCCCTGGCGGAGAGGGCACGTGGAGGGGCAGCATCGGTCGCCATGGCTGAGAGTTTGGAGCTCAAAGGGAAAGCGACGATATGGCAGAGAGCAAAACTGCGCAGGAGCTGAAAATGGAGACTGCGAAACTCTGCCGAATGCCTCTCTAGGGGTTTTTGAACAAGAGGAGAGCTAGCTTAGGGTTTTAAGGGCCGAAGTTGGTACATTATTGGGCCGAATATGGGCTTAACCTTATGCCCAGTTCCTAAGGCCCAACTATTGAAAAGCTACGACGGTCACTAAAGTGTTGGGTATGTAAGATTTCGGTTACTCAACTTTGCTTTTTAACAAAGCCGTTAGTCAAGTTGTAAGTAGGTAACCAGTTGGTTATTCGGTTTATTTTTGTCAAAAATATAATATAAGTAGCCGTCTTTATTATAATATCAATCAATAAAAAATGTAATGTTATTGTATTTTATTTGTCTCATTTGCTATTTAGAGTAAACTCACTTAGCGTATGATTCAAAATTTATCTCGACTCGATCATGTTTATTGATCTAGTTAGAAAAACTCGACGTTGTTATCTCTTCTTTACCACTTTCCCTAATTCAGCTTCTTTTAATGTATGTAGCCGCAAACGGATGTCAAAGATAAATTTTTAATTAATTTTATGAGATTATGCACGTTTTAAAGATAAAGCGTTAAACAATAAAGTGAAAAACGATGTCTTTTACATATGAGAGTTTGATGAGAGAACTCGGTGTCTAATAATATATTGGTCTATACAAAAAAAAATGACTACTTGATCGAAAGAATGCGATAAAGAAAGTGCTCCAACTTACGTACTCATGACCTTCTTCAAGCAAGTGAAGAAACGTTGTTGACCTTTATGTAGAAAAATGAAAGAAAGTTATGTCATACGATTTTAGAACTTTAGTCATGAACTTGTTCCCTACTTCAAATTCGAGTAATAAATTGTTCATTTGGGGACATCCGATAAAATTAGAACGATATAGAGTCATAGGTTTATTAGTCTAATGATTGAAAGGTTACTTACCAAAATTTTAGTGACCGAAATGCTTATAACCATTTTCTTTTTATTTTGTGGCAAAATTCTAGAACCCTAATTGCATATTGGTTCAAAAACCTTAAACCTCAGCTGCCAGCTTTGCTACCACTGTTAGCAATGGCGACAAAGAAGCAGAAGAAGTCCTCCGCCGCCGACGGCGGTAGAAAGGAGACGGACGGCGACATCGACCTTCTGAAATCAGAAGTCGCCTCTTTTGCTTCTACGCTAGGCCTTTCTTCTTCAGCTCCATCCTCTTCCTCCGGCTTCAACGATGCCGATTTCCGGAAAACCGGCCGTCTCAAGCCAATTCAGAAATCGAAACCCCAATCCGATACCAAAACCAAGCCTCCTCAGAAGCAGGACAAGAAACCCAGAAACGAGAAATCCAATACCAAACCGGAGATCAAGCCGAAGCCAAAGCCTCCAGTTTTGACGCTGGATGATGATGATTCAGCTAACCCTGCCAGGGCGAGAGCGGCTTACAAGTACAAGGACCTCCCCAAGCTGCCGCTGATGAAGGCAAATGCGACTGGCGTGTGGCACGTGGATGCGGAGGAATTGGAGGTGAAAGTGTTGGGAGAAGCTCACAAGAAGGTGGATGTTAAGATGAGAGTGGAGGAGTGGAAGCAGTTTGTAGAGAAGAAGAGGGAATTGGCTGAGAGGTTGATGTGGCAGTATGTGCAGGATTATGAACAGGGGAGAGGGCAGAGTGGAGATATTAAGATGCTTGTTACTACTCAGAGGTCTGGTACTGCTGCTGATAAGGTGTCAGCATTCGCGGTTCTTATTGGAGATAATCCTATGGCTAATCTGCGATCAGTGGATGCTCTTCTTGGTGAGTGAATCGAATTCCATTCTTTTTCTCACCTGAATGTGACTTTTTTTCATCGCTTTCTTATGAAAAAGCGGCTGCTTTTGCAGGAATGGTGGCATCAAAGGTGGGAAAGCGCCATGCATTGTCAGGATTTGAAGCATTGCGAGAGCTGTTTGTTGAAAGGTTACCATTATTCCTTTGATTTCTGTCCTTTTCATTTCACGATGCAAGCAAATTTCCCGTTAGTTTCTCTCTTTTAATCATTTGATGGTTTCCACATGGTGTAGACGAAATGTAACGGTGTAGGTATCGATTTCTTTGTGTACTGTTATCTGACTTGACTGTTAAGCTATATGAATGTTGAGAGTTGCATATATACTACTGGATTCTAATGTGACAACGAAGTACCAGATTTGTTATGTGCATTGATAGACTGCTTACATTGTAGAAAATGTGTGTTTAATTTGCTTTTGCCTGTGTCATCCATTACCTTATAGCTTTGTGCGATCGGTCATTAATTCATATGGTTGAAATAACACAATGCTTGTGTTCTACTCAACAATCAGCTTGCTACCTGATCGGAAGCTGAAGACACTCTTACAGAGGCCTCTGAATAATCTTCCTGAGACAAAAGATGGTTACTCTCTTCTACTATTTTGGTATTGGGAGGATTGCCTAAAACAGAGGTTGGCTTCCCTCACTTCCTGTTCTTTGGTAATCACTCCTTGTTCTTTGGTAATCAGGCAATAGCTGACTGAATGTTATCATCTCAGGTATCAACGTTTTGTTTCGGCACTTGAGGAAGCATCCAAAGATATGCTACCCATATTAAAAGATAAGGCGTTGAAGGTAGGTATCACAGTTGGATGTTTATACATGGTCATTCTTCCACTTGAACCAGTATATTTTTTATTGTTAACTTCGTTTATCGACTTTAATCCCAGAGCATGTATTTGCTGTTGAAGAGCAAATCAGAGCAGGAGCGCAGGTTGCTCTCTTCACTAGTTAACAAAGTAAGCTTGAGTTCAGAATTCAATAAAGTAATAAACTTTTTTGTAATTAAAGCAGTTTCTCTATTTTAGAAATGGATATTCTTCCCTAGTATTTTAACGCTTCTTGATTTTAAATCTTTGTGCAGCTTGGCGATCCGCAAAGTAAGGGTGCATCTAATGCTGAGTATTACTTGTCAAACCTGTTGTCCAATCATCCCAGTATGAAGGTGCCAACTTTATGTAAAGTATCTTCTTTAGTTGATCAAGTAATCATTTTCTTTTTAGTTGACGTCATTTGGGGTTGTCACTGTAACAGGCCGTAGTCATTGATGAAGTGGACACCTTTCTCTTTCGGCCTCACTTGGGGATGCGAGCTAAATACTATGCCGTATGTTTTATTACTATATCCTTGATTTTCTCCAGCGTCCTGTAAGAGAATTACTTCATCCCTTCTGTTTATATGCAGATTAACTTTTTGAGTCAAGTTCGACTGAGCAATAGAGATGATGGACCTAAGGTGGCAAAACGATTGATAGATGTGTACTTTGCATTATTCAAGGTACCCAGAACATCCGATCTGTTTCAGCTTGTTGAAGAGTGCAGAAAGATGCATATTTCTTCATGTATTATCATTTCTTCGTTCCAATGTGAAACGTTGCCATACAAGATATATGACCAAAAACCATTTTCTTAGGTGCTAATTACTGAGGCAGGTGGTCAGAAAACGAACAAAGATGCCAAAGCTGAAGATGAAAGTACTCCTGGTGCTTCTAAGAATGAAAAAGCCAAAGCTTCAGCAGAATCTCATATTGAGATGGATTCACGAATTCTGTCAACTCTTTTAACAGTCAGTCCCAAACTTTCTCATGTTCATTTTTCTCACTTTCTCTTTAAGCCTCGCTTCATTCGGACTCATGCATGCTACCTTCTAAATTCATCAGGGAGTAAATAGGGCATTTCCTTACGTTTCAAGTACTGAGGCTGACGACATCATTCAGAGTCAAACACCAATGCTCTTCCAATTGGTAAGCTTTTCTAGTTTCTGTCTACTATTTATTTAGCATACAAGGAACTAGAACAAGGCTGATGCATTGAGTTATACAGGTCCACTCCAATAACTTTAATGTAGGAGTTCAAGCCTTGATGCTCCTCGATAAAATCTCATCCAAGAATCAGATCGTCAGTGATCGATTTTACCGTTCGTTGTATGCTAAACTTCTACTTCCAGCATCCATGAATTCCTCGAAGGCAAGAGATCATTTTCTAATTTTTTTCCATCAAGCATTCACTCGCCACGTTCTGACAATGAATGATATCTCAATTATATTTATATCAATTTGACAGTAGTTTAGGTATCTAAACTGTATCTTTCGGCATTTATGTTATTCAGGTGGAAATGTTCATTGGACTTATACTCAGAGCCATGAAAAACGACGTGAACCTAAAGCGTGTTGCTGCCTTCGCAAAGCGCCTATTGCAAGTTAGTTCTTCCTTGTCACTCCTATATGGCTCAGGGATAGTTTTGCTACTTTCTGTTGATTATATCTAGCGCAAGGATTGACAGTCTAATTGCTTGGACAGGTTGCTATGCAGCAGCCGCCTCAATATGCTTGTGGATCTCTGTTTCTGCTTTCTGAAGTGCTGAAAGCAAGGCCCCCTCTATGGTAACACTGGGCTGATCTACTATGAATAATGCTGTTGAAATTATTTTTGTATGACTGGCATTTCCTCATTAGAATAAATAACCAATGATATGCAGGAATATGGTGCTTCAGAGTGAAGCTTTGGATGACGAAGATGAACATTTTGAGGATGTTCTGGAAGAGACCATAACCAAGGAAGATCATGGTGATATTTCAACAGATGAACGTAATGAGAATGGTGACCCTGAATCTGACTCTTCTGATGATGAAGAAGTCAATGCTGCCGCATCGAGTTCCGAGGATGATGATTCAGATGACGACGAGCAACTGATAAGAGAAGATCATTCAGAAGAGGAGATATTGATACCGAAACCTAGCGACGAGAAAGCTGAAGCATGTTCTGCAAAATCTTCCCTGCCTGGGGGATACGATCCTCGTCATAGGGAGCCGTCTTACTGGTAATTAGTCTTTTTCATTTGCTTCAATAACTGGTTTTTTCCATGCTTTACTTATGATTCTTCTTTATTTGCCGAAAATCGACAGCAATGCAGACCGTGCTAGCTGGTGGGAGCTGAGAGTGCTTGCATCACATGCACACCCTTCGGTTGCTACCATGGCTGGGACTCTTCTCTCTGGAGCAAATATAGTTTACAATGGAAACCCACTAAACGACCTGTCGTTGAATGCTTTCCTGGACAAGTTCATGGAGAAGAAAGTCAAGCAGAAGGAATGGCACGGAGGCTCCCAAATCGAACCCGCAAAGAAGGTTTTTTGATGTTCAGTGTAGTTTTATTGGTGTTTATTTTTCTTCGACGTGTATTCTCATAAAAAGGATGCCTTTTTCCGCAGCTCGACATGGACAACAACCTGATCGGACCCGAGATTGTATCGTTGGCCGAGGAGGATGTCGCTCCCGAAGATGTCGTCTTCCACAAGTTCTACACGAACAAAATGAACAGCACGAATTCGAAGAAGCAAAAGAAGAAGAAGAAGAAGACTGCCGACGAAGAGGATGCAGAAGAGCTCTTTGATGCAGGTGACGGTGGCGCCGATGATGATGTGGCAGGAGTTGACGAGAGCGATAACGAAGAGATCGACAACTTGCTGGATGCGACATTAGAAGAAGACCATGACGGGGAGTACAACTACGATGACCTGGACCAGATCGCTGACGAGGATGACGATGAGCTCCTGGCGGATGTGAGTGACACCGAAATCGGAGCATTTTCAGATATTGGCGATGATGAGAGCGATATCGAGGTAGGAGATGTGGACGATGGCGATGATGATGAGGTGACGGTTATGGATACAAAGAAAAGGAAGCGTCCGAAGAAGATTGGTGGTGGTAAGGGTGCTTCGCCATTTGCGAGTTTCGAGGAGTACGAGCATTTGATGGAAGAAGGGGAAGGGGAAGGAGAGGAGGAGGAGGATAGTCCTAGTCCGAAGAAGGACAAGAAGAAGAAGCCGAAATCACGAAACAAGAAGCAGAAGAGGAAGAAGTCATTGTCAGACTAACCTGCGGAAATGCGATTCAACGATGCTGCTGGCATCACAAACTCAGCAAAGATTTTGACTTGGATTCTCTCTGTACCATGTTATGTCTGAAAGGATCTTCTTTTTCCATTCTATACTGAATCTTTGCTCATTTATTTGTCGAAATTCTGTGAAAGTGTGTACATTACAGAACAAGATTGTGTTGCCTTCTACTAGCTCAATCTGCTGTTTCAGATGAAGAGTGAAGACCATTTTGACTAAAAACCTGACACTCTGTTCTGGGATTCTCTTCTGCATTTTTGTTCTTTCTGTCCAAATTTAGGGTTTAGGGTTGAAATCCCTAGAAATCAGATCTTAAAATCCCTAGAAGATAGACAAATCCTAAACCAGATTTACCCATGAATCATGATGACATAGAAATCCACCAATACTATCTATTAACAAATAAGATAATGAAACCAACCTTAACAACTGAAGTTATTGCGATTCAATTATTTTTGACACGTATCAAAATCTAAAAATGTCGAGAGGCTTCCATTTTAAATCTCAATAGGCCCCAATTAGTATACATGATTTATTGATGATGTCCGAACCTCAACTCTTCTGAACATAACATAGAAACCAATCAAAACCCTTTCCGGATACAGACGGTTCTCGATTGTTAACATACATGTTTTTACTCTGTTTCTTTCTACAGCCTACCAGACAAAGATCTGCAGACATGATTTCCCACCTGAATAATCTCTACGTACCAGCATCAGCATTGTGAAATATAAATATAATGTACATCGGGTTAGACGCGTTATGATTATTGGTTAACCGGAATCTATAATTAAGTCAATGACTCTCACCAAAACCCTTAATAAAATTCTCATTTCTCTCCGTGGACTAATCGTCCTCAATGTCGGAAACCACATTAATCGCTTGTGTTATTTCACTATTATTCCTTCTTTATTCCTTTTTTATCCAACCTTTATCATTATTATTCCTTCTTTATTTTTTTTTTCGAACGTTTATTAGATAGTGTTATTCAAACACTATCTAATACTAAACTACGTATTATTAACGATCTTCAGACAAAAAGAGCTGGTCTTTCTTAACATGGGCAAGCCGTTATTATCACTGGACAGAATCTCTTAAAGGATCTTTGTGCATGGTTTTTTCAATTTGGATTTGTCATTTGTTTGCATGACTTTTAGCTTGATGACCACATGGCGCCGCAGATGGATGCTGGTCGATTTTGACCTCTCTAGCTAGCTAGATGCTATATGTAGCTGCTGCTAGCTAGCTTGATCTTTCTTTGTCATGTGGGCTCATTTGGAGCATATCAGTTCCATATTATAACCACCATTTTGTGACGATGGAAATCTAAGGGAGCCTCCTTCGAGGTATGGCTCAATGCATTTTTGAATTTCGAGCTCTAATATTATATAATTTTTTATATTTTGAGAAGAATTAGAATTTTTTTCATATACGGCCTAGTGTATTTCAAATTCTATACAATTCGGCCTAGTGTATCAAACCATTCTGGATCCGCCGCTGATTGGAATCCTCGTTCATTTGCATCAAATGCCGAATTATAGGTCGGGTTACGAACTGATTCTAAAGCTTTAATCCGCTACAGAGTGATCATGTTATTATGAAACGTGTTACGGAGCGATCACAGACGTGTTAAGCTAGTTGGGATACTTCAAGAGCTAAGCTAAGAAAAACTTGGGATATAGTCTCATCTATATGAAGTAACAAGAAGTAGCCAATAGGCTTTTAAATTTGACCATAAAATTTTAGTTTGGATTTTTAACTGTTTCCACAATGCATGAAGAAAATAATGAAGTCAATTTGAAAATTTTCAATACTAGAAAAACCTTAAAAAAATATTTTTTAAACTTCATTTGAAGGGTTTAACATGGTGAAACCTCAATTTTTAGTCATTTTCAATATTCATGTCAAATATTAGTCAATTTGAAAATTTTCAATTTTCATGTCAAAATCGATCAATTTCCAAAGGGGTTTACCTATGGAAATGAGCCATCTTAACATGAAAATTTCAAAATTTTCAAATCGGCTAATATTTGACATGCATGTTGGAAATGACAAAAAAATCAAGTTTCACTATGGTAACCCCTGTAAATAATGGCCAAATTAAGTTAAAAATAAATTTTACTTGGTGTTATGTTAGTGTTGAAAATTTTTAAATTGACTTACTTTTTACATGCATGTGGTGGGAAATGGCTAGAAATCCAAACTACAAATTTTCATGATCAAACTTAAAAATCTATTGGCGGTGTGTTCATATTCCTCTGGCTCTCATGAACTTAGTTGTGTGATCGGATGAGATATGTTTCGAATCCCAATAATCCTCATTCCGAACGCATGACTTGTCGTGAAGCTATATCTCTATCATATTGGTTATCGTATAGCCTTATGGATGTGATTAATATAAGCATTAGGGTGCCTCTTTCTACCCATTTTGGACCCCAAAAAATGGTAGGGAAATGAACGGAATTGAGTGAGTATAGTGGTTAATGAAGTAGCTAGGATGGCATTGATGCAGCCAGGCAGGCGTTTGCCGGTTACTGCACAACAAGATGTCCATTGGACCACTACTTAAGTTGCAATCCTTGTCTTCTCAGGACCACATTCTCCTAAGCCAACTTGTTGTGTATATGACTGACTCTCAAGTGGTAGATGTTGTTGCAATTTTGAACACCAGATGTAGCCTACGTACCCTTATCATCTACTAAAACGGACGAAACTAGTAAGATCGGTAATGAGCGAAAGATCAAGGGTTACCTCAGATGATCTTTGAAACCGATAACTTCACGGCTTGTCAAGCCACTGTAACGTTACGGAAACAAGGAAGGCTTGCACGTTTTCGTCATTCGTTTTTTTTCCTGTAACCACCCTTGTAGGGGGTGTGTTTGTTAGGAGAATAAAGAACAAATAATCCCATAAATTAATTCGTCGCTCGTGTTCCATAGCTTCCATGTCCTCAAATATGGCTACTCCCAATTTGCTCGATGAATTTACAACACTAATTTGTCTTCTGATTCATAAATGAAATTACATGCTCGATTATATATAAAAAAAAAGAGTCATGTTTTGTATGAATAACTTGTCTTTGCAAGAGGTAGATGTCACTAATTTGAATTGAATTATAATATATGGTAGTGAAATGGTCATGCATCCACCAACTGAATTTGTCAGTAGATGCTTTAGTGGTTTGCTATGCTTTTTGGAAGCAGAAATCCAATCCATTGATTGGCCCATTTGCATTAGGGGATGCATGGGAGTGTTCATATCCAACCAAATAGATAAACTAAAAATAATTTATTATATTAATTAATTAATTAAAGGAGAATAAAGTTGGCCGGCAAAATATAAATTTGATATATGGACCAAACCAACCAACCAACCAACCATCAACAACAACATATACAGCTAGCCATAGACTAAATCAGAATGTTTTAAATTTCGGATTATTTTTGGATAATTATTTAAATATATCATAAGTATAATTTTAGGCCAATGTAGATTGATTATTACTAATTTAACAACACTTTTGTTTTGATTAATGTTTCTAAAAGGGTAGAACATAATTAATAAGGAAGTGGTCCCTACTTTTGCATCAATTTTGGAGAGTATATATTAAGCTAACTTTTTGTAAGTAGTCCAACCAAACATGACTTGTCGTTTATAAAGCGTAATTAAGCACTAAACTACAAACAATCAACAAGGCTTGTATGTAAAGTGTACTAATTGTCGTCATTAATTTAATTAATTAATCCCTCACCCCAAACTTCCAAACCGACTTCCTTATCATTGATTTGGAGGAGTAATTAATGTACATCATTCGACTCTTTTTAGGCATCAATGCCTCCAACAAACTAAAGCATATCCTTGGGAGGTTTTCTTTTCTTCCAATATAAATCCGTTGGTAATGTTGTATGTTGATGATCTGAATATATTAGGTTCAAATTCAATCATATCTCCTCTAAATGGACACCTATATATAATGTATTTTTGACTCAATTAGTTTACTGTGACACTTAAAAAGCAAATAGTAAAAATCTAACCATCTACTAAAGAAGTGAGGACTACCGACAACAATACTCTTCGAAAATATATAAGGGCCAGGATTGTCACAATAAAAGACGGCTCCATTACCAAAGCAACGCACTATCTAAAGACGAGAATTATAGAAGCTAATGTCATAGAGGTGTGCAAATTCTTGATAATTGCTCCACATTGGAAAAAATGGCATGTCCCAAGTGTAATTGTGGGAAAAAAAAGATGTCTCTAAGAGCCTCTGCAAAAATTCACCTTATAACCAATAATTATATGCTTTCCAACAAGTTAATAATTAAACTACAAATTCATATTAATAACCAAGGTTATGGCCAAGAAAAAAATATAGAAAACTCAAGGCTTATAATATAATGTTTATTTCTTATTTTTTTCGAAAATATAAATGTAATGTTTATTTCTAAACTATGTCTTCTTGGAAATAAACATACAAATTTTATATATAAAATTCATAGTCGTGCAAGTCTTAGTCCATATGCACACAAGAATTAGTGTTCTACTTTTTTTTTCTTTTTCCAAACTTAATCTTGGTCTTTTTGGAGGATAATGTAGAGAAATGCAGAGCTACAGCAATTTTCATGTACGGGAAATCTGTTGATTGGTCGTCCAATTTGTCTTTCTGGTAAAGTGGTACAGCTGTTCTTAAAAAAAACTCCAGTTAACAAGCATTAGTTAAGTGATGATGCATGTTTTGACCTTTACGTTACAGAACAAACAAGAGTTGGTCACATGAAAGCTCAAGCTATAGCATAAACAACCATGCATGGCCGCATCAAACCCAACACCAAGCACGAGTGTGGTGCATGATGCCACAACACGTTACATGACATGACATGTTTGAGTTAGTGAGATATAACGATTTTTTATCACATGGTATTAGAAGTTTTAGTGTTGACGGAGAGGTTTCGATTTCAAATTTAGCATGCCACAATATGCTGCATAAGACTTATCGAAAGTGCGAAAACATTATACTTATTTAAAGGAGAATGTTAGTAAATAATATGAAAATAATTTTGGGACTATTTCCCAAACAGATCGAATTATTGAGATATATAACAGATTTACATCTTCATGTGCAAGAAAATCTTCATATTTAGTCTTCCAACAGTTGTATGCTACACGTATCCCTAATATGATCGAACTACCAAAAACCTATGAAATATTTTGAAAAGTAAGCCAAAGACAAACTCATACAGACTGTCATACTAGCATTGGACAGTAGATAACGATCTAATCCTTAAACACATAGTCCACAAAGCAAATCCCCAACCAGGGCTAAGTATTATGGGATAAAGTGATACCAAGAGTAAATTTGTCTAAGTTGAAAAGAGTACATCGACTACACTAGTAATGGAACATTTTAATTTGAATGGTAAAAAAATCCATCGAATACTATCATACTAGTACTATACAGTTGGTAGCCGTCCGATCCGTGGGTCACAAAGTAAGTCCCTCCGACTAAAGAGCTAAGTAGAGCTGACAAATATTTAACCCAACCCGATAAAATCTCTCACCTAACTTAATCAAATTAATTCATAACCTAATTAATTTATAACCAATCTAACTCAATCCATAACCCACCCGTCACCCTTCTGGACAGCTCTATGGCTAAGTGCCTTTTTGGAATGGTGATGCCAAATTGCAATGCAAAGCCAATTTGAGTCTTGGCAAAATTAATGAGCTGTTACGCACCAACCAAAAACCGTGGGCCTCAAATTCCTCTGTCTCCATCTTCTTCTTCACCAGTCACCACCCCACCCTTTCTCCTTATATATATATATATATATATATAAGCTTCAACCTTTCATCACCACCATTCCAATTCACTCCTCACCCACTTCACAACTCCCAAATCCCATTTCAAATCCCATCCGTCTCTTCGAAATGGCCAAGGTCGGAAAGCTCACCAAGCTAAAATCCGCCATCAAGAGGTGGCCCTCTTTCACCACCTCCAAGCAACACCATTCATCCTCCTCCTCCTCCATGGACCGCCATGTCGACCACCGCCAGCAGGAAGAAGAAGACTCCGATGATCATCACCAGGTGTATGTCGGGAAGTCGCGGCGGCGGTACCTGCTGACGTCGGAGGTGATGTGCCATCCCCTGTTTCAGGAACTGATGCAGAGGTCGGGCGGGTTCGACGGCGACGGCAACGTTGTTGTCAGGAGCGAGGTGGTTCTGTTCGAGCATTTGCTTTGGATGATTAACCAGAATTGCGGCGGCGGCGGAGAGGCGGCGGTATCTGGGCCGATGGAGGATTTGGTCGGATTCTATTGCTGCTGATCGCGGAGGGGAAAAATAATAAGAAAAGGAAAAACAGAGCATTTTGTGTTGTTCTTTTTTCCAATGTAAATTGAGATTAATTAGGAGAAAGGAAAAACAAAGAAAAGAACTTTAATTTCCCTCCCAAATTCTTTTTTGTTTTTGATTTGATTTCTGATTTCTTTGGTCAGATTTGTGTTGTTACAGAATGCTTGGATCTATTTTGTTACATCTCATCATCTTCTTCAAAGTTAATTATATGTCTCTGTTTCGAATTTCGATCCTTTCAATATGTACCGTTGATTCTCAATAACTTTGAAAAGTAAGATTTATAAGTGGAATATTTCATTGTTAGATGTCTAAATGTCCAATGGTATGATTTATTTGGAAGTTTTGAGCCTAATTGGATTGTCAATGAAAGTTAAGTCGAAAGTTTCACTCTTTGCAAATGAATGAACAAGTCTTCCTCATTCATCACCACTATACAACTTGTAAATTACATATCCTTCGAACTCATATACCATGCATGTTGTTCATTCATTGGCTCGATGCGCTTTGTGTTTCCTCTCTCATTCATTACCACTACACAACTTATTCTTCATACCCGCACTCAAAGTTTTAAGTTGGCTATAAGGTACTGGTCGAGTTGGTTTTCGTGATTGAATTTGTTACATGTCCTCGTGGTTGAATTCATTAGACATGTTCATGGACGGTAAGATACATAACAAGATCTAAGATAATGACAAAATGAGTAAAAATATTTGGTTTGAATTTCGAGTCAAAGAATAAGCAAATATAAACTTCACATTTTTGAAAATATTTGTATAAAATTTGATCGCTCTGTAACCAAAAGTTTAGAGCAATGAACTAGGCCGGATTAGGCACCCCAATTTGTGTCTAATGAGGAATGATTATGACATGACTAGCTAAATCATTCTATTACCTCAAATTGTGAAGAAAAAGTGTTCTTAGAGATAAGAGTATGACTTGGATCGAAATTGGAAAATGCCAAATTGGTCCCATTAGCCATTGATGTTGGCCTTATGTTGGTATGTATATATATAGCTGGCATAGCATATATGTTGGTCTACTAATAGTGAATTTTTATTGTTTTGTTTGGTGTCGGATGGATTTGGGGTGCACTGTTTTCTTCGAGTCCAGTACCATAACATATTATGTACAACTTAGATATTTTAAAATTTTGATTAGTGTACTCAGCGAATTCTCAAATTTGTATAAAATTAGAGTTCGTGATAGAAAATGAAGTCGATCAAAATCTATAGTTTTAATTTTAATATTTAAAACTATTCAATAATCCGGAAT
Organism: Linum usitatissimum; assembly: GCA_030674075.2. Classification (NCBI taxonomy): domain Eukaryota; kingdom Viridiplantae; phylum Streptophyta; class Magnoliopsida; order Malpighiales; family Linaceae; genus Linum; species Linum usitatissimum. The sequence continues at coordinate 497,817 of JAUJYP020000926.1, read as the reverse complement.
CCGCCACGTCATGATGTGGTTTGGTTTTATTACCTTAGATGTTTATATAGTAGAGTTGCACAAATTTATGTCTATTTGTTGGGGTTTGCCGGTTGTCACTTGGGTTTGTCTATTAGCCAATAAATCCTTTTCAGTACCATAAAGGCTACACTTGCACAAATCATGATCGGTACAAGAACAATGGACTTGGTACAACTTGTTTTTTCGTATTAATAAGTTTTCTTATGTGGTCCATTTAGGCAAATAATGTTAACAACCCACATTAGTAAAACTGTTGTTTTCTCTACGGTACATCAAGGATCGTTAGGTCGTTTGTTAGCAGTTCGGTGTTTGGTTTGATAAAATTCTATTGTATAATTCGATTCGATTTTAAATGAGTCAAGTTTGAGCCAACGTATGTTAGACTTGATAGGCTCATGAGCTGGCTCGAGCTCGAGCTCGATAACTAACTCGAGTATATATATAACTCGTTAGAAGACTCAATAATACAACATGTGTTTTGCATCTAAACCTATATACAATAAGTTATATGTGATTTGTGATTATACTAATGAAAATGTAAGTGACACATTATTTTGGTTTAAATATTTTAATTGAAAAAAGGTAGAAATTTATAAACTTTAGGATATGATATCGTATTTCTTAGCTTCAAAATCAGTTCAAAATAGACTCATTGGCAGTTTGTAATGACCCAAAGTTTGAGTTGAGCTTTAGTTTGTTTCGTCAAGAATAGTTAACGAGTCAAACTATAATTTTATAACTCGAGTAAGCTCAAGTTCAGCTCAGCTCAATTCATAAACCGCCCTATGCACATGATTGAAATATACATTAGGTTGCATTTAGAGAAAAAAATATTCCATTGAATATTGAAATTGGTAATCTAAGAACTTGATTGTTGACCAATATGATGACATATAACAATGGGGCAAATACCAAATATGAAGTGATGCTGGAGCAAAGCTAGGTCCACTCTTTTTGTTTTGGCCACTACCTAAATATTCCTTTACATACATTCTAAGCTCTCATCACTAAACCCACCAATAAATTAATGCTTTTCAAGGCTGTTATCAATTAAATCTTTAACTTATGCTACATACCGCCAACTATTAAATCAAAATGAATTTGTTGTGAAGCGTAACATTGCCATAGTCAATCATCCTTATAACTTTTAAAAGCGAAAACAAACATAAGGTTAGCCGCGCAGATAAAAAAAAAATTAAGATTAAAAAGTTGTACAAGTCTTCAAACATAAAAAAATATTCAATTTCTGTCTCGACAACCAAAGCGAATGAACACACATTTCTTATAATCCTTTCCATCGATCATCTGTCTATGAAGGAGAGGACGTTTGATTAGATAATTTATAAACATACACAATTTTCCACCAAATTCATTAAAAATATTTGTAAACTAAAGGTGATTTGGTGGTGAGTGATGATGATAAGTGTTATAATATGCCGGTGGTTTTGGTACATATTATTATTATTATTATTATTATTATTATTATTATTATTTTCGCGGGAAACTTCAGCTTTTCCGGGAGACAGACAGAGTATTGATGATGATTAGCAATTAATTTAATCCTTGATTGCTGAGATTAGTTATAACAAAAGTCCTAAGAAAAAACCCATTAATTAATTTACTTAGTTTTTTTATTAATTATCTTTAAAATTCTTCCCCTTTGGAACTATAAAACAAAAAAAAAACAAAGTAACACGACGACAGTTGCTAGAGATGGTTTATATGATGTGACGGTGTCTGTCTCAGCAATCATGAATGCATGCATGAGAAATTGCAGCTATCTGCTTACTTCACAACATACTATCAAAATCTATCTATCGAATAATCAATTAATAATTATACGGTTTGATTTGGGGAGAGCTTATTTCGAGAGACACGGGAGTATGTGTAGGTGCATACATCGCAAGCTAGACATGAACAAAAATGTAACTAATGCTAGAGACTATACATATGTCAAAGGCGTATTCAAAATCGATACATTCACTGAGTTAGATTTAAATCCAAATCTATGTATATAAGTAATCGATTTATAAATATATTTTGTTTTAAAACGAAATACTAATAAGTTGGAATATAAAAAAAATATTTGTTTTGTTGTTTTTAGTTAAAACGAGTTGTTTTTTTTTATAACTGGTAAATGAATGAGTTTTTCTTAAAGGTGGAATGTGTCATATACGATATTTTGTCCCTAACCAAGTAATGGTAAATGAGAGTACTAAACTGAAATTATAATTGATAATGTATCGAGTGTTGAGCCGACACAACAAAGCACTGAGTCAGATCTAAAATTATCCAAAGCTAAACTCAAAATCATAAATATATACTTGAATTTACGAGTGAGAGTATGAAAATCTAATGAATTGGAAGCATTGAAGAACAAGTAGAGATGGGTTGCCTTAATTCTTCGTGTGTTATGAGTTTGAATTTTACTATATATAATGAAAGGTTGTTGTCGGAGTCAGTACTCGTACCAAAAAATAATTGGTACAGAGCACAGCTAGCTACTCACTCACTAAGGTACCCCATTCCACACCTTTGCAGAGATCGACATTATTATATGGGCAATGCATGAGTTGTCATTTGCTTGAGTAGTACACTAAAAGTTCACATTTCATAAGCATCCATTAGTCACCGGAAACCAATGTCGAAGAATGGTTGAGGTTTGCCCGACTTTGGTAAGTAATTATGTGTAAAAATTTTAAGCTAACGAGACGTGAAACAATAATCTCTTGGTCAATGAAAATTCTGATACTATGTACAGAGGCGGAGTCAGAAATTTGGCCAAGGGGTGTCTTTCGTTGTATAAAAAAATCAACTATTTAACAGAAAATCAACTATCAACGAAATGTAAAATTGACATCATGATACTAAAGATTCATACAATATAATTACAAAAGAGTAGTTCAAAGCACACCGCTTAAAACAAACCATGATGTAATTTCACATTGTGAAAGTGTTATCGAACACATTCCTTGTCTCTAGAAATGTAATTTTCTTGATCTTTCAATAATATCTTTTTATCTAATTTTACATTCAAATCAACTTTAGAAAATAACGAATTAAAGACCAAACAAACAACTAGTCAATGGAAAGACCATTCTCTTGAAACCATATAGTGTTGGCTGACGATTATTGTTTAAATTTAAGAGACAAATAACAGACACATTCAAATACAATTAATTGTATACCAATAATATCCAAAAATAGCTTTAGTAGTGATAGTAAATATGTTGATTCCTAAGTGGTTTGAATATTAGTGACCTCTATACATACTAAATAATTTTGCTTCATTTGCCAAGGGGGCTGCATGCAGCCCCCTAATGTTCGCATAGCTCCACCTCTGACTATGCATCACAATAACATGAGTTGTTGGAAGAGACTTGTGATTAGTTTTTATATGGTTGATCCATGATCTTACGTACACATGCATCATATATGTTGGAAATGCAATGTCCAAGAATGATTTGGACTGATGACTAAATTACTTTGGCTAGAACAATTTGTACCATTCGAACAATTCAATGGGTGTTCTTTCACACCAAGTAATTCGAGTTAGACTCTGAATTAACATCCACATTTCTCATGCAATAACAGAGTTAGTGTTTCTTGAAGATATTTCCTAGTCCTTATCCCTCTACTTTTTCACGTTTAGTGAAAGGGGATTGAAGTCTTCCATTGCCAATATATAAGGAAGTTTGAGAGAAAACAGAGGCACAACAAAAACACGAAACACAAAAAAAAAAATTGAGGAGAAGATTATGATTACCTTGGGGAGCTTCCTTAAGCTAATACACCAATAGTCGATGAATTGCTTCAAAGGCGGTGGCCTACTTACCACAATCATTATTAATTTTATGGCTTCTTTACTATAGCTATAATCTAATTTTATTCTGTCCGGTCTTTTCCGAATTTCAGCCTCAATTTTGTAATTGTTTGTTTAGTTTCCAAAATATTCCTGACTTAGTTTCCTAACAATATATACATGGTATGTGAAAAAAGATCTTCATCTTCAACTTCCGCACATCAAATGTTGTGAGATACCTTTTAGAAATAAATTTGTATGTGTTTAGTATTAGGAGTTAGTCAACTCCACGATCTTTATTGTTTCCCGAATCTCTCATTTTGTTAGTTCCAATCTCTCCACTTCCTCCTTTCTCTATGCTTATGTTATCATCAACATGTATAAAGCTGTACCCATCTATCTCAATAATGAATCAAGTAAATTCCTTCTATTTCTCTTCAATCTAATATGGTATCAAGAGCTATCTAAATCTTCCAACAAAGTCCTCACACTAAAAGTTTCTTTTCCTCCTCCTTTCTCTTCTTCTTCTTCCAACATCATCATGACTAGAGACAGTTCTCTTTCTCCTCCTCCTCCTCCTCCTACGGGTATTCTTGTCCCTTCCACTGGTGCTGTTGACAATTCTCCTCCTCTCATCTCCTTCAATGTTGGATCTCAGTTCACTGTTCGGCTTAATGGCAACAACTACTCCTCTTGGAAATTGTAGTTTACATCTCTTCTATACGGCTCTGTTTCACATTGATGGCACTGGCGTTGCCCCTACCGATACCACCTCTGTTTCTTATCTCTGATGGGCTCGTCAAGACCATTTCATCTTTCATGCCATCCTTGCCTCGATCGGCGAAGCCATCATGCCGCACATTGATGCCGCCATTACCGCTCGAGTTGCTTGGATTATTCTCGAACGGATGTATGCTCCGAAGTCTCAGTCTCGGATCATGGGTTTCAAGGATCGGCTCTCTACTTTCTCTCGCGGAAGTCTGTCTCTTCCAGCCTACCTCTCTCAAATCAAACTGCTTGCAGGAGAACTAGCGCTTGCTGGCGCTCCAGTCAACGATATGGATCTCATTTTGCATACACTAAATGGTATTGGTTCTGATTTTTAAGAAATTGCAGTGGTTGTTCGTGCAAGGGACACCCTTCCTTCTTTTGATGAGTTGTAGGACAAGCTCATTGGGTATGATGATTTCCTTCAACGATCTGCTCATCTCCCTCAATCTCCTCTTGCTCACGCGGTGGCTCGGCAGCCTCGTCACCATCAAATTTTTCGTTCTTCCCAGCGGGCACGTGGGCCTCGTCCCTTCCCAATTGGGCCTGGTCCTCTCTTGCCAACTCCCGGTCCACGCCCCTGGCTCCTCCGCAGCCATGGACTCCTCTCCTCTTGCTAAGACTGTCTGCCAATATTGCCAACAAACCGGTCATACGGCCCATCGATGCTTCTTTCTCTTCCCGGAGCTGCGATCTGCTGCACCTCAAGCCCAACTGACTGTTGGCACCTCCTCCGCTGGTTCTCCACCTTCCTGGCTTCTTGACTCCGGCGCGAGTCATCATGTTAATGCTGATTTTACCAACCTCGACTTTATGGAGAAATATGACAGCTCTGACACAATAGCCATCGACAACGGTACATGTTTGCCTATTTCTCACACTGGTCAACTCAATTTTTATTCCCCTTCCCACACCTTTTCCCTTACCAATGTTCTTTGATCACCCTCCATCACTCAAAATCTCATCTCGCTCTCACAATTATGTGCTACTAATTGGGTATCTGTTGAAAATTTCCCCACTTCCTTTCTCACAATTATGTGCCCACGGGACAGCTTCTTCTTCGAGGCCGCGCGCATAATGGTGTCTACCTTTTTCCAGCTTTCCTCTCCAAAAAATTGCAGCCTCGTGCTTTCGTTGGTGTCAAGACTTCCAGAGATATCTGGCACCACCGGTTGGGTCACCCGGATTCACCAGTCCTCCGTTACATTCTCACCACACATTCTCTTCTTGTTGTTTCTACTTCTTTGTCCACTTATCAAGCTTGTCGTTGCAGCAAAAGTCACCGGCTCCCTTTTTTATTCCACTCTTTCTAGCACTAAGCCTCTTGAACTTTTTTACTCTGATGTCTAGGGTCTGGCTCCAATTGTTTCAGTTGACAATTTTTGATATTCTGTCATTTTTGTAGATTATTATACTCGTTTTATATGGTTGTATCCTCTCAAATGCAAGTCCGATCTGTTTGATGTTTTTCCTTCTTTCAAATCCCTTGTTGAGAATCAATTTCAGACTTCCATTGTTACCCTTTTCTCCGATCGCGGTGGTGAGTACGACAAACTCAACTCCTTCCTCTCTACACACGGCATCACTCATCTCACAACCCCTCCTCACACGCTGCAACACAACGGCCTTTCCAAACGTCGTCACTGTCACATTGTTGAGATCGGTTTGTCTCTCCTCTCTCATGCCTATATGGAACCAAGCTTTCTACGGCTTTTAACCCTGTTTGCATAGGCTCGTGCACCAATTTACGTTCAATAATCCCAGGGGTTTTCACTTCGACACGTCTTCGCTCGTGATCGCTTAGAGCTCCTCTTCCATCAATAGGTACTCCCAACGCGTCGACCACACGCCTAGCATAGCCTTTCCACAAACAGCTTCTTTAATGGTGATTCCCTCGGCTTAGCCCGTGTAAACCTCTTAGGCAAGAACGGTCTTCTTTCATGTTTTTTACATGCCACTTACTTCCTTACAGGGAAATACTATTTGCAGAAGCAACGGAGGAGGATGCCGAGAAGACAGAAGACATTCCAAGCTTTTCAAATTGTGAGTACGACACCTGTAATTTATTGGACCTATGCTTTTCGCGCTGTTATTTACCTCATTAATTGTCTTCCCACCCAGGTGCTATCTCACAACTCTCCTCATCTACATCTTCATTGTGTGCCTCCCAATTATCAAAAGCTATGTGCCTTTGGTTGCCTTTGTTTTCCCTATCTTCGCCCTTATTCTCATCACAAACTTGACCCACGCTCTCGTCCTTGTGTTTTTCTCGGATACAACTCTACTCAAAGTGCTTATCTTTGCCTTGATCCTCACTCGGGTCGGGTCTATCATTCTCGTCATGTATCTTTCGATGAACGGTTGTTCACATTCACTTCATTCACTCTGCAGCCTGCTGCTCTTACCTCGTGGCAGGCCTCCTTGTCTGTTGACCCGCCTTTTGTCCTTGTCCCATATCCGACTCCTCCACCTCTATCCCTTCAACCTCCATCCAGCCCGCTTTCTAACCCTAGCTCACTCTCCTCCACTCCTCTCTCTAATTCATCATCTTCCTCAGCTCCCAATTCTGGCCCGTCTCCACCCGCCGCCCCTCTCAGTCCTCCCACTCCTCCTCCATCGAATGTGCAGCAGCCTCCACCTCCACGAAAGATTGTTATTCGATCTCATAATAACATCTTCAAACCCCAAACGCCTATTCACAGCTACCAAACACCCGTCCTCCTCTGATATTGAACCGACCAATGTGAAAATGGTTCTCATCGATCCTCGTTGGCGTCAGGCCATGATAGAGGAGCTACAAGCCTTGTATGCTAATCAGACGTGGTCCATAACCCCACGCCCGTCGAATGTTAATGTTGTTGGTTGTAGGTGGGTTTTCCGTGTCAAACACAATGTAAACGGAGCAGTGGCTCGGTTCAAGGCATGATTGGTGGCGAAGGGTTTTCATCAACGACATGGGGTCGATTATCAGGCGACCTATAGCCCAGTTGTCAAACCTGCTACCATTTGTGTCATTCTCAGTATTGCTATTTCTCCGGGCTGGTCGATTCGAAAGCTTGACATAAACAATGCTTTTCTCAACGGCCTTCTTGAGGAGGAAGTCAACATGATGCAGCCTCCTGGTTTCATTGACTCCGACCAGCCAACCTCAGTTTTCGTCTACACCGATCTCTCTACAGTCTCAAGCAGGCGCCCCGCGCCTGGCACAAAGCTCATCGCGGCTTTCTCCTTCATTATGGTTTCACAGAGTCCAAGTTTGATGTCTCTCTGTTCCTGTTCCAACAGCAAGGGGTCACAATTTATGTCTTGGTCTATGTCGATGATATTGTCGTCATGGGTTCATCAGCACCTCACATTCAACGGTTCATTGATTGCCTTTCTGCTCGTTTTTCACTAAAAGATTTGGGTGATCTAATTTATTTTCTCGGCCTGGAGTTTGTTAGAGATCCGGGGGGAGCTCATCTCACTCAACGGCCTGATCTCTTGGACCGTGTTGCGATGCTCGAAGCCAAACCAGTGTCTACACCGTTTTCCACCACAGTTGTTGTTCACCTTGACGACGGCTCGGCCAGTATTGATGCCACAGCCTATCAGAGCATTCTTGGTGGTCTCCAGTATCTCTCCTTCACCCGCCCCGACATCAGTTTTGCGGTAAATCGTCTATCCCAGTTTATGCATCGCCCAACTTAGCTCCACTGGAACTCCTTCAAACGGGTGCTCCGATATCTCAAGGGCACCATGAACCATGGCATCACCTTCTCTGCTGATTCATCTCTGCATCTCAGTGCCTTCTCTGATGCGGATTGGGCGGGGAACCTCGATGCCCGCTCATCCACAACGGCATATCTCGTCTACTTGGGGTCTACTCCAGTGTCATGGGGATCGAAGAAGCAAAAAACCATAGCTCTCAACTCTACTGAAGCTGGAATATAAAGCCATTGTAGCAGCTGCTGCAGAGCTTGCGTGGCACAACTCCCTTCTATCTGAACTACACATTGTCTCCACCACAGCTCCAATTTTGTTATGTGATAATCTTGGGCTACCTATCTCAGCTCCAACCCAGTTTTCCACTCTCGAATGAAGCATGTGACCATTGATTTCCATTTTGTCTGTGATTGTGTGGAACGCAAACAGCTTGAGGTCCGTCATCTTCCGTCTGCTACGCTGCTTGCCGATCTTCTCACAAAACCTCTTGCAAAGACGCGTTTTCAGCTGCTATGTTCCAAGATTGGTGTCTCCACTAGTGACTCTATCTTGCAGAGGGCGTATTAGGAGTTAGTCAACTCCATGATCTTTATTGTTCCCCGAATCTCTCATTCAGTTAGTTCCAATCTCTCCACTTCTTCCATTCTCTCTGCTTCTATTATCATCAACATATATAAAGCTGTACCCATCTATCTCAATAATAAATCAAGTAATTCCTTCTATTTCTCTTCAATTTAAAACTTAGACCAAAGCAGAAAATATCATATACAAAACTTTCTCGTTTTTTCTCTCCCAAATGTCTCAACCATTCTGGACAACTATTATTTCTTTGGAGGTAGCATCGTAGCGTTCATCACGAGGTATATGAATATTAATCCTTACTAAAATTAATGACATTGTCATCACTATCAAAATCCGAGTCATAGCCGGCTTGGATATGGTTACACGCCCAAAGAACCGAATTCGAAAATTGAATGAGTCGAGTTATCTCAACGATTCCGCTCTCAATTCGGGTATACAACTCGAGTCGACAAAAATTCGGTTTCCGAGAAGGTTTGATTATACAATGTTGTATTTTGTTTCATTAGTAATATAATTAATGCATATAATGTTGGTCTTTGTAATGTCGATTAGCAAAGCTACATGTGTTGATGTGTGTACAAATAATACAAATAGCCAAGGCTAAGTCTTGTTTCCTCCTCGTGATCAAATCTTCTTGGGGATCGGTGGAGATCCTGGAATCAAACCGGCCGGCCACCTGCAGCATCATTATTTTGGAGAATCGAATCGAATGGGCACATATATATCTTGGGTTTTGTGCTATTATTTATATATAGATCGATTTTGAAATTTTGAGAATCCAGCAAATAAATTATTGCTCACTGAAAAACAAGACTACATTCATTCATAGAGCCAGTTCTGGCCAACCTATCTCTTTGCCTCACTACTCGAATAGTGGTTCGATCTGGAGAATTGAATGTACCTGTTTTGCTTGATCGGGGTCCATACAATGTGCGTCCCGCAAAGTGCGTAAGCAAGACGATGGTGAAGTGTAACAACAATCTGTCTTTGATCGATGTTGTGAACTTGTGATAATGTATGATATTGAAAAGTCACTCCTCTGACATATATATACTCGCACGAGTTTGCTCATGGATCCCCTTTTTTATTTTTTGTATGAGTTCGGGGAATATAAGTATTAATTAGCTCATTCGAATAACACACTTAATAGGATATTATAGTTTCTAATTCTCCCTCCCGAACCACCACATCCATTATTGTAATGTCTGAACAGAACAATTTTGGTGAAGTGGTTCAGGTAATAATATCATTATGTGCTAGTGATTTAGAGATATTTGGTTCAAACTCAGTGGTACTCCACAAGCAACACCATATATGATATTTATATTCATTTTTTATGGACCTTAGTATCTAATTTATTGGCCGATTAATCTAATAAAAAATAGTCCTGAAGTTAATGTTTTACTCCTCTTTTAATATTACGTAGGTTGAATTTTCATTTATTTTTTTAAATGTAACCTTTTATTTCTTTTAAAGTCTCATCTGAAAAAGTAGCCATTAACGAGCCCTGCCCATAACAGCCACCGTACAAAACCCCCAAGTATGGGCCTTTGGAAAATCAAGACTTGGGCTCACACAAAATCTAGAAGGGCCCGTTCGTAGTCTGGAAATGTGGGTAGTATTCATGGGCCTGCAAGGAATTCTGCAATCTATAATGGAGACTTACGAGTTACGAGCACCCTAACGAAAGTCAAGTTGCACTTGCACGTGCATTCTTTGAGACATGTCTTTTTTTTTTCTTAGGATTGCAAAGACATGTCCTCTTTTTCTTAGTAGTTCAAAGACATGTTATAAAAGACATTAACTTTGCACGATTATCAAACACATGTCCATGTTAATGTCATAATTAGTAGAAGAACAACGTCGGTCGCTCACTATCTCAGAGCAAACATCATGACATCCACTCCATAAGTGATTATGGTTTTTAAGAGATTACCACCTTTATTTTGGTGGGTTGATCACATAATAACCTGTTCGATTATTCTCAATATTAATTATAATAAAAATTTGTTATATTATGACAAAACTCCTTATTCCAAATCAAGAGAAACCAATCATGAATGACAAAATAAATGTGGCATGAAGAGCCATCAATTAATACCTATTTTTGTTAATTAATTAACAAAAATTAGTTGATTATCATTCACATAAACTTGAATTTAAGGTACAAAAGAAGAACAAACATCATTCATGAAAAAGATTCCAAATTAGGGAAAGTAGTCCCGAGGAAAATTGGAAGGAAATTGAAGAAGAAAAAAGAATTCCTCCTTCAACCCCTCTTATTATCCTTTAACTCATCTCTAATTTTTTTTATCGGATGTTAATTCGTATTAATAAATTATTTTTATTGTTTTAATTAGTTTAGAAGAAGAAGGTATTGTGTGTAAAATTTGATAATTAATGGGGTTTCTGCATAAGCTATGGGACGAAACATTGGCTGGCCCCACACCGGATGCTGGGTTGGGGAAGCTACGAAAGTATGAATCCTTCTCCTCCTCTGCCAACGCCTTATTAACTACTTCACCACCGCCCCTATCGTCGACGACTGCAGTTATAGGTAGCGGAGGTGCTCCTCTGACGATCACAAGAACTATTACAATCGTAAGGAGCAATAAGAGAATTCGTTGCAATTCGACTAATTGCATGGAGTCTCCTAATTGTAATTCTCCAATGGCGATTGATTCCCCTACACCGTCCACTCCTGGAACCCCTCCGGCTTGTAAGTATGATCATTTTGCATTTCATTATTTTTAATTAAAAATTTAAACGAGGATTGAGCTCATTTTTTAGAAATAAATGAATATTGTGTAGTTGATCAAACACCTCGTGGGTGGGGAAGGAAGAAGAAGATATAAATTAAGAAAAACTGCGAGAAGGGCATCTTCTTCTTCTTTGTTGCGATCCTCGTACTCTTAATTACGCTCGAATTATTTGCCGTGAATATTGTATAATTGTGTATCGATTGTTATTGTATATGTGTTGATGATTGAAATATTGTGTTTTATTCTCGTATTATTATCCATTTCTTTGTTGTTCTAAATGCATGATATTGAAATACACAATATAACAATTTGGTGTTTACCTCATCATCAAAACAGGTATTCCACCGCCATACAGAACAACTCACCTTTGAAATAGTGCAAATTTGTGATTGCTTGAAAGGTGTATAAGACGAAGTCTTTCCCACTAAAATCAATTCGATCTAAATTCAAATTTCAATCGAAATTAGGTGGAATTTCAATCTCAAATCTCAGTGATTGTGCAACATATTAGATGCATTCTGCCCCTAAAATCTTATATAATTTATCTCATCACTTTATACATCATGAAAACATTTCACATGTAATTCCACTCGCTATTGAATTGGGTCCAATTTCGGCACGGAAAACAACAACAAAGTGAATCCAATTGGGATTCGGGATACCTATTTTGGTTTGGAGAATTGATAATCTTTGGTCGTAGTCTTCCACAATCCACCAATTAGAGTTAATTGAACAATTTGTCCTCATAATTATCCCAGATTTAAACATTGAAAGTCCGGTACCGGACGGAGTTACGTTTGCCACTTGGCAATTATCGGTAATAAACGGTGGCCGACCCTCATACCCTTCTCCGTCAAAATCTATCTCCGGTGACGGAATTTCCCGTCCCCTCCAATCAAATCCCTCCACGTCGCACCCCCTTCCGTCACCGACCACCGACGGTTTCCCCCCTTTCGTCAACCGATTAGAATAAATAATATCCTTTCTTCTTCTTCTTCTTCTTCTCTCTCTCCCGCTCTCGAATACTCAGATCTGAAAACCAGGCCCTCCGATTCTCCCCCACAAAGATGGACGACGACGCCGGCGACGACGAGATCCAGTCCCCCCGCTCCCCCTCGCCCTACAACGGAAGAATCTCCGTCACAGTCGCAGCCGCAGCTCCTCCTGTTTCCCCGCCGCAACGCGAGCCCAGCCCCTCCGCCGCCTACCACGTCCTTGCCCTAGCCGCCGTCCCCAAGACGGCGAACAACGGCAGAGAGGATTGCTGGAGCGAGGCAGCTACGGCGGTGCTGATCGACGCCTGGGCGGAGCGGTACGTCGAGCTGAGCAGAGGGATTCTGAAGCAGCACCACTGGAAAGAAGTCGCTGATGTCGTCAGCAGCCGCGAAGACTACATCAAGCCCCCCAAGACCGACATCCAGTGTAAGAACCGGATCGATACGGTGAAGAAGAAGTACAAATCGGAGAAGGCGAAGATCGACGCCGGCGGTGGCCCTAGTTTGTGGCCGTTCTACCATCGGATTGAGCAGCTGATTGGCCTGAACCCTACCCCGACGGCGACGAAACCGTCGAGGAAGCCTGCAACCAAGACTCCTGTATCCGGATCTGCCAGAGTTCCCACCGGAATCCCTGTCGGTAAGCGGAGCAGTTCTCAGAGGCGGCAGCAACCGTATCAGTTCGGAAATCTGCAGAGTAATCGGATGAACAACGGAAGGCAGAAGGTCAGGAAAAGAGGCGCGGCGGCGATGTTGATGGATTCATCATCGGAAGAGGAGGAGGAGGAAGAGGAAGAGGAGGAGGAGGAAGAAGAAGAAGAGGAAACGGTGTCGTTTCGCAATTACGATTATAGTTTTCCGGCGGCGAGTAAGAAGAGGAAGATGGAGCAGAATGGAGAAGTGAAAAAGGAGGAAGGAGGAGGAGGATGGGGGGATTCGATTCGGATGCTGACGGTGTCAATAGTGAAGCTAGGGGAAGCTTACGAGCAGACGGAGAAGAAGAAGCTGGAGCAGGTGGTGGAGATGGAGAAGACGAGGATGAAGTTTATGCAGGAGCTGGAGTTACAGAGGATGCAGTTCTTCATGAAGACCCAGATGGAGATTTCCCAGATCAAGAGCAGAAGAATAAGAAGGCAATCTCCATCACCACCAGCAGCTGCTGCTGGTGGTGGTGGAATTGGGATCGTTGCGGCAGCAGCCATCGCCGCCGCTTCTTCCAATCATGGTGATAGTGATGATGAACTGAAGGAGGAGTTGAGTGAGTGAGTGAGTGAGTGAATGAATGAAACAGGGCAAGTAGGGGGGGGGGGGGGGGGGGGTCCGTAGACTTTGTAGTGGGGTTTTTAGAAACTTAGCTTGGATGTGATGATTAATGATTTCCATTGTTGAATCTGATGATTGTGATTGTAAGTTGCAGGATAAGTTGGTAGAGAGCTCTCTTCTGGTTCTGGAGGAGTGTATGTATAATGTAACTGTGTAACATCAAACTGAATACCCCTGATCAATCCATGGAGTCGTTGATTAACTTTTTTTGAATTTCTTTCTTGGTTGTTTGTTCATGATTGTTGGTGTTGGGATCAGTACTGCGTTCTGGTTTGAATGTTCTACAGTGACTGTTCATGGTGGGCGTTGTGTTCAAGAACAGAGTACAGGTCTGCAGATTGCCAAATATGGATCTATAATGTCTCTTTAATGGTGTCTGGTCCACTGAAAAGTATGATTTCAGAGTTCTGAACACCATACGAGTCAGTTAATTCAAATTCAATGAGATCTCAATGATGAAGATTGAGTCTTTTATGAGAAGCCTAGCGATTGAATGGTCAAATTTTCTAGGGCAGTGAAGAAGACTAACTCCAGCTCTGTGTAACAACTAAAAAGTGAAAGATTATTTCGGAATATGACACGTTTTAACCTTTTTCGAAAATTGATGAACTATACCAATTGGCTAAATTAAGGGTTTCAAAGTATTAACCCTTAAATGAGTGTTCTTTTATTGTAATTGTTCTAAATTTGAGTAGGGCCGTTGACCAACTAAGCTATTTGAGAGTAGTTCCGTGTTTGGTTTGGATAAAATTCGTTTGTGATTAGTTAAATTTTAAACAGGTTAAATTTGAGTCAGTGTATGTTCGACTCAATCGGCTCACGATCTTGGTTTTTAACTTGACTTGTCGATGTTTGTAGCGTATAACCTTCAATTCAACTCAAAAAATTAGATTCTCATCATGGGGTTTAATGAATGAAGTTTGAGTTGAGCTCGCATTTGGCTCGTAAATGATAGTTAACGAATCAGACACGAGCTCGTTACAAGCAAAAAGTTTCTAACTCGGCTCAAAACAACAAGTCAAGCTTGAGCATGGTAAAGTTGGCTCGACTTAATTTGTGAATAACCCTAATTATGAGTACTTCAAAGCTCAAGCTTTGCGTAACTCATAAATTATCTATAATTGATTTAGTTATACACTAAAATATCTTTTTTCTAGACAACTTCACCAATATGAGCTCATTGGTATTTTAAATAATTCACATCACTCATCAATCATTCCGGCCTATCTCATTAGTCTATAAAACACACATTTGAAAACGGAAAACAGTTCACACCATTCATCAAACTTTCTAAAACCTCATACAACAAACAAACGACCATATATTCTTCAAACTCTTCATCAGTTTGTCGAATATTGTCCAATCATTTAAAGGCGGCTACACGACATGCATTACATCATCGACGAACCCTTTTAACAGTAGTCACATCGACAAACCCTTTTAACAGTAGCCAAACCGGATTGTATGATAAAGCTGTCCATCCACACTCGATGGTTACTAACTCAAAGTAAACCCGATCAAAATTTTTAAAAATTCTTACAATTTCGAAATACCAACCAGTCATCTATATATCTTTACCCAAATCCACCAACCCATCCCAAAGAAATATGTATGATAGATGGGGATGGAAGGGTAATTTGGTTAGTAGATTTTGTTAAACAAAAGATTTTCAAAACACAGAGGACGAATTTTGTCTCAACTAATATATGAAAAAGGAAGATGCCAAACGAAGCAACAACACATCAAAACGCAAGCAAACAACACTCAAAACGCACACGACATGCGCAACAAACACCGATACAGACTACAGAGTGTCCAAATCAGCGCAAAATCCAAACGCTTTCCCCCCTCTCCTTTTTTCTTCTTTCTCCCATTCCAGTGTGAGTTGAGCTCTGTACTGCTACTGGAGCAAAAGAAGAGAGATTTTGAAACGAAATCCAGTAGCTCAACTAACCCCCATCTTCCAAAGATCTCTTCTTCACCGTTTGACCTGCATTTCCCATTTCCACAATTTTGGATTTAGTAAGCTCTCTCTTCACCCACCGCACTTTACTTTACTTTTGCATCCATTTACATTCAAATTTGTTTCCCCTTTTTCCTCAGCTAAGTATGGTTTGTTCTTGTCTCTGATGGGTTTTTGTTTCTGTTAGCTCGGCATTTGGAATTTGCTGGTATCTGGGGGGTGATTTTACTATTTTAGCAGCTTCGCATTTGCTTTTTTTGAGTTCTCCGTGCTTGAGAGCTTTTAGGTTTTTTTTTCTCTTCCGATCAATCAGATCTGGGGGTTATGCTTCTTTCTTTTTGGTTTGGAGTTTAATTGGTAGGGTTTAGATCCATCCTCCTGTGGATTTTGATGAGCTTTTTCTTCTCCAGGTTCAAACCATCGCCTGATTTTGCCAAGTTTAGGCATATTTCTTTTGTGTTGCAATGTGGATATCTAGATGGCTGATTCCCTCTTGCATTCAATTGATATTTGAATTTCTGCAGAAAGACAAGTGGTTGGACTGTTACAACCTTATTGTCTATTGAGCTGGAAGATCTGCAGAGACTGTATGCAGGATTGAATATGCGTATGATTGGATAAAGAAAACCCAAAACAGTGTTTTTAGAAGCTTCATAGAAGGGGGAAATGAAGCCTGATACATCTCTTGACTATGCTGTTTTTCAACTGTCACCAAAGCACTCACGGTTGGGCATTACTTACTTACTTCATGGTTGTTTCTTCTTCTGATGTCTTGTTTATGGGAGTGTGGTTTCTTATCAACTTGTTTGGTTTTGCAGGTGTGAGCTTTTTGTTTCAAGGAATGGGATTACGGAGAAGCTTGCTTCAGGATTGGTCAAGCCATTTGTTACTCATTTGAAGGTTGCAGAACAGCAGGTTGTAGAGGCGTTTAATTCGATCAAGCTTGAAGTTGGGAAACGTAGAAATGCTGAGACTTGGTTCACAAAAGGGACGCTAGAGAGGTTTTGTGTTGAAATGATTTGTTTGTTATGGTATAGTAAATGGTTCTCTTGTTTTGATTCAGATTCTGATGTTATTTGTGTTTTCTTGTTCGTTAGGTTTGTGCGTTTTGTTAGTACGCCTGAGGTGCTGGAGATGGTGAACAAATTTGATGCTGAGATGTCACAGTTAGAAGAAGCTCGGAAAATATACTCTCAGGTGAGAACTGCAAATTGGTCTTTCAGATTGTGTTTTTGTAAAGGTAACATGGCATTTTTACTGATTTAGTACCGACTCATTTAGGGGGATGGAGGCCAGGTCTCTAGTCCAGGTGTGTACCTTACTCCTCCTTTTCTTGACATTTAATTCTATTAGTATCATGTTGACTTTGTTTCGAAGGATAGCAAAAATGAAATAATTTTCCTATGAGTTAGGTAAATTCTTGTTGAAGTAATGCTTGGAATGCAATATGTTTTGGTGATCTAGAAACTTGCCATTTTCAATTATACATGAACATGTTGCTGCATTTAGTAAAGAGTCTCGTTTAGGTTTAATATGGTCTGATCTGGATTAAAGCCTTTGTTTAATATGGTCTGATCTGGATTAAAGCCTTTATTTATACGCAGTTATTGGAGTAGGTATGGTTATTCCCTCCCCTGGAAGTTAGAGGGTCGTTTAAAATTGTCCCCTTTATGGTATGATGATTGTAAAGAGAGGATCTTCGTAGTGTCTCATGATTTTGACTTAAAGCTCATTCATAAACATACAACACTCTGAATAAGTTGGATCAGGAAATGGGCTGACACCCTAAATGTTGGACGGAAATGGTAGAGATCCAGCAAGATGTGTTTCATAATATCTGTTTGAAGTAGCATATGCTATAGATTTTAAGAACTCGAGCTATACGTTGGTTGCTTTGCTTGATTGTTTACTTCTGATGGGTAATTAACAATATTTGAAGTGCTGAAAGCAGGCCAGCCCCCTTAAGTGGCTCTGCAGAGGTTTTTGTGAAAGGCAAAAGAATAGCAGCAAAGGTTAATTTAGCCATGTGGAACTTTGTTGTGAGGACGAATCAGCTGCCCTGTTAGCCATCTAATAGTTTTCTCAGTGACTAATAATTCAACACTCCTGCCGTCAAGTTTGGCGTGTAAAGTCCTTTATACTCATGCACAATGGAGAAAAAAAGAAGATTAGTAGTCCATATTGTGACAATAATTGATGTTTTGACCTTGACTTTAATGAGTTTTTCATGATCATGTGCAATACATAACTAAGAAATAAACTGAGACTCAGTCTAACCTGTCTCTCACATGTTCAAAACTTTACCTTGGCACAGTAGGCATCTGAATTTACATTGATCTATGTTCTTGAACTTTGATGTTCGGCTTTGTATTGCTTACCATCTTTTTCGATAAACTGTCCAGGTGAGGATGGTACAGAGAGTTTCGGAGGAGCTGATGCAACAAAGTAAGGCTCCCGGTCCCCATTTTCTGTATTCTATCCTAACGTGCTTTAGTCGATTCTAGAGTAGGTAATTTCTTGGGAATAAAAAGCCATGCATTTTCAAGATTTATGCTGAATATAATGTGGTGCATGTAATCGACTGTAGTCATAGTAGTCTAATTTGTCTCTGTTCCTTTTGTAGTTCTCTAATGCTCAAATTTTCAGGAAAGAGCTTCTGAGGGCAATAGACGTTCGACTGAGTGCGGTTAGGCAGGATTTATTTACCGCATTCTCCCGTGCTTCAGCTGCTGGTTTCAACCCTGAAACTGTCTTAGAACTCCAGCTCTTTTCAGATTGCTTTGGTGCCTATCGTCTTAAGTAAGTACTTTGATGACTCTTTGTAACATGACTGGGTCATGCACATATCTTCCTTTTCTGGGTCATAGTTTACTTCCTTTTCAAACTTTACATGAACTCGGGTTGAGTATATATGTAAGTCAGATAATTTAGAAAGGTGTTCCAAAGTTCTCAACTCGTCAAGTTCCATTCTTTAACAAAAAAAAGAACTCGTCAAGCTTCTTGTTTTTTTTTCTGCAAAATTAATATGTCAAGTAAGAACAAATTAGATTGTTTCAAAGTATTATTGTCATCTTACTATTAAGCTATCTACGTAGTGATATCTCACAACTCACTCTTTGAATGCCTAACCTTCAGTATAATATATACACGAAGTTTGGAGGTTTGGGCCAATGGGGCTGGATCAAGCGGTTTGGAGTTTGTGATGAATTGGGGCTTGGTTTTGTCTTGGATCTGTGAATTCACTTGTACCTCATTCGAGCTTTGTTTGATATATGATGGAGTGGTTTCCAGGATTAAGCCCTCTTATCCTTGCAACCACTTCGCCTTGTTCTTTTAGTTTGATCAGACTGGTCATCTTTCTTCAAATGGTGCTAAATGGAAAATGTCAAATGCCCATGTAAATAACTATTTTTGTTTGATTAAATTGCTATATTCTCAAAATCATCAGTTGCTATTAGTTAGATTTAATGTCTTGTTTTCCACTGTCCTGCTTTGTATTGGTGAGAGGTTTATTATTAATTACTGGTCTAATTCTCTTTGGTTCAAGAGTCCAATCTCACTGCACTTGCCACCACCTTTTTTCAATATTTGATTTATCTATTTCCCTAACCCTTAAAATAATCGTCTGTCTTTGTCACTATCTACTACTTCCCTTTTCTTTTCTCTTCCTCTGATGTTAAAATCTTTTTTTGTTGCGTGCTGTGTGTCTAAAGTGAGGCTTGTATCAAGTTCCTCTCACTGTGCCAGAGACGAGTAGATTTGACCAATCAATTAAAGCCATGTGTCGAGGATCAAGCAGTTCGCCAATCATGGGAATCTGACATGTCAATTGACGATCCCATTGAAGGCACAAGTGGGTCCCAATTCCATGATGGCAGGCCCCACCAACCCTCATTCCAAGGCAAAAAGCACCATGGAAGCCAAGAAGAAGGAAACTTGGCAACTACTGCCCAAAACCAAACCAGACAACAGGAGTCTTCCTCTATTAAGGAAGAGGAGAAGAAGGAAGGAGCTGTTGCTGAGTCATCACCGGGACAACCGAGCCAACCTTCTCGGAGGCTCAGTGTTCAGGACAGAATCAATATGTTCGAGACAAAGCAGAAGGAGAATTCTGGTGGCAAGCCAATAGTCGTTGGCAAATCTGCTGAGTTGAGGAGATTGCCTTCTGATGTGTCTTCAGCAGAGAAGGCTGTGTTGAGGAGATGGAGTGGGGCTAGTGATATGAGCATAGATTTAGGAAATGAGAAAAAGGACAGCAATAAAACAGATAGCCCATCATGCACACCATCATCATCCTCTGCATCGCAAGCCAAGGGTAACGTCTTTCCAGTTTCGTCAGATAATAGCAGCAGCCAGAAGAACCTACATGATCCGGCCAATTTGGGGGAGGCCGATTCTAGGGCTGTTTCTGGGATGCAAGATCAAGATAAGACGCCTAACTTGCAGACTCATATTGGGGATATATCTGGTAGGGTTCCAAACCGCGAATTTGGAAACAGAGTTGAACAGATTGGGGCAAGGGATCATATGGCAAATCAGTCACAGGTAAGGAGTCATAGTAGATCTCTTTCGGGGCAGTTTGAAAGTGGTTCAGGAGGCAACACGAAGAACATGCTACATAAAGAGTCTGGAAATGATCAGTCTTCTTCTCAGCGACAGTGGGGATCATTGAATAGTGAAGGTGAGCAAGGTAGGAAGAACATTATTTCAATTTCTGGGAGGGATTCGACGAAGGTGGAAAATGTTGAAGATGTGAAGATACAAAAACCAGTTTCTAGTGGGGCAGAACAGATGAATAAACCGGACACGAAAGATGAGAGGGCTATTCCTTATAGAAGCAACAAACAAGTTCCATATAGTAAAAGGATTTCAGATTCTCAGGAGGGTCACGTTACTGCACAACAACCATCATCCGTGGAGCAATTTCAAAGGGTAAGCCAGTCGAAAGGAAATCAGGAGCTGAACGATGAGCTGAGAATGAAAGCAAATGAGCTAGAAATGCTTTTTGCAGAACACAAACTTCGTGCCCCTGGTGATCAATCAAGCTTAAATAGGAGAAACAAGCCGATAGAAATTCAGGTTGGAGAGGCAGCAAGCTCTTCTCAGAAGAAACCAGCAGCAGTGGATACTCCTACCTTGAAATCTGATATCAATAAGGTGGAGCTTGGAACAAGTGAAGATATTGGTGCATTAGAGTTCAACACTCCTCCACCGACAAAGATGGTAGATGAACATGATGATGGAAGCTCATTGAGAAGGACCGTCTCTGAAGTCAGTTATTCGGATGATTCTAGAGGAAAATTCTACGGACAGTACATGCTGAAGAGAGATGCAAAACTAAGAAAAGAATGGGGTACAAAAAGAGCAGAGAAGGAAGCTAAGTTGAAGGCCATGCAGGATAGCATTGATCGAAGCAGAGCTGAGATGAAAGCTAAATTCTCGGCATCTGCAGATAAGCAGGGTTCAGGTGCTCACCGAAGAACAGAGAAACTGAGATCATCCACTGTTCATTTGAGCTTGAAGAAACAGCAGGTATGAACCTGTCTTTTCATTTGCGGGGTGGAAAGAAGTACTAGCTGAAAACTGTTAATACATGTCAATCTTTCTTGTATTCACTGAATGGGGTTCAATTTTTTTACAGCTTCCTGTTGATATAATTCGGAGTGGAGACGGCGATTATCTTCCTGAACATTCAGAAAAGTGTTGTGAACAAGACAAATCATTTAGCCAGGCAGTTGATGGTGAATCGAGGACTTCTCAGAACAAAAAGTTCACTCCGAACAGAAATGTATCTTCATCAACTCCTCGTACTGCAGCAGCACCAGTCCAACGGTCAGCGGGGAAAAGTTCCAACCCAAGCTCTGGAAGAAGAAGAGCACAACCCGAAAATCCTCTTGCACAATCAGTTCCAAACTTCTCCCAGTTCAGGAATGAGAATGCAAAGCCTATTCCTGGAGTTGGCAAGACAGCCAACCGGTCTCAGGTTCGATTGTACTCTCGTAACAAGAGTAATGTAGAAGATATACCGCTTCCAAAAGAAGATAAAGCTGATGCCGTGGTTCTGGATCCATTAAAGTCTGGTAAAGATCAGATTGAGCAGAGTCCTCATGAAAAACTAGTAAAGAACTCGGCATCAAAGACTTTCTTGAAGAAGGGCAATGGGACAGGTCCAGCTGCTGGAGTGAAACTAAAAGCATTAGCTGTCTCTGAGAGTTCAAGTGATGGTGATTTTGAAGAATCTCCATTTCAAATGGAAGATAATATTGAAGTGGCAAGGGATGAAGCAGAGGATCTCGAAACGCCAGATATGCAAGATGATGTAGATAATGGTAAGTCCAGACTTAATCAGGAATGTGACAAGGTGGTTATGTCCGGCTCAGACAATAGTGACCCTCTAAGCTCTCAGATCGACATTTCTGCCGAAGTTCCTACAGCTGTGCCGTCAGGGTTTGACAATGTAGAGTCACTACAGGATTCGTCCGGAGAAAGCCCTTTCTCGTGGAATTTACGGATGCATCAACCGTTTTCATATCAACACGAGGCCTCAGACGTTGATGCTTCGGCAGATTCTCCCATCGGGAGCCCTGCATCTTGGAACTCTCATTCGCTAGCTCAAACAGAAGCAGATGCTGCGAGAATGAGAAAGAAGTGGGGGAGTGCTCAGAATCCCGTTCTTGTTAGCTCGTCTCATAACCAGTCCCGGAAAGATTTGACAAATGGGTTCAAAAGGTTGTTAAAGTTTGGAAGGAAAAGTCGAGGTACTGATACTTTGGCTGATTGGATTTCTGCAACAACTTCTGAAGGAGATGATGATACAGAGGATGGTCGAGATCCTGCCAGTCGTTCATCAGATGACTTGAGGAAGTCCAGGATGGGATTCTCACGTGGTCATCCTTCTGATGATTGCTTCAATGAGGGAGAATTATACAATGAGCAAGGTAGCGTATACTGTTTCATCTTCAGCTGCTATTGAATTACTAGCATCACCTCTGAATCTTTCAAGGTCCATAACTTCAATGTGTTTAGGAATGCATTTGGTATTTGTATATTGCCAATGATCTTTAACCTAGGAGTTCAGTCCTTTGCCTTTAACTTATGCAGAATTTATCTATAACTATCCTGATGTGATTACTTTGTCCATAATTTCAGTTCAACCTATGCATACTTCCATTCCAGCACCTCCAGCCAACTTCAAACTAAGGGATGAACTTATGTCAGGAAGCTCAATAAAAGGTGACGTCTTTCTTTCACCATTCTTATCTGTTCATTTGTTTGGCAATCCTTAAGAACTTGTTATAATCGGCTGGTAAGCTCTTACAATGTAGTTAGTCCAGGCCATCGAGATAAGGTTGTTGAGGCTTGGGTTGGGAGGTGGAATGTTTGATGGAATTTAGACGGCAATGAAAAAGTTCACTTCCCAAAATCGCTTAGTCGGAGTCTAACTTTCACGTCCAACCATAAAATACTCAAAATTCCATCCAACTTTCCACCTGCCACACCAAGTCTGAGTGTATATTTCCGAGGAAACCACTGTAGTTTAATACATAACACTGACACCCCGTGAATCCAATACTGTTTTTCTGGGCAGCACCAAGATCGTCGTTCTTCTCGCTCTCATCGTTCCGAAGCAAGGGAGCAGGGGAGCCGAAGCCACGGTGATGGAGAATGGAAGTTCAGGGTTCGGCCACGGAAGCATATGGGATGTATAAAGATTGAACATTGTATGAACAAAATACAGAGTGAGTGAATGTGAGAGAGAGATGCCCTATTGGCAAACATTCTCTCCTGAAATTTTCTACTATCCTTATTTTCAGTTCTTCATTGTAGCCTTAGTGAGATGAGATGCTATGTGCCCACTTCTGAGGAGTAAAAAGCTTTGTAATTGATCAATGACCTCTTTACTAAGAATACAATGAGGTGAGAAATCTAGAGGCGATTATTTGGTGAGAAGAAAGAGGTTTTTTTTTGTATAATAGTAGATAGCATCAAGTATGAAATGGTTGAAAAGGCTGGGGATAACTCTTTAGTTAGAATTTTTTCTCAAAAGCTAGTTTATGAGAAGGTGTCCAAGAGGTATAAGCTTGCCAATTACTCTCATACTTAGTAATGTAATATGTAGATAGACACATAACAAACCGAGTATGGAGAAGGAACATGAGGTGTTTGAAATGGGTGCATAAGTGACATTTTAGGAGTTGTACATATGCCAATTGGACAAGAAAGTGTGATATTTTTGTTCCCTCGTAGATATCAAACCTCGATACACAAGAAAGTAAATAAAATAAAACAAAACCAAGATTAGTCGCTAACAAAGATCTGAAAAATACTAGACAAGTCGGGTGTAAGTAAGTACCTCTCGGACCACATAACCGACAACACAATTACACCGACGGGAAATCTTCTGAATGGAAATTAGCAGCAAAGACGAGGCAAGTAACCGACATTCCATTAGAAGAGTGCCCACTCGAATGTTAGAAATGTTAACGAATACAATAAAATCAATCTGAGTCCTATCCTAATAACTCGAGTTATTATGATGCACCGGTTATTGACATAGTACCTGAGCTTTAAAAAGATCGAAAGGTCTTCATTTTAAATCCCGATAACCCCTATTCCGTACACATGACTTATCTCGTGAAGCTGTGCACACCTCTCCCTCTTCTAATGAAACAGTGGTGTGACATTTGTCTTTTGTCTTTTCCAATTTATATATTCCTTTAGACACTTCCATACTCACTAAATTACATATATAGAAGTGGACTGGCTCATATGTTGTATGTTCACTATTGTATTTCTATCCACCCCAATTAAACAAAACTCCAATATTCATTAATTACACAATTAACTTTTGTTTGATAATTAAGTATAATTATTAATTACACCATTTAATTAAATATTAGAACATCGTCAACTTAGCTTTGCACGTTGAATAATCATGTGAACTCCTTTGCCGGCCGGCCACTGAATCTCATCCCTTCTCCAACTTCCATTTGTCTACTACCCTCATCATGTCTTGTTGGGTCAAAACAAACTACCTAATCACAATTCGATCAACCGTGACTAAGATCTAACTCACGATTGGATCAATCGTGATTGAAATCTAAATTGACATGTCATTGATCGTAGTTTATAATCGACCTCCAACCTCACCTCCTCACCCATGCCTCAACCCTTCATCCATGTCGTCATTCATCAATATATGTTCTTGTTTGTTGATTGCAAGTGAATTTTTTCACGACGAGAATCTTGTAACGTGTCATATATATAGTAAGGACTTGACCAACCCTTTTTCATCCGTGTTATAATTAGCCATAATTAGAGGGTCTATTTTATTATAGTCATCATTCTATCTGGTTAATAACGTCATTTGAACTACAAATCGTGTCAATATCATTGCTATAGTGATCATTCTATCCGATTAACAACGTCATCCGGACTATAGCTCGTGTCGTCGTTCGCTCGATTTGATTTTTTCCATACCCGAAGTGCACCATGTGACAAATTAATATAACACTTAGTGCATACGGTTCATAATGAAAGCTTCCAAACTAATCCGTTAAACAAGGTAAGTACAAAAGAACAAAATGATCAGATAAAAGGACCAAACTGTACATATCAATATGTATCAGTGACCAAATAGTAAAATCTACTCGATCGTCAAGATAATACTTATATGAACGTTACAGTCGTCAAGTGTCATCACCATTTTCGCATTCCCACTAATCTTTTTGATTAATCGTTGGTTAATATATACCCTCTAACTGTATCAAACTAAACCCATTAATCTAAGCTAACTACATTGTAAAATGGCGGATTCCTCCGTCTCTGTCGACCGTCGACAGTCCCCTTACAACCACCGCCGCCGCGTCAGCGGCCCGGCCTCCCCCCGTTCCTTCGCGGCATTCAGCTCCATGGACATGTCGATGACGAGCATCGGAAACATCACTCCCATCAACCGCCGCCGCCGCCGCCGTCCACCTCCTTCTACCGCGTTCGCCGCCGACGGCGACGTATCGTGGCAGGGAGAAGTGTCGTGGCAGTTCGAGCCCACTGGGTGGACCAACGACAACAGAAGCTTCGGAGCGGTTTTAAGCCCATTGGCCGCTCCGACTCTTTCGGCCCAACGGGCCGTCAGGAGATCGGCCCAAGAGTTTTACCTCTCCCGTACCCGCGGCGGGAACCAACGGCCTCAAACTTCTTACTACGATCGCTCCGGTATTAGCGGCGTATCCCGCGACGGCGACGGTCGGCTTCAATTGCACAGCTACCGAGACGGCGGCGGCGATAACAACAATAGCTTCATCGTTAATGTCAGAGATTACGCTGGGGGATCAGCTCCGGAGAAGAATTGGGATGAGAGGCCTCACGGTTTCGAAGCCTCGCTGGGAGCTATCAAGGAGCGGCCCAGCAGGGAAGGTAGCATTGATGTTGAGATCAACGATCGGAGAGGTTCAAGGTGGGATTCCGTTTCGAATGCGTACGCGGGCGGAAGGATTAGTCCGGTGATCGGCGGTTATGGAGATTTTGATCTGAGCGATCGAAGTGGTAAATACGAGGAGGACGATGATTATTATGAAGAAGGATATTATGATGAGGAAGGGGAAGAAGAAGAAGCGGCGACGCCAGTTGGATTGTTTGGTTTGTTCAAATACTCGAGCAGATGGGATATTTTCCTTCTGGTTTTAGGCTGTTTAGGAGCTCTCATCAATGGCGGATCTCTTCCTTGGTACTCTTTCCTGTTTGGCAACTTTGTGAACAGGATTGCCAAGGATTCGAAGGATCAGATGATGGACGATGTGCAAAAGGTAATTCCAGTTTTTTTCTCCATTTCGTCCACTAGTTTAGGTTTTGAATGTTCTTTGATCATTTGAATTTCTGTGGAAAACCCAGATATGTGTGCAAATGACAGCACTTTCAGTAGTGGTGATGCTTGGAGCATACTTAGGTAAGGATTAGATCTTTAGATTGCTGTTCTTTCCTTGTTTATATACTAAATCTTTGGTGAAAAAATACCTCCAGAAATCACCTGTTGGAGATTGGTGGGAGACCGATCGGCTCACCAGATAAGAACCAAGTATCTGAGAGCAGTTTTGAGGCAGAACATCGGTTTCTTCGATACTAAAATCGGCACCGGGGATGTAATGCACGGAATTGCAAGTGATGTTGCACAGATCCAAGAAGTGATAGGGGAGAAGGTCATGAATGTTCTTTACACAATCGTTACTCCATTTCCAGAATGGTCTCTTATCTGAACTTTTTCTGTTTCAGATGGCACATTTTGTTCATCAGCTGTTTACCTTCTTCTGCGGCTACGTGGTTGGATTCATGAATTCATGGAAGGTATCTCTTGTGGTATTCTCGGTGACACCATTGATGATGTTCTGTGGCATTGCTTATAAGGCTGTC
Organism: Linum usitatissimum; assembly: GCA_030674075.2. Taxonomy (NCBI): domain Eukaryota; kingdom Viridiplantae; phylum Streptophyta; class Magnoliopsida; order Malpighiales; family Linaceae; genus Linum; species Linum usitatissimum. The sequence goes on along the minus strand of JAUJYP020000926.1, from coordinate 470,490 downwards.
TACGTTGGTCTGGCTACAAAAGAAGAGGCTTCATACATGAAAGCTGGCAGTATTGCTCAGCAGGCCATCAGCGCAATCAGAACTGTGTTTTCTTTTGTTGCTGAGGAAAAATTGGCAGATAGGTATAATGAACTGCTGATGAACTCAGTTCCAGTTGGAGCAAAGATTGGATTTGCGAAAGGAGCAGGAATGGGAGTCATTTACTTGGTCACATACTCCACTTGGGCTCTGGCGTTTTGGTATGGAGCGATCTTGGTTGCCAAAGGGGAGATCACTGGAGGTGATGCTATTGCCTGCTTCTTTGGAGTCAACATTGGGGGAAGGTAACCTGTTATATTATGGTTTACCACTAGAATCCAAGTTAAAAATTTTATAGTCGAAAGCAAATACTTCCCCACTAACAACGATCAAAACTGGTAAAAAAATGTTTTTTACTTCATTTGACTATTATTTGAAAGGCTTAACATGATGAAATCTTAATTTTTAGTCATTCTCAATATTCATGTCAAATATTAGCCAATTTGAAAATTTTAAATTTTCATGTCAAAATTGGTCGATTTCCGTGTGTTATATATTATGGAAAATTGACCAATTTTGATATTACATATGAAAATTTTTAAATTGGCTGATATTTGACATACATGTTGAAAATGGTTAAAAAATCAAGTTTCACTATGATTATCTTTGTAAATAATGGCCAAATAAAGTTAAAAATCAATTTTACTTGATATTATGTTAGGTTATTATGTTAGCATCCTAGTGGCTGATTTAAAGTTCAAGTTCTGATCTTGGTGTTGCCTCTTTCTCATATTGCACAGAGGTCTAGCGCTGTCGCTGTCATATTTTGCTCAGTTTGCACAAGGCACAGTTGCAGCAACACGTATATACGAAATCATCGACAGAGTTCCAGACATCGATCCTTACAGCCCTGAAGGACATACAATGTCGAGTCTCCGTGGAAGGATCGAGTTCAAAGAAATCACTTTTGCATATCCATCTCGTCCGGATGCTCTCATTATGCGCTCGATGAATCTGGTAATTCCATCTTCAAAGACACTTGCATTGGTCGGTGCTAGCGGAGGAGGAAAATCAACTATTTTCGCACTTATAGAACGGTTCTATGATCCTGATTCAGGTTCATTCATTCATCTTTTCCCCTTCTGGTTTCTTCAGAGTTGGAGTTCAGTTATGGAGAATCAATAGATTGATGTTTGTGCAGGAGTGATTACCCTGGATGGTCATGACTTGAAGACACTGCAGGTTAAGTGGCTAAGAAGCCAAATGGGAATGGTCGGACAGGAGCCGATCCTCTTCGCAACGAGTATCATGGAGAATGTTCTGATGGGGAAGGAAGATGCTACCGAGAGAGAGGTGATTAAAGCGTGTGTCGCTGCCAATGCTCATGATTTCATATCTGCTCTTCCACAGGGCTATGACACTCAGGTAATGATGATGCATCGAAAGTGTATGTTCATAGAGTCTGATTCTTAACACAGTAACGTTCACACCTTGGCAGGTTGGTGACAGGGGAACGCTGCTGTCAGGTGGACAGAAGCAGCGAATCGCACTGGCTCGTGCGATCCTGAAGGACCCCACGATCCTTCTTTTAGACGAACCGACAAGTGCTTTAGATCCCGAGTCTGAGTCAGCAGTTCAGAAAACCATTGATAAGATCTCGGTGGGAAGAACGACTGTCGTTATTGCTCACAGATTAGCAACGGTAAAGAACTCCAACACCATTGTTGTTATCGATCAAGGATCCGTCGTTGAAATTGGTAATCATCGCCAGCTAATGGACAGAGCTGGTTACTATTGTGATCTCGTCAAGCTCACCTCAAAACCAGACTTCAATGCCGATCCTGTGATGTCTAAGAACGAAAAGTCAGTTACTGATGTCAAAACCCAGAGCAAGTTTGAAAAATCCAGATCAATGTACTCAAAGGAAAATCTGTTGGAGGCTCCGGTAGTCGAGGATGAAACGCAACGAACTCACGAGACGGGAAAGTTCCAGCTCTCGGACGTGTGGGATCTTCAAAGACCAGAGTTCATGACACTGGCTTTAGGCTTGCTGGGTGGTATTCTTGCTGGAGCAATCCTCTCGGTATTCCCTTTCCTTCTAGGCTTGGCCCTTCAAGTCTACTTTGATGATGACCCTTCAAAGCTAAAGAGAGATGTTGGCAATCTCGCCTTATCGATTTTCGGTCTTGGCATTGGCTGCATTCTCACAATGACAAGCCAGCAAGGATTCTGTGGGTTGGCAGGGACAAAACTGACAGTACGAACAAGAAACCTTCTGTTTCAGTCTATTATGAGACAAGAACCTGGTTGGTTTGATCTTCAGGAGAATTCCACAGCGGCACTTTTATCGAAGCTGGCAGTCGATTGCGTCACGTTCAGATCAGCTCTCGGAGATCGATTCTCGGTCTTGTTCATGGGGTTAAGCTCAGCTGCTGTGGGACTTGGCTTGTCATTTTTCCTCCAATGGAAACTCACCCTTGTTGCTGCGGTACTAACTCCATTCACTCTTGGTGCAAGCTACTTGAACTTGATCATCAACGTTGGGCCGAAACTAGATAACGACTCGTATACTAGAGCAAGCAACATTGCCTCTGGTGCTGTCTCAAACATCAGAACAGTAACAACTTTTGCAGCGCAGGGACAAATCGTTCAGTCTTTCAGTCAAGCTCTAGCAGAACCAAAGAAGAAATCAGAGAGGAAGTCTCAAATGCTCGGCCTAACACTCGGTTTCTCTCAAGGTGCGATGTATTGCGCTTACACTTTGACTCTTTACTGCGGAGCTTACCTCGTGAAGCGTGGAGAATCGAGCTTCGGCGATGTATACAAAATCTTCCTCATACTTGTGTTGAGTTCATTCTCTGTTGGACAGCTAGCAGGACTAGCACCGGACACTTCAATGGCTGCAACAGCCATCCCTTCTATATTCAGCATTGTTTATCGTAGGCCGGTAATTGCGAGTGCTCGAAAGGCTAACAAAGTCGATAAATCGAAGCCAATGGATATTGAACTCAAGATGGTGACTTTTTCGTACCCTTCAAGACCAGAGGTTACAGTGTTGAAGGACTTCTGCTTAAAGATCAAGGGTGGTAGCATGGTGGCATTGGTTGGAAGCAGTGGTTCGGGGAAATCAACGGTTATATGGTTAGTGCAACGGTTTTACGATCCGAGTCGAGGGAAAGTGAAGCTGGGTGGGATTGATTTGAGGGAGCTTGATCTCAAGTGGCTGAGAAGGCAAATAGCTTTAGTAAGTCAGGAGCCTGCACTATTTGCAGGCACCATAAGAGACAATATTGCATTCGGAGATCCGAACGCTTCGTGGTCCGAAATCGAAGAGGCTGCGAAAGACGCTTATATACACAAGTTCATCAGCGGCCTCCCTCAAGGCTACGACACTGAGGTATGCACCAAACGTTTACTCGTATAACACTTTCGTTACTTGTCGTTCAATTTTAATTCGCGATTTTACTTCGTACATTCCGTTCCTACAGGTGGGCGAAAGCGGAGTTCAATTATCAGGAGGGCAGAAGCAGAGACTAGCAATAGCAAGGGCAATGCTGAAGAAATCGAGCGTTTTACTACTCGACGAAGCGAGCAGTGCCTTGGACTTGGAATCGGAGCAGCACGTCCAGGAAGCACTCCGGAAGGCCTCGAAACGAGCTACCACCGTTGTTGTCGCACACCGGCTGTCTACGATTAGAGAAGCTCAGATGATTGCTGTGGTTAAGGACGGTTCAGTAATCGAGCAAGGTAGCCATAGCACGCTCATGAAATCGAACCGAAATGGCGTTTATGCTGACATGGTTCGTGCCGAGGTAGAAGCCAATGCATTTGCTTGAGATACTATGTGATCTTGGTGTAGCTTGGATGGATGTGCATAAATATGAAATAGTCAAGTTTTAACAAATTTTTGTTTGGTTGCTTTGTAATCCTTGTTGAGGTTGTGTAGAGAAACACATTCTTATAAGCATGTTGGTAGTCTAATACAAAAAAAAAACTATCCTTTGATCAAATTTTGAATGTTGAAAATGTAGAGATCGAGAGTGTAGCTGAGGTGGTAGTTTGACTGGTTTTCAGCTTGGAGATCCCAGGCTTAAACACGGTCTGCTCAATAAGTACTCAAGCTGAGTCTTGGGTTTACCTGACATGCAGCATCACAAAGTTGCGTATGTGGAACAAAAAATGGATGAAACCTACAACCTCGGGTGGTAAGTGATTCAATTGACTCGTAACCCATTAAACATGTGATCCGATTAATTTTTTCTGTCGCAACAGACAAGTATTTGAAATGACTTGTTTTTGTTCGAGTAATGTAAATATGCGATTGTGACGTTCTACGTTACTCCACCTGCCCCTAACTTCCCATAGAAATCATTGGAATTGGTCTACCAAATTCCTCATCGTACCTATAGTTTATAACCAATCTAACACTTTAATTATCAAACATTTTCCCACCCACAATCCCTTCAAGTACAAGCATCAGTTAATCCTTACAATATTCTAATTAAAAAATACCCATTAGGCTCAGGATTATGTTTGTTTGCTACAACATTACTTGGGAACAAATGATGATTGTCACTTGCCTTAAAAGCCAAGAAATCTGTGATGAATGATTACTTGTCTACCATGCAATTTCTCCCCCTTGTTTGGTCTGCCACACTGATTTTTCACCAAAAGGAACTTACTTTGTTTGTCATATTCCTGCAACACAAACATCCTTCTAAGCCTCAAAATCTTCATTCTTTATTGCAAAGCTCCTTCTTCTCTGAGGTAAATCTGGTCAACTTGTGCTTCTGAGTTGTTTAATTTCTTAGCCTGCAGATTGATACATTTGTCTACAACTCTTATGATCTTCCAAATAGCTAATAGGCTTTGACTTCTTCAGCCGGCATGGCATCACATAGGCCAGCTAAGCAGTGAATACCTACAAGAAGATTTCCATAAATAAGAAAAGAAAAGTAACAGCAAGTGTTCTGAGCTCTGGCAGCCTGTGTTCATTTGTGGATCTAACATTACTGACAATTCTGGAAACTTGATATCAATGATACAATAAAACTGGAAATTTGTAATTTTAACTTCTGTTCATATGGTTATTACTAACAGATCTGAAGTCATGGCATCTCTGATACCAGGAGTGCTGATAAAGCTTCTCCAGAGCATAACCTCAAACGTCAAAGTTCGAGGCGAGTATAGGTCCGTGCTGCTACAAGTTATCAGCATCGTACCTGCATTGAGTGGCTCGGAGTTGTGGCCGAACCATGGATTCTTCATTAAAGTGTCAGACTCCTCTCATTCAACATATGCATCCCTTTCGAAGGAAGATAATGAGCTGATCTTGAATAACAAGTTACAACTCGGGCAGTTCTTCTATGTTGATAAAGCAGAAGCAGGCACTCCGGTTCCAATCCTGGTTGGTGTTAGACCGCTCCCTGGAAGGAATCCTTTTGTCGGAAACCCCAAAGATTTGATGCAGATGCTTGTTCCGTCCATGGACTCTGTACCTGTCGAGAATGATGCAGGATTACTTGTTCAGAAATCAAAGAGAGGGGAAAGCACAAGACATAGCATTATCATCAAAGAAGAGAAAGCTGTTGTTGCTTCCAGGTATATGCAGGGTGTTTCGGTAATGAACCCTAAATCTGGTGGTGCCGATTCCAACGGATGTGGGAAGAGCATTGAGAGTGAAAATGGTTTTAAGAAAGTCGGAACAGCAAAAGGCAAGCACCAAGAAAATAAAGGTCAGGTATAGTTCTTGGATACCATAACACTTAAAGACTCTAGACATTATTCAAGGCAACATTTCGAGTTTTCAACAAACAAATAGTAGACTTCAGGAACAAGATTCTCACTTTTAACCGAAAGAATCAAATCAGAATTGAGTGGCAATAATTGGCACAAGTGTTGCAGGCAAGGCCAGCCACTCCATCCTGGAATCGACCGGAAACATTGCCATCAACTCCTGAGGTTCCAGTATCTTCAGATGGCAAATCTGCAAGAGGTGCATCCAATAAGCAGCAACCTAAGAGCTCGAGCTCGAGTTCGACTTCAAGTAACAAACATGAGAATGTGTTATCTGATGCTGTATCTTGGGCCTCTCTACCAACTAACTTGTTGAAGCCTGGAAAAGTAAGTTCCTATGTACATTCGCTTTTACCTTTTCAGTCGATTTGATTTGGGAAATATTGAAAGGTTCTTTATTTGTAGGTAATGCTGAGGAGGAAATATTTAGCTTCTATGGTGGCCACAGAAGCACAGAAGGAGGCATCAAATGCATCCAATCTCGTCAAGTGCCTCAAGTGTGTCACATAACTCAACATTCTCTTACATTCATGCGGTTTTGGTAGTTCACTTTTAAATATACCTGGCTTTGTTTCAGTATGTTTGCAGACCTGTGCTCAACTGCTTCACCAGAGAGCCCACATCTTTCCATCCCAAAGTTCTTCACACTTCAACAGTGCATTGACCAGCCAAATGTATCAACTCCGCTGAAGGACAAATCATCTCAGTTGAGCATGCCATTCCCTGCTTCTGAAACAGGAAAAGCTAGCAAAAGACTGGGTCCAGTTCATGCCAAAACAATGGGGAAATCATTAAAGACTGCAATCAGGGAATTCGGTGCAGCTGAAAAGATTGAATGGGCCAAAGTAGATGCTGCAGAGGATTTTAACGAACTAAGAGAAGGCCTTATACATGAAACAAGAACTTGGTTTCTGAGATTCATGGATGGAGCATTGGACTCGGGATTCCGGGTTCCGATCCAAGAAAGGAAAGGGAAAGGTAGCGGAAGAGGAAGATTAATGGAAGCTGAGAACAACCAGATTGCTGTCACTTTATCACAACTCAAGCATGCAAATGACTGGTTAGACAAACTAAGAAACAGCCAGAATGATGAAACCAATGCTCCGCCCATTGTGGATATTGTTGACTGTTTGAAGAAAAAGGTATATGCTTGCCTGCTTGCTCATGTAGATTCTGCTGCATCGGCCTTGGAGAACCAAGCAGATCGATGCTGAACCCAAACAACTATGTGGTTCCTGGATATAATGTGTTTTCATGAGTCAATCCAGGGTGATTCAAATAATCTATATTTTAGTAATTATTGTCTAGAAAGACAAATTCTTGAGCCAAATATTGTGATGGGAAGTTTGGCCAATCTCATCAATGTGTTTGTGCATAACAAGAATAACAAGGGTCCCATCTTATTCATGAGTTGATGGATAATCAAATCAGTTGAAGGATCCATTTTGAATCCAGCTATGCAATTCGTTAAAACTGACTTACAGCGAAAGATGATCAAATCAGAGGAAGCTCATGTTGACTTCTAACATAACTTGCGGCTGGCCTCAGTTTCTTGAAGTTCTGAACCTGGGACACTTCATTTTGTCACACTTTAGATGCCAATAAGACTATAAGCAGATTCTTTTCTCAATCCCGTATCATTCATCAACTCTCTTAACATTTCTGCATCTTCCCACCGGCCAGCTGCAGCATAAAGTTTCCCCAACAGTATGTAATTTCCAGTATTCTCTGGCTCAAGTTGAAAGAGTGAAACCGCTGCCAATTCCCCTAACTCAACCTTTTGATGAATAACACAAGCACCAAGTAGCGCACCCCAAATAGCATGACTAGGTACACCCGGCATCGTTCTAATAATATCATAGGCTTCCTCTAATCGACCCGCACGACCAAGCATATCAACAATACAAGTGTAGTGATTCTCATTAGGCCCGGCCCGAAAATCTTGTCTCATCAAGTTGAACAAATAGAGACCCTCATCCACCAACCCAGCATGACTACAAGCGTGCAATACCGAAGTAACTGTGACTTCATTCGGTGCGATGCCGGAATCGACCATTCGCCTAAAAAGCAAAACGGCAGTTTGTCCATGTCCATGCGTACCGTAACCTGCTATTATCACGCTCCAAACAAAGATGTCCTTTTTCGGCACATCGTCAAAGATCCGGTGAGCTGATTCCAGTACTCCACACTTGGAGTATATATCTATAAGAGAAGTGGCAACTTCAACTTGAGAAAGAAACCCTGACCTCATTACGAAACAGTGAACGTTTTCCGCAGGGGGTAAATCAGCCAGATCAGAGTAAGCAGGTAACAGACAGTTCAATGTTGAGCCATCTGGTCTTACTCCTTCTGATAACATGTTCTTGAAAAACTGCACCGCCTCAACTGCGAGATTATTATGAACACACCCAGAGAGTACTGCATTACATGGGACGATTCGTTTTCTTGCACTTCTTCCTAAAACTTCAAAGCTAATCTTGAGACAGTGGCATTTTGCATACATGTCAATCAGTGAAGTTTCTACTTCAACTTTTGAATCAAGAAGTAGTCTTATAGACAATCCATGGATGCAACGACCATACATTAAATCCTTCAAACTTGCACAAGCGGAAAGAAGTAAAGCCACTGTCACGAAATTCGGCATGATTTCCACATTTTGCATTGCCGTGCAAAAGTACAATGCAGCTCTAGCATCACCATTCAAGATATATCCATTAATCATGGAGGTCCAAGTTATTACATCTCTCTCAGTCATTTCATCAAACACCATCTTTGCCTCTTCCATACTGCCGCATTTCGAATACATATCAACCAACGAATTACATACTTCTATTTTCTTGTCCAAACCCTTCTCCTTTACCAAAATATGAACTTTCCTCCCAGTCTGCAATTCCTTCAACCACCCACAAGCTGGCAATACAGAAACCACAGTGGCACTTTCCAATTCAACCTTGCAACGTATCATCTCGTCGAAAATCGTCAGGGCAATGCCGGGACATCCGTTCTTGAAATACCCGTTGATTAAAATGTTCCAGGAAACCGTAGTTTTCTCTTCCAGTACATCAAACACCTTCCTAGCAACCTCCTTCTCCCCCAATCTCATATACATAGACATTAAAGAGTTCTGAACAAATGAATTATACCCAAACGAGGAAACAAAAGTCTGGCCATGAACTACTCTACCAATCCGCAGTAAGGATAGCTCGCTACAAGCCTTAACAACAGATGGATAAGAATATGCATCAGACAAGTAACTTCCCGAGTGGCGCATTTCAACAAAAACCTTGAGTACTTCGTCGAAAGAACCATTCTTTGCGTGCATATTCATAAGTTTATTATACCTGAGCACACTCCCCTCATGGATTTCATTCGCGCCATTGCCATAACCAGTGTTCTGCAGTTTCCGTCCATTGGCTAAAGAGCGGAGACGAAGCTGTACGGCTTGTACAAGCTTGGAGTTGGCCTTGGCAAGAGTTGGAGCTGGGTTGCTCATGAAACTCTGTGAATCGAGAAAACCCCAGTTGTGATTAGCAGCCAGGCATAGAGATTTGCAGATGATTGAATTGAATGAATAATAACGAGACTGTTGTACAACATTCAAAAGTTATGGAGTTGGTACGTAGTTAGTTAAAAGTTACGTGACTGATTAAGTTTTGGTCCACTTCAAAAGAGTATAAAAAAAATTTAATGGGTTTAGTGTAAGAAAAAGTAGAAAATTCTGAAAATAAAATGGAAAAGAGAAAAAAAATAGGGATGTAAGACGAGGTATATGTTTGTGTAAGATGAGTTATATAGAGTGTAAAATGAGCTACACATTCATATAAGATGAATTATATGTTTGCGTAAGATGAGTTACACGGACGTGTAAAATAAATTATATATTTATATATAAAATAAGTTTATGTAAAATGAATTATACTAATGTAAAAAAAGAGTGTATATTTATATAAGATAAATTATACGAATATACAAGATAAATATACACTTATATGCCCGTGTAAAATGAGTTACATACCCGTGTGAAACGGGCCTACAGCTCATTTTATATTATCCGAATAAAACGAGTTATACAACCGTATCAGATAAGTTACACCGTAGTCTTAAACAAGTTACACGGTTTATACGGCGTGTAAAATGATTTACACGGGTTAGTAAAAAAACAAAAAACTTAGATTCCGATTTAAATCCCAATTCCAAAAAGTCCATTCCTTTTCCTTCTTCATATTTTTGCGATTTTGCCCCCAAATTCAGTTTCGTTGTTCGTCGATCCATCGATCTACTCCTCAGATCCTCTCGCACCAACCCAGAATTTCCCAAAATCTGCAAATCAGGTGAAGTCTATCATCTCTGATTCTCTCACGTTTCGTTGATGTCGATGTCATTGTCAAATTTTCTTTTGTTCGTCTGCAATTACTGTTCCCATCCCTTCCACGGATCTTTCAATTTCCTGTCAGCTCCTTTTCCAATTAGATGATTTACCATTTTGTTCAGTTTGATTGCTAAAGCAGTCTATCTACATCTCTTAGCTTGGTAACGACTGATTGAATATGAAATCCTGGAGCTTATCGCTGGTTCTGTTTCTCTGGAATGTTCGTATTGGTATGAGTACTAGCATGCACGGTGCATGAGCTTAATGATCCATCTCTTTCTGATGATGCATCTGCAGTTGCATTGCTTTTCTGAGGGATTCGCAACTGAAAGATGGTGAAGCTGACAATGATAGCTCGTGTTACTGACGGTCTTCCACTGGCGGAAGGTCTGGATGATGGCCGTGATGTCAAAGATATTGAATTGTACAAGCAGCAAGTCAAGGCCTTGTTTAAGAATCTCGCCATTCGGCAGAACGAGCCTTCGAGGATGTCCGTCGAGACTGGCCCTTACGTCTTCAAGTATCCTGCTGCTCGATTACAGTTATTATAACTTGTTATATTTCTTTGTTTGAGGTGATGTTGTGTACTGTAACAAGGTTCATTTTCCTTGACCTGATGGCTTAGCTATATTATCGAAGGACGAGTATGCTACCTTACGATGTGTGACCGTGCATATCCTAAGAAACTCGCCTTTCAATATCTCGAAGACTTGAAAAACGAATTCGAGCGTGTCAACGGGGCTCACATCGAGACTGCTGCCAGACCTTATGCCTTTATCAAGTTTGGTAAGCCCTAATGCTTGTGGAAGTATTTATCATCAGTTAGTTAACATACTTTTGAATGCTTTATTCAGATACTTTTATACAGAGAACAAAGAAATTGTACCAGGACACACATACCCAACGGAACATTTCTAAGTTGAACGATGAACTCTATGAAGTCCACCAGATTATGACCCGTAATGTGCAAGAAGTTCTGGGAGTTGGCGAAAAGCTTGACCGTAAGCTCATTCTTTGCCATTTTACCTCACATTTTTAGGGTGTCGTATTTCGAATGTTGGTTCTGTGATGAGAGAAAGCATCCAACTTTCTGTTAATTTTTAAAATCTCAACACTTCTGTCGTGGTTTACATGATCTTTTGATATTTGTTTTCTGATCCCTCTTCTGAGATGCCTATATAACTGCTTCTTCTAGCTAAGCAATGATAACTTGTTTTCCCGGAGTTTTCCATCTTTTTGAATTTCTATCTGATCAAATTGCAGAGGTCAGTGAGATGTCCAGTCGGTTAACATCCGAATCTCGTGCATATGCGGACAAGGCTAGAGATTTGAATCGACAGGTTAGTTTCTCTAGATTACTACAGAACAATCTTTCTATTCGTTATTAACAGACTTGGTTGTTAATCACACGTGATTCTCGGTGCAGGCATTGATTCGGAAGTGGGCTCCGGTGGCCATTGTGTTCGGAGTCGTCTTCCTCCTCTTCTGGGTTAAAACGAAGATCTGGTAATGGCTTAGAATCATGGATGGAGTTTACTGGTTCATTAGATGGGGTAGGGACAGTGTAAAAGAGTGATACTTTTGTTGGGACAAAGGCTATAGGTTAAGGAAATTAAGTTGATGTTTCTTCCTCCACAAGTTTTAACCATGGACTAAAAGGTACACTAATCTGGGAACACCTTTTGCCTTGAGAGATACTCATAATCCTCCTTTTTGTCTGTGTTACATCAAACTATATATGTGTGATTTCAGTCAGATTGTGTATGACGGATTCTTCTGATCGGGGTTTGTCCCACTAGATTCACTATGATCTTATTGATGTCTCTGTTCCTAGACTTGTAACAACTTTGAGTTATAATTATTGGTACTTATACGCTGCCTTTGACAAAAAAAATTTGTTGTTTTTATGAAAATAAAGAGTTTGTTTGAGTAGGAAATTTGAAATAATTGTGGAAAGAAAAAGTTGAAAAGAAGAAAGTTCTTCAACTTTTTTCTTTTCGGTAAGTTAAGTGCATCGGCATTTACCTTCCATTCAACTTGGGAAACCAGTTTTTACAACAAATGCAAAGGTAATGTGGATCGTTAATAGAAATATGATGAACACCAATGCAAAATTATGACCATGGTCTACTAGGTAGTCAGCAATCTAATTACCTTTTTAATAAATGTGTTTTTATTTCAATTTATTTATAACTACATCAATTATCAAAAGATTAATTTTAGTTAAAATTCTCTTTAACTTTACAATATAGTTTTAAATCAATTCCAAATCTTTTCCTTTTTTAATATCAAAATAGGTGATTTCAAGCAAAATCTCCACCAAAATTCAAATAACTTAAAATCATATATCCAAACCATCCCTACTTTATTTGCTATTTTAAATTTTAATCCTTATATATATATATATATATATATATATTCATTCCATGATTTTTTTTGGTAAGATCAAGGGATAAGGACAGGGATATTTTGGACCACACAATATCCACGATTGTATTATTGTAACGTACACTCTTACGTATTAGTCATGTGGTGACAAATCTCAATGGCATAATTACGGATGGGCCAACGTAGGCCACTGTTGATGCAATAGGTGATAAAGTTTTATATAAAAATTTTAAAATAATAGAGTTGGGTCAATTTAGATTATCGTTTAAAAATTATATGTAAAATTATCAAAATTAAATTTTATGTTGAGTATTTTATATTCAACTAACCTTTACATTTGAAATTTCGCTCAGGGTTTCCGGTCATCATGTTTCTTATATATTGGATGCAATAATAGTTAATGAAGAGCTTGTTTGGTTTTTTTAAAATGGTGGAGATTTCAGATCATCACATGTGGTTCTAGGATGATTTGGAATATGTTTTAAAATTACAATGAGTTTGGTGAGATTTAAAGAACCTTAGAGTGATTTCAGTATAAAATATTAACTTGGACATCCCAATAATTCAAGGTGGATTGGTGGGATTATCGAGATTCAAAATGCAGGACCACCCTTTCTGTCTTTAAAGGACGTGATATATATCATGTCGTTATCTTGATTGAATTTGAGGAGGAGGTGATTTGAAACAACATAACTCAGAATTATTGGGATGTATTCTTCCGTCTTCACCTACCTACAATTATTTCTCACCCCCTCCCCACACACATTCCAACAACACACACACAATTTCATATCTTTCTTTGAGTTGCTTCCTCTGCCATGGCAGCTGAACCAGTTAATGTGAGCGAGTTTGAGGCATTGGCTAGGAGATCACTTCCACAAGTGTACTTCGACTACTATGCTGGGGGAGCTGAGGATGAGTCCACACTCAAAGACAATGAGGAATCGTATCGGAGAATCACGTACGTATGTTAAAACATCTGCTTATATCCTTCTCCTTCTAATTCCAAAATGACGGAATTTTATGTACGTGCAGGATTCGGCCGAGGGTTTTAGTAGATGTGAGCAGAGTGGATACGAGTACTACCATATTGGGGTATCCAATCTCGTCTCCTATTGTGGTGGCTCCAACTGGTCTGCACAAGCTAGCCGATCCTGAAGGTTCTATAACTAGTTATTATCCCATTAATCATTTGCAAATATATGCTTTTATGAATGTTCTGTTTATAAGTTAAAATATGAAATGGAATTTGGATGGAAATGAAAAAGTTAGCGTCCAAAATACATTTTATTAGGATTTAAATTTCTCGTGTGTTATTATATTTTGCAGGAGAGCTTGCCACTGCCAGAGCTGCTGCTGCCTCTAAAACTATCATGGTATACTTTTAATTTAAGGAACTCATTACGTCGCATTTCAATAATTCTGAGTATTGGTGTAAATCGATGAGGTTTTGGTTAACCATACTGCATTATTATCGGTTAACCACTGACCGCATAACCAAACTATTTTTTATAAGCATACATACCAATAACTCCGAGTATTGGGGAAAATCGGTGAGGTTTTGGTTAACCATACTGCATTATTGATCGGTTAACCACTGACCGCATAACCAAACTATTCTTAGTAAGCATACATATAAGTCTATGACTAGTTAGGACTTGATACAAAATAATGCTACTTGGTAATTAATTAAAGATTGAATCATCGAGTCGTAAGCCGCGGTTAATCATTAAAATTTCACGTGTGGTTCAAGGAAATAAAATTTGTAATTATTGAGTGTACTTTAAGTCCTTTATAAATAAATTTTACAGATTTAAATATACTCGGCCATTTAATTAGCTAGAAAAACTAAGGATTTTTAAAGTGGGTTGAGTTTCGCGGTTAATTACAGATTCACCACTAATCATGTGTTTTGTGAAAATGATAACCACAAACCGCAACACTTTTTGTTACTAACTCGGAGTTAGGGATGAAAATTAGTTATTGGTTAGTTGTTATAACCACTAACACAATAACTAATTTCCAGCCCTAACTCCGAGTTAGTTAAGTATTGTTAGGAGAAAGATCGGATTAAGTTTTCGAAAATGTGACACTTATGTACTACATTATTCTCACTTTACTTTACCATTTACCGATTCTGTCATTCTCATCCAGTTACAGTGTGGAAGAGGTTGCTGCTAGCTGTAACGCAGTTCGATTTTTCCAGTTATATGTACTAATTATTGCCTTTTTCCTCCTACTTAAACTTTTTTTCGACCATCGTCAATTCTATCTGTTTTAAAAAACATGATTTTAGATGTCAAACCTTGATTAGGTGTTCAGAGGACGCCATATGGCTGCCGACCTTGTACATAGAGCTGAGCGAAGTGGATATAAGGCGGATTGTGTTAACCGTTGACCGTCCAAGACGGGGTCGAAGGGAGGCAGATATTAGGCACAGGTTATTATCTCGAAACCACTAATTATGTCCAATCAAATTTATTGTTCTTTTCAGGAGTTAGATTGTCGTGTATATCAATTTAACGTTTAACTCTTTATTTTAAATAGATCGTACACTAACAAGGACATTCCGATTAACCACTAATTACCATGTCCAATCAAGTTTATTAATTATTTTCCCTTCCATATAAGCTTGTTGGGACTAATTATTAAAGCTACATTAACTCAACTCGCTTAATAATTTAATTTTAGGTTCAACAACTAAATGTTAGTATTTTTATAAATTCATTATTTTCATTTCTTCATAATTTAGTAATAGCAGTGTCTCATTGAGAATTATAACTCATTAAGATTTATTTTTTTATGTTATTTATTCACAAATAATTATCTACTAAAACATCTACATTGTTACCTTCCTTTTAAGACTGCATTCTCTTCAAATAATTTTTATATTGAATTCTAGATTAAACTACTTAATCATTCAAACTTGACAACGTCATTGCTTTTTAAGGAAAAAAAAAAAGATTAAACAGATTGATAAAATATAAACCGGCCAACACTCCAGTTGGAATAAAAGGTTTGGACCATTGCATGCAGTTCTGAGTTCTCCAGGATGGTTGCCTCACAGCTCAAGAATGTGGAAGATAATACTGTAAGCATTGCTGTTGCTCTTTCAACTTTATATTCTAAGATTGAAAGCCGATATAAATTGGTGTCCATTTCATTATTAATAAGAATTCGTTGTGGTTGATATATTAACTACGTTGTCATTCATTCTACAGGTTAGCGGCTCGAAATCGGAAGCTTATGTATTTGATCCTTCGCTGAGTTGGAAGGTCAATTTAAGTAGGGACGTATAACGGTTCTCCACATGATATAAAAAAATTTTATTATTCAATTTGATCGAGAGATTCGGTGATTGCAATCCAATCCTAAAAAAATTCACATAAAATTTCGTTGCTCTCGGGTTTAGTGGACGACTCTGGGTGGTGGCATAGGGTTGGCTCCCCACACCCAATTCCGTCATTAGCGTACGCAAAAAGGAATACTATGAAACTATTACTCAAATAATTATTGGATGTAACGGTTTTTTACCGTTCGTACATTGTATGCACTATATTGATATCCTGTATATTGGCCGGTTTATTTTTAACTATTTTGATTAACACACAATATTTTAAGTTGGTATTATCGATTCAATTTATTAAAGAATAAATATTAATTATATATCAAAGTAAATTTAAAAATGATTGTAAGAGATTGTAATCTTAAATATAATGTTTAAAGTAAAGATATGTCTCTATGAATATATTAAAAAATCTAATTATTTTATAAACAAAACAAAAAATATAAAGTTTTCTAAATTCTATATATTTTTGCTTATTATCATTATGAATGCATCGCATGTTTTGTAAGTAAGTCTCATTGTGTCCTAGTTTTCAAGAGTGCACCTTGATTGTCTAATTATGAAGCAAACACGATGTTCCTAAAAATCAAACGATTTTTTCGTTGATATAATTAGACCCGATAATATTATAAAAAAATAACAAAAATTACTAAACTTAATTGAAAATATCTAATAGGTATTTCTGATTATATAATAAGAAATAATAACTGAATTTCATTGGATATAGCTAATTGTTTATTTGGTTGACATCCTGAATTTCATTATTGGACATAATTTTTTAGATTCATGAAGAATGAATGAGTAAAGAAGTATTAATTGTAGAGTAACAATTTTAAGTAACTACGATATATTTAGAATTAGAATTAAATGTTCAATTGATGTAACACTTAGATTCGATAATTATTTTTTGTTAATGTTGATATTAGATGATTTTTTTAAAATAAAATATATCAAGATTGATGTCATTTTGCTTAAAAATTATAAAGAACAACATTTGGGAAGGGAATAATATGTTTTGAGTAAATTATAAAAATTTTATGAAGGAAAAATTAATTAAAAGGGAAAAAAAAGATGTGAGTGTGAGAGAGAATATAAAAATTTAAAATAAAAGTGTAAAAAGGATGATAAAATTATGCAATTAGTTATATTCCTAAATTGAAGGGGAAAAAAGGAAAAGTAAAAAAAGAATAATGTGACGTAATGTAAAATCTGAAAATGCTTAATATATATTGTTGATATATAAAGTTAGTTTGGTGTTGTGCAGGATGTTGCCTGGTTGAAGTCCATTACTAACTTGCCAATCCTGCTTAAAGGAATACTCACTCATGAAGATGGTAAATACAATTCGTCATCTGAAACTATAAAAAATTATTGTATCTCAATAACTCGAATTAATTTTGCAGCACTAAAATCGTTGGAAGTGGGAGCTGCAGGGATAATCGTCTCAAACCATGGAGCTCGGCAGCTGGATTACAGTCCTGCCACAATCAGTGTGGTGGAAGAGGTGATGTCTTCACAGGACTATATATAAGATAATTGGACACCATCCATTTATTGCCGGCCTTAATCGGTTCGGTTAACCAAAGATCGAAATAATTTCAATTTTTGGTTTATGGTGTACAGATTTGATTATTACCAAAGGACCGAGCCAAATTTTCGGACCTAATAATTGGCTTGTTCTTATTCATACATATATACATATTGCACAACAGGTGGCTCGAGCGGTGAAAGGTAGGGTTCCCGTAATTGTGGATGGAGGAGTTCGAAGAGGAACAGATGTTTTCAAGGCATTGGCATTGGGTGCACAAGCAGTCCTCGTAAGCTGATCCCTAAATGTGTAGTTTCGAATTTCGTCTAGTCTGTTTTCAAAGTACATACTCATGTACTTCTATCGCTACATTTTGTGTTCTGATGGGGTGCAGTGCAGGTTGGAAGGCCAGTCATTTACGGGCTGGCAGCCAAGGGTGAACAAGGGGCGAGGAAAGTGATTGAGATGTTGAAGGACGAATTTGAGCTCACCATGGCACTTTCCGGGTGTACTAGTATCAAGGATATCACTAGAAGCCATGTAAGAACCGAGAGAGACAGACTCCTATCTTTGCTCTAGTTGCGATGTGCCATCATCATCATCATCAACATTCTATCGTGTTATGTTTGGGAAAGATTGATATATAAAATCATTCTCATTAGTTTCAGAATCAAACAAACCCTATTTTCTCTTTTGTGAGGCTCTACAGCCTTTCTTCCTCTCTTCTTTCTCTTTCTTATCTAATTCTCTTTTTTCCCTCAATGGTTTATCCAATACAATAATCATTTGTCAGAGATTATGTCGATCCCGTTGGAACATTATATATGAATGTCATTATTATATTTATTTTCTTGATATTAAAATATATGCATTGATATTGATAGTCTTGCATCTAGGGAAAGAAAAGAGATGGTGACAAAATAAATGACAAAACACCAACACATCCTTAACTTTTTAGTAATTGCTAAGTGATATGGAGTGTGACGTGACATCACTTAAGCAATTACTATGGATGGAGGATTGCTTGCTAATTTAGCAATCTTACTAATTTAGCAAGTCAATTAGCAATGCCACATAGGTACATTGCTATATTTTTTCAAGAAATTTATTTATGTGTAGAAAATAAATTGAAGATAAATAATTTGTATTGATTTTTTATTGGTTCATTTTTATTATGTTTATTTGTAAAAATGATGAATAGAAATTGCTAATCAATTACCGAGATTGAGGAGATTAGAAATTTCTAAAGGACTGAATTACTAAAGTTACTAATATAGCGATAAAGTGTATATTAAAAATTACTACTCAATTTCTGAGACGTACATGATTTTAATTTAACTTTCCTTGTATTATAGTATTAATTGTATTTTAATTTTGTTAAGGAATTTAGTTCTATTACTTAATTACAAAAATTAAAAATCAGGGTATTGTTTTGTCTTAAAAATGTTTTTAGGGAATGAATGGTGTAGTCAAGGTGGTAGTTCTATCGGTTTTCAACCCTGTAACCCTAAATGATCAGGTTTGAATTTTGAAGAGTGCATTCTTCATTCATCGCTAACAAAAATAACATTTTTCGCCTACTTAAATAAGTACCTGGATCAAAAGTCAGCAATATGAAAATTTATCGGATAAAATGCGAGCCATATCTTTATAGTCTTTAGTAACGGCATGATATGCCATTATACTTATGATTCTGCATCAGATGCCATTATAGTTGCGATTTGATGTATACTACAAGTTTTTGTAGGTTTCGTATGAATTAACCGGTAGTATGTATTAAAACGTAAATATAATGACATCCGACGCAAATTCTTAAGTATAATGGCATTACCGTATAGTTATTAAAGACTATAAATATATGAGCAGCATTTTAAACGAAATTTGAAGCCGGACTTGGTTAGAAATGGGCCTGATTGGAAATGAAATTAGGCCTAGTTTAGTCCCATCTTGACATCTTGTTTAGCGCCAACTATCCTCAACGGCTACCCATTCATTTTTTCCAGAATTCGAAATTTCGAAATTCCCCCATTTCGGTTTTCCGGACATAAAATCTCACCAAACCCTCCAAATCGGATTTCAGTTGAAGAAAGCCAAAGCAAACGAGCTCTGAAATCGAATCCCTTGAATCAATGGCGATCTCTGACCAACCAGATCATTCATTTCGCTCCAACGAAGAAGAAAGAGACTCCTCCTCCGGTGACAGCGATCTGTCCGATTCATCTGACCTACCTGCGACTCGGACGCCGCCGATGATCTCAGCTTCAGCGTTTTGGACGAGGCGAATCGCAAACTCTCCGCCCTTTCCTTAAGGAAGAAATCCCGATCGTGGTTTGGTGGCCTTTGCTTGCTTTCCCCCTTTGGAACTTTGCGATACGGTAATCTGTTTCTTTTTTGGTGATTCGTGATTTCTTGCTGACTTAACAGGTGCAGCATTGCGAAAGATCGTGGAGTGGAAGGTGATGACGGATTATTTGAGATTGCTGATAATATGATTAAAGGTCTGTAAAATCTTTTGCTGCTGATAGTTTCAATGGCGACTAACTCTCTATAGTCTCTATCATAGTAATTTATTCAACATCTGTGGTGGTGTTTGGCAGCTGGCCAGGTTGAGAAACTGAAAATAGACCAATCCAAGGCTTACCTGAGGAAGCATGGATTGCGATTGAGTGGCTGCAAAGCCATGCTCATTCAACGCATCAAAGAGCATCAAGAGTAATGATATGATGGGATGATACTTTTTGTTGAATGTTAAGTAGCTGAAGCTTTTTCTAATCCATGATATGACTTCTGCAGGATTTTGGATGGTAGAGGAGAGGCGAAGTATCCCTTGTCAAGCTTTGTGATAAACTGTAAAGGTATCAGATTTGATGGCTTCAATTTGTTTGCATTTTCATAACCAGCATTAGTCATTCTTGAATAAAATTCATCTTTCGTTGCTTCAGAGCCTTCCTAAGGAAACTGGTTTTATGCAGGTGATGCTTGCACAAGCGATATTGTATTGTTCGAACAGAATGTTTATGACATGTGAGTTATGGACATACGTTTCCTTGGCAAAGAACTAGTATTTTGTCTATTCGTAAACGACTTTTGAATACAAAAGAACTGTCTTAGTAGTACCTCTTCTTATTTTAGGTACAATATTGGTCCTTCCTGCGGAAAGAGGATTGTGGGAGGAAGAATTGTGAAAGAAAGCTATGGTGCAGCCAAGCAACAGCACACTTTTACGGTAAGTTTAGGTATCAGTTACGTAGCTAGAATAGTGTGATATTAGAACACCTATGAAAAGTGAGTATCGTCCTGTCAATTTCTCTCAGTTCTGAAATTATTGTGCTTTCTTTTCTTTTCTGTATTAATAATGACCATTGATTAGTTCCACTCCTGAATAAGCTGAATCAAAACTAATATGAGAGTCGTTTTTATCAGATAGAGGTCCTATGGAGCAAAGGGGAAAAGCCACCCCCTCCACTTCATCCCCTCCTGATAAAGGGTCGGAATTTGTATCGATCGAAGACTTTGAGACAGGTGTTAACCTCATAGATCCTTTTCACAATCCAGTTTTTCTTTCTGTAAAGTCATTGATGTCTTTGTTATGCCTTGGAACTAATCTAGAGATGGCAAGATGAAAACCAAAGGTCAAGAGTTCTTATGGAGAAGCACTCAAGGGGTTCTCTTGCCAGATCTGATAGAGAAACTCGGATGTTAGAAAAGGAAAAAAGGAAACTACTTTGTAAAGGAAGGCACGCTTAGCAATATTCAAACTGTATGCTTCAACTTCTATCCATGTTTATGTTAATTACAGTTTCTTTTCAGCTGGTTCATGACTATTAATGGTCTTTAATCTGCTACAGGGTCTCCAGAAAGGATCCGAAGAGGAAGCACGTCGATTCTATTCACTCAACTGAACCAGCAAAGGTGGGTTCTTTGCTTGTTCAACAGCCAAGTATAGTGGTGAATCCGCAAACAACAGTAGCTCAAGGAAAACAACACGGGAAAGGAACAAATGAAGATCCAACCACAGTTGCAACTAACATGGAAATCAGACTTCAGAAGCCTCCATATTACCCTCAACAGGATCCAATGGCGAATCGAAACTCGAATTTTTCGTTGGAGTCAAGGAAGATGATCCTTCAAGGTGGAAGACCAAACAACCATGCACAGAAGCACGAAAGTTACTGCCGGGGAGATCAAGTTCCTTGGGAGCTACTACAACCTACGAGGTATGGTGACAATCAACAAGTGCAGAACTTCAGGAGGCAACCTTTGACTCGAATGGACAATCGTGGTCCAGCTAGGCCTCCGCCGTCACATGGACGACAGATGTGCAAATACTATGCTCAGGGAAGATGCTATTTTGGCGACGGTTGCAAGTTCTCGCACCAGCGCGATGAGGTACCTTCGTTTGGTCCGAGGAGGGAGCATCAGTACGGCGGAAGGCTATATGAAGGACATTGCTAGAGTTTAGAGAAGTACGTTTAGGATGATGGACACGGTTCAGCTTCTTAATGTTCTGTGATTTGCAGAACTGAGTTTTTGTTGTATCGGGTTGTTTAATATTGGTTGGAGCTGATTCAGGTGGTTCAACCTCTGATTCGGTTTTGCAAACATTTTTTAGTTAATGTTTATGTTGTTGGTCCCGGATAATTGATGTGCAAATAAAAATATGCACCACCAATATTAAAGCACCACAAAATTAGTCAACTAATTGAATTCCCACCAATATTAAAGCAATACAAAATTAATTGGATCTTTAACCAACTAATTGAATTCCCAACTACATCATTTATATGATTCCCTCTCATTTGGTTCTCATTTGGCTATAAAAGGATGTAGAGGATGCATTGTAAAATTTCATCCCTCTTTTCTTTCTTTCTCACTTCTCTAGTGTTGTAGTGTAGCAATTTTCACTTGTTTAATAGCTGAGATAAGTTATCTCAATTTGGTAGATAGGTGAGCGGTAGAAAGCCCCGGTAAATGTTTTATCGTGGTAGGAATACTTTCTTGTGAGCAATAAAATAGTGAGTAGTTGTTTTGGGGTTGGGAAACACTTGAGAGACAATATTTTTGGATCGACTCGGGTCACCTTGTAGCTACCTTGTTATAGTGAAGAAGTGCTCGCAGCTGTCGTTGCTGCCGTAGATGTACTCTCCGCATTGGAGGGGAACTACGTAAATCCTGGTGTTATTTACTTATTTTTTTGTGTTTGACAACTTCGAGAATATTCGTTGTATATTGCATTATTAATATTATCACAATAAATTGGTCTAAAGAGGTTGGCTTACTTATCGTCATTATGGTATTGCGGTGGTAATCACCCATCCATAGTGATTTTAAGTGTGGCGGTCTACTGCCTAAGAAATATTTACGGTGTGTGATTTATTAATATAATATGTTTACTCTATTCTCGCCCGATACAACAGATATTCTCGCCCGATACAACAGATGTGATATGTCATTTTATATCATCTAAATATCATCCAAAGCAACATTTATACACATTAATGTGTTCGTGTGCTCCTTCACGCGTGTAATAATATTGTGTTCTTACCTAGTCTACGATCCAACCCTATAAACTTTTTCGGTTCGCCCCAACATCTCGATTCACCTTTATCCAAACTTTCCCAATTCACCCCAACAATATCTCCTACTTTCCCCACTATTTTAGGTAGGGGTAAGAGTAAGAGTACGTCGGCTGTTTAATAATTGATCACATATGGTCAGTTAATTAGAATTGTATCAAAATAAGTTAATTGAATAATCAATAAATATGGTTAATCAACGGACTAAAGTAGCCTGATTAATACATGTATAAATATCAAGGTCCTTGGTTAAAAATTAGTTTCGGTAAAAAACTTCCATGCGTGAAAGAATGAGATAATAAGATATGTCAGTTGAAGAATAGAAAATACCACAAGACCCATAAAAGATAATATATGAGCTCAAAATAAAGCCCTCATAAAGGAACCAAACACTCTTCATTCACTTTTTTTATAGATAGAAATTTTTTGGTATACAAAATGTATTATCAAAATGAAAGAGCGAAACAATTTAATACATTTTGATTGAAGAATGAAAAATATCACAAAATTCATAAATGGTAATGTATGAGCTCAAAATAAATCTCCAATCAATTCACAATAAAGTCTCAATACACTCGAAATAAAACCCTCATGAAAGAGCTAAATACTATTCATTCAATAGTAATTTATGTTCTCCTTTTATAAATATATTTTTTTTGTTATAAAAAACGTATTAGCAAAATAAAAGCGCGAAATAACTTAAAGAATATTAATTGAAAAATAAAAAATATCATTGAAACTCATAAATGATAATATGTAAGATTAAAATAAAACCTCATAAACTCAAAATAAAATCTTAATAAACTCATAATAAAACTTCAATAAACTCATAATAAAACTTCAATAAATTCAAAATAAAATTTAAATAAATTTAAAATAAAATCCTCTATGATTTCCTATTTTGTTTTGAATCATCCAATGAATTCATAAGATGACAAATCCAGACCTCAGAGACTCATTGAGAGAGCATCCATCCTCCACCTACCCACTACTTCACAGACTTCACTCTGCTGGGTTGCTTTGCCTTTTTCATCCTTTTCTCTCAGGTAATTCCTTTGCTGGCATCTGGGTTATGGATTTTACCCTGCAAAGGTCCGATCTTGGAGCTTGGATATGGAAAAATCCCTTTGGAACTCTCCATGTATTACTGGGTTTTGTTCGATTATTACTTGTAGAATGGTTTTATCCTTTTATGCTGCAAAATTTATCAGTTACTTTAATCTTTCTACTTTTCTTAAGCTAAAGCTTTTATTTTGTGGTTGGCAAGTTTTCTCATTTTGAATGTAAAGCATTCTGCATAAGATGTGGGAAGCCTTTAGAGCAGGAAGGGAAATCACGCCTTAGTTCACCTACTTTACATTCATAGTGGGGCTTCTGGGGTCGATTAACCAACTAATGTGTTGCAGATCAGAATGGCAGGCGAACCGGTCAATGTGACCGAGTTCGAAGCGCTGGCGAAACGAGCCCTTCCGAAAATGTACTTCGACTTCTATGCTGGGGGAGCTGAGGATGAATCTACACTCAAAGAAAACGAGGAAGCGTATCGAAGAATCACGTAAAGACGGTGTTACTACTTACTTAGCATAAAATTCTTATACAAAGTAGTAATCTTTTTTCATGGATGTTTCAGGATTCGTCCAAGAGTTTTAGTAGATGTGAGCAGGATAGATACAAGTACTACCATATTGGGTTATCCCATCTCATCTCCTATTATGGTGGCTCCAAGTGCTCTGCACAAGCTAGCAAATCCAGAAGGTCTTATAGCCTCCCACTAAATGACTCTGCTTTCGCAAATATGTTTTTTGTGGGTTGTGGAATTTAAAAGTTGCAGCCTTTTGCTGGTGTTAATTGCAGGAGAACTTGCCACTGCTAGAGCTTCTGCTTCCTCGAAAACTATCATGGTACTAATGACCGTGTGATAAAAGTGTGTTACATTGTTAATTTTATCATTCTGCAATTACTTTATAAAGAACTTTGTTATACATTCCAGATTCTGTCCTTCTCATCCAGTTACAATGTCGAGGAGGTTGCTGCTAGTTGCGAAGCAGTTCGTTTCTTCCAATTATATGTACTTTCCCTTCCTCAAGATACTTCCTTTGTTTAGCTCTCTTGAAGTAAACACTAACCAGTTACTGAAGAGCTTTACCCAAATGTATCTTACATGATTAGGTCTACAGAGGACGACATATCGCTGAGAACTTAGTGCAGCGAGCTGAACGAAGCGGATATAAGGCTATCGTGTTGACAGTAGACTGTCCGCGACTTGGTCGAAGGGAGGCAGACATTAGGAACAGGTAAAGACTACCTTTTTATCCCCTTGCTTTACCTACTACACTGAAAATAACTAGTTATATAAAACGAGTAACTAGGAATACCGTTGATATTATAACTAGTTATAATATAGAATAATGCATATGACTTCTGCAGGATGATTGTCCCAAAGTTGAAGAATGTCGAAGACTTTGTATCGAATGATATAGATGCTGTAAGTACAAGATATGGAACTTATTAGAATGATGAATTTTTCCACGAGTTTCTGCTTGGCCTTAAAGAATGATGAATTTGTCCAATCTGCAGGGTGGTGGTTCAAACTTGGAAGCTTATGCAAACTCTACATTCGATCCTACACTGAATTGGAAGGTGAGAAATCGGTTTATACAGTTAGCGAAATTGACATAACGAGTATTTTCACTTGGTATAATCTCGGTGTTCGCAGGATGTCGCGTGGTTGAAGTCCATCACTAACTTGCCTATCCTGCTTAAGGGAATACTCACTCATGAAGATGGTAAAATTTAGTCCCTATACATACATCTAAATTCCAATTTTCCAAGTCTTTACAAAGATTATAACCATTCTTAATAACCTGTTATTGGCAGCAATAAAAGCCGTGGAGGTAGGTGCTGCGGGGATCGTTGTCTCGAATCATGGCGCCCGGCAGTTGGATTACAGTCCTTCCACAATCAGTGTGGTGGAAGAGGTATAGCACTAATGTTTTTCACAAGACTAGCCCGATGTACCTTCATTGATTGACTAAAACTAAACTAGGACTGTAAATCGGTTCAGTTTTTGGTAAAACCAAAGACCAAAATTCGTGCAAATATGAGAACCTTTCATTACCAACAAATGATCTTTTTTCCGGTTGTTCGAGTTGCAGGTGGCTCGCGCGGTGAAAGGGAAGGTTCCGGTAATAGTGGACGGAGGAGTGCGGAGAGGGACTGACGTTTTCAAGGCATTGGCATTGGGTGCACAAGCAGTCCTCGTAAGTTCTCCAATGTGGTTTTCGAATTTCGCCTAGTGTGCTTTGAAACTCACTCGTGTCTATACTGTAGGTTGGAAGGCCGGTCATTTACGGGTTGGCGGCCAAGGGTGAAAAGGGGGTGAAGCAAGTGATTGGGATGCTGAAGGATGAGTTTGAGCTCACAATGGCACTTGCTGGATGTACTAGCATCAAGGATATCAGTAGAAGCCATGTAAGGACCGAGCGAGACAGACTCCTATCCCTACTCTAAACGGGCGGGTTGGGTGGGTCAGGAGTCATGCATTTGCAGCTCTAGTTGCAGGCTTGGCTTCAGGAACCAGAGGCCATCATCATGATCATATTCTTTTCAAGTTTTGATATTTAATTGCTCTGAATGAATATGACACTGATCAATAAATTCATGATTAGTCTCTCATCTTTTTCACCCCTTTCAAGCCTACTTAACAAAAATCTATTTACAACTAAGCTCGTGAGAATATCAACACACATCCAATAAATTCTTAAGTTTGACACATCAAATTTTTTTAATTGTTTCTCACCATATGCAAAACATAAGTCAATTTAAAAAATTTCATCATTAACGTAACATAATAAAATATAATTTTAATTTCATTTGATCATTATTTATATGGGTTATCATAATGAAACTTCATTCTTTAGTCATTGTCAATATACATGTCAAATATTAGTCGATTTGAAAATTTAAAAATTTTCATGTTAAAATTATCAATTTTTATGAGTTATATAATACACAGTATTGACAATTTTAACATGAAAATTAAAATTTTTCAAATTGACTAATATTTGACATATATGTTAAAAATGGCTAAAAATCCAAATTTTATTATGTTAACCCCTCCAAATAAAGTTTAAAAATATATTTTTTCTAAAATTATAATAATAGTGTTATGTTTAGTCTTGAAAGTTTTCAAATTTACAAAATATCTTAAAAATTTAATTTTGATGAACTTGAATGCTAGCTCCCCACTTCTTGAAACCCTAATGACAAACTTTTAAATGTACTGTTATTTTAAAATGACGTATAAAACTCTGTAACACATTAATACTGTAATGGACCTATACCGTTATTTTACAAACTATACTTTGTAGCTCTACGAAATCAGAAGAGTAGCAACTAGCAAGTAGTCAATATAACTATTATCAAAATAATAATTTGGCTGAAACAGATAACTATGCATTGTTAACAGAGTTGCTCTTATTCACACCTTGAAGCTCCATTGGAGAGTTCACCGCCATACTTCCAATGGACCCAACTGTCTGTGAACTCAACTGTGGACTGGCCGGTGGACATCCCTCCGTGTTAATCGCCCCTGAACTGATTTGCGGGCTCATTGGAGTCCTCTGCCCCATTTGCTGCGGGCTAGGCTGCTGCTGTGGAATTCCCATGGTTGACGGTGAGCCCACTTGTGATGGCGAAACCACAGCTTGAAGAGACGAGGTAGCTTCCGGCTGCTGCTGCTGCTGCTGTTGGAATTGCTGCAACTGCTGCTGCTGTAACTGCAATTGCTGATTCTGATTCAGATTCTGATTCATATACATGTTCATCCCTGCAAGCTTTGGCGGGCCCATGGGTCCGCCCATTGCGTTTCGTTGCATCTGGCTCATGTTGGGTCTATTTAGGGATTGTCCCAGCATGGACAGACCGGCAGCATTCGGGTGAGTAATCTGCCGAACACCCGACATTCCAGGCTGGGGGCCACCGAGCATGGTTGTTCGAGCATTCGCCATCCTGAGCGATGTCAGAAAGGCAGCCTGTTGCTGAGTCATCTTCCCGGATCGCATCTGCTGGCTTATGGCGTTGCCAATGTTAATCCCCTGGCTCATTAGCAACTGGTTTGGGTTCTGACCACCAACATTACCTGAATTAGGTGCCATTGGTCCGGAAATTCCAGAACCGGCAACAATTCCCCTTGCAGCTCCTCCGATCCCCATGGCATTCGCCAAGCCTCCATACGCCGCCATGTTATTTCCGATATTGCCCATGCCCGGTTGCCCCGCAAGCCCCATCATCAATTTCCTCTGCTGCAGTTGTTGCTGGGAAAGTTGGAGTGGAGAATGTTTGTTATTAACTGAATGGCCACCCGATTGCATGTTCGGATTTTGCCCCATGGCGTTCAAATGGGAGAGTGGGTTTGGTGGAAGCACCATTTGTGTCCTCTGAAGCTGTTGATGCTGATGATGCTGTTGTTGAAGTAAAGCATGCTGGTTTTGTTGCTGTGATTGCTGTGAAATTGGTAACTGTTGTGGGTCCAGTTGCTGCGGTCTTGGAGGCACCGGCATCTGTAAGGCCTGAGAGTTCCCAGGAAGCAGCATCCTTGCATTTACCGGTGCGTTCTGGGACGAATTTACCGAAGGGTTGCCACTAAGAGTGGGCTTCACATCATTTGAGGTCTGACCCGCCATGGATTCGTTGTACTGCTGCTGCATCTCCATTGTTGCATTGTTGGGGAATACGCCAGGTTGACTGCCTGATGAGGTATTATTCATCCTTGTTGGTTTCTGTTCGATGTGATTTTCCACTAGATAACCATCTCGACTCATCTGCGTTGGGAAACAAAAACGAGTCTGAGTGGATGATGAAAGAGGAAAGGAAAATCATACAAAAATCGAAAGCCTATTCTTCTAACATACCAATGTACAGAACTGCTGTGCGAGCAAATCCGCAAAATGCTGCAGAAAAAAACAATATCGGGGATCAGAGCCAAACATGAAAATAATAGAAACACAAACTCAGCCGAAACATAAAATCATGGCTCTTTAAGCTATGCCGACAATATATTGGAATCCGATCTCATCAGTAGACTTACAGTATTAGGCAATGTAGGAAGATATTCCTCAGCAGAGAGAACATCCCCATCCTCTAAGTCTCCATAATGCATAGCCACAGTACCATCATTCGACTTCTCCATCATGATCATTCTAGCACGTGCCTTCGGGACATAAGTCACAACATTTCCTAGGGAATTAAGGCAGCTCTTAGTGACAAATGTAACTAAATAAATTTGAGTGTGTAATTTTTTTAATACTTTTGAGTAGATTCATCAACAAACCTTGCAGCACTCGTTCACCTTGCATAAAATTCATAACTCTTATCTTGAGAACATTGATGTTGCCACCAACAAGTGACTTCGATAATTGCCTTTCTTTAATTTCATCTTTGAAATCCTCATAATTCGCTGCATTGGATAGGCAAACCGCAATATTCTGAGGATTATACGTATTTTGCTTCCTTGGGTAGTCATCTAGTTTATTCCTTTTACGGCTAAGCTGATGCCTGGAACAGAAAAAATTCAGTCAAACATTAATACAGGAAAAAAGATCAGTTTGCAGATAGCAGTTGTACTTGCAGGACACTGTACCTTGAAGCGACAACCTCAATCTTGGCAAACCTTTCAAGAATGGCATGATCAGCCATAGATTGTGTTCCAACTGTAGGACTGTTTGCATTCAATGAACCACTAATGTTACCAACACTTGCAGGAGAGGCAACTCCACTCATAGCAGAGTTCTTTGGGACCGAATTTGACCTCCGCTTGGCAGAAGCAGTCCCAGCAATGGCAGGAAGCGAGGTAACAGCTGACTTGTCCTTCTGCGATCCAAGAGAGGTTACTGCTGCAACTCCTCCCATGTGAGGTCCAGCTGAGTTACCAGAGTATTCCCCAGATCTTGACGATAATGGAGACTGAGCCAATGTCCCTGCAGACAAACGGGGACTTTGTGCTGGTTTCCTCTTTGGGTGTTGTTGTTCTTCCTTCTTTGTGTCTTGGCTGAGATTGTTCCATCCCGTCTGGGGAAAATTCGGTCTCATCATATGTTGTGGAAGTCTTTGATGTAGGCGCAACTGCTGTGGATCCAGACTTACCAAATTGTTCTCTATTGTCATATCACTCTTTCCCTGATTCAGTTCAGATCCACCAAGCTTTTCTGACTCAAACAGTTCTTCCTTTGGACCAAACCTCAAAGCCGATTGTCCAGCAGAAAATGGTGTTCCAGCACCCTGATTCAAAACCCCTTCAAACATCTGTGGATACTTTTGAATCCCTGCATTGGGGTACTGCTGCATTCCTCTTGCCATAATGTGCTGCTGAAGTAATGAACTCTTCCAGTTCATATCAGCCGCTTGGAGGTTATCCGAAATTGGTCCTACTTGTGGCTGTTGTTTGCCGTCAGGACCTGATGTCATCCTCGCTCTCTTATTATTATTTGCTAATGGTGACATTTGTCCATCTTGATTTCCTCTTTTACCATGCATTGAAGCACTTGCATTTACATTGTCATTATAAGTGACCATCATATCTTGTCCACTCGGGGAAGCTGCCGAAACATTAACAAGAGGCCCTGAGCCAACGCCCGGTTGATACCTTGGCTGAGAAGAAACCAAAGGGAATGCCTGACTACTGCCACCTGGCATGTTTCCTTGACCAAGATTTGGAGCTGTTAGATTCCCCTGGACATGCGGGTGCATCATGTTGCCCACCATAATGTTTGGGTCAGAAAATCTACTGTTAGAGCTTTCCGGGACTTGATCTATGCAAACTTTCTTCCCATGGAGTCTGCTTGTAGATGTCACGGTAACATTCGGTATCTGCCTCAACCTTTTCCTCCGCAGACTAGCCAGATTTAAATTAAGCTGCAAATATGAGTCAGGAGAGTTGAATAAAAATGTTGAAATACTTCTCTGATGGAATACCACATTAATTTGGAAAGTTATTACCTTGGAAGGAAGAGGACTAGCAGAAAGTCTATCCAATTTTGGTTTGGGATCAAGAGAAAGCACTGGCTGCAAAGCCTTCACTATCCTGGACTCCACTTCCTATAGCGACAGTTATAAACATCACTAAAGCCTGATGGCTCAAAAAATATTGCAGAAACTTACTAAGAGAAAGACAGTAACTATTACCATTAAATCCCCATAGGTCCATGAGTTATCTGAGATCAATGGAATATCCTTTACTACATTCTCCAATGACATCTTTAGGCGCACTTTATTTATGATAGGGGCATCAGTAGATGTGATAGCAGACCCTTGCTCAGTAGCACACTTCCGATAATCTCGAATCTACAAAAGTTTTGAACATGTCACCACTTTAGAGACTTTAACGATACATCATTCTTACAGTTTCATTAGATAATACATGTATGAATGTTGCCACGGTCTTAATATATCCAGCAAATGATATTGCTAGAAGTTCAAACACAAAAGATACTCACCTCACATATTAGACTTCCATTAACGTACTTGCATGGTATATCATCCAGGATATCTCCCGGCAACCAGCCAGACTCAATTGCCTGTACAAAGCGTAAGCAATTGAAAACCAATAAACTTGTAAAATGAAGCTAGTGAGAGTGGTTGGCAGTTCAACTAAGTGAAAGGCACGACACAGATGGGAGATAGGTTTCCATGATAAAGCAGAATCTAATTACACGAATCGAGAATAATAAGCAGTACCAACCACGAATATAGTTTCAGATGCCCTATCATAAGGGTGCAGCAACTTTGAAGCATCTTGAAGGGGAGCCCTGTGCACAATATCATTCTGAAAATTCATAGGCGAACTCAAGTTAAAATCAAACAAAAGAATATGCAGCTCTCCAAACTATACAAGGAAATCAATGATATCCTTTCAGCACACCTCCGAAACTTTTCCAATAGAATATCCATCTGGATAGAGGTTCAAAGTGAAGGAAACTTCGTTCTCTGAAGAAACAGGAAACATCAACAATGTTCAGGATCAAATGGTATCAGCAACTTCTAGCCCCATTTAACAACAATAAACAAAAACCATAACGGAAAAAGCTCTCTTTACCACGGACAGATATACTCGAGACATCCGATAGACCATCAGTACCATCAGCAAAAGTGCCCTATATCACAGAAAACTTAATTCGTCAGAGCCAAATTAGAGCTCGAGAAGCAAGTCTACCAACACGCTTTCACACAACCATTCGAGAAAGAGGATATAAAAAACCAGACACAAACATACGAAATCAGAACAGTCCATGCATTAGTTAGGCACATGTAACCACCAAACAGTTAACTTACACTGCACCATACCACCATCTAACGCAGCACAGCCTCAGAATCGAGATTTCATTGTTCTTTTCTCTTAAGATACTAAACTTAAGCAGCAAAAACAGATACAGCACCAGGTTTGAATTTTGTATCTCCATGAAAGAATAGTACAAGAAAAAATAACTTCCGAGTCAATAAGATGCCACATTTCAATTCTCACGTGCCAATCTTCAGCAGAAAAACCAGCAGAAAGCAAATACCCAACGCTATCGAAATTGGCAGGGTGATGAAGCTTAACCAATCCTAAATCTTAACCAAACAGCCCTAATTTTACACGCTTCTTTCGCAATTCAATCTTAAACAAGCCCTAATTTTTACCTCGGCCCTGTTCTTGGACGAAGGATTTCTGGCGCCAATCAAGGACCCATCCTTGGGAACTTCAGATTCATCATCGGAAGCAACATCCTTTTGCTGAGCTACAGGTTTCGGACGGAACCTTGAACCCTTTTTGGAGACTTTAAACGAGACGCCCATTGTAGAAGAAAACCCCTAATTTTCTTCTGCAGAGACAAATCAGAAGGGAGATTTCATGAGCGTGCTCGAGCAAAGGGAAGAAGAAGGATCCAAATCTGTGTTCTATGAATCGATGTACTCAAACCTGATTCAGCTCCGCTGAATTGCTT
The DNA here is from genome assembly GCA_030674075.2 of Linum usitatissimum. Classification (NCBI taxonomy): domain Eukaryota; kingdom Viridiplantae; phylum Streptophyta; class Magnoliopsida; order Malpighiales; family Linaceae; genus Linum; species Linum usitatissimum. The sequence continues at coordinate 437,489 of JAUJYP020000926.1, read as the reverse complement.
TTGACATTTGCTGGAGCTGATATGATAGTCTAATGCCAATAGAATTGAGGTTATGTTCGTATGAAGTAAATTCGAGTCTAATTCTGAGGATTAATGGCGCGGGTCAAATGGCATGACCGTAAAAAGGTCAGAAACACAAGGTCAAATGTTGAGAACCAAGCGATCACTCTACCCGCCCACTGGAAAAGAAAAGGGGATTACTATATGACGCCCTAACTTTCGAATTAAACGACGCCCTAAACTTCGTAATGACGAAACTATCCAAATTTACTAATTCGAAAAACTTAGTATCGACAAAACTATCAAAACGTATAATTCGAGAAACTTTGTACCGACGAAACTATCAAAATACTTATTTCGAAAACCTCTAACGGTACGTATTTCGTTAAAATTCGATGAACAGAAGTCGGGATGAATCGAAAAAATCGCCACAAAAGGGCCCGGCCGGAAGCTCGTTTCGGTCCGCAGTAATAGCTGGCCGGAAAGGCCGGCCGGCCGGGACCCCCTCCGGCCGAAAACGAGCTTCCGGCCGGGGCCTCTTGCGGCCGATTTTTTCGATTAATCCCGATTTGTGTTCCTCCGTCGGAACTTTCGTATATGCCGAAATTTTAAAATCCTAAACCCTAAATTCTAAACTCTAAAATCATATAACCCTAAACCCTTAAACTCTAAACCCTAAATTCTAAAACTCAAAACCCTTAACCTTAAAATCCTAAACCAAAAAAACCCTAAACCCTAAATTCTAAAACGCTAAACCCTTACTTTAGAACCCTAAATTATCAAACCCTAAATCCTAAATTCTGAAACCCTAAACCCTTGATCCTAAAATTCTAAACCATCAAACGCTAAACCCTAAATTTTAAAACCCTTAACCCTAGAATCCTAAACCATCAAACCCTAAACCCTAAATTCTAAAACCCTAAACCCTTAGAACCCTAAATCCTAAACCTTAAACTCTAAACTCTAAACCCTTAACTCTCAACCTAAAACCCTAAAACTCCAAACTAAACAAAACCGACAACTCGTAAATACTAAATCCTAAACTCTAACCCCTAAACCTTAGAACCCTAAACCCTATAACCTTAGAACTCCTAAACCATAAAACCCTAAACTCTAAATTCTAAAACCCTAAACCCTTAACCCTAGAACTCTAAATCATAAAACGCTTATCCTTAAACTCTAAACGCTAAACCCTAACTTTAGTATCCTAAATAACCAAACCCTAAATCCTAGATTCTAAACCCCTAAACCCTTAACCCTAGAACTTTAAATGATAAAACGCTTAACCTTAAACTCTATACGTTAAACCCTAACTTTAGTATCCTAAATAATCAAACCCTAAACCCTAAATTCTAAAACCCTAAACCCTAAATTCTAAAACTCTAAATCCTAAACGCTAAACCCTAAAACTTTAACCTTAAACCCAGTAGTATAGGGAATTTAATATCATAATTTGTATTGTATAAAATATAGTTACTAAATAATTTTTTAAGAAGTTTCAAATTATATAATTGATTTGAAGTTTTTAATGATCAAATAATTGAGATGTAATGTACAATTTAATTAATGTATGATAAGATGCTACTTTTTAGTAGTAATTAGCCGTGATAATGTGTATTATTATCAATTAAATGCATGTTTTAATCAAATTGTGATATTGGTAGAGATGGTAATCACTTAGTCTTTCTGCTTAAAAGACCATGGTTCGAATCCCCCTCCCACAATTTTTGTAAATAAAAAGTATTGTTACAAAAATTGAGTCCAATGTCTAATTAATTTCGGTTGAACCGATTCGGTCTAAACGAAATAATAAAAAAAAAAAATTGGGCCGATTCCGGCCGAGAACCAACCCGGCCGGCCGCCGATTTCGGCCGGGAACCAGCCCGGCCGGCCGCTGGTTCCGGCCGGAAACCAACCCGGCCGGAACCGACGGCCGGCCCGGTTGGTTCCCGGCCGGAACCGGCGGCCGGCCGCTGGTTCTCAGTCGAAAATTTTTTTTTCTCGGTATTTTATCTAAATGGAGGTTCGACGGATCTTCGATTTTTACTTCCGATTTTCATTTGTGGGTGTTTGATAGTGTTTGACGGTATTTAGTTCGTCGATATACACAACTTCTTACATAAATTTTGATTTTACGAATGGATAATAACGTAATTTACTTTATTTAGGGCGTTGTTTAATTCGAAAAATAGGGCGTCAAATAGGGATTCAGAAAGAAAAATGCAATCGTCTTTTCTTCGTTATCCAACTCTGTAACTCAAACGCACTCTCACAATCCAGCTCCTTGGAGAAAACCAAAAGCATTCATGGCGGTGGCAATCCGCTGCTGTGCTTCTTCGCCGCCGGACCTCTTGGCCTCTCAAAGATCACTTCTTTCCGGTCAGTACTCAGCTCCTCTGGTTTCTTCCTCTGCCCATCTGACATTATACAAATTTGGTTGAAGAATTCCAATGTCTTGCGTAGTTTGAAGTTAATCCCGAGTGAAATTACAGTGTAAAAGAAGCGCCTTTGCTTAGAATACGGAACTGGGTTTTGTTCTGATTTCAGACTGGGAACTGAACTAGTATGGTATAAGAATGCTATTCTGGCTTTTCTGGCTCTGAGATTTTGGGAATTTTTCTCAGCTTTGGAGTGAGTTGAACGCAGGCGAAATTCAAAAATACACTGGACCAAAGCTTTAGTTTTGAAAATTTTACCTAGGATTTCGTCTCTTTATGATGGCCGGATGAATTTGTCATGAACCATTGCCTCCCAATAATTCGAATTGCAAGGACAGGTTCGAGATTGGTTTATATTATTAACTAACAGAATGGTATATGTTTTAAACTTTTCTCTTTCATTGTGTGATCTATCCAGGGAAGCTGCCTTGTGGTGCATTACTCAAAGTAGACAAGTTAGCCTTGTTATCATCTAGGTATGCACCACCAGCCATACAGTCTATCGCTCGGCTTAACTCAAAGCATCTGCCGAATCGACAACATGAGGACGTGCTACTTCGACGTTCGTCTGCTCATCAGGTAGGATGGTGAGTCCCGGCCCTTCGTTTGTTTATCTCTGATGTCTTGGTTTTTGTAAGATCATGATATGATCTATGGATAGTAGAATGTGAAGAATCACAATGTACATTGCAGGGGGGAACATTCTTTTTGCGATCCTCGGCGATTGGGCTGGTGACTAATGCTTTCATGACTGCTGAAGCCATGGCTCAAACATGTGAGGCCGCCGCGGACAACTCTTTCCTCAACATGCCCGTGTTGCTGTTTGTTGCACTGGTCGGGGCTACTGTTGGAGGTTCGATAACTAGCTATCCTTGCAAAACTCATTCTCGCCTAAATAACTAGTTATTGTAATTTGAATCGATATTGTTTCCTCCTTCAATCCATGCAAAACTCATGCTCACCTAAATAACTAGTTAAAATGTTTAATTGAGAGTGGATTCATAGTTAGGTGATCGTATTTTCGCAGGGTTGCTCGCACGGCAGAGGAAAGGAGAATTGAAGCGTCTGAACGAGCAACTACGCCAAATCAACACTTCCCTAAGAAGACAAGCGAAGATCGAGTCATACGCCCCCAACCTAAGCTATGCTCCTGTGGGTAGCAGGGTCCAAGACGAAGTGATAGTCGACTCAAGGAAACAAGAACTCATTTCCCGGTTGAGAAGCGGGAAGAACTACTTAAGGAACCAGGATCCGCAAAAGGCATCGGAGGAGTTCAAGATGGCGCTTAGCCTTGCTCAAGATTTGAAAGATCCTATTGAGGAGAAGAAGGCTGCAAGAGGCTTAGGTTTGTTCTTACAACATCATGTATCCTATTATAGAACTCTATCCTGAACCATTGCATCCCAATTACTCAGAGAGTCTGGTTGTTATTCTGCAGGAGCCTCCTTCCAAAGACAAGGGCAGTATCGCGAAGCAATCAAGTACCATTCGATGGTGCTGGAGATATCGAAGCGGGAAGGAGAAGAGTCTGGTAACACTGAAGCTTATGGAGCCATTGCAGACTGTTACACCGAGCTAGGGGATCTTGAGCAAGCTGGCAAGTTCTATGACGATTACATTGCTAGACTCGAAACGGACTGAATCGAACCGAACTGAACTGCAACACTAGAGGAAACAAGTCTTAACCTTGGCCGTAGAATCGATCGGAAGATGTATTTTTGTTTTATAATGCACAAGTGTTGTTGTGTTCATGATATGTCAATTTCAGCCTTACTTTAAAAGCCTTCACTAATCATTATTACTATTTCTTGAATTGAATCAAGGTGGTCTGGATTATGGCCATGATTCCAAGGCTCAATCTTCACCATTATTTCCAATACCATAACGCGGTGGACGGTCTGACCAGCTAGATCTTGAACCACTCATCAAAACGGAATCTCGATAGAATTACGGTTCAATGTTGGTTCAACTACCGTTTATAATTGTTAAATCAGTTAGAACCACATGTCATTCCTCATCGATTCGATGTCCCGGTACGGTTCTAAAAATCACGGTCTTCACTAGCCCTGCATATGACCCTTCACGGTTTCAAGCGTGTAAAGAGGTTCCAACACCCGACTTTCTACCTTTGATCCCCCCATGGCGAAAATCTACTCTCATACTATTGTAGGCAAACATGTGACCCTCAGCACCAACCTGAGTTACTGAAGGTTACAACGGTGAACATCTACTCATATGAGGGTCATCTATTGTAGGCAAACATGTGACCCTTAGCACTGACCCGAGTGAGTGAAGGTTACATCGTACAGACACCGCCAATCTTTATATATGTCTAGCAGTTTATATCAAAACTACGAATAGTAAAAGACAAACGGTATATAACCGCATCAAACCATATATATCACAACTACGAATAGTAAAAGACGAGACAAGAATGTGAGTACACAAAGGGGTTATCAGTAATCATAACATCAAAAGATGTTCATAAGATACCAAACAATAAGCCCCACCCTACAACAACAGCTGAACACAGACTCAAATCCCCCTCTAAAAAGGACACATTGAAAAGTAACAAAACATAACATTACATATGTTAAGAGGTATTATAACTACATATCCCCAAAATACAATATTACACACACAAGACATCCGAGTGAGAGACAAGACATCATCTTCTTTATATAATCACTGCCTCGTTTCCACCACACTAAGATTTGATTGGCATCATCATAAATTAAAGACAACAGAAAAGGAAGGCAAATCTTGGATCAATGGAGATTGATTTTTACTGGTAGTACATGAATTGCTGGGCAGCAGTGACGTTCTGGTAGCCACCATCATAGATCGCCTGGCTTGCTCCGGCAGCCCCCATTTGTTTCATCGGATGCTGCCCCTGTGGACGCATCAAAGCGTGGACCCCTCCCATCTTGCTCATCGCTAGCTGGCGCTCGTAAGCCAGCAGCTCGGCTGCAGAGACTCCTCCGTGCATCGGCATTGCTGCTGCGGGAGGCGGGAGTGGGTTTGAACTCGTTCCCAGAGGAGTCGGCTTGCTTCCCCATGAGCACTGCAAGCGAAATCAATTTTAAGCAAAGAGAAAGGAACAGTTTCGGAGAGATCATATCTATCTATCTATCTACCTAGCTAGCGAGCTTTTACCTTGATTGGTTTCCCGCAAAGAAGAGACTGAGTGTTCCCCATTTGAATAGCGAAAGCAGCCTCGGAATGGGTGCTGTACCTGACGAAACCGAATCCCTTGTCGCGCTGAACACGAACCTCCTCGATGACTCCAGCGTTAAGAGAATGGAAGTGGCGATGGAGATCGAGCTGGCTAACCTGCCGGATCGACAAAAAACAGAGAGAAACCTTCGTCAGATAACAATCCAAGAGAAAAGTATGCTAAGATGTAAAAGATGAGTTTCTTGCCTCCGGAGCGAGATTTCCAACATAGACAGTTGTGTACTGAGGATTATTCTCAGGAGCATCATTGTTAATACTCTCTTTACCGTCTTCTGCAAAATGAAATACAGATAAAGTGTCTTGAGTATCACAACATGTAAGAAAAGATTGTCAATTTAGAAGCGAAAAACCTCTCCGCCAACTAACCTGACGAGCCATTAGTTAGTTCGACGACGCTCTTGCCATCTGAGCTTTGTTTGTCATCATTGGATCCAGCTCCCTTGGCTGCCCAGTTGCACCTTATCTGCCTACTACCAAGCCACTTCCCTGAACAGTAACCATATAATAAGCACAGGTGGGAAGTTATAACAACAAAATGACATCGAAAGCTTAGTTGTAAGAAACTTTCTAATTTCTCCCACAGCATCTGTACCTGTTAGGTCATTTATGGCACTTTGGGCATCCTGAAAAGACGGTGGATGGCAAGTTAGCAATGGAAGAGAAACTGTAATGCGAAGATAAGATATCAGAGATCTAAGAATAGAACCTGCTGGTTACGGAAAGATACGAAACCAAACCCTCTTGAGCGCCCAGTCTTCTGATCCCACATCACTCTAGCATCACTGATATCAGCACAAACATTATATCACTTCCAGATGTTTTCAGCTATTCAGATTTCAAAAGAAAGAAAAGAGGGAGAAACTTACGAGCAACTGGGATAAACAGAAAAACATGCAAACAGCGTTGCATCAGTGACTTCCGGACTTAAATCTCCAACAAATATGTTAAAGTGACCTGCACATAAAAATGATACACACGGTTTATTAATTACAGCAAATCAGACAGTCAGAGCAAGATATTGAACATAAAGGACAATGTTAAGACATACTTGATGTATCCTCCCTCTGACCACTAGCGTATGCCCAGTTAACTTTGATTGGTTGACCAAATCTGAAATTCCGTCAACAACACAACACCGATTAATTTCACAGAAAGAAGGATTAATCAAGAGGAGAAGAGGTTCAACCAATGAGAAAGTGCTTACAAGTGTCTTCCATTAAGAGATAATATGGCAAGAGCAGCTGACCTACGATCAAAGTAGTGAATAAACCCATAGGATGACTGCAAAACATAGATTGCAAACCCAAAATGGCATGTCAAAGAAGCAGATATCAAACAAAACACCATATGAAATTCTCAAAACTAATGAAACGAAGAATGTACCTTTTCCTTCCTTATAAGCTTGCAACCCTCGACAGGCCCGGTACTCGCAAAAACTTCTTGGAGAAGGGGTTCGGTAACCTGTGTATGGATGTTTCCAACATACCTGTAATTTGCAACAACATTAGAACTTTAAAGAAAGAAGTAATGAACATGAAAACAGCTTATCAACAGACATCCTCAATCATGGAAAGCAGGGGAAGTGCAAAAATTTAGCACCAACTGGATCAACACCGTACATATCCATTACCAACTACGCTCTAGAAACAACACTACACTTATGTAGATAAATTGCCCAGTGAATAACATCACATCCAGTACGATTATATGGTAAGCTAAGCCAACAATCAACGTGAAGGAGAAAAGATACTAGCGAAAAAGGAAAGAAAGAAGATAGAAAAGAAACATCCACAAACAACACTCACACACTGCGGCAAGTGCTAGGATCAAAACCAGGTGGCAGATTTCCGCTGGGAATTGGCTCAATCTGCAAAAATGGGAAAGGTTTAAAAACAAATGGAAACGAAGGAAGAAAAAGGAAAAGAAGACGAGAACGCTTTATGTTCATACATGACCACCAAAAACAAAATTGAGAGTGCATAAATCACCGTTATGTACACACTACATTACAGCTAAAATCAACATTGAAAAAGGATTCCCAGCAACACAGTAAAGGGAGGTCAACTCACAACTCACAAGCTCAGGCAGAGAAACCAACTGATCATAGTCAGTGGTCAACCCAAGCTACATAACAATACAAGACTCACTCGAAATATAACTTAAGAGCTGGAATTTCACACTCTCTTAACACGATGTGGGTGCAGCCAGCCACCAATCATCATATCCATCGAAACTTTCAATAAAATGGAGAAACAATAAAAAAAATAAAAACTCAAACTTTGACAGACAACAAAAAAAGAACAAGCAGTGTGGAAATGAAGAATCTGATCATATAACAACGAAGTCTCCCAAAATCACATTCAACACGACTACCAAGCAAAACCCTAACTTTACACAAGACTCCAATCCGTACAACAACCCAAAATCACAAACTGGGAAAGAATCGCAGCAGTTGGCCAAACAGAACGCTAGTAATGAAACCCAACAACAAAAAAGGAACCTGAGGTGGAGCGAGGAGGCCGGGGTGGTAAAGAGACTGTTGCTGCTGGAGGAGAGCTTGCTGCATCAAAGCCTGCTGCTGCTGCTGTTTCAGCCGCTGGTGCTGCATTCTTCTTCTTCTTCTTCACAGCGACGAAAGTGGGTAGTTGAGCTGTTTGTTTCCCGAGAAGAAAAGGATCGAGTGGTTTTTTAGGGTTCGGACAAGGCGGATTGAAATCGGGAAGAAAAAAAGACAGAAAAAAAAGAGGGAAAATGGAAAATGAAAGGAAAAAAAGAATACAGAGAGTAAAGAGATAGAGAGAGCTTTTCTTTTACCCGCTCACCTATTTATATTACTTGATTATTTTTAAAAAAATTTCTTTTGTGCAGTGAGAAGTGGTAATGTCACTGGTCTGTGACGGGTATTCCCGTGACTGTCGTACGATTAGGTCCACGCGTCATGGGCCTTGTGAAACCTTTTAAGGCGATTCGTGTGATGGGCTATGTCTACGGCACCCAAATGCAAGTCCGGCCCACACGGCCCACTTTACCAATTTAACACATTGGTCACTATACTATTTTCGGCACCATCTACGTTTTGAGTAACCTGGTGTAAACACTATATGTTAGAAGTTTGTTGTTCGGAAGGACTTGACGTACACATATACATAACGTTGTATAGGCGAATATATTATGTGTGGCCTTTGTACATAGAAACACATCATACGTACACATCTTTGTACATGTGGAATTTATAAGCATTGTACTTGGACTCAACCACATCTTGTATTATGTTTTCCCTACAAATAAATTTCACTCTACCAAGATTGGTGAGTGAGTAATTCCTCTTTGGCCATTGTTTATGGTCAATCTTAAACCTCTTACGTTGATGTGGTGATTTGTTGGCCGAAGAGAGTTGTGTTTGGATACTTCTGCCCTTTATTATAATAGATTATTTGGTTTACGAGTCAAACGGATCAGTTGTTTATAAAACAAAAATTGAGTTAATCAAATCACAAATTTACCATATAAATCATAACAAGTCATCGGGCAATAAGTCAAATTCAAATCATGCATCCAACCACCATAGTGGGGGTACAATATTTGTTAAACTCTTTGATACTAACCAGAGATTTGGTGTTCAAAACTGGAGAAATCCCATTACATTACAACAAAATCAAGTCTTGACAGTAGACAGAAATCTTACATAACAACTCCAAAAATCTGGTTTAATTCAATACACGAAACGGTCGACCAATTGATTAACAAGTGTGTTGTTATACCTTCCGACATTGTGGTCAATATTCATCAGTTTGGTCAGTCTACTTGCAGTCCTTGAGAACACACTACGAAAAACAAACAAGACAGTACAATCACGAAATCAAGCTCGAGATTTAGTACATAACGAAAAGTCAGAAAACTTGAGGACTAGTACCTGAAGGGTTTGTCTCCGATCCATTTGACCGCACCAGTTGCATTGCGGTACAGAACACGGTTCAATACCATAGCTCGGTCCATCCCAAACATGTATGCAAGCCTAGTGTACAAATCCTCGTACGAGGCGAATGCGGTGAGGTCAATGGTCCGTCCTGCATCTTCCGATACGGTGAAAACTTTGCAACAGTATCCAGCTGTCCGATTCAATTCATCGTCACTCTCGCTGGAGGAGCCCTGGGAGACCGATTTGCTCGACCGGTTCGCCTCCACTTGCTGCTGGGTGAGTATCACCTGACCAAAGAGTAAGAACTCTTTCTTCTTCTTCGTCTTCTCTGAGGTGGAACTCGAGCAGCCACCGATCATGAGAAAGCAAGAGAAGCTCTCGTTGCTGCTACACTGCGGATTGAAGACAAACTGCTCGAAATTCGGACACTGGTTAAACCGGAGGTTATTTAATAAAGATGCTCCGTTTGTGAAAAATGACTGGCTCCCTTTATGCCTGCAGAAGTGTTATAATAACAACTGCCACTGGAGTACGCTAGGGTGCTGTTGTTGCTTGTATAACAAGGCAACTGAAATCTCCCGTCTTCAAGGCGAAGTCAAACCTTGACTTCTTCGTCGGTGGCGAGAATGGTAACGGTGGTGGTGGTTGGATCATCAGTATGCTCGAAACCAACTCGACCTGCCACGGGCTTACACGCCAAATTCTGCAGCAAGTCCAGCTCGTCCCATGTCACCTGTAACCACGAAAATAAGATCGATATTAGATAGAGTTCATCAATGTGTCGAATTTGGACTGAATTGAAGATCAACTAAGCAATGGAATCATAATACTACATACAGTTTCGATATGTTTCCAACAATGTATTGATTTTTCGACCTAATTGAATCCTTAGCCTCGCAATTGAAATTATGAGGGAATGGTCATGAGGACCTGGAGAAGTCGCCATGGCGAATTCAGCTAGCGAATGGGATCCGAGACCTGAGCGGAAGCTACAGTGACATTGAACCAGCTAATCCTGGAGGAATCTTCTGTCTCAAATGGAATCTTGAATCTCATCCCGCAGCTCCAATGAATCCTCATTGATTCCTTAACCAAAGAAGCTTTGACATAGAACTCAGGACTACCACCTCTGGGATAATAAAGCACAGTGAACGTCCTCCCTTCAGCTGCCGATCTCGCCGCCCTGATTTTACCTCCGCCGTCACCTTCACCGGCGCAGCAGGTCCTTCTCTTCTTCCACTGGCGCTGCTGTTGCCGCTGCCGTCCTCTCGACAGAGATAGTGATCAAGAGGGGAAAGACAAAAGTCTAAGGTATGCGTTAGATGGATTGGAGAGATGTTATAGATCTTAATTATATTTAATGATTTAAATTATTCTTTCGATATAATTAGTTATTAGAATCATGATTTATGGGTTCAAATGGAATTGTACTAGTGATAAAGTTGTGTAATTAACGGATTAAAAATTTTTAAACACCTTTTATAATATTCACTAATGTACTGGACCGAAAAATCACTACTCAGATTTAGGTTAAGGTAGACAAGAACTTCAATTTCAGCACATGAGAAATTCACTTTTAGATTCAACTAACTCAGCCGGAAAGGGTAAAAAAAAGCATGTGGATCGATGTACAAAAAAATAATTACTCTAACCTTAAAATGGTTTTACTTTTAGTAAAAAAAGTCATACAGGACGCCGTAAAAATAACAACATATATAATTTCTGTAATGAATTACTACATGTAATCCAATTCACTAAATTCAATCAACTTTCTTAATCCAAAAACCCTATAAACTAAGCTCCAGCTGTTTCGAAGATTGGCTCATCTGCCGATCAAGCCATTTGTTGTTGCTATTATTACTCCCGGCACCTCCGGCGGGTTTCGCCGCCGCCGCCGCCGAACTCGGGGAATGATACGGTCCTCTGGATGTAACTCTGCAACAAACAAATCAAAATCTGATTAGCAACAGATCTTCATCCATCAAACAACCTAATTCGATTTTTTCGATTTAGAGAAGAAAAATTCAATTCACCTGTCCTTTCTCTTCTCCAGAAACCGGTGAAGCGAAGCCTTCCTAGCAATCGGCAAATCGGACGGAATCGGCCGGAGAGGTAGCCTCTCAATTTGACTCGCTTCAGGGGAAGACGACGAGGAAGCCGCGCCGGATCCAGCTGAAGCCGATGAGTTAACGTTACGCTCATCAGACGAATTATTATTATTGCTGTTGTTGTTTTTGATGATCGCCCCATTTCCAGACGCCAACGCCATAACCTCCTTCGCCTTCTCCGCCGGGAAATCATCGAACACAATCACTCTCCCTCCGTAGAAAATCGTCATCTGAGCTGGAGTAGGAAGAGCAGAGCCTTTAGTTTCCATAGCCGGAGGAGATCCAGCCGCTACAAACTGCGGCAACGAATCCATCAGATCTCTAGCTTTCTTCGAGTTTCCGTCGTCGTTTCCGATGCTCGGCAGAAGATTCAGCGTCGTCGTTGGTGCTCCGCCTGCAAACAAAACATTTCTACATCAGATTTCAGATCCAGTTTCCGATCTCCGTTTCCATACACCGATCCGACAGAATATAACTAATTTACCTGATTTGAAACTCTGATGATGACCGAGCTTAGCAGCAAGGTTGATATCTCCTAGATTCGCTTTACCGGACTTCAAAAACTGGCTGAGAAGGTTACACGTCTGAGCAAAACTACTCCCTGGCTTCTCCATCGACGGTGAAAATCTATTACCGGCGGCAGCCATTTTGGATCGATTTGTTGTTCTTCTACTTCTTTCTCCGATGAGTTTGTTGTAAAATGCGGTGAGGGAATTGAGGGAGGAAAGGGGAAGACTATATAATGAAAAAGTTTGGTTGGTTAGAAAAAAAGCATGTTCTTTGAACCTTGTTTAATAGCCCACGAGTTTTTTTTGTTTCTTTTTTGTTTCTATTTTTTTTTTCAAACGGCTAAAAAGCACAAATGGTATCGTTGGTACCGTTAAATAACATTTGGGTACCTTTATTTCAAAATTTATCGCAAAAGGTAATTTTTTCTTCCGTCCGTGTCCGTTAGCATATTCCATTTGTATGATAGTTAGGCCTGCCACGTAGGAACGCCTCGTCGGCAAAAGGCACAGTCATCAGATACCTTTTTAGATCACAAACCCAACCTAAAACTAGTAACTTAAAAGTTCCAGAGCGAGGAGATGACTCATAATTCTCATAGCGTGGTGACGATCTAGATTATGATTGATAAGATGGAATCCTAATCGGATGTGAAGTTTTTGAAGGTTAGATTGACTATGAGGCTTATAGAGAGTGTGTGTCGTTATCTCGTTGATCTCTCTACAAGTGACGATGGATGGGTGGGTTTCTTTCAAGTTTTAGAATTTTCGTTTGATTTTTTAAAGTTTTTTGAAGTTTTGGTTGGGTGACTGAAGAAGAGAAATTTCCGATGAATGTACCTTCTGCTAACGTGGCATTCTTACGTAACACACGGAGAATACAAGTACTTAGGTGAAAAATTTAAAACGAGGGTACCAATATGTTATTCAACGGTACTTACGCCACCATTTATGCTTTTTACCCTTTTTCAAACTCTTCCATAATGCATGTTGCTTGCGGGCCCCACAAGCTCCCCTATTTCTTCACTTCCACCAAAAACCAAAGACTATTTTTTAAAATATTTTTATGGATTTCTGTTTTTCCACACGTTTTTGTGTTGCGAATATTTAAACAGAAAGTTAGATAAAGGCGCCCCATCACCAATGGTCAGTTCGGTGGACTGATCCCGCGTTTTTTGTTTTCAATAGGCTACTAAACCATTGAGCTGTCGGAAACCGGACCGGGTGAATGCTCGAACCGGGCTGGCTCAATTGGAAAACCGGGTGAGTTTGTGAAGAACTAATTTCCATATACAATATGGTCACTGAACTGTAGATTTCACACCAAATGTGATTTTATTGCTTGCTAGACAATTCGATTTACTGCATCGTTTGGTTTTCTTAACCACTAACCGCGTCATCTTCGACCCTAATACTAACAAATAACAGATTTGAATTGGCATAATTTAAAGAATATTAAAGTTATAGAAATTGACTATTTTTATAAGAAGTTTTTTAAATTTTTAAATAGATTAATATTTGACATGGATATTGGGAATGGTTAAAAAATCAAATTTCATTATGATAACCCCTATAAATAATGATCAAACATACTTATTAATCAATTTTACTTGGTGTTATTTTAGCATGTTGAAAAATAATTTTTTTATTTCATTTGGCTATTATTTAAAGGACTTAACACAGTAAAATCTCAATTTTAAGACATTCCCAACATGCATATCAAATATTAGTCGATTTTCAATTTGCATGTCAAAATTGTCAATTTCCAAAGGGGGTTAACCTATGAAAATTGACCATTTTCACAAGAAAATTTTAAAATATTCAAATCGACTAATATTTGACATGCATGTTGGAAATGACTAAAAATCAAGTTTCATCATGGTAACCCCTATAAATAATGATCAAACGTACTTATGAATCAATTTTACTTGGTGCTATTTTAGCATGTTGAAAAATATTTTTTTATTTCATTTGGCTATTATTTAAAGGACTTAACACAGTAAAACCTCAATTTCAAGCCATTCCAAACATGCATGTCAAATATTAGCCAATTGAAAAAAAATTGATTTTCATGTCAAAATCGTCAATTTCCAAGGGGTTAATCTATGGAAATTGATCATTTTCACAATAAAATTTTAAAATTTTCAAATTGACTAATATGTGACATGCATGTTGGGAATGGCTAAAAAATCGAATTTCATGATGGTAACCCCTACAAATAATGATCAAACGTAGTTAAAAATATTAGTCAATTTTTTAAAAAAAAAATTCATGTCAAAATTGTCAGTTTCCAAAGGGGTTAATCTATGGAAATTGAATATTTTGACAATACAATTTCAAAAATTTCAAATCGACTAATATTTGACTTGCATGTTGGGAATGGCTAAAAAATCGAGTTTCATGAGGTAACCCCTACAAATAATGATCAAACGTAGTTGAAAATATATTTTACTCAGTGTTATTTTAGCCTATTGAAAAATATTTTAACTTCATTTGGCTATTATTTGAAAGACTTATCATAGTGAAATCTCAATTTTAAGCCATTAAGAACATGCATGTCAAATATTAGCCTATTTTCAATTCGCCTGTCAAAATTGTCAATTTCCAAAGGGGTTAACCTATGGAAATTGACTATTTTCACAATATAATTTTAAATTTTTCAAATCGACTAATATTTGACATGCATGTTGGGAATGACTAAAAGATTAAGTTTCATTATGGTAACCCCTTTAAATAATGATCAAACGTAATTAAAAATCAATTTTATTCTGTGTTCTTTTAACATGTTGAAAAATGTTTTTTATTTCATTTGGCTATTATTTAAAGGACATAACAAACTAAAACCTCAATTTTAAGTCATTCCCAACATGCATGTCAAATATTAGCCAATTGAAAAAAATTCGATTTTCATGTCGAAATTGTTAATTTCCAAAGGGGTTAATCTATGGAAATTGAACATTTTGATAAGAAAATTTCAAAAAATTTCAAATTCACTAATATTTGAAATTCATGTTGGGAATGGCTAAAAAATCAAGTTTCATGATGACAACCCCAACAAACAATGATCATACGTAGTTAAAAATATTATCTGATTAAAAAAAATTCTTTTTTCATGTTAAAATTGTCAATTTCCAAAGGGAACATCTATAAATATTGACCATTTTCACAAGAAATTTTCAAAAATTTTAAATCAATTAATATTTCACATGTATTTTGGGAGTGGCTAAAACATCGAGCTTCATTATGGTAACCCCTATAAATAATGATCAAACGTAGTTGAAAATATATTTTACTTAGTGTTATTTTAGCATATTGAAAAATATTTTTTTTATTTGGTTGTTATTTGAATGGCTTATCATAGTGAAACCTCAATTTTAAGCCATTAAGAACATGCAAGCCAAATATTAGCCAATTTTCAATTTTCATGTCAAAATTGTCGGTTTCCAAAGGGGTTAACCTATGGAAATTGACCATTTTCACGATAAAATTTTCAAATTTTCAAATCGACTAATATTTGACATGCATGTTGGGAATGGCTAAAAATATAAGTTTCATTATGGTAACCCCTTTAAATAATTATCAAACATAGTTAAATATTAATTTTACTATGTGTTATTTTAGCATGTTGAAAAATATTTTTTTATTTCATTTGACTATTATTTAAAGAACTTAACACAGTAAAACTTCAATGTTAAGTCATTCCCAACATGTATGTCAAATATTAGCCAATTGAAAAAAATTCAATTTTCATATCATAATTGTCAACTTCCAAAGGGGTTAATCTATGGAAATTGAACATTTTGACAAGAAAATTTCAAAACAATTCAAATTGACTAATATTTGACATGCATGTTGGGAATGGCTAAAAAATCGAGTTTCATTATGGTAACCCCTACAAATAATGATCAAACATAGTTAAAAATATTATCTGATTAAAAAAAATTCTTTTTTCATGTCAAAATTATCAATTTCGAAAGGGGTTAATCTATGGATATTGACCATTTTCACAAGAAAAATTCAAAAATTTCAAATCAACTAATATTTGACATGTATGTTGGGAGTGGCTAAAACATCGAGCTTCATTATGGTAACCCCTATAAATAATGATCAAACGTAGTTGAAAATTTTACTCAGTGTTATTTTAGTATGTTGAAAAATATTTGGTTGTTATTTGAATAGCTTATCATAGTGAAACATCAATTTTAAGCCATTAAGAACATGCATGTCAAATATTAGCCAATTTTCATGTCAAAATTGTCAATTTCCAAAGGGGTTAACCTATAGAAATTGACCATTTTCACAAGAAAATTTTCAAATTTTCAAATCGACTAATATTTGACATGCATGTTGGGAATGGCTAAAAACTTAAGTTTCATCATGGTAACCCTTTAAATAATGATCAAACGTAGTTAAAAATCAATTTTACTCTGTGTTATTTTAGCATGTTGAAAAATGTTTTTTTATTTCATTTGACTATTATTTAAAGGACTTAACACACTAAAACCTCAATTTTAAGCAATTCTCAACTTGCATGTCAAATATTAGCCAATTGAAAAAAAATCAATTTTCATGTCAAAATTGTCAATTTCGAAAGGGGTTAATCTATGGAAATTGAACATTTTGACAAGACAATTTCAAAAATTTCAAATCGACTAATATTTGACATGCATGTTGGGAATGGCTAAAAATCGAGTTTCATGAGGTAACCCCTACAAATCATGGTCAAACATAGTTAAAAATCACTTTTACTCGGTGTCATTTTAGCATGTTGAAAATGTTTTTTTTATTTCATGTGGCTATTATTTAAAGGACTTAACACAAGAAACCTCAATTTTTAGCCATTAAGAACATGCATATCAAATATTAGCCAATTTTAAAAAATTCAATTTTCATGTCAACATCGTCAATTTGCAAAGGGACACCTATAGATATTAACCATTTCACACAAAAAAATCAAATATTTAAAATCGACTAATATTTGACATTCATTTTGGGAATGGCTAAAAATCTAGTTTCATTATGGTAACCCCTATAAATAATGATCAAACGTAGTTAAAAATAAATTTTACTTAGTGTTATTTTAGCATGTTGAAAAATATTTTTTTTTAATTTCATTTGTCTATTATTTAAAGGATTTAACACAGTAAAACCTCAATTTTAAGTCATTCCTATCATGCAAGTTAAATATTAGCCAATTTAAAAAAATTCAATTTTCATCTAAAAATTGGCGATTTCCAAAGGGATTAATCTATGAAAATTGAACATTTTTATAAGAAAATTTCAAATATTTCAAATCGACTAATATTTGACATGCATGTTGGGAATGGCTAAAAAATCGAGTTTCATGAGGTAACCCCTATAAATAATGATCAAACATAGTTAAAAATCAATTTTACTCGGTGTTATTTTAGCATGTTGAAAAAAGTTTTTTTTATTTCATTTGACTATTATTTGAAAGGGTTAATATGATGACTCATCAATTTTTAGTCATTTCCAACATGCATGCCCAATATTAGCCAATTCTATAATTTTCAATTTTCATGTCAAAATTATCAATTTCCAAAGGGGTTAACCTATGGAAATTGACTATTTTCATAAGAAAGTTTCAAATTTTCAAATTTGGTAATATTTGACATTAATGTTGGAAATTGCTAAAAAATCAAGTTTCACTGTGTTAATCCCTGTAAATAATGACCAAATGAAGTTAAAAAATAATTTTACTTGGTGTTATGTTAGCGTTGAAAATTTTCAAATTGGCTTACTTTCTACCTGTTGAACCGTCATTACATGAATTGCATTTTGTTAACTTCGACCAAACACAATTTTACGAGAACCAAATCGTTTTACAATAATACATTTCAACACGTAAAAACAATAATAAAACACACGATCGAGTATGTTGAACTAGCTCCACAAATAAACAATCTAATGAATATTTAATTGTCTCCCCATTAAAGTAATAGTACGAGGAAAGAAGTCGATTAAGGGTCAGCCGGTGGTTTCCATGAAACTGCTAATTATGGATTACAATATTTTAATGGTAACGACAAAATTAAGGGTTTATGAATACGAATAGAAAACGTGCATTGTTTAATTACGATTTTAATTAGTTAGTATTAAACCAATGTTGACTCATACTTCTCACGTAAGTTATTGTTCTTTTTTAATCTCTCTTTGTTCTTTTGTCTCAATGTTAAAATCATCCACTTTGAAAATTTAAAATTCAAACAATAAATCTTAAACTTTTACCTTCAACCCTAAACAGTAATGATAATCCTTAACCTTTAAACATCAAATCTTAATCCTCAAACATTAATAAATTATAAATTCGAACTCTTAATCGTATTTTAAATTTTAACTTTTAATCATAAATCTAAAATAATCTTATGAACCATTACATTTTTAAATAACTTGAGTTGTTATACGTGGTTAATTATGGATTGTATACTATTCTCTTACAATTAATAAATCATATATCGCAAAAGTAAACTCTAAACACATATCAATGTATTCTAAACCCTAAACATCCAACTAAAACCTCATAATATTATTGAGACTACAATTACAATATACCCATAAATACCGGAGCGCTAATTTATACCATACTCCTCGATATAAATATCCACAAAATTAGATAAAACTATATCGACATTTATGCACAATAATTCATCACCAATCATATATATATAATTGATGTGATTTTTTGGCGTGATTTTATGTGAATTGTCGACATCGTTCGCCAAACTGTGTGAAGCCGTGTTGTGTTTCTGCATTCAAACACATGTTTTTGTTTTTCTAATTTCGTGTGCCATATGCTAACCTTCCTGCCACCCACCTTAGACCTTTGTCGACTTAATTTAATTACGTGCTTCGTCGGCCATATCTCATTGAAAGGAACCTCAATTATCTCAATTAAAGATTTAAAGCTCGCAATAAAAATAGAAAAGAGATGTCAGTTGGATCTACCGCCGTTAAACGGCTTATCGAAATCAAATTCTACTTTCAGTTTTCATAATGGTTCAGTTTTCAAAATTATTAATTTCCTAATTTTTGTTTAAATTTCAACATTCACATACAACTCAAATATAATAAAAAACATTTTATATCTTAGAATTCAAAAATTTAATTCAAACAAAATACTTCATCTATTAGTACGAAACAAAAATAAAAACAATACTAGTACGTACTTAGTGTTTAAACAAAGTCCACGGGAGTACTTAAACCTAACTAGCTAACACTAGTTCTCCCTATCATCATCGCCGTCACTGTCCTCGATAGAGGAACTCACAGCATTGGATTTTTTTTGCTTTTCACTTGATCCACTGTCATTACTAGAAGAAGAGTATGATGTCGTGCCAAACTTGGGTGCAGAAGTTGTAGCCATCGATCCACCGTGCTTCTCCCACCCTGATGTGAGTGTTGAGACGATGGTTGTGCAAACTCACCTTGGAAGTGGCTGAGATTTTGTGCTAACTAAGGAGGACAGTTGAATTTTTTCCCACAAATTGGTTAATGATGCTCATTACCCCTGTAAAAAATTGATGAAACTGCTCCATCGACACACTATCAACGGACCTAGAGGTTGATGTAGACCTTTGTACGTTAGAGCTACCAAAGACCTACAAAACAAGACCTACCAACGATCTTTGGATCGATCCATACCCTTTCATACACTATTGATGCAATAGAAAAAATCTTTCTACTATTATATATACTAGAATTCACCATCGGTAATCTTATGTTGTCGACTCTGTTATCACTGTTTCCATTCACTTTTGTAAAAACTAGAATTATCCGCACGATATTGTCGAAACTTTAGAGAATAAGTGGAGATAGATAAACTTTTTCTGTTGTAGAAAACGTATTGAAAAAATGAAAGTGCGAGACAATTTAAGACATGTCAATTGAAGAATGGAAAATACCACAAGACACATAAAGGGTAATATGTGAGCTCAAAATAAATCCCCCATACACTCAAAATAAAGCTCGAATAAAATCAAGATAAAGTCTCAGTAAACTCAAAATAAAACCCTCATAAGAAAACCAAACACTGTTTATTCAATAATAATTATGATCTACTTTTATAAATAGAATAGAAAGAATGACAACATGCCTATTGCCACCATTCTAGATGTCGATATCATCAGGATGATCCTAACCATCGAGCTACAACTTTCTGCTAACATCTTGTCATGCACACCTTCAAGCAATGATCTAGCTAGCTACGACGAGTTAGGTATGCTACTCTTGTCGGCTTTGGTCGCCTTTTGAGGACTCCTTCATCACGAAAAGCTCATTATAACTAGGTAATTTTAATGGAGCAATTGACTTTTATATGGACTTTCGGACCAATCACCGTTTAAATATATGGTTTATTTTATTTTTTGGAATGTATATGATTTAATTTGAAATGTCAATTCAAATAATTCAAATAATTATTGGAAACTGTCTGGGAATTTTCCACATGCAATCACCAAAGGGAACAAATGGTTCCTTAATTGTTTGCATAGTAGTCATCAATTCATTGATTTAATTGGAGGGGCAGCCAATTACTTTCACTAAGACAATGAACCCGTTTTAGGTAGAGGTGGGGGATTTTGGAGGTCACTGTCAAAATCAGTCCGAATTTGATCGAGTATGGTTAAATCGATTTCAAAATTAACCAGACTTGGTTAATTGTGACGTGAATAAATTTGATTTGGCCTATATATAAAGTTTCACCAAATTTAAATCAATTTGAATAGTTAATGTATGTCAAAATGAAACGACAAATTGGTCCAAAAAGATAATAAAGTTGGCAGAGTTGTGTGTTGGCTACTAATAAAAGCTATCATGTTCGAATTAATCAGTCATATTCACAAATGAACACTCATGTAATGTTTAATTCATTTATTCTTCTTGCGTGAATCTATGGTTCTTGTGTCGCCCCGGCCTCAGGTTCTTCCTTGTATAGGCTTATCCCCGATCAGCATGGCCCCTAATATACGCCACTTTGGCTATCTAGAAATTGACATCATTGGTGCTTTCGGTGTAAATTTGACAGGTGAATATTAAGGGAACGAGAAGCTTGTGATTTCTAAATTATTACAATAGAATATTTGAAAGGTGACATATAATCATCGTATAAGTCTAGATTTCATGAACTCCATAACCCTCGTTGAAACTGATTTGGATGGGTGAGGAATTCGGTTAAAGCCAATAATCATCACTGGTTTCCCAACCCTAATTTTAGGGTTTGGGACAGGAAACTACGTTTTGCTTTCTTTTTGATACGTGTCTAGGTGTGAGAGGGCCACTAATTTGAATAGAAAATATCTACCGGCAGGCAGCCATGAATAAAACGTGGGGTGTTTGGTATGGTGCAAAGTAAGTAGTCTGGTCTTTGATTCGGCTGCTCGTTTTCTGACCAAACCACTCACCCAATTCCAACCACGATTAAAGAAAAACAATAAAAAGGGAAGTCGGTCAGCTCGTTAATCTATGACCAAACCAGTCACCAATTCCAAACGCAATTCCTCTTTGGACCGAATTTTCTGGTGTCGGGTATTCAGAAAATGTCTAAATGTATATACTCATTTATAGAAAGTGTGCATATATACATAAATTTATAAACTCAAAATAAAATTATAATAAATTTAAAATAAAATTTTAATAAATTCAAAATAAAATTTTCATAGAAAACCAAACACTATTTATTAAATAATAATTTATATTTTTTTTAATAAATGGAATTTTCTATCATAACCTCTCATAGCACCCTCAAATGTAATCGCGAAGAGTTGGACCACTTGCAATGTTTGGTCCCATCAAGGTATGGTCCATGCATCATTATTATCTCGAGACTTCGAATGCCTTCTTTGTACCAACTTGATGAAACACGTACCAAGTTGAAGAAACGTCTAGGATTTTTCCTATCCAAATTTATTGTACCATTGGTACAAATTGACTGTTATATCAAGTGCCTTTTGATTCACGTGCTTATAGTCCTAACTAATTGACACTTCTAGATTAACTAATCACTAATGACATTGATATTTCATCATATACGTGTACTTTGTGATTCGTTCCTTTTAAATTCTGGTACATATGATTATATAATATGTTTCCTTAAAAATGCCTCTCGAGCCGCTTTATAGTTTTCGGTCAACTCATTATAAGTTTGGGTAACCATTGATCTGTCTGAAAAACTATTTATTATATGTGGGGCACCACTCTCTTGTCAAAGTCAACTCATTACACATTTGGGTAACCATCGATCTGTTTGAAAAACTATTTATTATATGTGGGGCACCACTCTCTTGCCGAAACGTGTAATAATGTAAATGGATCCTTAATATTATTGTTATTATTTAAAATGAATGATAAAATATAATGGGTGATAACTATTTCCTAATTGTACTTTTAATTAGCCTATAGATTTTATGTGAAAAATAAGCCTAAAGGTTGGTTGACTCGTATGAGTCGTTGGCCTCTAGCTAATAAATGGTCGGAATTGATGGGCTCAATGTAACCATTATTTTATATATTACAAACAAAGTTGACTATATAATCTTTGAAAAATGGAGTTACTCGACACAGTTGACTTGAAGTCAGTGTTACATTGAGGTCGAATGATTGGTTCCTTATAGAGAGTTGGGTTGGTTGTTTAGCTATTCTTTCAAGGCCAATACTTTCAAGTTTTCTAAAATATTTTTTTACAAGACGTACGCAAGGAAGAAAATAATATGTGGTTATGTAGGAGGATGTCAGAGACGTATGAAATAGAGCGTGAGAGATAAAGAAATATCGAGGAATGTTCGATGACATACTAGGCATATATGCTTTATCAAGTTAATTGTTATATGACAATTAACTTGATAAAATATTTAAATATTGTGCGTATAATTTGATGAATGAATTTTATTTGTCTCTAATAAGAGTGATTTTTTTTCTTCACATAATAGCCTTTTAAAATTCGAGCCAAATCAATATGTATGGTTAGCTGATTGATGACATTATTGGGAATAGATCTATAACCTTGATAATGAAAGGCTGTGATTACTCCTAAAGTTTGGACCTAAACTGTTTCACTATAAGATCTTTGGCTGGTTCTTCACTAATCATGGGTGGATTGCTTAGGAGTTTTGATTATAGCTTTGCTAACATATACATTTCATAAATTAATTAATAATTTTGAATATAAATCTTATTCGTCACATTAGCAATTTTATCAATTCAGTCTTTCAACATTTTAAAACCTCTTCCATTCCATCAAATTATTAATTGATTAGCAATTTCTAATCATCATTTTTACAAATAAACCAATAAAATCATTACAAATTATTTATCTTCAATTTATTTTATATACATAAATGAAAATGTAGTAATATGTCTATGTGGCATTGCTAACTGATATGTTAAATTAACAAGAAATCTTTTATTCCTAATAATTGTTTAAGTGGTGTTTACCACTTAGCAATTGTTAAAAAGTTAGAGATGTACATACTTACAATCCCATAATCAAGTTGAATCTATCCATTGAGTATTCATCAAAGTAGATAATTTGATTGTACTGGAGTATCGAGGAGTACCCAAGAGTATACTAGATTTGGGACGGTTAGATTGGTAAAACGTATGGATCATAAATGTATATATTAGATAAGTAAATCATATCTGTCTTTAATTAAAATAATTCTTTTTTTTATATCCTTAATTAGTAAAGATTTTCACCCAAATTTAGAGCAAAAAAAAACGGTTTGACCATTTCAAAAACAATACAAACAAAATGAACGAACAGAGAAAATAATACAGAATTAACAATAAACGAAAAACCACACACAAAAGAAGAGAAATGGAAACTAATAACCGCGGGAAAACAGCAAATTCAATCAAAAAATAACCCCACCAAAAATTACCATGCCAAAAATTTCACTCGACGGTAAAAGTCTTTTTTCAAAAATTGACTGCATCTAGAAAAAGTCGATAATGACCTTGGATTGGCTCTCCCTCCGGCAGCAATCCATCCTTTTTTACCTCTTCTTCTTCCTCATCCCCTCCTCCTCCGCCGCCGCCGTCTCCGATTCCGACGCCCTACTCCGCCTCAAGAAATCCTTCCTAAACGACAGAGCTCTCATCTCTTGGGACCCTGCCTCACCTCCTTGCAAATCCAGGATCCGCTGGCATGGCGTCTTCTGCTCCAAGCACGGCAAGGTCACCGGACTCCGCCTCGAGGATCTCGGATTATCCGGCGAGATCGACGTCGACGCTCTCCTCCAGATCCCCGGCCTGCGAATGGTCAGCTTCGCCAACAACTCCTTCTCCGGTGATATCCCGCGGATCAACCGGCTAGCCTACCTCAAGGCGGTTTACCTTACGGGGAACAACTTCTCCGGCCAGATCCCGCGGGGATACTTCTTCAAGATGGCGGGCTTGAAGAAGCTCTGCCTGGCGAAAAATGGATTCTCCGGATTGATTCCAACTTCCCTCACCATGGTCTCCAATCTTATCGTACTCCGCCTGGATAGCAACCGGTTCTCCGGGCAGATCCCTGACCTGGAGCTCAAGAAATTGAAGCGATTCGACGTTTCTAATAACCCTAATTTGTTCGGCGAGATCCCTAAGGGGCTTGCCAAATTCGAATCAACGGCGTTCCGAGGAAACCCTGACCTCTGCGGTGAGGTAATCGCGAAGGAATGCCAGCTCCCGGCCGAGAGCAAGGCGGCGGGGGCAGCCACGTCGTCGGAAGGGATCCAGAACAACCCTAACGCGACCGCCGTCGGAATTGGCCAGACCAATTTCAAGAAGACGACGGCCGGAATCACGGCCCTAGGCGTCCTTTTGCTTATAACATTGGTTGTGCTTGTTCTCAAATTGCGTAGCAAAGATGACGACGATCACGGACGTTTGGGAACCTTAGGGGATCACCACCATATCGCCGGCGTCGGCGGCGGAAACCACGACGACGGGACGATCGAGGCCCGAGTCTCGACGCCGGCGGCGGTGGCGGTGTCGACGGCGACGGCGACGCGACTGCCTTCGGTTGATTCCGGCGTGTTAGCGCGGGGTAGGACGTCGAATGCTGCGGCGGTGGCGAAGGGAGGGGCGTTCGTGATGATGAACGAGGACAGGGGAGTTTTCGGGCTGTCGGATTTGATGAAGGCGGCCGCCGAGGCCTTGGGGAACGGAGGGTTGGGTTCATCGTACAAGGCGGTGCTGGCTGGAGGGACGGCGGTGGTGGTTAAGAGGATGAGGGAGATGGATGCTATGGGGAAAGACGGGTTCGAATCTGAGATCAGAATGCTCGGGAAGCTACGACACCCGAACGTGCTTACGCCGTTGGCGTTCCATTACCGTAAGGATGAGAAGTTGCTCATTTACGAGTTCGTCCCCACCGGCAGCTTGCTCTTCCTGTTGCATGGTACGTCTAGATTCAAATTGCATGCATACATGATCTTAAGGCCACGTATTCCACACACAATTTGGTGTAGAATTGGTACCAATTTCGGACATGGAATCAATTTGCGGTCAATTTACGAAAGATATATGTCACAAAGTCACGAAATTGATTTTGCCGAATTGAAAGGCTTAATTCCGCCCATTTTCGTCTTAAGAGGTCTGGAATTTGTCAAATCTGGCCAATTCTGGCCGGAATTGGAGGCGGAAGAGGAGAAAATGTAGCTCTAGATTTCGTTTTTCGCCCTTTCACCTGTAATTTCGGCCGAAATCCCCAAATACACCGGATTTTGAATTCAAGACCAAATTTGCCGGACTTTTCAATTACGGACCTCTTCAAACGTAATTCGACGCATGAGATTAAGCCCAAAATCATACGGAATTAAAAAATGCGGAAACCTATTCGATAAAATTGGCCCCGCTTCCATAATTGACCCCAAATCTGGCCAATTCCACCTCCAATTTTGGCGCGGAAAACGTGGCCAAACGATAGTGGAAAGTTTCTGTAACTAGTTATTTTTCGAAACCTGATGAAACTTTATCAGGTAAACTTGACAATAATGGCATCAGACAATTGACTGATCTCACAAATTAATGTGTATGGCCAGGTGAACGAGTGCCCGGGCATCCAGGACTGAACTGGGCAGCACGACTCCGAATCATAAAAGGAGTAGCTCGAGGGTTAACCTACATCCACTCGGAGCTAGCAGGCTCGAATCTACCGCACCGGAACTTGAAATCCAGCAACATACTCGTAGGTCCGGACAACGAACCGAGGATTTCCGAGTATGGATTCAGCTCCTTAGTCAATGCCGCGGTCATCTCGCAGGCATTGTTCGCATACAAAACCCCCGAAGCAACGACAGGTCACGTGTCCGCGAAATCCGACGTGTTCTGCCTAGGAATCCTCATCCTGGAAATCCTGACAGGCAAGCTTCCCTGCCAGTACTCCATCAGTGGGGCTGCGGGGGCGAATTTGGTCCAATGGGTGGGTTCGGCGGTAGGCAACGGGAAGGAAACAGAGTGCTTGGATCCTGAGATCGGAGGGTTGACGTCTTCGGTTGGACCGATGTTGAAGCTGATGGAGGTTGGGTTCCTCTGTTGCCGCGATGTTCCTGAGGACAGACTCGACCTGAGAGAAGCGGCAAGGAGGATCGACGAGATATAATTGGAGGACAGTAGTAGTTATAATTCGTGGTCGTTTTCGAATTCCTGAAGCAAGTACATAATTGAACGTCAGGAAAAATCTGAAGCAGATTCTGAAACTGTGTATTTGTATTAGTATTTGTACTGTACGGTAACTGGTTGGAGTAAGATCAGAGCACCAAAACATACAATCCCTATCTGGATTGGGTGAATCGCCACCGTCGGATCTGTTAATCTCGAATTTCAAGCCATTCGAGAACTCTCAAGTGAAGCATTAGGCTCTAAACGAAGAGAGAAAAATTCACAAATTTCCATGGACTTGGCCAGCTCATTATATATTGTGCATTCATGATAAATTCATTTTAATGATCATAATATATGCTATTTAGGTATCGACCAATATCCAATAGATCGATTTAATATGAAATTTAATCATCGTTTTAAACCAATATGATTAAATTAATCAATAAAATTGACGATTGAAACCAAATTGGTCACACTAACCAAACCAACTTAACCAAATGAAACTTATTAGAATGGTTAACTTGGTAATAGATCCGTAATGACAACCCTATATACATCCTCAGTAACGACAACAATCAAAAGTCAAAACCCTTTAAATAATGTTTTTAACTTCAATTGGCTATTATTTATAGGGCTTAATATGGTGAAACCTTAATTTTTAGTCATACCCAACATGCACATTAAATATTAGCCAATTTGAAAATGTGAAAATTTTGATATCAAATTTGTCAATTTTCATGGGTTATACTAAGGAAAATTGAGCATTTTCACAAAAAAGTTAAAATCACCTTATATTTGACATGCATGTTGGAAAAAACTAAAAAATAAAGTTGGATAACCCTTATAAATAATGATTAAATGAAGTTAAAATCAATTTTACTTGATAATACCATCACCATACCCATAACAATAACCATACTATAACAATCATTGATCGACTGTATAACCACACCTATAACAATTATTGATTGACTGTATAACCAACATTTATCCGTCAATATATAAATTTATCATGTTTGTTATCCAACCCAAATATACATTTTTATCCGTTTAACAGGTATTTGGATGGAAATATAAAAGTTTAAATCTCAAAATACACTTTATTGACGTCTACATTTTAAAAAAAATACTTAAAATTCAACCCCACATCTCACCTGTTGCAAACGTAACTGGTGAGATCTCCATTTACCAATTAAAAAAAGATACTCCGTACATAATTAACAATTTAGTCACTGAAGATAATAAAAGTAACAATTGCATCCCTCGTCATATGACACTTGCACACTCTAAACTAAAATATATTTGTCATCGGCTACATACTAAAATTCCACAAATACAAGCAAACAAGTATTGTAGTATCAATCTTCTCCGTATCGTTCCAGTTTTATCAAATGTCCCCGAAAGAAGTAAAAACAAGAACCTTCAATTCTTTGCTGTGTTATGTGATACAATCAATCAATCATGCAGTCCCCAAGACACGAACATGAAACGGAGGGCCTCGACAAAAGATCGGCTCCTCTGGTGACTGGGTTTTAGCACGAGCTCTGAGCACATCATTTGCATCTTCTATTACTGCAGCAGCTACCAATGTGTACTCCCCCGGCACCAGGAAGTACAGTGAAAACTCGTGCTTTGATTCTTTCAACGGCGGAACCTCCATTGTTATCCCATTCAACACTCCTGCACCCGTAGTAGAGTAATAAATGCATCAAACATATCAACAGGAGGAGAAGGAAGAAGAAGAAACGGAACTCACCGGCCCACAGAACAGTCGACTTCCCACCTTCAACACAATTCTCTCCAGCTACATCCCTACAAGTGATGCCGAGACTCATCTTGATCGCTTCCTTTGTATTGTTGCGGACAAGAACCTCCATTGGAGTCATGTCATTTGCCAACACAAAATCTTGCGAGACTGAAGTCTGAGCAGATGAGTCATCAGATGGTTCTTCTGCTGATAGGGTTGAGCTGCTCCGGGTAAGCCGAAAACCGAATGTTAATGGATCTGGAAGCAAGACGTCCATAACTGATGTCTGAAGTGCTGTGTGTACAGCATCCTTAACATTTAATTCGCCAGAGCTGTTCCTTCCTGAATGCCACCTGACTTTTATTCTTGATATCAGGCTTTTAATTGAAGCATTCAATTCAGCTTTTGTGTTCCTTTCAGAGAAGGTTGGACTTCTGCTACTACTAGTTGATGAACCCTCGTTCAGAAATTCCTTCATGAAAAAGGAATCATCAAGGATAGGCAATTTAAAGTGCTCTAGCGGTATTAGAACCCTTGCGGAATAGTCCCGATCGATCCTAGTTTTTGGATAACCATATTCACCGTCTTCATCAACACCAGGGTTATCTTCACTGTCATCCAGCTGAACAGAAACACCAATCTCAAACACCACGTCGGTTGGATTAGACAATTCTAGTTCTAGAAACCGCAATCCCCAGCTTCCTCTGTAAGGGTCAATCTTCACCAATCTCTCTATCTTCCTTTCGGACTCTGTTACTTCTTTGCTAGGCTCATCATGCCCCTCGGGAACAAGTTTAGGATGATCACCTCCAATATGTGCTGGAATTTCCATTGAAAGCAGACGAGCTTTTACAAGAGACATACCTGGCAACACACAAACATGCAACGGGAGAACCAAGCGTCTTCCCGGAGGCAAAGTAGAACCTTTCGTAGCAATATCTAGATAATCTGTCGATGGCCCTGCACATATAAAAGAGTCCGAACTTAATGCTAGCAGTGAAGCACGGGAAAGTACAAAACTGAAGATAGCCATATAGTTACATTTCCTTTGAAGATAAGAATGTGTAAGAAGAGGAAGTAGAGGAGGTGGGCTAGCATAAGGCTTTGAGCGATACCTGCATAATGGATCAATAAAGTAGGGCCACTAGCATCCTTAAACTGCCGTCCAATGCTTCCAGAGATTGCTCTTCCAGCACCAATATCGAGGTCGATCTGACTGAGCTTCCAAGCTTTCAAAGTCAGTGGTAGGATCACCTCTGCTCCAGGTTTCAATGGAAGAACAGATTTTAAGGTCTCATAAGGTATTGAGATGATGGAATCTTGGTTCTTTCCAGAGAGGGATATATGTGCTTGCTCAACTGGAACAGTTCCTGCATTTGAGAGGCTTATCCAAATATCACGTATTTCACCTTCATACAAAATTATGGCGCCATCACCGCCTACAACCTGCGAGACTAGTAATGGCAAGGGTTGCACTACAGAAATACTGGGAACAGATAAATTTCTCAACTTCGCAGATCCACAGCATCTGAAAGGATCAGAAAGTACAAGTCCTTGTGCTGCCCCAAGGAGCAGGTTATCGACATCCCTGAAATGATGTTCTGTGATGACACCAAAGCAATGAACCGTACATCCTGGGATTGTTACTGGCCCCATAGCAGTCGGAATTCCAGATAAGGTGATCACCTTTGAAGAGTTGGGAGGAAGATCCACACTTATTGGGAAAGCATCAAAGCAACCTGAATGCACAGTCAGATATATACTATCAACCCTCAAATCAAAGCCGCATGGGTTTGCGAGCTCCACCAAAACCTGGACTGGTTCTCCGACAATCCAAACCAGCTCCTGCTTGCTAGTATCAGTTGACTCCCCTTTGCTGAATGGGGTATAGATAAAAGGTCCTGAAGGAGCAGATCCAGCCCACCAATCTTCTCTACCAGGATTCCGCTTGATAATGTCCGTTTGAGATGGATGAAGTGGAAAAGAATGCAGCCTGAATAAAACACCAAACTAATAAGAGAAAGTTGGGAGTACTGAGACACTAGGATTGTTGCCACAGGCCAGATCAAGCAGAGGACTAGCAGCCACAAGAAATTATCTTCTCAGCAGATATATTGCCAAAGAAAAATAGAGAATTGAGAACAGACAACATAGAATCTACACAGGAGAAACACCTCACAAAAGGCAAAGCAGGATCAGCACAGCGAGTTCCAGAAGGTAGCCTTTCAGCTGAGTTATTCAGGGCACTAGCAAGGCCATTCTGTCCTGGCGGTGTAATTAGTGGATAGTATTGTCTCAGTAGCCGAGCAGCAGCGCTCCACGCAGCAAGTGGATCACCTGCTCTAACAGAAGATAGCAGTATCTCTCTCAACACTACCATCTGCAGCGTGCTCCATTGTGATTCAAATAACGATACGATCAAGTGATGATTCATTTTCCCACTATCAGTCTGAATCGGCCCAGTTTGTTTCTGCAAAATTAACATCGATCAATATTTCAAAATAACATGCTACACCATTTTCACAATGTTTTCCGCTGAAAATTAATAAGAGAAGCCAAATTCTTGTAGACAGAATATAAAGTTTCTTAGTCCTCAAAGCATAAGAGTATATTGTTTACTTCTCCATGGACTCACTTTTGTTTGAGGATCAGATACTGATGCTCTGCTCTGAACACGATATGCTTTTGTAGTCATCGCTAACACTTGCATAGCACTTGTAGCAGCCAACCTGTTGTCTTGTTGAAGATACAATTGTGCAACCTGCCTTGAGAAAAAGGCGGCCTTCCTCTGGTAACCAAGTGTCCCAAATAACCGAGCAATTTCAACATATAGAACAAGTCTATCATTAACATCAATTAAAGATTTTCCACCATCTGCAGCACTGGTCAACAACTCTACAACATCCTTGGCCAGCTCTCTTCTGCAAATGCAAATATTAATGAATATCATACAAGTGGCACAACATTCAAGTTAGTCTCATCGTACATGCTAACATAAACATAAGGTGACAAAGCAATCTGTTTCATCCATCAAATAGCCACACATCAAGAGGGGAAAAAAAAGGCTGAAGCAAAATGCTTACCTGCAGAGAAATCTTGCTAACTTTAAAGTAGCTTCAAGTTCAAAGCTCAAAGGAGAAACTCTGCATACAAGAATTTGGTAAGAATGTCAATGCTGTTATACAGAAGGATTTAACACAAAAAAAAACAACTCAAGGAAAATCAAGTTATGACAAGGAGAAGAATTGGATGACTCTTAAGTTAGCTACAGATGTATCTATTTAACTCCATATGCTGCTCTCTCTTCCATAAGACCATAACATAAATGAAATGACGCAAAAGCACTTAATTTTGAAGTAATAAAGAACGAGTGTCACAACTCACTGGCCCTGCAGCATATTATAAAAATTTTCCTATATAAAATTCTGGTGAGGACGTATGATGCTTAGAATATCTTCATATACGCTTACTAATAAGAAACGCCCTATTATGGTTGACGAGGTTTTATATTCAGCACGACAGAGAACATAATAAGGTCTTCTAAATTTAAGACAATGTACTTCCCATTATGATTCATGAATATTCCATTACGTCTGCTAACAAAAGAGTCATTCATGCCGTAACAGGCCCTGGCCACTTGATTTGGCAACATTGTTCCTAATGAAGGCAAAGAAGATGGATGTGGTGCAAGAAGCAAGGAGAAACAACAAGACTAACACATTTTCTTTGATCTGATGTGAACCAATTACCTTTGAGCATTGTCTTGGATAAATGACTTCCTATACTGCATGATCACAGTGTTGTATTGATACTTAACTTCGTCCACTAATACAGCATCGACGTGGCCGACACGATCAATCTGCACAGCATAGAAAATGAGGAGATAACATCAAAAAGCACATCAATGAAGTAGAGGGTTGTATCTTAAGCAACACCATTCTACAGAAGGGAAAAAAACACAAATCCTGTAAATCTCAGGAAACATTTAACCATTCTTCTGCGCGCAAATGTAGCATCAATTCTAATTCAAGGTTCTCAAAACCAAGTGAAAAAGCCAATCACTTTTCCCAAAACTCAACTCAACTAAGCATCAACCATTTGATAAAAATAGAAACTATGCAACATACATCAAGTAGGAAACACAGAAAATATCAGAATCGGGGAGTGTGAGAATACCAGTAAAGCACAAACGCTGCCCTCAAGGGCACCAGCATACCAGAACAAATCCCCGGTCAGCCTGGCAAGCTCTAATGCAGTAGAATAATGAGCACTTGCATCAACTGGTGATCCAGCCAACAAACAGTAATCCCCAATGGTCTTCTGGGCTCGGCCAAGTCTTCTCTTTTTGGCCTTGATAACCTACAATTACATAAGATTAAGAAGGTTAAAGATCACAAAGAGGCGCAATTGCAATTGCAATGGGGAGCAACAAGACGTGGAACTTCAGTTGAAAAATAGCAGAGATCCAAAAATACTTAGGACACCTAAACATAAACCTCTTCTGAACTGAGACTGGCTTGAGAATCCAAAGGCGTCTTGAGGATAGTTCCAGCAGATTCAGCCTTGAGCACCCACTTTTCAAATTCCATCAGCAAGGAAGCAGCAATTTCCTGCATCATGGTATGGAGATGGATATCCAGCGTCTGCTGATCAGCAGGAGGGAACAATCTGAGAACGTCCTCTTTCTTCACACCGTCCTCCAGCTGAGAATCACAAGGACAGAAAGCGAAGCACCGCTGGACCAATGCTGAGGAGTAACTCTTACAGGCGGCAGTGAATTGCTCGACTGCTGAATCAAGATCAGGCGATGAAGGGCAGTGGCAGAGCCCGATGACGGCGAGAATCTTCCTGTTGGACTGGAAGTCGTCCCAGGGGCTTGCAGGAGCCCCGCCGAGCAAGAACTTGAAGCGGATGGATCCAGTGTCCCACGGCTGGAGTGCGAAAGGGGATTTCTGGTGCTCAGTGTAGAAAGAGCTGATTGCCGAGAGCGGAATCGTATTGTGCCGGGTGAACATTGAGAAATAATCACGGAGGACACTCGCCGGAACTGTGCCCACTGGGAGAACCGCGATCCGGATCATGCACGAGGTCTCGATGCTGACGTCCGGCTCCATTTTCAGGGATCTGAATAAGGCAAGTCGGAAGGTGGATAATGCAAAAAACTCCCCCTTTTCAGATTAGCAACATTCACGAAGAAGAATTGCAGAGATAGGCACAAGATGCAGAGGTGGAGGCCGGATATTAAGATTACGCCAAGTGAGTAGTGACCCTTCTCCCCACACCGTTTGGAACTGTCCACCCTTTGGCACTATTAGTGACCCTTAGGAGAGACGGACGCCGACGACCTTAGGCTGCCGACGGCGGGACGGAGGAAGTCGACGGGAGACTGAGATGGAAGATGAAGAACCCAGTTTTTTTTTCCAACTGCTGCTGCTGTCGACAGAATAAAAGGAAAGAAATGAGGTTTAATTGGGCTTGGCCCACTTACAAGGCATACAAATTTAAAATTCAAATTGGGCTTGGCCCACTCACAAGCTCTAAATGAATTCAGTGATCAACTGAATTCACCAAATTCAAAAGCGTTGGGAATCGCAGTCCACCAAACTTTTCGATTAGTATGATATTATCTTTTTTGGGCGATCCTAACAAGTAATATTAAAATTAGAGTCTTGGTTAGAAGATAAGGAAGTGGATCACAGATAGTGAATGCATCACATGCAGGAGATTCTCAAGTTGTTTGTAGTCAACCTGATGGTGTGCGGTAAAGCAGCAGATATCGTTGGTGTTAACGATAGTTCATTGAGGTATTCGGATCCACTAGATTGTATCACATGGATAATCATAATGATATATTCTCGTGAACACTAAATTATCTCGCAAAAATTTTTCACATCAAATTATTTATATCGCTTCTTTTGATCTATTTCATTCCTCTTTATTACCAGTCCATTTCTAACCATAATAAAGAAAAAAATAATATTTTCATGTACTTTCATTAGTTTAAAACAAAGCGTGATGTTATGTGTGTATTTGTATTGGTTATATAAAAGGTTTGCAAACCTAAATTAACTGTTATTAACTCTGATTCATTAGTTTAATGATTTTGTTTGGTACCACTTCCCGTTATCAACAATGCGTTGCATTTTAATAATTTAAATTATTAAAAGAGGATTTTGATAGATTTTATATAATTTATTAACACTTGTGGTGTAAATTACGAAATTATTTATCCGTCACTTCTGTTAACAGCCGTTTTATCACAATCATTTATAGAAATCCTACGATTAACAACTAATTATGGGCATTTAATTAAGGGTAACACTCCGGTAGAAACATGCACTGGGTACAAACGCGATGGCGAGTTCTAACTGACCCTCTCAAATTGAAGCTATTAAAATCTTTAAGTTTGTGTAATTAACAATTTCGTCACCCGCAAATTTAGCCATGTTGCCGTTAAATATCTTATTTAACATCATCTTCCTTAAAATTACGATTTATCATATTTCTCAATTGGTTAGAGATTACCTTTTAAACATCTCTTTCGTTGGATTGTAGTTTGTGTTTAAATGTAGAAACCATAAGAAGATCAGTTACTTATTGAAATGGATAGTATTAGTATTAGTACAACAGCAACGCCTGCGGCTACTTGTTCAATTGTTCCAACTGGTGGTTCTAGGTCCAGTAGACAGCACGTAGGCCATATCTTCGTAATCCAGAAACTTCGCAATCACCTCGAGGCTAGCGCTTGGTTTCCATAATGCATGGAGCCTGTTTTCCAAAAAGAAAAACCCCATCGAAGAAGCCTCGTATATTTTAATAATAATGGAGTGCTCCCAAGGGTTTGCCCACCTCGAGCACAATTTATCCGACGCCTGCAACATAGTCTTACCAGCTAGCTCTTTGACAATCAAAAGAACCAGTTCCAGTGCCCAGCGGGGAGGTCTCCTCCGGCAGCACCAGCTCTCCAATGCACGCCATCGCCAGCTCATTCGTAGACCCAGAACCATTCGCTCCCTCTCCCGGACCGTCCTCCGATGGTAGCGCCAGAAGAGCAGTGAACAAAAACCCTAGATCGCAAAATTTCCCCGAAGTATCAATCAGAAATCAGATCTAACAAATCCGAACAAACGAATCAGGAGGTAGAATGGTGGAGGAATGGAATCAGAATGGACGTAACCTTCCGGCATTTGCAGACCACCATCGAATGGACAAATGGGCGATGAATTCGAAAATTGGGAAGGAGAAGGAGAATTAGCTTCCGAGTTCACAGATGAATTCAAATAAGCTCCAACTAGGATTTAAACGATCAAGCGAACGAGGAAAGGAGCAAGCGGAGGAAGATCTTCTTCCTGTCTGGGTCTGGTTGGAAAATAATTATCGAGTGTTGTTAAATAACAAACCACAATCGGATGTTTTTACATTATCAAATTTAAATAACAAATTTTGGGTGATTAATTTACATATTTTAACATTTTAAGGGCTAAACACAATATTATTTAATAAAAATAAAAATCATCCAATATATGTTTCTACTGGAATATCCACCTTTAATTAATTAAAAAAGGGTGTCGTTTCACGTACGTGTACTTGGCCTCACGTGGACGCCTGGGGTTTTAAATGGTCAGATGCAGTACACAATTGTGGGCACTAGTTTACTTAATTAGTTAGTTAATTGGTTCATCCCAAATTAAGTTTTCCAGAATACATCTCTTATTACAAATTAGAGAGGAAAATAAATATATAAGGGTATATATTCGTGGAATATGTTTGATTCAAATTTAAAACTTTTATATTATCAACACACGACTTTATTATTGGAACAACTCTATCGATTTTCACCAATTACCGAGTACAACTTGAGTGACTTAAAGAGAGACTAAATTTAGTAAAAGGGCTAAGCAAGCTATACATAAGTTAGCATGAAAGGATGATATTTGAAATATAATAATATGGTAATTAGTTGAATGGTGGAATGGAACAAAAGGAAGTCCATACAAAAGTGGTTAAATTCAATAATATTTCAAAGGACGCCATCATGAGAAAATAAAGATTGGTCAAGAGCATATACAATCACTTAAGTTTGGACTCATCAACAACATGACCACCTAACTTTTATTTATGCTATAACAATCACTTAACTTTAGTCGATGTAACATAATAACAAAATTTACTTCCACTTCCATGATATATTCCATCCAACAGCACACTTTAGCATGTCACATTATATAAAACCGTATTAAACAAATTCCTCAGCCGGCCACTCTAAGATCATTCAATCAATAAGGAAAATATACCACCCCAACCAACTCACTTATTTTAATATAAGGAGGGAGCAAATCGAGTGCACTTGTAAAAGTAAAATATGACGTACTGGACTAAATTGTGACTCTAGATGGAAAATTATAACAAAAATAGATGCGTAGGTATGTCGAGTTATGTAAATCAAAGCTAGCTGACGTCACGGTACAAATGAAAGTTAAATGACCACATTATCAGTTAGTCAAAAGTGGTGTCTATCTATGCTTTTACATATTCAATCGCTTTGATAAGAGCCATTGTTTATGCAAACCCCGCGCCCCACCGCGAACACGACGGTGAATAATAAGTCGAAATGGTTTCGACCAGGGTGGCCCTCTCGTTAGAAATGAAAAGTCATATGACCACCCTATCCAAAAGTCCAAAATTAGGTGACCACCTATGCTATTTGAAAAAAATATTTTGAATCAAGGTTGATCTAAATTCCTAGCAACTTCCCTTCATCACATCACATTACTCATCATACTCCCTTTCCTCCCACTTTCTTATTCTTGTGCTCTTCATCGTTTCAAATTTGCAATCCTCCAATCATAACCTTCCTTTTTCCCAATGTGCTTTCCAAAAATTATCCCAAACTATCTCATCTTGTGAAATAAAACAAAAAACAAAAGGCAAAATAAAAAACTCATAAATTTAGAGGAATAAAAATATAAAAACAATTGCATTCCCATATAAAATTCTCCAAATAAAAACAAAAATTCCGAAGAAAAAATAAATATATTTTGTTTAAATAGATGGTGATTTAAAGATTTTGAATTTAAATTCAACATACTACACAAAATAGACACCAATATAATGTTTATTTCATATTTAATATCGTGACATTGACCAATCATTTAAAAGTCTTAGCTAGTGATCGGGATTATTTTCCTCTCGACGATGAAATTTATCCTTCATCATTTCTTTTGAACCTTGTTAGTTTAAGGTCCTATTTAGTATTCAGAGTTTGTCTCGATTGATATCTCTTTATAGAAAATTCCGATCTATTCCAACTAAAGAAAAATATATTTTTTATTAAGTTTATTTCAGTTAATTAATTAAAGTATTTTTTGGGTTAAAGTTTCTTTCTTTATTTCTTCCTCATCACAGTCTTCTTCTATATTGTTTCCCTATCATCAGTCAGTTTCTCTTTTTAACGAATTCATTTCCCAATTCCCTTCCTCAATACTTTCAACATCCGCCGCCGCCGCCGCCGCCGCCGAGGCCGGAGCTTCCTTCTCTACCACCACCACCGCCGCCGCTTCCCACCTTTACAACGAATCATCATCCAACAAGAATAATAATACATATCAGCGTATTAGTATTCAGAGATATTAGTATCAGACCGATTCATTTTTCATCAGAGAATCAGACCGATTCATTTCAGCGGGAAAGCTTACTTTTCTTTTGGCCAATCGAAATTCATGGGGTCGCTGGAGGAGATGAACAGCGGCGGGGGTAGCAGCAGCAACAGCGGCGGCTTTGATTTCGAAGAAGCACAGAAGATAATACTGAGATGGGACACGTCAGCATCGGAGGAAGCGAGGGAGAAGATGGTGTTTGCTGGCGACCGTCAAGAAGTGGATCTCTATCTACAGGCAGTTGACGAAATCCAGAAGTCGATGTCCTCTGCTTCAATCTCCGCCGCCGCTGATAGCGGCGGCGGAGGAGCCGTACAAGATCAGCTTCAAGATAAAGTCAACTCCGCCATCCAGATCGCCATGGCTCGTCTGGAAGACGAGTTCCGTAACATCTTACTCGGCCATACTTCTCCGATCGAGGAAGACGCCCTCACTACCGATAACGCTGGCTCATCCTCCTCCTCCTTCCACCACGCCGCCGCCGGCGACGCAGATTCCGAATTCGGCGAAGACGACCGCGACCGCCTCTCCGGAGGCGGCGGAAGTGGCATCTCAGTCGGCGATGAGCCGTCCGATCTCCAGCTCTCAGATCCAATCGCTCGAACCGGCTCGTCGTTTAGCAACAGCAACTCTTCCTCCAGCTACCGAACTACAAGCAGCATCAAAGAGCTCGATCTGATCCCTGAGGAAGCAGTCGTCGACCTCCGCTGCATAGCGCAGCGGATGATCTCCGCCGGATACCTCCGCGAGTGCATCCAAGTCTACGGCAGCGTACGAAAATCCGCCGTCGATTCCAGCTTCCGCCGGCTAGGAATCGAAAAGCTCAGCATCGGAGATATCCAGCGGCTGGAGTGGGACGCACTGGAGAGCAAGATCCGGCGCTGGATTCGCGCCGCAAAAGTCTGCGTCAGAATCTTATTCGCCAGCGAAAAAAAGCTCTGCGAGCAGATTTTCGAATCCGTCGGATCCTCCGTCGACGACGCTTGCTTCGTCGAGACAGTAAAAGGGCCCGCCGTGCAGCTCTTCAACTTCGCCGAAGCAGTAAGCATCAGCAGAAGATCGCCGGAGAAAATGTTCAAGATCCTCGATCTGCACGACGCCCTGGTCGATCTGATGCCCGATATCGAATCGGTCTTCGGTTCGAAATCGGCCGATTCAATCCGAGTCCAGGCTGCTGAGATTTTATCACGACTAGCTGAAGCTGCTAGAGGAATACTATCCGAATTCGAAAATGCTGTTCTTCGAGAGCCGTCGAAAGTCGCAGTCCCGGGAGGAACGATCCATCCATTAACAAGGTATGTAATGAACTACATCAGCTTGATTTCGGATTACAAGCAGACGTTAATTGAGCTTATAATGTCGAAGCCATCAACCGGTTCGAGATACTCCGGCGATCCCACCACTCCCGATATGGAATTCGCCGAACTCGAAGGAGCCAAAACTCCACTAGCCTTACATTTGATTTGGATCATTGTGATTCTGCAATTCAATCTAGATGGAAAATCCAAGCTTTACAAAGATACATCATTAGCACATTTGTTCTTGATGAACAATGTTCATTACATTGTTCAAAAGGTGAAAGGCTCGGCCGAACTTAGAGAAATGATCGGAGACGATTATCTGCGGAGGCTGACTGGGAAGTTCCGGCAATCTGCGACGAATTACCAGAGAGCAACTTGGGTAGGGGTTTTGTATTGCTTGAGAGATGAAGGTTTGCACGTCAGTGGGAGTTTTTCGTCCGGTGTTTCGAAGAGTGCTTTGAGAGAGAGGTTTAAGAGCTTCAATGCTATGTTTGAAGAAGTTCATCGGACTCAAGCTACGTGGTTGATCCCGGACACGCAGCTGAGGGAAGAGCTAAGGATTTCAATCTCGGAGAAGTTGCTTCCGGCTTATCGGTCTTTCTTGGGACGGTTCAGGAGTCATATTGAGAGCGGTAGGCATCCGGAGAACTATATCAAGTATTCCGGGGAGGATCTGGAGAGTGCCGTCTTGGATTTCTTCGAAGGGTGTCCCGTTTCGCAGCATTCGAGGAAGAGATCTCAGTGAAGTTTTTGCTCAATGGGTTTAGGAAGAAAAGATAGGACACATTCTTTGAATTCTTTGTTCTGGAAAATGAAGGTCTCTTCTCGCAATCTGAATGCTTCTGCAAGACTGCAACTACTGTAAGCAAAATGTTTGATTCTTCATTAGATTTTTGGCTTTGATTTTTGTTCATATGGGGAATTTGTTGTACTGTGTGATTTTCCTTACTATTTTTACGATATGGAAATTGCTGCTCTTTTTTTTTGCAATGAATAATCTTTATTCGACGTCATTGGATCATATGAAGATAATGTTATACGATGAACGAGCTCATGAACTGGACTTTATCAGTTAAAGATCTTATCTTTTTTGGCGTTTGGATCACATGTTTTGATCTCCTGTGTATCGATGGTCGACATAGATTGCGAAAACAACGAATCCAGAGATGGAAATGTACCGTTGTTCGAAAATATCTGCTCTGCAATGTAAGAATCTACTGGAAATGTACCGTTGTTATATGATGAATGAGCTCATGAACTGGACTTCTTCTGGGTGTGCTGATGCATCAGTTATCAATTAAAGATAGTGATCTTTCCTGGCGTTTGGATCACATGTTTCGATCTCCATGGATCGATTGTCGACGTAGATTGCAAAAAACAGCAAATCCGGAGTTGGGAATGTACCGTTGTTTTGAAATATCTGCTCGGCAGTGTAAGAACTACTGGCTTGGTAGATGCTGAATAAAAAAACTTAGGTCCAGAAAGCCAATTGCTTGCTATATACTACTAGAATTATCCGATGCAGTGGAAGGCTTTAGAGAATAAATGGAGATAGATAAATGTTTTTTTTGTTATAGCGGAAGGATTTAGAGAATAAGTGGAGATAGATGAATGTTTCTTTTGTTACGGAAAACATATTAACAAATAAGTTTGCAATTAGTAAAATGAAAGCGCGAGATAATTTAACTCATATCAATTGAATAATGAAAAATATCACAATATCCATAAAATGGTGATATGTGACTTCAAAGTAAAGCCATAATAAGCTCTAAGTAAAGCCCTCGTAAGAGAACCAAACACTATTCGTTCAATAATAATTCATGTTGTGCTTTTATATATAGAATACTTCCTCTCGTATTTTAATATAAAATGACTAAAATATCCTTAATTAAAAGATCATTAACACCGTCTGTTTTCTAGTTCAACTTATCCGTCTTTAATTCATGGAGTCCCTTACTTCTCGCAGTCCGTATTTCAACATAAACTAACTAATATAATCCTAGTTAAGGAAGTATTAATGGGGTCTGTTTATATTTTGTACGGTTCGTTTTTAGTCTGTGCCGGGACGAAGTGAGGGGAAGTTGGTAAAAGGGATCTGCCATTGTTGTCTGTACACAGCTAAGACTTGTGAAAACTAAATCCTCTGATATTATTATAATGAGCCAACTGGTCTTAGGCTGGCACATTATGCTCCTCTGTTATTTGATTGGCTTTCATTAATCTTGGAATTTGTGCTAAGTGATTGGTTTTGGTTGACCTTGTTGTTCATTGATGCTTGATGTTGGAGGAATCCTAAAGGACAATTTTTCAATGTCATTGTCTTTCATTAACTTGGGGAAGACAAGTTGGTAAAAGAGACAAAGGCATGTCAAAAGTTTTTTAGATGAGATGAGATCACACAACTCTCTAACTGGTCTTGGACAACAACATAAGAAGGGGATTAACTGGTCTTTCCTAACTTACTTTGTGTACACAACAAAATACATTGGAAACAACAAAATCTGCGTCCTGTTCTTCTTCAGGCTGTCTTCTCTTCTGCTGGGATGCTGTCGGATGCTCCTCCGTTGGTGGTGGTTGTAACCGTCGATCTGGGTTCTGATCTGACGTCTTTTGTGGGTAAGGAGGATGGTTTGATGAGCCGAAGAGAGCCCTCACCTCTGTCGAACTCTTCGCTGGCATCGTCGGAGTAAGAGTACCTAGCAAGGAAGGTGGAGAAAGGGTTTAGGGTTAAAGCAAAAAAAGGGTCTTGAAAATTTCACAGATAACTTGTTACAGAAGTTACCTCATGGAGTTCTGAGAGGGTGCCCAAAGGGCACATATGACACAGAGGAGGGAGAATGAGAGGAATTGCCAGAAAGCTGGGATCACCCATGCATTCTGCCACTGTTCGTTGTAGACGTCGTGCGCTTTGAAATACAACTGCGAGGGCGGGAAATCGGTAAGGGGGTAAGCAGCGGTGGACATTACTGATTAATAACTAGTTATTAAGTCGTAATGCTGTGTCATACATGGCTTAATAACTAGTTATTTTTCCAGTAATGCTATGTCATACACTCCATTCTACATCGGTAATAACAAGAGGGGCGGGATGAAATATGGAGTTTGTTCGTGACAGACGAATGATCGAAAAAACTCGAGAGCGTATATCCAATAATGATCACACAGAATGATTACCTCATAGCATATCCAACCAACTGAAACAATCACTGCTACTGCCAAAGCATTTGTGAATTTCCTGTAGATATCCAGCTTCACTATCATTCTTCTAGCCTGCACAGGAATAACTAGTTACACAACGCTAGTTACACAACTGTAAGTCTATAACTAGTTATTAAGTCGTAAATACTCACTTCAGCAAGCTAAATGCATACAGAAGGTCAGAAAGATATATGGATTTACCTGAAGTTTATTTAAAGTAGCAGAAAGTGACTTGAACACCCACAGGATGAAGAAAGCATCCACGAGCGCCACGGGCAGAACCAAAAAGAGTATAGCTTTCCCCGAAAAATCACTCACAGCACCGACATTCTCGACCAACTCGAGCACTTCGGATGTAACGAAGAACGTCCCTCCAAGCATCAGCACCTTCAACGTAAGACCTCCCAACGTAGGCCTCACGACACCATAACCCATCGAAACAATCAATATAATAAGTCGTGCCACTGTACGTTTCACAGTACCGAACGTGACCGCCCATACGGTGGTCCCAGTGGGCCGAATTCCGGTCTCGTTGAACTCCGCATAGTCAAAGTACCAGAAAGCCATCTCGAACATCCCCAACGTGATCACTACCGTGATGCAGTTCTGCAACGGGAAGACTTCTTTCCAAAACCGAGCGTATTGCGAGAACCAAAACATGCCAAGTACGACGAATGCAATCGACATGAACGCGTAGAAGTTCATCAATGGAGCCATTCGGCCTGGCAAGTAACCGCCAGGATTCTTCCATATCGTTTTTCCTTCCACTACCATGTCTTTAAGAGCCGGATCGCACACCATGAAGTATAAGTTGTACATGCCGGTTCTGGTGATCTCGATGGACCTTAATGGCAATGTTGCCACATCTTCATCTTCATTGAATGAGACACCGAGTACGTGGGGCCAGCCTGGATTCGTCGTCGAAGGGCGATGGATAATCTCTCCCTGTGCGCATACGCCTAGTTTCGCGAGATCAGCAGTACAACAGATTGCCCTTTGACCACCATAGGCGGAACCACCGATAAGCTCTCTGTCTTCCACCTCGAACACAATAGCTTGAACTAATCCTGAACTAT
The DNA here is from genome assembly GCA_030674075.2 of Linum usitatissimum. Taxonomy (NCBI): domain Eukaryota; kingdom Viridiplantae; phylum Streptophyta; class Magnoliopsida; order Malpighiales; family Linaceae; genus Linum; species Linum usitatissimum. The sequence goes on along the minus strand of JAUJYP020000926.1, from coordinate 393,702 downwards.
AGTTATTCAACTTCCCCGGCCTCCGGAATGTAACCTTCTCGAAACTGATCAAGAAGAGCACAAGAAACCAAGAAACAATGAATCACAAAAGAAGCAAAAAAGAGGACTATGCATCACTACAGAAACCAGGACACATGCATCACCAATGTTATAGCTATAACTCAGTTTACTTAGGCATCCATTGATGCACTGTGAGACCTCATCACATATGAGGAAGCAAAACCAATTTCAAATCTCTCTCCCACAACTCAAATTACAGGGATTCAATGGTCTTGTTATAGTATCAGTGCCTTTGACCGAGAGTGTCCTAGGCATCTAATCCGACTAGTCCGAACGCAATATAATCATTTCACTCGTACTAAGGCGTGGTGAACCTCTACAAACTTTGATTCCCAATATGGTAAGGATTGTTATATAAAAACCAATGCTGAATCTCTCCCAACAACTAGTGTTCCTTATATGATTCGAACAATCGTCCAAGATATGCATTCCAGAACTTGAATCATTGAACGGCATACTTGAACGATACCTCCTGTGAAAAGATAGCATACTCTACTGATTCAACATTGACAAATTCTGTTCTTTGTTTCAAAAACAGAAGCTTTACACTAACAGTCAAATTTGGCAAGAACAAGCACTAAAATTTTCCAAATTCCAATGCGAACAATCAGATCTGTCTCCATTAGAAGAAAGAGAGTTTACCGAATATAAGAATCGCCATTGGCAGCCTTATCCCCGTTCAGGGTGAGATTAGAAGGATGGGAGAAGTAAATCCCTTCACTGCCGCCATGGACGACAAAGGCATTCCCTCTGCTCACAAATTTCTCCGCTTTGTACTCGTGGACCGAACCCTCAACCGCAAATACAGCAAACAAAATCACAGCACTGAAAAGGAACAAACTTTGCATTGATCTGAGCAGTAATCTAAACATTCTTAGCAAAAAAGACTGGATCTGGAAGGACCCAGTTGGGATCTTGGGTTGCCGGAAATACGAAAGCTGAAGAAGAAGGGAGGAAAGTGTGTACTGTGGACTGACTGACTGACTTTTTGAAGTAATTAATCAAATCTGGAGAGTTGGGGTTTTGGGGATTACAGTAAGCAGCTGGAATTTAGTGGATTTAGTTACTGGTATTAGTACAGAAATGAGGGAGCTGAGAAGTGATGGGAACCGTTGGATTTCCATGAGTCTGGATGGACGGTTGTGAATGTCTTGGAGGATAAGACAAAAAAGGATGTCGGTTAATGGCTCTCATTCTGTAATAAATCAGCAGTGAATGAACTGACAAGCAATTACAGACGATGGTTTGATGTTAGTTCGGTTCGGATTTGGTTTTGACGGTCCTTTTCCTCTTCTTAACGGATATGTATTTGTGCTTTATTTATGTGTTATTAACAAAAATTGTATAAATCGGTCATGCTAGCCGGAGAGGCCATCTAGTTCTCCGGACTCACTCACCCCTTCGTTACTGGAGCTACAAATTTTCTAGGAGTAAATTTCTTGTGATGGGCCATTCATACATGATAGCTAGGAGTAAATTTCTAGGAGTAAATTTTCTAGGAGTAGCTTGTAGTAGCTTGTAAAGTTATTATATCTAGACTCCATTTGACCGTTCGAATATGATTTTGATACAATCATTGTATTTGAAGCACAAGAAGGATTTCCTTCTCATTTCTACGGGTTACATAAACCTCACTTCAAACTTTGTAATTAGAAGTACATGTGAAACGACGTCTGATTGGTATTGCAGGTCAGAAACGATGACAGTTCAGATACTATGATATCCGTCCCCGCACCAACATCCTAATTCCAACTTGTGATCCCAAAACCGGTCAATGCAGTGTTTGGTTTCGTCCAGCTTGTAGTTTCTCGGATTTTCTTACCAAGCCTAGCACAGTCAGCATTACACTTTACCTTCTCTTGCCATGTATGCATCCGCCATGTCACCGAATTGGTACGACGGTATCGTACCCGACCAATCGATTGAATATGCTCCGAAAAATATAGAGATGTTATGCATACCAAAAATGGGTAGAGAAAGAAAATGCAAGCACTTGGATCAAATTTGTGGATACATCAGAAGTGACGGTAGAAAAACTCCGACAAAAGAAAGGAACCAATTTAGCAATAACCCCACACTTACAACAACCAATCCCATGGACCGCTAAAAAATATCTGCAGACCATATTAGCTGCTTCTCACAGTTGTGTTGTGCCCCTCTGTTGCTGCTTCTGACTAATCGAGATCGAGGAACTCCATTCTCTTCCGCATAGTGCCCTTCAAATCCGAAGCTTCCCTTTCTGCTTTCTGTGCCTGCAAAATTTCACAAGAGTTAAGGAACCACAATTCAATGAACGAAGGTAACCGGATAGTCCGAGTTCAAGAATCTGGAAGTAATAGTATTTGTCAGACTTATGGTCCTGTAAAGTCATGAGATTTCTGTAGCTTTCAAGTCTGGAACAGACTAAAAAACTAGGTATAATCCTAGTTTCTAGCCCCAAGGCCTCCTGCAAGGCTGCAACAACGTCAACCCTATCTTGTTAACCCAAGTACTCAGACGAAACCTTCGAATTTGAAGTTAGTGAAACCGCTCTCCAGCGAAGAATCTCGGAAGTAGATGTATGTATAATAGCTATGCATATTTGTTATCACAAAGAAAGATTCCCTTCCGACAGAAAACTTAGAAACAGGAATATCAAGAACAAGGCTCACCCTCTTAATTTCCGCGGTCGAGACACGAGTCATGTGTGGAGGAAGCTCCTCCCTTTCCAGATCCTGATATAAAAGATAGAAACTTTAGGATATAGCAGAATAAAGCAACAAGGCAAAATCAGAAGATCAAAAGGAAGAACCTACCAACTCCCCGATTAGAACTACATTTTCTCCCCGAATTACGTAGAGACCTAATGGTATATCGCAGTAAAGATCACCAACAATCAACCTTTCACATGCACCCTCAAGAACAGCATTTGCTGCAGAATACAGATATCCAATTCATCAAACAAAAGGGTTTCCTTTTTTTCATTATCAACCGCAAGAACTGTATAAAGAGCCTACCAAATTGATCAAAAGAGCGAAGTATTCCCATAAGTTTCCGTCCATCCCGAAGAAGCACAAGCAGCTTTTCTGAACCAAGAAGCAAACAAACCACGAGGAAATTTAAACAACCACCACAGAGCATTGCATAAGAACACATAGAGCAACCCATCTGAACTCAATGCGATGAATCCATAGACTAGTGCCAGCAAGAGTGCTGAATGCGATGAAACACACAACAGATTATCAATTGCTTTCTGATACTCAGTCAACGCATTACATACTAATCATCACTGTCTATTGATAAGTGAAAGCCATGATTTTCAGCAGAATCATCAAATCATGCAAATATAAACTCAACAACTCTTTTACTGAAATACCAAGAACTCAAAGAGAAAGAACAGTGAGCGAGTGAGCTTACTATCCAGGTAGCTGGCGAGAGAAGTCGATAGGTAGACATCTTCCGGCCCTGCCCAAGACATTGTTGATAAACTTCAAAGCTTCGAACTTTTCCCACCACCACAGCGGAGAACAAAATACCACCGGAGCTTCCCTGAAAAGCTTAATCCGACAAGTATGGCAATGGCTGCACCAAATTACTTCAAAATTCAGATAAGAACGCTAATTTCAGAGAAGGAGGGGAAAGACGCGAACTTTTTCAGTTGGCGGAGGGATCCTAGTGAACTGAGCTGGAACGTCAGTGGAAAGGAGACGTGCTTCAGATCCAATCGAACGGAGAATATGGGAGGAAGCTGAGAAAGAGAGGAAATCGGGGGGTTTTAGGGTTTTCTTTGGGGGCTCAATGGGGGAATTAATGCATGGCTAAATTGGCAAAGCGGGGCGATTGTGGGATTAAAACAAGCAATTGGTATGATGAAGAAAGGATAATTTCAATTTTCAAGGGTTAATCTTGAGCTCACCCAAACTAAAAAGTTGATTTTTTTTTATCGATTTAAGGATTTATAGGTTTATGATATGTATGGTTTTCGATGAATTAAAGATTAATAGTTTTTAATGATATGACATATTAATACAATATACTTGGTCAGAGATCGATGTGTATTTTGTTATCGATGATGACTCTTTTGTAATTGTAACACTACCTGATATAATATATTATTATAGTTGCTCGGACAAAGTTGGGTAGAATCTATTATTGTTGATGACCCTTTTGCCATTATGACATATTATCAATATTTGTAAAGGATTAACATAACGAAACTAAATTAACACGACCGCTTTAGGCAAGATGTTTATGTCTCCAAACTAGATCAGACCACCAGCATGGTCGTGACTAGCTATTCCAACACGCATGGCCTCTCGTGCAGCAACAGACATGTAGTATTCATGGTCATGTTATGTTGGGGCACCACATGCCTATCAACTTGCATGTCGTTACTAGCTTGTGTGGCCTTTGTTCGTTTGTCCGACCGACATCGACTGATTTAGGTTAGCATGACCAATAGCCCGTTTGTGTCCATCCTTAGTAGCCATAAAGAGCCCAACAGGACAACTTTGATTGATCTTGATCCATACTTTTCCTCTGAAACTACTAGAGCATCTTGATGGCATCAATTGGAAGGAATATCAAGACATGTGGGCAAGGATCGTGAGAGAAAGATGCTTAGCCAAATTTGGAATGTTGTTTGGTTAGGGCTAAACATCTCAAGGTACTGAATTTAGTTCATTATATCGAATGTGGACTTCCATTTTAAACGGATTATGAATTTTGTATAACAATTGATTGTCAATAATTACGACATTAATGAACAAAATGTCCTCCTTTATATAAAACTTGTCCTTTCAATAAGACTGCAATTTAACATTGGATAAGAGCCGCTCAGTATGAAGCCTTTTTTCGAAATATGAGGTTAGTTGAGAGGTAAACACAATTTCTTTTTTTAGGTAACAAACAAACACAACTTCTAGACTTTAATATCATACAATCTCCAATGCATAATCTCAAATGGCCAATGCATAAAGCTAAAGTCTCGAATGGCTAAAAGATTTCATTTTGAGTCCTATATTTGGCTAATTCAAGTCTCAAATGGCTAAATTTGAGACTTAATGGAATCCACATAGCTTATTTCTATTGATTATTGGTGGACACATTTTTCATAAAGATGACCTTCTAATTATTTTTTTAAAAAAGATGAATATCGGAATCCATGTAACTTTTGTATGGGAGGTTGGTAAACACTTGACAAAACACTTTTTAACTATTTTAAAATATCAAATTTAAAATTTAAAATAACCATATAAAATATAACATTAAAGATGGTCCATCATTCAACTAAAATATATATTACCCAAGATTAACAGGGAGCACATTTACACACACAAAAATAAAGTGAAAACTAGTAAAAAGGAGCAAAAATCAAAAGGAAAGATGGAAGGAATTTTGTGTGAGACCAAGAATGATTCCAAAACATGAGTTTGATTCACTAAACTCACGAAAAAAGGTGGGAACCCTTCGTTTGATAGAGACCTAGGGAATGATTCTTCGTTTGCGATCCAAAATTATACAATAAAATCAAATGGCATGGTAGTACCATTGATTCTTTCGAGTCCCATCTCGCCATTCACACATTTCTGCAATATATAGGTAAGATTACCACACGAATGAGCACTATAATTTAATAATCATATACAAAATTTTAAAAAATACAAATTTATCTTACCAATAAAATTACAATAGTTACACGACGTATATCCACACTGTTGTGAGATTAAATCTCCAGAACAATGACTGCAAAACACGAAAAAAAAAGATTAAAACATTTTGTTAACGATGAACAATGACGGTGATTATGATCAATTCAAATGGCAAAAGAGGGAAGAGATGATGGATGGAGTACTCACAGTTGGAATCAGTTTTCACCCATTTGCTACAATATTCATGATCATCCCTAGTTTTCCGACTGTTTTGCCCCTCATTTTCTTCTTGTTGTTTGTGGTTGATGTATCTATTGATGGAGGATGCACCATTTTGAGGGCTCATTCTCTTGTGCATCAATGTTCTTAGAAGCTGAAGTCACACATAAAGCAAATGGATAAATTCGGACGGAGTTTATGAGGATGCATGACAAGTTAATCGGGTCGTAGATCTACAAGTTAAAATGGAACAGTAGGGCATACCTTCTCCATTCGTGACTCACCGAGAGTATCCTTCAAGCTAGGTTGAGGAGCAAACCCACTTGAACAAATAAACATCTTCTTAAGGAGGAAAGAAATCGATTTCTTCTTAATGTTCTTATTTTCTTTCTTCTTGGCTTGAATGTCTTTACATTTGCCAAGTATGACGCTAATCGTCCTCTCAATGTCATTATCGTGTTGTCCATCTGATGGACCGACATGATTATCAGTGACTTCTGTGTTCAGCCTCCTTTCAATCTCCAAATTCGACGGGCAGTTCAGAAACCTATTTAGTGGAAAGTCCACAACAGACTCCTTGTCTTTTTTCGAGTTTAACTTATGCGTCAACAAATTGTTAAGCTCCTTTTGCAACTTCTCGATCTCCGCAGGATCGAAATCTTGGAAATCATCTACGAAAGACATGGAATCTTTGTCACATACCTCATCAACAACTTGTTGGATATCTTCACCATCATTGGTGGTGGTGGTGGTGTCTTTGATGCCAAAGGTTCCAATTGCTAGTAACCCATGTGGCCAATCACTAAATTCCTCTCTACACTCTTGGCTCTTGGAATCTACCATTGCACCACAAAAATAAGAATCTTAATTACTAATAAGAATCTGTAATAGGAATCTTAGTTACTAATAAGAATCTTAGTTACTAGTAAGAAAAGGAAGAAAACACTTACGAGAAGATGGAGCAATTGTGGTTGGTTTTCTACTATTACTGTTTCCTTGTTTGCCACTTAGCTTGGTTTGCATCCAACCAAATAACTGACAGCAAACATCAATAATTCAAGTTATTGAGATATACAAAACTTAACAACGATATGCAAACATTAAACACTTTTTTAAGAGCCTCTATTTAGAGTGTTAGTAAATAATATAAAATCAATTTTAATTAAACCCTCTCCTAACAACTTGATGCAATGATTCATGACAAATATATGCATACATATAATCTAGTAAAACTCAGCTGGACCAGCCCGTACCACTTTTAGAGCTCCTCGATTCCAAAACAATAACACTCCATTAAAAATTTTCAAAATTAAAAAATATGTTACTCGATATATTTTCAAACTCGCCCTCAAATTTGAAACCCTACTTAAAATCTAACTCGAAACATATTTCATGCATATAGCTACTAGAAGAACCACAATGTAAGGAAATAACAAAAAAAGCTCTCTAGATCTCTCACCTTCATTGTTAAGAGGTATGGAAATTGACCACCTTTGCTCAAAGAGAAGGGAGAGGAGGGGGGGGGGGGGGTGGTGGAAGAGCAAAGGAGATGTACTTGGTGGCAAAGAGGGAAGTATTATGTGGCCTTTTAAAGAGATCAATGGGAGCCACTTGGATCAAGTTGGCTTATTGGGAGCATCAAAAGGAAATGGGGGGAACCAATGAGAAAAATGATGCCTAGAAATAGGATGATTGATGAATTTCATGTCGAATATGTAGTCAAATGCATATAGGATATGTGGAATGGAATTAGAAAGGGTTTCAAGTTCCCAAAATTAGCTAAGGCATGTTAGAGTATAACAAGATGAATCATCATTGTATAATTGTGGAAGTATTCAAAGTACACACAATTCGTACTTTTTGTACATTTTGATTATGTTTTGTTTAGTGAGGTTGGTGGTTTAATGAGTAATTTCAAATTTGTTAAGACGATTTTTTGTAATTTGTATGGAGGAGTTAATAAATGATTGTATAAAAAGGGGTTATAAGGCACATAAATGAGAGCGAAAGATAAAGAAATATTTGAGCTGTGCCAAATTATTTATGGACTAAAGGTAGTTAGCTTTATAAAATGTCTGAAACTTAACTGTATTGACTAACTGAGTTGTCTTAACCTTTAATGAGAAAGATTCTCTTTTCTTTCATAGTCTCTACTCACTCAAGCCGATTCACCTTGCATCCATCATTGGCTGGTTCAAGTCCTTAATGATCATGAATGGTTGAGATTGCTCCTAAGATTTAGACTTGAATTTGGTTTTCTCAAAGCTGCTAATTAAACCTTTAATGGATATATATATAGGTGGAATTTTCTTGATGACTAGGACATAACCTAAATTGGTAGTCCAAAACCCTTTAGGAGCACTCCTTCAAACCCAAATTATCATCACGATCAATATCCAAGTCAATCATAATCAACTATTTAGAAAAAAACTGTATTAATCTACTCGAATCTCCAAGGCATAACTTATAATTTCCAACCTAAAATCTTGTCCCAATTAAGCACCACTAACACCTAGCTAAACATGTTCTCATGCAATTGGCTAACATCTAGCTAAACAGAATCTCTTCATCCAACCCAAAAAAAACAAGATCCAAGATTCTCCATAGAAGAGTATAACAAGATAATTGGAGCCAATTAATCAAGTAGCTTGAACCCAACATTAAATACTTAAATCATGTGAACATGTCCAATTTATTTATCAACTAATAAGATAATTAGCTTTGATTTCAGTGTCATAAGTATGTGGTTTACATGGGACTTACGTCGATCATTAGTATTGATTAACTAAATCAACTCTATCTTTAGTAACTAGCACTACGTGTTATGCTTAGCATGGCTTGTTTAGAGTGTTAAATAATTAAGTCACCCCAAGCACAAAAATTGTACAAATTAATCTCTAAAACTAGCTTGTGAGGATTGGAGATGGTGTTCAGGCGATTAAAACTTCATCGTTAATTCTATATTATTACGCTTTCAAATTGATGTCTACATCAGCCTGTTTTGATTAGTCTATTTCGGGTGGTCTATTTTGTTTTAAGGTCGCTTTTTTCGTAGGTTAGGCGTGGGATATGTTCTGATATCAACGTTTATAACTCGTTAGGTAAAATTCATTCCTAAAAACTAACTTGTAAGGAAAGGGTATCCAGTAAGTTATAAACATAACTCCGCCGTTAATTTTATATTTCAACCGTTAATTTTATACTTCAACGATCTACTATTCAATTGGGCACATAACATTAACCGAGTTGGATTCACTGGTCGCCAAAGAAACGTCACCTATGTCGTCATGTCATCGTGCTTAGTGTGAGACAGTTTCTAGTATAAGAATTCTGGAAAGTGAGGAATCAAGAAATATCAACGAGATTCAAAGCAAAGATAGCAAAGAATAAGGGATCGGTGCGACCAAGAAATAATGAGAAGGGCAATGCATGTGGGCTACGATTTACCAGGGAGGCTCTCTGGTAAATCATAGGATACTGTAATTTAAAATGGAAAAATCTTAGTATTTTTTACTTATTTTATACCTCGTCAATAATAATTATGTCCAAATAATTCGACTTGTTAGGGAGAGGTTCATAATTAGTTTATATAACAATCTTTAACACCCAAAAAGAATTGAATCTTGGATAGATCCACCAAGTTTTGTGCATATAAAATCGTCATTTTAGAGCTAACGAGATCCTATCCCATAACCCCCTCTCATTCAAACTGGTCTATGAAAAAAGTCGGACCGCACGTGAAAATCGTTGCCCCCAATCACTCGAGTTGTCGGGAGAGAGCTCATATTGATTTTAGTGAATAATATAACACCGATGATTGAACACTCCCAACAGCTCAAGTTATCGTATCGTAACACAATTGTACATGCTAACACATTCTCATCCAAATATGATACAACTCAAGCAAATACATTTCCAATAAATTTACATAAGTTGTTACATTCACTCTTGAGATCATACACCAGAGCATTATTTTACACTAACCTTTTATTTCCCCTTTTCTTCTTACCACAAGACCAAACTATTCACAAGCACAAAGCTCATAGCAGCAGCTGATGCACTCAAAGCAAGCAAGAGCAGCACAGATTTGAGAGAACACAATGGAGCATTGGTTGCTGGTGTATGAACAAGCATTGATGAAGCACAAACAGCACACTCGATCCGTCACCCTACCGCAGCATTTCAAAGCAGCCTTGGCCATCTTCTCCGCTGCATCTGGCGACTTTTTCTCGTCGATTCCCGAAGGAGTGTTCCGAGCTGTTGCAGCCAGGTCCCCGAAACCAATGCCTAAGCTCCCTAGGAGGATGTTAATGTCCACTGCTTCCTTTGTCTGCCCCATTGAGTTCAGTTTCGTGAACACCTGATTTTACCATTTCAACTTGTTAATGAATAATATAAAAAACAATCTGAGCCCTCCCCAACAATTCGAGTTAGGGGTGAGAGTCGGTCAGCCGATTAACTGACCAACATGGTAATGACCGATTAATTAACCAACCAAAGTAGGTCGGTTTCGGTTTAAATAGGGGTAAATACAAAGAGACATGGTTAAAAATCTCAAATCTTTAACCGATTAACCGACATTATTATTTCAGATTAACCAGTAACCATCACCGAATGGCTACCCCTAACTCGGGTCATTGGAATGCTATCAGAGCTATTAATGACCGAAAATTCTCCGGTTTGAATCCTGAATCCGGTAGCCCCCAATCCGCGAATATAACTTAACCGAATATGTGCAAACCTTGGCTTTCTAAGAACTTCCGTTTGACAAAGCTAGTTCTTGAGATGCAAATGTTCATCACATACCTCTGTAAGCATGTGTGTCTCTGGGGGTTTCTCTCCTTTGTCAGTGTGGATCAACACCATACGGGTGTATTCTGATGGAACCCCTTTCTGTATGCTCATCTTCGCTACCTGAAAAAATTTGAACTTCGTTTAAAATCATGAGCTTTTGAGGGGATTTCCATGGTTGAACTTTTCAGTTTGGGTGCCAAACCTTCTCTTCAAGGTCCTTGTTTTGTGATAGCCATGCCGTAGCAGTTAGCAAATCAATCTGTGTCCTAGCAAGAGCCTGCAAAAGAGAGGGATCGATTCTGAAGAACCTTAGAACAAGCTTTTGGAAGTATACACCAATCAGTAAAAAGAATCTGCTCTTTTTTCACAAGAGGATGGGAAAAAGAAGAGATTACTCTATCCAGTGGCAAATCTTTTGTCCTTTTCACTTTAACCTCCATGGTGAAACTGCTCATATCTGACCAAGTCCCCGTGACTTTGACTAACTCTGGAAAAATCCCATCACATCTTCCGGATACCATCAATGGAGCTCCAGCTGTTAAATCTGGAATACACCACGGAAGCAACTGAATTTGAAGAGATGTCAGATACAGTCACGGGAAAGATGGTCCCTGAGAATTGACAGAAGAAAAAAACAAGTAGAATCATGTACCTCGAGCGAATCAAGATGTTCCAGACAATCCATGCTTACATTTGCCATGACAACAGATGAAGCAGTTGTGAATAGTCTTTGTAGCCGAGAATCAACTGAATCTGGCCATTTATATAAATAGGAGGTTTCCAAATATCAGCTTGAGTTTTGACTTAGAAACATAAAATCTTTTCGGTTCATTACAGCTAACCTGCATCGAAAGCACTATCGAAATGACCCTTGGCGATTTGGGCCAGCATTTGCAAGAAGTAGCGATTGCAGTATGCACCTGAGCAGAAAGGCTTTCAGCTGAAGGATTTGCTAACACTGATATGGTAATGATATATTGTGTAGTTTTCCATACGAAATTACTGACCTATGCCAAATGTACATATGCGAGGAGAAATTGAGGCTCCAGTTGCTTTTGTTAATGAAGCTTTGACGAATTCGCAGATGTCTCTTTCATCTTCAACAGTCCCATCCGTGATGAGGAAAATGAGAGGAATTGAGTTGGTAGTTTCAGCCAAGAGCTTCATAGCCTAGAAATATGGCAGTACAAAAATTAATCGAAGACAAGTTCAGAACTTGTTAGAACTTGCTGCATTCGGCCTACCTGTTTAAGAGGAGGCAAAATATCCGTCCCCCCTTGTGCAACCAGGGTTTCATTAAGCCATTCGTTAGCTCTGGTCACCGTTTCTTGGGATGCTGGCTCCATCAAGGATGAGAATATGTACATCTCCCCGTTGAAAGCAATAATGTTGAAAGAATCCTCCTCGTTGAGCTTATACAATGATGACGATATTGCAGATTTGGTGTTTTCAAGAGGATCTCCCTTCATGCTTCCGCTTATATCAACTACAAATATCACCTCCCTCCTAAAAGCCTATGAAGGAATAGTTCAACGTTCAGGTATCCAAAGATGCAAGCATTTCAGCAAATAACAAGCAGAACATTTAAGCAAGCAACTAACCTTCCTGGTTTGGTTATTTCCAGGGAAGAGATGCAAACAGAACATCTGCCTCTCCTCGAAATCTCTCAAATATGGGGACTGCAAGAGCACACCACCAAACAAGTCCTCAGAGCATACCTGCAGAAAACAAAGCAATCACAGAAGCAACAGACATAAGGAATGTAACGAGTCAAAATTCGAAGCTGCTAAAACTGAAGAACATTACTACTCACTGTGTATGAAAAACTGAAGTTGGAAACCGACCAAGTCTTAACTTCCGATTCATAAAAGAACCCCATTTTACCAACTTCCCTCCTTAGCTCCTGTGAATAGAACACCACCGACACATTCTTGTCACTCATCTCGTTCTCTATACACCCCAATCTTCAGATCACAGAATCAATCAAGATGGCATTTTATTTTACCTTCAGAGCATGGCTACTGCAACTGCACGTGATTTCATCGCTGAAACCAGAGCTGACGTTCAACAGTATCTTCTCTCTTTTGGACGTCTTGCTAACAGCTGGCGGATTCACATATGCTGGAAAACTAAATGGCACTTCCAGGCTGAATTGGCCTCTTTGATATACCAACTTCTGCGACCAGCTCACTTTCACTGAAACAGTAGATCCCCCTGCAACCTATATGATGAACATGAATATAGATAAGCATTACATAGCTCAATCAAAAGGGAATGAGAAATTTTTCTTCTTTTCACCTGCGGAATTCTGAAAGTGTAAATGCTGCCTTTCAAAAAGCGTCCAACTCCAGATGATGATGCTTTACTCGTTTTAGCAAACTCCTCTGCATCATCGGCATTCATCAATTGGCTATGGTACAGTCTTCCCGCCACTTCGACCTCTACACTCAGAATTGTACCCTGCTCTGCTATTAGTGATTTTAGCCAACATCCCTTCAGAGGCATTTCATCGAACAGAAACCGAGCATCTAAACAGAAAAGCGAAATTCCACACACACTAACACAAAAATTCTCACGAACCTTCTCTCTCATCGGAACCGCGACGCGGCAATCGCAGGTCCGGCCGCCCTTGAGGCAATGCACGCGCCACCGTCCACCGACGCTCACGCGCGCGTAGTCCAAGCAGCAATCCACTTCCATCTCTACTCCGTACATATGGAGCGGGATCAGCGCGGGAGGATCGCAGCAGCCGTGCACGTACGGCTGGTAGCTGGGAACGTCGGGGTTGTCCACGGCCTCCGGCTCCGTGACCACCGCGTACACCATCACTGCGGTAGGCAAGTAGTTACCCTGCTGGTCGTAACCTGTTGATGACTTTATGGTGGATGACCTTGACATCTCGTGAACTAGCTCCGGCGGTGCCGCCGGAGCTGCGGCGGAGTCTCTGCCGTAGTATATTCGTTTGGACAGCTTGATTCCGTGGTCAACAGAGGTCTCGAACTCTCCCGTCATGGTTAACGAAAGCGGGAAAGCGGCCGGATGGAGAAAATTCCGGTGCTCCGGTTCCGGCGGCGTCGTCGTCGGAGAGAGTGACAGTATGTGAGTGGAAGTCCTGAAGTTGAAAGGTATTTATTTCCGACGATTCGATTTTTGTTTGGCTGGAAAGAGTTCGTACGTTTAGCAGTTTCAAATAGCAGTTGAAAATGAACCGGCCAAGATTAAACATTCTTTTTCTAACAATATTATAAAAAAATCAGTCAGGTCTACTATTTGACGCTTTAACTTTTGAATTAAACGACGCCTTAAACTTCTTAATGACGAAACTATCCAAATTTACTAATTCGAAAAACTTAGTATCGACAAAACTATCAAAATGTATAATTCGAGAAACTTTGTACAGATGAAACTATCAAAATACTTATTTCGAAAACCTCTCACGGTACGTTTTTAACACAAATCGGGATGAATCGAAAAATCGCCACAAGAGGCCCCGGCCGGGGCCCCCTCCGGCCGAAACGAGCTTCCAGCCGGGGCCTCTTGCGGCCGATTTCTTCGATCGAGCCCGCTGGGTGGTCCTCCGTCGGAACTTTCGTATATGCCGAAATTTTAAAATCCTAAACCCTAAATTCTAAACTCTAAAATCATATAACCTCTAAACCCTTAAACTCTAAACCCTAAATTCTAAAACTCAAAACCCTTAATCTTAGAATCCTAAACCATCAACCCCTAAACTCTAAATTCTAAAACGCTAAACCCTTACTTTAGAACCCTAAATTATCAAACCCTAAATCCTAAATTCTGAAAACCTAAACCCTTGATCCTAAAATTCTAAACCATCAAACGCTAAACCCTAAATTTTAATACTCTTAACCCTAGAATCCTAAACCATCAAACCCTAAATTCTAAATTGTAAAACCCTAAACCATTAACTCTAGAACTCTAAATCATAAAACGGTAAACCCTAAACCCTTAACTCTAGAACTCTAAATCATAAAACGCTTATCCTTAAACTCTAAACGCTAAACCCTAACTTTAGTATCCTAAATCATCAAACCCTAAACCCTAAATTCTAAAACCCTAAACCCTTAATCCTAGAATTCTAAACCATCAAACGCTAAACCCTAAATTCTAAAACCCTAAACCATTAACTCTAAAACCCTAAATCATAAAACGCTAAACCCTAAACCCTTAACCCTAGAACTCTAAATCATAAAACGCTTATCCTTAAACTCTAAACGCTAAACCCTAACTTTAGTATCCTAAATAATCAAACCCTAAACTCTAAATTCTAAACCCTAAACCCTAAACCCTTAGAACCCTAAATCCTAAACCCTAAACCCTAAACTCTAAACTCTAAACCCTTAACTCTCAACCTAAAACCCTAAAAATCCAAACTAAACAAAACCAACAACTCGTAAATACTAAATCCTAAACTCTAACCCCTAAACCTTAGAACCTTAAACCCTATAACCTTAGAACTCCTAAACCATAAAGTGTTCATATCTTCAGAGGGTAGCGGTAGTACTAGTACAATTTAGCCCCCTTTGAAATTCAAACTTGGTCAACTATTTGCTTCACCAGTTCACTGTTCATCTACAGTTACAAAGAAAGAGCTAGAGAGCTGGTATTTCATTTGTTCTTTTTTTTCGGTAATATGTCCTGTTTTTTTCGGTAAAGTTTGTATCGACAAAACTATGAAAATGTGTAATTCGGGAAACTTTGTACCGACGAAACTATCAAAATATTTATTTCGAAAACCTCTCACGGTACGTTTTTCCTTACAATTCGGTGATCACAATTCGGAATGGATCGAAAAAATCGGCCACAAGAGGCCCCGGCCGGAAGCTCGTTTCGGCCGGAGGGGCCCCGGCCGGCCCGCAGTAGTAGCTGGGTCGGATCCAGCGGCCGGCCGGGACCCCTCGCGGCCGAAACGAGCGGCCGGTCGGGGCCTCCGATACCTTTTTTCTTTTTCGATTTCGTACCTTGACGTTAGCTTCCGATCTTCGATTTCTCCGATTTCTTCTTTGGATCGACGTTTGAGAGTGTTTGGGAGTGTTTGTGAGTAATTGTGTTTGAACTAGTCAATACACACAACTTATATGGATTTCGATTTTACGAAAGAATAATATTGTAATTGACTCAAATTAGGGTGTCGTTTAATTCGAAAGTTAGGGCGTCAAATAGGGATTCAGTAAATATTAGGTTGATGTCCATTTGTGAGGTATAATTAAATGTATTCTTAACATTTATTTGGAAGAGTTTAAATTTTTTATAGCTCGCGAAAGCACAAAGACTTCGGATTGCTTCTAATCGAACTACAAGAGCAAAAGTTTTCTCATAGTCAATTCCTTTTTCCTGATCATATCCTTGAACGACGAGATGTGCCTTATTTTTTATTATAATTCCCTGTTCATCGGTCTTGTTCCTAAAGACCCATTTTATTCCAAGGGCCATAACTTCGGAAGGACAAGGTTCAAGATCATCTCATGCTTGAGCCCGTTCGAACTGGTAAAGTTCATCAAACATAGCATGAGGCCACCCTTTATCTTTTAAAGCCTCTTTTACATTCTTAGGTTTCATTTTTTGAAAGAAGGCTCTGATGAAGAATAGGATTCGCTAAAAGAGCACTATTAGAATGAGTTCTAAGTCCTATTGTGACATTTTTATCACTTGAATAATTGAATGTCTAGATGGTATTACTCTAGAAGGATTTAGTTTGTTTGGCTGGTTCTTGGGCTGTGGAACTGAGAGCTATCCATCATAATCAGGTTGATTACTTTCTGTAATTATACTATCTTCCTATTCTGAGTGTGTATCATAGGTTTTTGTCCGATCTTCTATAAGAAGAGAATCATCTAAAAAATTATAGTGTCACATGAGTTGGTTGAAGGTGTAAAACTTTTATCAAAAATCATATGAATGGATTCCTTTACCTTACTGCTTATTTATTAAACACTCTATAAGCTTTGTTTCGTGATGAATAACCTAAGAAGATTCCTTCATCAGACTTGACATTGAATTTTTCTAGTTGATCTTTAGTGTTTAATATAAAACATCGACATTCGAAAGGATGGAAATAAGCAAGGGTTGGCTTTCTCCTTTTTCAGATTTCAGAGAGAGTTTTGTTCAAATGTTTTTTTATAAGAGTCCTATTAAGAATGTGGCATGCAGTGGTTACTGTTTCTGCCCAAAAATGTGTAGGGATAAGGTAATTCTGAAGCATGGTTCGAGCTAGTTCAATTAGAGCATGATTCTTTCTCTCGACAACCCTATTTTGTTGAGGAGTTCTAGGTGTTGAAAAGATGTGAGTGATTCCTTAAGATTCGCAAAAAGATACAAATTTATTGGACTCAAACTCTCCACCATGATCACTTCGAATGGTACATATTTTATCAGTTTTCTACCATTCAAGTTTGAGGGTGAAAGTTTGAAATTTTTCGAACGCCTCATCCTTGTGATTAAGGAATTCAACCTATGTGTATCTGGAATAATCATCAACCAATACATATACATAGCTTCTTCCATTTATACTTTTTGAGCAGATAGGATCAAATAAATCAATGTGGATAAGAAAAAGAGGAGAAGAAGTATAACAAAAATTATTTCATTTGAAAGAAGAATGTGAATGTTTCTCAAAAGTACAAGATTTGTAGAAAGAGTTTCTGATATTGAAAATTTTAGGCAAGCCTTTTACTAGTTTTAACTTATTTAGTTTGGTAATTCTCTCTAAATGAATATGTCCTAGTTTTCTATATCATAGAAATTCATTGTTTTTCTCTATTGTAGAGAAGCAAAAATCATTAAAGATACTAGAATCTAATACATTAATTGTATAAATATTTCCTCTTCATGAACCAATGAAGAGAACTTGAGAATTATCACGACGTTCTACTTTATAAAGATTTTTTTCAAACACAACTATATTTGTACTACCACACAACTAACTGAAAGATCGTTATTAAAAATAGGATTAGGGTACTTACCTACAGTTTCAGAACCAATGATTTTCCCTTTCCCATTATCGCCGAAGGTAACTTTTCCTCCAGTTTTGAATGTAAGCTCTGCAAATAGCGATGCATCTTCTGTCATATTTCAGAAGCAGCCACTGTCTTGATACTACTCACTTATTTTTTTCTGCAATAACATGCTTAGGTAACTAGACCTGCTGGGGTACCCCTTACTGAGAAACCTAAGTTCATCTAATACTTTTTTAACTACCCATATCTTTTTGGTGAATTTCTTTACTCTTGATTTCTCATTAGTATTCAGTCTACACTCATTAGTATTATGACCATAATCAAAACATATATTACAGCCGCTCGCATAATCTCATAAATTTTAAGCATCATTGGTGGATTTATGTTGTTTTATGCGTTGATTTCTAGGTTTCTTATTCAATTTTTCTTCCTTCAGTTTTAGAAGAAATAAGTGATCTTCAGTCACCTATAATTTTCTGTATAATTTATTATTCTGCTCGGTTTCTTTGAAATTATATCCTTCTCTAACATAGTTAGAGATTATCATGCAATTACTTCATTCATTCATAATACCAATATTGGTGACTTTCCTTAATTCAGAGTTTTTAAAAAAAAAATCTTCAACCTCATCAACTAACTCTTTATTCCATCCTACAATAGTTTTTACATCTCTTTTCATAGCCTTATATTTATCATTTAAATTTGATGTTTTTATTGCAGTCTTACATATTTTTCTAATAAATCCACAACGTCTTTCTTAAACTCAATAAAAGATATTACCTCTTTACCAAAGGATTGTTCTTCCTTTATGATCATTAAGAATAGTACTTGATCATCTAAATCATCTCTTTCAGAGTCAGAGTCACTGAAAGTTGCAGTGAGAGCCTTATCATTGTAGACAGACCTTATTGGACAGTCTACTCTGAAATGTTCGGGTCTTCCGCACTTGAAATAAGTCTTTGACTCCCTTTCTTCTATTCTAGCATTCTCTTCTTTGTTTCTTTCAGCCTGCAATTTCGACAAAACAGTAAAATTACCTTTCTCGGGTCTTTTAGAACTATTTTTGTTTTGATAGTTCTTATCAAAACCATCTTTCTGCTAATTTTTCTTATATTTCAGCAATTTTTTAAGTTTGCTACTCAATAATACAATGTCAGTATCAACATCATTGTCTGAATCACTAAATGATTCAGTTACAACAGACTTAAAAGTAATATTTATAAGAATATTTTACTATCTTCTTCAAGTCTATCAATTTTAAGAATATTTTTGTAACTTAGTAATGATCATATAAGTTCATTTAAGGTTAAAGTCTTAAGGTTTTGAGCCTCTTCTATAGCAGTTCTTTTAGGCATCCATTTTCTAGGCAGACATCTAAGACTCTTACGAACTAAATCCGCATTATCATAGGTCTTTCCTAGATTTTTCAGCTGTTAACTATGAAATTAAATCTGGAAAACATTTCTAAAATGATTTCATTTGGTTCCATCTTAAACAATTCATATTCATGAACAAGCAGATCAATTTGTATTTCTTTAACTCTAAAAGTACCCTCATATGTTACCCCGACTGTAAACAAGATTTCGTTGGCCGTTGAACATCCACAAATTCGATTGAACTCGCTTTCATTCAAAATCGACTCCTTCAAGGTAAGCTTTCATCCGGCTTTTCCAAAAGTCACTGTTCGACCCATCGAACCAGGGAGCACGATTGTGAGTAAATCCTTTCGAATGTGATGAAGTTGAAAGTGTCATTTTACTCATTGAAGTGGATATGATTTCTTTCGGGTTTGAGCAATCTTCTTCTGCGGCAGCAGTTGGAATCCTCGAAGTAATATATGTTCTGATACCACCTGAAACTCAATCAAACACTATCAATCTTGATGGCAATCGATCAAGTAAGTAGAGATGTGATAAATTATAAATGAAGAAGTAAACTGGTGAATATGAATCAAATTTCTTCTTCTTCCTTTACTTTACGTTGCCGAAATGAGAACAAATAGGATACAAAAATCCTATCTCAAATATGGGTTGTAGCTTATAAACTAAGGCCCAATTATTTAGTCAATTAATTTCAGCCCACGACCAATGTTCAGTCCTACGAATTAATTAATGAGATAAATAAGAGAATTAAGAACACAGTGTTTTAACGTGGTATCGGAAATTCAGCCTACTCCACGTCCGAGGAATGATTACCCCGAGAGTTATATTATTATCACAAATAGAATAACGTACATTCGTAAACTAATGAAGTGACAACAACCTTTACACACAAACTCACAATCCTCTGCTTGATTTTTTTTCCATAACCTCACATTCACCAGCCTTTAGTTTAAGATGTATATTACTTTCCTATCTAGCTTTTCAATTATCAACACATTTGTGAGGCATAATTGGATTTGAACTCAAATTTCTATTAATTTCTAATATACAATTTTACAGACCAAACTACTCCATTTGGAATTTATGTCATGTCAATCAAAATTTAGTATCAATATGAACAATAATGGTATTTGGCTTGTGGTCATCTATTGTATATATGGACAATAGTGGTTTTGAGTTTGAGATCGTTAGGTTTACGTTGCTGAATCTCTATTTGACGCCCTAAAATTCGAACTAAACGACGCCCTAATTTAAGTAAATTACAATATTATCCTTTCGTAAAATCGAAATCTATATAAGAAGTTGTGCATATTTACTAACTCAAACACTCACAAACACTCCCACACTCACAAACACCCACAAATGTTGATCCCAAGAAGAAATCGAAGATCAGAAGCGGCATTTGATGTACGAAATCGAAAAAAGGCCATTGGAGGCCCCGGCCTGCCGCCCGATTCGAGGTTATTACGAAAGTCCGACAACAAGACCTACGGGTTCAGCCATGCGTACTTTGCATGCTCAACCAGGTATAAGTCGTATTGCCACATCTGTTGAGCTTGATCTTGAGCCCAATAACTCCAAAACAAAGACTTACCCGGGATGGGTAAGACCTGGATATCCTAATCAAAGGCGAGCACAACCTAGTGGTTCCCGGTACAGACTATGTACGACACACCTCCTGGTGCCACTATGCCCTAACAGATCCACATTCCAGAACCACTATGGATCATCACATGGTGTCTCCCAAAGCCAACCCAACCGGTGAATGACGCCGTTCAGGGTTTAGAGTTAAGGGTTTTAAAATTTAGCGTTTAGGGTTTCATGATTTAGGGTTCTAAAGTTAGGGTTTAGCGTTTAGAGTTTAGGGTTAAGGATTTAGGGTTTCATAATTTAGGATTTAGGGTTTTATGATTTAGAGTACTAGGGTTAAGGGTTTAGGGTTTTAGAATTTAGGGTTTAGGATTTCATGGCTTAGGATTCTAGGGTAAAGGGTTTTAGAAGTTAGAGTTTAGGGTTTGATGGTTTAGGATTATTGGGTGAAGGGTTTAGGGTTTGATGATTTAGGGTTCTAAGGTCAGAGTTTAACGTTTTAGAATTTAGGGTTTAGGGTTTGATGGTTTAGGATTCTAGGGTTAAGGGTTTAGGGTTTTAGAATTTAGGGTTTGAGGGTTCAGGGTTATAGGGTTTTAGAGTTTAGGACTTCGGTTTTAGGATTTTAGGGTTTAACATTTTATGACTTAGGGTTTAGGGATTATACGAAATTCGGTCGGACCGAAATTTCAGCCGGAGGACTATCCGACGGCATGGAAAAATCGGCCGAAAACGACCTTCCGGCCGACCCTAATGCTGCCCGAAACTAGGTTTCGGACGACACCAGTTCGGCCGGAACACTGACTGTTCGAGACCATTATGTGCTAAATAAAACGAATACAAACCATTAATCCATTAACATAACATCAAGTCACAAAAACAGTAGAGCAACTGGTTAATAATGAGAGAGGTTATTACCAAAGTCCAACAATTAGATACACTAAATTCAGGGACAAGACCTACGAGTTCAGCCGTGCGTACTCTGCATGCTAGGCCAGGTATAGGTCGAGTTGCCACAAAAATATGGATGTGAATTAGAATTATAGAATTAGCCTTATGTGTTATATACTATATACTTTCTATATGATTAATTAAACCTTAGAGTGACTAGGGCAAAGATCTTCACTCAATGATTAGCACTGACCCTTACTTTCCATTTCAGAGCGACAATAGGCTTTAATAGTTCACACACTGCAAAATGGTATCATCGAGCTCAGGGGTCGGTCATCATGGTGACAACGCTAGGTAGATATCGAAGATTGTGTCTTGATCCTCGTTTTGTGTTTAAAGTTCATTTGAGACTCTTACTTCCATCATGTGCATATGTTATGAGTGGTTGTGTACTAGTATACTGTGAGATGTGGTTTTGTGAAATATAGTGGCCTTGAGGGCAAGTATATTGTTACTCTGGTCCGAGCTTGTGAAGCTCGAGACTTTTGTTCTATATGTATATGTGTCCTGCTGGACTTCTGGTATAGTGTACTGTGTTGTGAACTAAATAACCGACAGAGGAGGTGGATGGAGTTACTAAAGGATTATGATTTTACCATTGATTACCATCCTGGAAAAGCTAATGTTGTGGCAGATGCATTGAGTAGAAAGGAGCGACTTCCAAAGTTGGTTGATCTTCGAGCCTTAAGAGTTCTTGGAAATGGATGAGATGGAAATATTGATAACTCGTTTGACTATCAGACCTTTACTTCATGATCAAATAAAAGAGAGGCAAAAAGAAGATCCAAAACTTCAGAATATCATGAACGAGATAAAGGAGGGACATGCAAGCGAGTTTGAGATCTAGACTGCCTACTGAAGATAAAGGGTTGAGTATGTGTTCCAGATATTGAAAACCTGAGGAAGGAGTTATTGGATGAGGCCCATTAGGCCCATTCCTCAGTCAATGCTATGCAACCAGGTGCGATTAAAATGTATCACACTATCCGACCTCATTTCTGGTGGCCGGGAATGAAAAGACAGGTAGCTGAACATGTCCTAACTTGTTTGGTATGTCATAGGACAAAGATGAAACACCAGGCACCAGCGGGTAAATTGCAGTCGTTACCCATTCCAGAATGGAAAATTGAGCACATTACTAATGATTTTGTAAGCGGACTTCCACCTACACAGGATGGGAAAGATGCAGTATGGGTGATTGTGGATAGAATGACAAAAGTGGCTCATTTTATTCCAATACGATACAAGCCTAATAATGAGATAGTAGCAAGGTTATACATGGAGCATATAGTTCGACTTCATGGTGTTCCACTCTCAACTGTGTCGTATCGAGACCCGAGCTTCACATCACATTTCTGGGGAAGTTTGCATCAGGCTTTGGGGACAAGGTTTAACTTTTCTACGACATATCATCCACAGACTGATGGAAAAACCGAGAGAACTATACTCACGTTGGAGGAGGTCTTTGCGAACCTGTGTAAATGAGTTTGAAAGACCTTGGCCAAGGTTGTTACCATTGGTAGAGTTTGCTTATAATAACTCTTACCATAGTAGTCTGGGTATAGCTCCGTATGAGGCATTGTACGGACGAAAGTGTAGAACTCCGTTGTGTGGGATGAAGAGGGAGAAAGATAAACAACTGGGCCGGAGTTAGTTTAGGAAACAACTGATAAGGTGAAAGTGATTCGGGAAAAACTCAGAGTAGCTCAGGATCGTCGAACTCGTGAGATCAGTTATGAGGTGGGGGAAAAGGTTTTTCTTAAGGTATCTCCTTGGAAAGGTTTAATGCGATTTGGGAGAAAAGGAAAGCTAGCTTCGAGGTATATTGAACCTTATGACATTATAGGTAAAGTGGGACCAGTTGCTTATGCCCTTGCTTTACCAACTGAGCTGGATAGAATCCATAACGTGTTTCATGTGAGTCTGCTTAAAAAATATCATATGGATCCATCTCATATTGTCCAACCTGAGGAGGTAGAGTTGGAGGAAGACTTATCGTACCAGGAAGTGCCAGTTCAGATTGTAGATTCGCTGGTTCGATCCTTGCGAAATAAGCAGATCCCTATGTTGAAAGTGGTATGGAGAAATCAAGAGAGTGAGTCTGCTACATGGGAGACGGAAGCAAGTATCAGGTTAACTTATTACTAGTTTCTTCATGGATATGCCTATGTGGTGATCACTTAGCTTTGAATATATACCTAAAATTTGGAAGCTTTACTTGTTATGTGTTACTAGTGAATGAAGGAATGGTAACTAGTTATACTCTAAATGAGCTAGCCTGGAGATAGTAGGACCTAGATTTCGAGGACAAAATCTCTTAAGAGGGGAGGAATTGTAACATTCCAGCCCGATCATACCAAAAGTACCAACTAAACTAATGCAGTACATGGTAATGTACAAATACAAGAATGGTTTCTACACATATATTGATATATATCTACACAAATAGATTTTTATGTTCACTTATCTAGCCATGCACTACCATAAAAAATTAAAGACTGCATGTGGCAATGTAAGAAGATTACACCCATGCATGCATGGGGACATCTCTTTGGATGTTTGGTATGTCCAGATACCTAGGATACAAACAAAGAAGTTATGGATAAGTTAATGTAATTGGTTTCATTGTTTTTAGGCGTTGTACCAGTAGTGCATCCCCAATCTCAATTATAAATAGTACGTTATCCATTAATTTGTAAGGCATAAATAGTTTGAGGTAGGATACTTAAATAGAGGAAATATAGAAGAAGCCAGTGCCTTATACCTGGTTCATAATTCAAGTCCTTTGAATTACGTACGATCTCAACTCGGAAGTTATTACCGGTTTTCTCAAGGGTTATTTCTGGTGAGGGTCTCTAGCGTATCCGATCGGGTTAGACGTTCCATTATGAATTTATTATTATTTAAGGCTAAGATTATATATGCTTATTTACCCTATTTATGACTTAATACGATACATGTTCTGTTACGTTGCTGATATGTCTGATTTAATATATGTGTTCATCTGAGCAGTAGCTATTACTGTTTATTGAATAAATCCGGTAATTGATTGATCACCTAGTTAGGGCCCGCATGTTGGCGATTGTGCTTTTTGCACTTCTGTTACGCGGTGGGCCTTGGTAAGCGCCACAACTAACTATTGACGTGGGCTTTGATAAGCGCCACACTAACTCTACGAGGGCTATTTTAGTGCCACTAACTCAACGTGGGTCATCAGCATATGTGAGCCGGGATCCCAAATAAAATATGGATATGAATTAGATTATAGAATTAGCTTTGGGTATTATATGCTACATACTTTCTATATGATTATGTGTACCTTAGAGTGACCATGACAAAGATCCTCACTAAGTGATTAGCACTGGCCCTTACTCTCCGTTTCAGAGTGACAGTAGGCTTTACTGGTTCACACATTGCAAAATGGTATCATCGAGCTCCAGGGTCGGTCATCATGGTGACGACGCCAGGTAGATATCGAAGATTGTATCTTGATCCTCTTTTTGTGTTTAAAGTTCGTTTGAGACTCTTACTTCCATCATGTGCATATGTTATGAGTGGTTGTGTACTAGTATAATGTGAGATATGGTTTTGTAAATTATAGTGGCCTTGAGGGCAAGTATATGGTTACTCTGGTACAAGCCTATAAAGCTCGAGACTTCTGTTTTATATGTTTATGTGTCCTGCTGGACTTCTGGTATAGTGTACTGTGTTGTGACAAATCAATAAGTCATATATGACATCGTGAAAAAGTTTTATGTTGACAAATTAATTATATAAGTACGTATAAACACAATCCTAAATTATGGTGACGGAATTAATTGGATGAGTGTAAACATTAAATTATATATACGGTATAAGTAGTGTAGCACCCTATTATTGCTTCGCTATTTTATTTTAAAACGAACATGTTAGTAGTATAGGTGTTACAACCGGAGGCAGCCCCATCCGGCCGCCCGATTCGGCCGCGAAGGGCCCCTGCCGGCCGCCAATTTCGGCCGAGGCTAGTGCCGGCGGCAACAAAGTTCTGGCCGAAACGACCTTCCGGCCATAGTGCCGGCCGAAACGACCTTCCGGCCCTAATGCCGCCCGAAACGAGGTTCCGGCCTGCACAAGTTTGGCCGGAACCACTGACTGTTCGAGACCATTATGTGGTAAATAAAACAAAAACAAACCATTAATCCATTAACGTAACATCAAGTCACAGACACAGTAGATCAACTGGTTAATAATGATAGAGGTTATTACGAAAGTTCGACAATTAGATACACTAAATTTAAGGACAAGACCTACGGGTTCAGCCGTGCGTACTCTGCATGTTAGGCCAGGTATAAGTCATGTTGCCACATCTGTTGAGCTCGGTCTTGAGCCCAATAACTCCAAAACCAAGATTTACCCGGGATGGGTAAGACCCGGATATCTTCATCTACGGTGAGCACAACCTAGTGGTTCCCGGTAGACACTATGTACGACACACCTCCTGGTGCCACAGTTCCCTAACAGATCCACGTTCCAGAACCACCATGGATCATCACATGGTGTCTCTCAGAGCTAACCCAACTAGTGAATGATGTCGTTTAGTGTTTAGAGTTTTAGGGTTTAGGGTTTAAGGTTTTAGAATTTAGGGTTTATGGTTTGATGATTTAGGGTTCTAAGGTTAGGATTTAGCGTTTAGAGTTTAGGGTTAAGGATTTAGGGTTTTAGAATTTAGGGTTTAGAGTTTTATGATTTAGAATTCTAGGGTTAAGGGTTAAGGGTTTTAGAATTTAGGGTTAGGGTTTGATGTTTTAGGATTCTAGGGTAAAGGGTTTTAGAATGTATAGTGTAGGGTTTAATGGTTTAGGATTCTAGGGTCAAGGGTTTAGGGTTTTAAAATTTAGCGTTTAGGGTTTGATGATTTAGGGTTCTAAGGTTACGGTTTAGCGGTTAGAGTTTAGGGTTAAGGAGTTAGGGTTTTATAATTTAGGGTTAACGGTTTTATGATTTAGAATTCTAGGGGTAAGGGTTTAGGGTTTTAGAATTTAGGGTTTAGGGTTTGATGGTTTAGGATTCTAGGGTAAAGGGTTTTAGAAGATAGAGTTCAGGGTTTGATGGTTTAGGATTCTCGGGTGAAGGGTTTAGGTTTTGATGATTTAGGGATCTAAGATCATGGTTTAGTGTTTTAGAATTTAGGGTTTAGGGTTTGATGGTTTAGGATTCTAGGGTTATGGGTTTAGGGTTTTAGAATTTAGGGTTTGAGGGTTTAAGGTTATATGGTTTTAGAGTTTAGGATTTAGGGTTTACGATGTTAGGGTTTAGCGTTTTATGGTTTAGGGTTTAGGGATTATACGAAATTCGGTCGGACCGAAATTTTGACCGGAGGATCACACGACGGCATCGAAAAATCGGACGAAAACCATCCCAATTGGTGAATGACGTCGTTCATGGTTTAGAGTTTTAGGGTTAAGGGTTTACGGTTTTAGAATTTAGGGTTTATGGTTTGATGATTTAGGGTTCTAAGGTTAGGGTTTAGCGTTTAGAGTTTAGGGTTAATGATTTAGGGTTTTAGAATTTAGGGTTTAGAGTTTTATGATTTAGAATTCTAGGGTTAAGGGTTTTAGAATTTAGGGTTTAGGGTTTGATGGTTTAGGATTCTAGGGTAAAGGGTTTTAGAATTTATAGTGTAGGGTTTAATGGTTTAGGATTCTATGGTCAAGGGTTTAGGGTTTTAAAATTTAGCGTTTAGGGTTTGATGATTTAGAGTTCTAAGGTTAGGATTTAGCGTTTAGAGTTTAGGGTTAGAGATTTAGGGTTTTATAATTTAGGGTTTAGGATTTTATGATTTAGAATTCCAGGGGCAAGGGTTTAGGGTTTTAGAATTTAAGGTTTGGTGGTTTAGGATTCTAGGATAAAGGGTTTTAGAAGATAGAGTTTAGGGTTTGATGGTTTAGGATTCTCGGGTGAAGGGTTTAGGTTTTGATGATTTAGGGTTCTAAGGTGAGGATTTAGTGTTTTATAATTTAGGGTTTAGGATTTGATGGTTAAGGATTCTAGGGTTAAGGGTTTATGGTTTTAGAATTTAGGGTTTGAGGGTTTAGGGTTATATGGTTTTAGAGTTTAGGATTTAGGGTTTAAGATTTAGGTTTTAGGATGATAGGGTTTAGCGTTTTATGGTTTAGGGTTTAGGGATTATACGAAATTTGGTCGGACCGAAATTTTAGCCGGAGGATCACCCGACGGCATCGAAAAATCGTACGAAAATCATCCCGGCCGGCCGCGGATTTCAGCCGGAGGCAGCTCTTGCCAGCCGCCGATTGCGGCTAAGGCTAGTGCCTGCCGAAACAAGGTTCCGGCCGAACCTAATGCTGCCCGAAACGAGGTTCCGGCCGGCACCAGTTCGGCCGGAACCACTGACTATTCGAGACCATTATGTGGTAAATAAAATGAAAACAAACCGTTAATCCATTACGTAACATCAAGTCACAGAGACAATATAGCAACTGGTTAGTAATGACAGAGGTTATTACGAAAGTCCGACAATTAGATACACTAAATTCAAGGACAAGACCTACGGGTTCAGCCGTGCGTACTCTACAAGCTAGGCCAGGTATAAGTCGTGTTGCCCACATCTGTTGAGCTCGGTGTTGAGCCCAATAACTCCAAAACAAAGATTTACTCGGGATGGGTAAGACCCATATATCGTCATCTAAGGTGAGCACAACCTAGTGGTTCCCGGTACACACTATGTACGACACACCTCCTGGTGCCACAGTGCCCTAACATATCCACGTTCCAGAACCACCATGGATCATCACATGGTGTCTCCCAGAGCCAACCCAACTGGTGAATGATGTCGTTTAGTGTTTAGAGTTTTAGGGTTTAGGGTTTTAGAATTTAGGGTTTAAGGTTTGATGATTTGGGGTTCTAAGGCTACGATTTAGTATTTAGAGTTTAGGGTTAAGGATTTAGGGTTTAGGGTTTTATGATTTAGAGTTCTAGGATTAAGGGTTTTAGAATTTAGGGTTTAGGGTTTGATGGTTTAGGATTCTAGGGTAAAGGGTTTTAGAATTTAGAGTGTAGGGTTTGATGGTTTAGGATTCTAGAATCAAGGGTTTAAGGTTTTAAAATTTAGCGTTTAGGGTTTCATGATTTAGCGTTCTAAGGTTAGGGTTTAGCGTTTAGAGTTTAGGGTTAAGGATTTAGGGTTTTAGAATTTAGGGTTTAGGGTTTTATGATTTAGGGTTCTAGGGTTTATAGTTTAGGGTTTGATGGTTTAGGATTCTAGGTGAAGGGTTTAGGGTTTGATGATTTAGGGTTCTAAGGACAGGGTTTAGCGTTTTAGAATTTAGGGTCTAGGGTTTGTTGGTTTAGGATTCTGGGGTTAAGGGTTTTAGGATTTAGGGTTTGAGGGTTTAGGGTTATAGGGTTTTAGACTTTTGGATTTAGGGTTTAGGATTTTAGGGTTTTCTGTCGATTTTTCGATGTCACCCGATAAAATTCAACGAATTGTAACGAGACATGTAACGTGAGAGTGGTTTTTGAATGAGAAAAGTTGGATAATTTCATCGTTATAAAAATTTTCGAATTATTAAATTTGAATAGTTTTGTTTTTTCCGAAATTTAAAGCGTCATATAATTCAAAAATTAGTGCGTCAAATAATAGTCCCTTACTCTCATTTAACTAAACACATGCATTATTAATTTATTACATCCCTTGTTACAAAAATATTTATATATATTATAAACTGCGATCCCTAATCAAGATCAAGAGCTAAACACATGCATTGCTAGAACTATCCTACCTAATCCAAGTGAAAAAAATACTTAAAAATAAAAAATTGAAACACCATAAAAAAATTAATTAAGAAAGGTGTGAAATGTCAGAATGATGAAGTCCCCAATCAAGTTGGCCACCCGCTGGTCCTACTTCGCCCTACCACAATCACCATCTTTAATTATTTGTCCTATCCACACCAAATCTTTCTTGTCTTTTACCTTCTACCCTCAAATGGATTATCAAATATTCTTTTAGTTATTCATCCAACAAAAATTAATATATGATTTGGGAAGTCTGATTCTCCTTCTCGCTTGAAAATATCTACATAGCATTGCCATTGGGCAAATTTACATAATTAGATTAGGTGGCTATAGTCCCATTTCCAAACAAGATAGTTACATATGTGTATTGGTTTGTCGTGTTATAAAGGGGTAGTTTGGACAAGGAACTAAAGTGCACCATGTACTCAACCAACATATAGTTAAATGTGAATGGTATGGAAAATGATGGTTAAATGTGAAGTCCCAGCAATCGTGGCCAAATATCATTCATTGTTTAATACATTAAATAAAAAATTGTACTAGTGAAGCATTACACTTGTCGTCTGCCAAAAATCAACACTAATAAATTATTGGCGGTGAAATGAACAGTAATGCACCGCTGAGAAACGACCCATCATCTCTGGTGATTTTGTTGTCGTCCGCCGCTCAAATTTGACTCCACAAAAGTGTAAAAATTCGAGTCATCAATTAAACGATGATATATAATTGTCCAAACTAAAAAGAACTATATTCAGAAAATATATGTTGTTCTGTTTCTTTCTTAGTGCGCTATCTTTATGTTGAATGATGAAAGTGAAACTAAGATTTCATTTTACCCCATATGTAGAGACAATATAGGTGAGTGGGATTATCCAATTATTCATAGCAACAATGAATCATCATTAGTGACATTATTTGATTAAAAACAGTAAAAACACTATGGTTATAATTGAGCACTAGGTTGCTTAGTTTCTCCGTTGATTGAATATACTGATCCGTATATTTTGTTATTGTTTGCACATGTTAAAATGTATTGTAAAACGATTTGGTTGTCATATAATTGTATATGGTCGAAGTTAACAAAATACAATTAATGTAAAGGCAACTCAACACGTAGGAAGTAAACCAATTTGAAAATTTTTAACACCAAGTAAAATTAATTTTTAACTTTATTTGGCCATTATTTACAAGGGTTATCATAGTGAAACTTGATTTTTTAGCCATTTCCAATACGTATGTCTAATATTGTTGGAAATATATTAGCTGATTTGAAAATTTTGAAATTTTCATGTCAAAATGACTCATTTCTATAGGTTAACCCCTTTGGAATATTGACTAATTTTGATATGAAAATTAAACAATTTCAAATTGGCTAATATTTGACATGTATGTTGATAATGACTAAAAATTGAGGTTTCACCGTGTTAAATCCTTCAAATAATAACCAAATGAAATTAAAAACATTCAACCGTACGATAGAGTCAACAATTTTTTATGCTTGTTTTTACACATACTCATTTTTTAAACAACAAAATTTTATACGTATTCTACATGCTCGTACTGGTGTCAGGTGTTGCACTTAGAAGCGCAAACCAAAGTTTGGTGCTCCACAACAACATTAAAAAAAAACTTTAACATCAAGACCATCCTCTACTGGATTAGTCCGCTAATAAATCGCATACCGGAATTCACACCGTGTCTACATACTCGTGTACATATGTTTTGTATACAATTTCAAAGCTCAAGCCTCAAATTCACCAGGCCCAATAAGACGACCACAGGAAGCCCATTTCAAATCCTGAAGTCCTTATTGGTCAATGATTTCTTCAAATTTGCCGCCACCACTCCCCGACAGAAGAACCCCCGGTCCGGCGGCGACGCCACCAAAACCAGAAACACCGAACAAATCAATCATTTCACGCAAATTTCGTCAAAAAAACCGGCAAATCCGAATTCCGCGGTGGGTTCGCCGTCCGCCGTAATGGGGCGCGAAGAATAATGCTAACCCGTGGCATCGGAATTTCGGTATATTCGAAAAATCTTCCGATTCCTTCTCATCCCCAAAATCTAAGGCAACCAATCCACCTCAGTTTTCGCTCTCTTCTATATTCAGGTTCGTCAAATTTATTCTTAGATTTTTAGGGATTTTTCCCCCATTTTCCTCGATCGGTTCATTTTCCCAATCTCCTTTCTCTGTGATCATGTTTAGGTTCGTTCAATCAGATCAAATCCCATTTGGAATTCTCTCTTTATCTCTTGAATTTTCCCTCTTGTTGTTTGATTCTCGTTAGGGATCGATTCAAAATTGATCTTGGTTGGATTGCGCTCTAGGTGTTTGTTGTAATGTTTGTTACAGATTTTGGGTTTAAACTTCCAGATGTTGATCTTAATTATTAACCCAGCATTATTTTCATGTCATTGGAAAATTGGCGATAAAGTTGGCTGCTTTGTTATAATTGCTTCCGTTTGATGAAGGGTTTTCATTTGATGGTGGATGTGATAATGTGATTTCCAGGGGTGGGCTAATGGCAACGGCAACAATGGCGACGGCAGCTGGTGTAGCTGCTCTTTTGTACTACACATTGAACCGAAAACTACAGACAGACGAACCGTACGATGATGATGACGACGAGAATGATAGCGTTAGTGATGCAGCCTCTCGGGTGCCATTGGTAATCAACCGCGTCTCGAGCAGCCGGTTGATTCAAGCTCCTGGGACGTGGTTGGAGACGATCTCGACTTTGTCCGAGACTCTTAGGTTCACTTATTCCGAGACCCTTGGGAAATGGCCGATTGCGGATTTGGCGTTCGGGATCAACTTCCTATTGAAGAGGCAGGTGAGCTTTCTCTTCTGGAATTTCTGTTATGCTGATATAATCTTTAGTTTTTTCCTTATGGGGTTAATTTGCAGGGGAATTTGCTGGTTGCTG
Source organism: Linum usitatissimum (assembly GCA_030674075.2). Taxonomy (NCBI): domain Eukaryota; kingdom Viridiplantae; phylum Streptophyta; class Magnoliopsida; order Malpighiales; family Linaceae; genus Linum; species Linum usitatissimum. The sequence goes on along the minus strand of JAUJYP020000926.1, from coordinate 361,375 downwards.
AGGTATTTGGTGGTAAAGATAGTATCCAGCTAAAGGGAAAGGAAATAGCAGCTGAATTGAAATACCTCTTGCATTTGTTAACCTTGTGTTGGCATTTCTCCAAAAAGCCTTTTCCTTTGTTCTTGGAGGAGACTGGATTCAGCCAGGAACATGTTCTTCTTCAAGAGCCGAAAGCAGGAGTAAGCATTGCTTGAACGAATTTTCGTTACAAGAACAAGAATGCGGTGTTTATTATAACATTGATCTATATACATGTATGGTGCAGATATTGAAGCCGGCTTTCACAGTGTTAATCGATCACCCTACGAAACAGTTTCTATTATTGATACGTGGGACGCATAGCGTCAAGGATACATTGACGGCTGCAACTGGTGCAGTTGTGCCGTTTCATCACACTGTTGTCAATGACGGAGGAGTCAGCAACTTAGTTCTAGGGTATGCTCATTGCGGGATGGTTGCTGCTGCTCGGTGGATTTCGAAGCTTGCTATTCCTTGTCTGAAGGACGCTCTTTCCCAGTACCCTGATTATAAACTCAAGGTATGCCTTCAATATCTAGAACTAATGTTTAAACTGCATACGAGGCGAACCGATATTTTAACTGCATGATTGACTTGAAAGATTGTAGGGCATTCGTTAGGTGGAGGAACTGCAGCACTTTTAACCTATGTAATGCGGGAACAGCACGAATTCTTAACAACCACTTGTGTTTCATTTGCTCCAGGTGCTGTAGCTGCTTCTATTTTGTTGGATCAACCTTGATATTTTATATTTGCTGACATGGTGTTTCTTTCATTTTCCAGCTGCTTGTATGACTTGGGAGCTGGCCGAATCGGGCAACGATTTCATCACGTCTGTTATAAATGGAGCTGATCTTGTCCCAACTTTTTCTGCTGCTGCTGTGGATGATCTACGTGCTGAGGTTACTTCCTGAAACTGTGTTTTCTTCCGGAATGCGATTCGTTTATAAGTCGAGTGGTTGTTCACTGTGTTGGTTCCATAGGTGACAGCATCCGCATGGCTAAATGATTTGAGGAATCAAATTGAGCGAACAAGGATTCTAAGCACAGTTTATCGTTCAGCTTCGGCATTGGGTTCCCGGCTTCCATCCATCGCCAGTGCGAAAGCGAAAGTTGCTGGAGCAGGCGCTATGTTGCGACCAGTTTCGAACGGCACACAGGTAAAACACCATTCATTATGGACCCCATTCGACTGACATCCTGGCTACCCCACAGGTTATATGTCATTGACATTGTTCTTGTTCGTTCATTGGTGTTGATTTTTTGAAACTAAGCTGCAATCACTCCCTCCTGCAAAAATTTCCAGGTTGTGATGAGGAGAGCTCAAACTATGGCTCATGCAGCATGGTCAACACGTCCGGCGCTGAATTTATCTTCATGGTCATGCATTGGACCGCGGCATCGAACCACCGCTGCACATCTAAGCCAAGTAGGGGAAGGAAGTTCACCTCGTTCGCCCTCGAAAACTCAAACATCTCGGTCTCTACTATCGCCTATGAAGAAGAACAAAAAGGCGGCTTCTTTAGACGACATCGACATTTCTGTATCGACCTGCGGAGAGCAATGGACTTCCGAAATCGAATATTCTTGCACTGATGAACCTACTCATCGTCCTCGCGATCTGAGCCAATCTGATCACGAGGATGATGCTGACTCGCACGAAGAAGACCGGATCGACGAGGTTGAGCTTTGGCAACAACTAGAGCACGAACTTTATGATGATGTCAGCGAAATACGAGAAGAAGAAGAAGCAGCGATTGAAGGTCCGCAACCGAACGAAGAGTATAGATTTTTACCGGCAGGGAAGATAATGCACATTGTTACGTTTCGTCTCGAGGAGGATGTCGAAAGCAGCGATAGTGACGGCTCCTCGCCCTCCGATGGTGGTTTGGACCAGAGCAACCTGGCATTAGAGACTACGACTGGGATATTCCTGACGCCACGGTCGCTATATAGTAAAGTGAGGCTATCGCAGACAATGATTAGCGATCATTTCATGCCGGTTTATAGAAGGCAGATAGAGAGTGTAATACAAGAACTTGAGAAGGAAGAACAAGTTACTGACAGTGATTAAGGTTATGTAGCAGTTTTAAGCTTGCTTGTAGCACAAGGAAGCTTTTTGTTTCTTTTCTTCTCTAGCTAATGTTATGGTAGCTGGAATCAGCTAGTTGCTTGCTTCATCAGTTAAAAATTTGTGCATAGAATCTAGTTAGGGTTTTGTTTTGGGAGATTGTAAAGAAATTAGAATGCAGATGGGAATGAAACTGCTGCGATCAATTATCCATTTCTTGGAAACTAGTTTGATTTGCAACGAGTAGCATCCGATTCAACTGTGTCTCGTCAACATAACAAGTCTCTCTACAAAAATTTCCTAAGGTGGCTCTCTGAATCATTGTATAGCAGTCTGGACAAGGTATATGAGGAACAAAGACGTTCATATCACTAGGTTCGAAAACATAAAGGATCCAATTTACAGTGCCATCAACTTTGCGCCGAATTGTGAACATACAACAGGCCTGGAAATGAAGCAATGAAGACAACAGTGGATGAAGCTTTGAGAGAAACTTGAAGCTATCAAGTTGAGGAATGCGATTCTCTTCCACCCAAAGTCTGGATGATTGCTTCCAACAGTTTAATGTCATTGTCCCGCTTTACGATCTCATCTTGCTTTGCTCGCAGCTCCTCCATGTGCAGTTTAAACACCTCTACAACCACGATTGATATCGTTGTTATTTAGCTTAGTAAGCAACTGGTAAATTCATTATGTAAGATTAGCGGCGTACTTGTAGTGTTTTCAAGTTCTTTGGTGACTTGCTGTGCCTGTAATTCAGCAGCCTTTTGTGCTACTTCAGCTTGTCGCTTCTCTGCACGAGCACGAGCTGCAGCTGAGATGGCCGCATCAAGTTCTCTTTCCAAAGTCTCTACCCTTTGTTCAAGAACCTGCCCCAAACATACCATTCTCGTTAACAATACATACTTACTGCTACGGCGGGCTTGCGCAACAAATCAACAACAAATTGACTGGTATTAAAGAAATGTAGCAAGCAAAATTAAACCATAACAGGAAAAGCACAGTTTGAAAGCTTAAACAACAACTTAAGCGGTTCAGACAATGTACAGGAGGCTCGTATCAAGTTAATGCATACTTGATAAACTACAAGTTCTGATTCCAAACCAAGTTGTGACAAAGCTTATAACTTTAGCTTCTTCCTGTGAATAACATCTTTAACAGAACAGCCACACTTGAGCTATTCATGCAAACATCTAACAGTTACAGAAAAATGCCCAGTATTGTTGCATTCCAAGCTTCACCTGGGATATAGGAAATTTCGCTATTGTTCCACTATATCAACTCATCGGCAACTTTTTCATGACACAACACACCGTCCTTATTGCATGAAATCAATGTGCAATAATAAGCAGAACTTGAGAGAGCCTCACTAATCAATCATGAAGACAAAAAAGATGGAGATGATCAATATATAAACCACCATGGAAACTATCTTCTTAGACTTAACCGGCCAATATAACCGAGCCCTTCTTCAAGTTTGCATAACTTGTCCAATCCAATGTGATCAATCCAAAGTTGCGGATCTAGAAATTCCCACTCACAAATGCGGCTGTTCTTTGATAACCTACCATCCGATAAGGTTCCAAGACAACAGAATCAGAATTAAGATTTCAACCACAGACCATGGCAGCAATTAAGTAGAAAGAAAGCTCAGATGATTCAATCAAACGAAACCCTGATAGCAAGCAGAATTAAACCATAAAAGGAAAAGCACAGTTTGACAGCTTAAACGACAACTAAAGCAGTTTAGACATAGTACACGAGGGTCTTATCGAGTTAATGCATACTTGATAAACTACAAGTTCTGATTCAAAACCACATTGTGACCAAGCTCATAACTTTAGCTTCTTCTTCCTGTGGATACCATGTTTCCTGGGTGTCATGCATATATATAAACACATACTTGAGCTATTCATGCAAACATCTAACAGCTACAGAAAAATGCAGAGGGATTGTTGCATTCCAAGTTTCACCTAGGATATAGGAAACTTCGCATTGTTCCACTATATCTCAACTCATCTGCAACTTTTTCATCACACAACAACACCGTCCTTATTGATTTCCCACTAATCAATCATGAACACAAAAAGATGGAGATGATCAATAGACCACCATGGAAATTATCTCCTTATTCAAGTTAAACCTACCACCCAATATGTACCCAACACAGCAGAATCGGAATTAAGATTTCAACCACAGACCATGGGAGCAATTAAGTAGAAAGGAAGCACAAATGAGTCGAACGAAATCAAATTAGAGAATGTAGCAGTAGAAAGTAACCCACTTTAATGGTACGGGCTTGTTCAGAAGTCAGAGATGATTTGCCGTAAGTTTCTTCATCAACAAACACTGCCTTGTTAAGAAGTAGCTTCTGCAAAGACTCCAAATTTGATGTCATCTCTGTCAAATTCACTATAGCTCCTTGCCATCTCTCTTCGCCAATCTCCTCCATTTCACGATTGATTTGATTTCCCTAATGATCAACCAGCGTGAAATGGATTAAATGTTAGGGTTCTTTTAAGTTTTACATATATAAAATAATAGAGTAGAACTATGACATTTTGATACTCGATTTATAGACAATGTCATTATGATACATCAATTTTAAAAGGATGACATTTATTTTAGAGGGTTGTTCACGAACCGAACCAAACGGCAAGCTGAACTTCACTGTGCTCAAACTTGGCTAGTTTTTAAACGAGCTCGAGCTGGAAAATTTTAGCTTGTCATGAGTTCGAGCTTGTTCGAGACTGACTTGAACTCAACTGGAACTTTGAGTCATTAAAACGGTGTAACACCCTACTACTAACAAGTTCGTTTTAAAAATAAAACAACGGAGTAATAATATGGGTGTCACGCTACTTATATCGTACATATCATTTAATGTTTTAAATTTATCCAATTAATTTCTTCATCATAAACTAGGATTGTGTTTATACATACTCATATAATTAATCAGTCAACACAAAACTGCTCACAATGTCATATATGACTTATTGATTTTACAGAGTATAATACACTATACCAAAAGTCCAGGAGGACACATATACATATAGAACAGAAGTCTCGAGCTTCACAGGCTCGAACCAGAGTAACCATATACCTGCCCTTAAGGCCACTATATTTTACGATACCATATCTCACATTATTCTAGTACACAACCACTCATAGGATATGCACATGATGAGAGTAAGAGTCTCAAATGAGTTTTAAAACACAAAACGAGAATCAAGACACAATCTTCGATATCTACCTGGCGTCGTCACCATGATGGTCGACCCCGGAGCTCGATGATACCATTTTGCAGATTTGTAGTGTGTGAACCAGTAAAGCCTATTGTCGCTCTTAAACAGAGAGTAAGGGTCAGTGCTAATCACTTAGTGAGGATCTCTGTCATGGTCACTCTAAGGTACACATAATCATTGTAACACCCATACTGCTAACATATTCGTTTTAAAATAAAACAACGAAGCAAGAATAGGGTGCTACGCTACTTATACCGTATACATAATTTAATGTTTACACCCATCCGATTAATTCCTTCATCATAATCTAGGATTGTGCTTATATGTACTCAAATAATTAATTCGTCAATACAAATATTCATATAGAAAGTATACAACATATAACACATAAGGCTAATTCTATAATCTAATTTATATTCATATTTTATTTGGGATCCCGGCTCACATATGCTGACGACCCACGTAGAGTTAGTGGCACTAAAATGGCCCACGTAGAGTTAGTGTGGCGCTTATCAAAGCCCACGACATTAGTTAGTTGTGGCGCTTACCAATGCCCACCGCGTAACAGAAGTGCAATAAGCACAATCGCCAGCATACGGGCCCTAACTAGGTGATCAATCAATTACCATATTTATTCAATAATTAATAATAGCTACAGCTCATATTAACACATATATTAAATCAGATATATCAGCAAAGTAATAGAACATGTATCATATTAAGTAATAAATATGATAAAGAAGCATATAAAATCTTACGATTAAACGGACATTACCCTATCATGCATATAGCCTTAATAATAATAAACTCATAATGAAACGTCTAACCCGGTCAGATACGCAGGAGACCCTCACCAGAAATAATCCTCAAAAACTCTAATATCAGCTTCCGAGTTACGACCTTAATTCCGACAACAGAGTGTTACTACTAATTCCTCTAAGTCTCATTTATGTAGGAAACTACTCTCTGTGCTCACCATTGAACTAACTAGGCAGACCTTTTATAGGAGATATATCATATATAACTCCAATTTGTTAATTTAGCCTACCTTATCCATTTAGCTTACGTGATGCATGAATCTGTACATGTATGCATTAGGAGGAAAAATTGGATGGGGAGACTACACCTCAAGCTTCCATGTGGCCCTTATTTTGTAAGGTAGTGCATGGCTAAAAAGAAAGTAAATCTGTGCATACATATCCATATCTGTATGGAAATTATTTTCTGTATCTGTACATTACCACGTACCACATTAATTTAGTTGGTACTTTTGGTACGATCGGCCAGAATGTTACAATTCCTCCCCTCTTAAGAGATTTCGTCCTCGAAATCTAGGTCCTAATCTCTCGGCTAGCTTGTTTAGAATATGACTAGTCATTATTCTTCCATTCACAAGTAACACGTAACATGTACGGTCTTCCAAATTTTAAGTATATAACCTAAGCTAAGTGATCACAACATATCAATGAAGAAACTAGTAATAAGTTAAGCTGATAAGTAAGCCTCTACTAGCTCAGGGTACTTCTCCCCCATACTTGGTTCCATCTCCCATGTAGCATACTCACTCTCTTGATTTCTCCATACCACTTTCAACATAGGGATCTGCTTATTTCCCAAGGATCGAACCAGCGAATCTACAATCTGAACTGGCACTTCCTGGTACGATAAGTCTTCCTCCAACTCTACCTCCTCAGGTTGGACAATATGAGATGGATCCATATGATATTTTTTAAGCAGACTCACATGAAACACGTTATGGATTCTATCCAGCTCAGTTGGTAAAGCAAGGGCATAAGCAACTGGTCCCACTTTACCTATGATGTCATAAGGTCCAATATAACTCGGAGCTAGCTTTCCTTTTCTCCCAAATCGCATTAGAACTTTCCAAGGAGATACCTTAAGAAAAACATTTTCCCCCACCTCATAACTGATCTCACGAGTTCGACGATCTGCATACTGCTTCTGACGATCCTGAGCCACTCTGAGTTTTTCCCGAATCACTTTTACCTTATCAGCTGTTTCCTAAACTAACTCTGGCCCGGTTATTTTTCTCTCTCCCTCTTCATCCCAACACAACGGAGTTCTACACTTTCGTCCGTACAATGCCTCATACGGAGCTATACCTAGACTACTATGGTAAGAGTTGTTATAAGCAAACTCTACCAATGGTAACAACCTTGTCTAAGGTCTTTCCAACTCATTTACACAGGTTCGCAGCACCTCCTCCAACGTGAGTATAGTTCTCTCGGTTTTTCCATCAGTTTGTGGATGATATGCCGTAGAAAATTTCAACCTTGTCCCCAAAGCCTGATGCAAACTTTTCCAAAATGTGAGGTGAAGCTCGGGTCTCGATCCGACACAATTGAGAGTGGAACACCATGAAGTCAAACTATCTGCTCCACGCATAACCTTGCTAATATCTCATTGTTAGGCTTGTACCGTATTGGAATAAAATGAGCCACTTTTGTCATTCTATCCACAATCACCCACACTGCATCTTTCCCATCCTGTGTAAGTGGAAGTCCGCTTACAAAATCCATAGTAATGTGCTCAAATTTCCATTCTGGAATGGGTAACGACTGCAATTTACCCGCGGGTGTCTGGTGTTCCATCTTTGTCCTTTGACATACCAAACAAGTTAGGACATGTTCAGCTACCTGTCTTTTCATTCCCGGCCACCAGAAATGGGGTCGGATAGTGTGATACATTTTAGTCGCACCTGGATGCATAGCATAGACTGAGGAATGTGCCACATCCAATATCTCCTTCCTCAGGTTTTCAACATTTGGAACACATACTCGACCCTTTATCTTCAGCAAGCCGTCCGAGATCTCAAACTCGCTTTCATGTCCCTCCTTTATCTCATTCATGATCTTTTGAAGTTTTAGATCTTCTTTTTGCCTCTCTTTTATTTGATCATGAAGTAAAGGTCCGATAGTCAAACAAGCCATCAATGTTTCCATCTCATCTATTTCCAAGTCCACTCTTAAGGCTCAAAGATCTACCAACTTTGGAAGTCGCTCCTTTCTACTCAATGCATCTGCCACAACATTAGCTTTGCCAGGATGGTAATTAATGGTAAAATCATAATCCTTTAGTAACTCCATCCACCTCCTCAGCCGGTTATTTAGTTCCTTCTGTTTCATAAGATATTTCAAACTCTTATGATCTGTCATAATCTTAAATGTTTCACCGTACAGGTACTGACGCCACGTTTTCAAGGCATGAACCACTGCTGCTAACTCGAGATCATGAGTAGGATAGTTAACCTCATGGGGTCGTAGTTGCCTTGATGCATAAGCAATTACTTTTCCATCCTGCATTAGTACACATCCCAATCCCTGATGGGATGCGTCACTATACACCACATATTCACCCCCAGAAGTGGGTAAAGTAAGTATCGGTGCAGTTGTGAGTCTAATCTTTAACTCCTCAAAACTGTCTTGGCACTTCTTATCCCAACTGTAAGTCGTACCCTTTCTCAAGAGTTTCGTCAAAGGCATAGAAATTTTAGAGAATCCCTCAACAAATCTTCGATAATATCCAGCCATACCTAGGAAGCTCCGTAGTTCTGACACATTGAGGGGTGGCTCCTACTTAACCACAACTTCAATCTTTTTCGGGTCCACCTCTAACCCTTTTCCAGATATTAAGTGACCCAGAAATAAAACTTCTTTTAGCCAAAAGGCACACTTTGAAAATTTACCGTATAACTCCTTCTTCCTAAGGAGATTCAATACCATCCTAATGTGCTCTGCATGCTCCTCTTCACTTTTTGAGTATATCAGGATGTCTTCAATAAATACTATCACAAATTTGTCAAGAAATTCATGGAACACCTTGTTCATGAGTGCTATAAATGTTGCTGGTGCATTAGTCAATCCAAATGGCATCACTAAGTACTCATAGTGTCCATAACGAGTACGGAATGCTGTTTTAGGAATGGATGATTCAGAAACCCTCAATTGATGGTAGCCAGATCTGAGATCAATCTTGGAAAATACTGATGCACCTTAAATCTGGTCAAACAGGTCATCAATCCTAGGCAAAGGATACCTATTCTTAACTGTCACTCGATTCAGACGGCGATAATCTATGCACATCCTCATCGATCCATCCTTCTTCTTTACAAACAATACGGGTGCTCCCCAAGGTGAGACGCTCGGTCTCATGAAACCATTGTCCAAGAGCTCCTGTAATTGCTTTTTTAGCTCAGCCAACTCCACTGGTGCCATTCTATATGGTGCTATCGAAATGGGTGCAGTTCCTGGCACCAACTCGATATCAAAATCAACCTCTCTTTTAGGAGGAAGTCCTGGAAATTCTTCAGGAAATACATCCAGAAATTCCCTTACTACCGCTACCTCTTCCATTTTCTCAGTGTTTTCCACGGTTATATGGGCAAGGTATGCTTCACATCCATTCTGAATAAGCTTGGAAACTTGAATAGCTGACAAGAATGGGGAACTTTCATGCTCCTTCCCCTGTAAGCCTTTAAATAAAATTTCCCCCTTTCCAGGAAGTTTAATCTTAACTTTCTTCCTTCGACAATTCAGCACCGCCCCATGTTGAGTTAACCAGTCCATTTCGAGGATTACATCAAACTCGTCAAATGGTAGCAACATTAAATTTGATGATAGCGTAACTCCTTCAATGTTTAAGAAAACGTTCCGAATAACTGACTTTATCTCCACAGTTTTCCCCACCGGAGTTCTAACCTCAAAACTATATCCCAACTCCTCTGGTACCACTTTTAGTAATAGTGCAAATTGGCAGAAAATGAAAGAATGTGTAGAACCAGTATCAAATAAGGCATATAAGGTACGTCCAAGGATAGAGAGCGTACCCGTAACCGCGTCTGTTGCACACTCAGCCTGCTCCAGAGTCATGGCATATACTCTGTCCTGAGCTTGTCCTCCCGATTGTTGATTACCAGAGGGCTGAGATCGACTACCAAGTGGTCGTGAATTTGCTCCCGTACCTCTTCCTCCTTGGAAGCCCATACTCCCCTGATAGCTATTACTTCGGTTTCCTCTAAACCCACTGCCAGATGAAGCTCTGTTACTCTGCTAAACCGATACCTCAGATTGGGCTTGATTAACCACCAACGGGCAGTTATTGAGTAGATGTCTCTGATCCCCGCATCTAAAACAACCCCCTGTCAATATTCTGCATGTCCCAAAATGCCTCATCCCACAATGCTGACAAATCACTGCTGGTGCTTGTGTGTACGATGTCTGTTGTCGTGACACATTCTGAACAGATCTCTGATAAGATATTCTAGTTGGTCCCCGTTTTGCCATCGGTCCCTGTCCAGAGTAGCTCACATTCTGACTTACCGCTTTTCTTTTTAAATCCTCCTTATTTTCTTCCCATTCCTTCTTTTCCTTGTTGTCTAGATATTTGGCCCTTAAAGCAGCTTGTTTAATATCCTTCCCGCTGGCCATGTCAGAACTGGAGATCCCTTTTTGAATATTTGTTCGAAACCCTGTCAGAAAATGCTTCTTCAGAATTGTGTTTCGCTCAGATGGGATGGTAGGGTGCCATCTAGATAATCGAGTAAATTCGATATGATACTTCTGGACTGTCATATCTCCCTGCTTCAGTGAAATGAATTTCATCGCCTTTTACTCTTTCCACTGATCAGTGATAAATTCTGAATCGAATCTTATTTGGAACTCCTCCCATCCCAAACTGAAGGGATCTTCTTCATACACTATGGTGGCCTCCCACCAAGTCCTAGCATGCCCTCGAAGCAAGAAAATACAGTAGCGAAGCCGCTCGTCTGATGTGGCTTCCAGCTGGTCAAACGCCGCGTTCATGTCACGAATCCAATCAACAGCTACTTGTGGATCTGTACTTTCCCCATCAAATTCCTTCCCTACATAACCTTTCATCCTCTTGTAATCTAACACTGCTCGATGTGGGTTCACATGAATGCTTCCACCCTGATCAAGACTCTGGTGCACACTACAAGAAGAATGGTCTTTAGTGATCCTCTTTCAGAAAACTCTTTATTTCAAAAACCCCTTTTTTGAAATCCTTTCCAAATCATGATGCCTATTTGCAACTGACAATGCATCACAAAACACATAACCACTCGATCACTTGTGCAAATACGGGTATGGAATACCTCCCCTCTTTTGAGGTTCGCAACGCCCAAGAGAGAAAGTAGCATACCTATAATGCAGAAGACGATCGGGCTCTGATACCACCATGTAACACCCATACTGCTAACATATTCGTTTTAAAATAAAACAACGAAGCAAGAATAGGGTGTTATGCTACTTATACCGAATACATAATTTAATGTTTACACCCATCCGATTAATTCCTTCATCATAATCTAGGATTGTGCTTAAATGTACTCAAATAATTAATTCCTCAATACAAAAACTGCTCAAGATGCATATATGACTTATTGACTTTTCACAATATCATACACTATACCAGAAGTCCAACAGGACACATATACATATAGAACAGAAGTCTCGAGCTTCACAGGCTCGGACCAGAGTAACCATATACTTGCCATCTCGGCCACTATATTTACAAAACCATATCTCACATTGTACTAGTACACAACCACTCATAACATATGCACATGATGGAAGTAAGAGTCTCAAACAAACTTTAAATACAAAACGATGATCAAGACACAATCTTCGATATCTACCTGGCGTCGTCACCATGATGACCGACCCTGGAGCTCGATGATACCATGTTGCAGTGTGTGATCCAAGAAACCTACTGTCGCTCTGAAATGGAAAGTAAGGGTCAGTGCTAATCACTGAGTGAGGATCTACGTCCTAGTCACTCTATGGTACAAATATTCATATAGAAAGTATACAACATATAACACATACGGCTAATTCTATAATCTAATTTATATTCATATTTATTTGGGATCCCGGCTCACATATGCTGACGATCCACGTAGAGTAAATGGCACTAAAATGGCCCACGTAGAGTTAGTGTGGCGCTTATCAAAGCCCACGACATTAGTTAGTTGTGGCGCTTACCAAGGCCCACCGCGTAACAGAAGTGCAATAAGCACAATCGCCAGCATACGGGCCCTAACTAGGTGATCAATCAATTACCAGATTTATTCAATAATCAATAATAGCTACTGCTCATATTAACACATATATTAAATCAGATATATCAGCAAAGTAACAGAACATGTATCATATTAAGTAATAAATATGATAAAGAAGCATATAAAATCTTACGATTAAACGAACATTACCATATCATGCATATAGCCTTAATAATAATAAACTCATAATGAAACGTCTAACCCGGTCAGATATGCAGGAGACCCTCACCAGAAATAATCCTCAAAAACTCTAATATCAGCTTCCGAGTTACGACCTTAATTCCGACAACAGAGTGTTACTGCTAATTCCTCCAAGTCTCATTTATGTAGGATACTACTCTCTATGCTCACCATTGAACTAACTAGGCAGACCTTTTATAGGAGATATATCAAATATAACTCCAATTTGTTAATTTAGCCTACCTTATCCATTTAGCTTACGTGATGCATGAATCTGTACATGCATGCATTAGGAGGAAAAATTGGATGGGGAGACTCCACCTCAAGCTTCCATGTGGCCCTTATTTTGTAGGGTAGTGCATGGCTAAAAAGAAAGTATATATGTGCATACATATCCATATCTGTATGGAAATTATTTTCTGTATCTGTACATTACCACGTACCACATAATTTAGTTGGTACTTTTGGTACGATCGGCCAGAATGTTACAATCATATAGAAAGTATATAGCATATAATACCCAAGACTAATTCTATAATCTAATTCATATCCATATTTTATTTGGGATCCTGGCTCACATATGCTGACAACCCACGTAGAGTTAGTGGCACTAAAATGGCCCACGTAGAGTTAGTGTGGCGCTTATAAAAGCCCACAGCAATAGTTAGTTGTGGCGCTTACTAAGGCCCACCGCGTAACAGAAGTGCAATAAGCACAATCGCTAGCATACGGGCCCTAACTAGATGATCAATCAATTACCAGATTTATTGAATAATCAGTAATAGCTACTGCTCAGATTAACACATATATTAAATCAAATATATCAGCAAAGTAATAGAACATGTATCATATTAAGTAATAAATATGGTAAAGAAGTATATAAAATTTTAAGATTAAACGGACATTACCCTATCATGCATATATCCTTAATAATAATAAACTCATAATAGAACGTCTAGCCCGGTCGGATACGCAGGAGACCCTCAACAGAAATAACCCTTGAGAATACCGATATAAGCTTCCGAGTCGAAACCCTTATTCCCCACTAATCTTGGAGCATGAACTGTATATACTACTACCCACTATAACTTCTTCCAAACCCCTTTGTTTTTGTATTTTTATGTGTTCTCTTTATTTTTTTCAAATAGGCACATACCAATTTATACTGCTCACAAACGTAAAATGCTACTTTTAAAGATTTCCTTTACAACAATCCAAAAGAACAAGGACACCATGCATTATTTATCTTTATTCTAATGATTCTATCTTTTCTCGAGCCAACTCGTGTGAAGAGATATGATAGTTCTTTTCTTAAAACCACACTTTTGTCCATAAACAATTTTATCACCATCCTTAAGAACCTGGACACTTCCTCCATTTCAAAAAATGAAATGTCTTAATTCATGCATTGATGGGGCCGGGGCCTCTTGCGGCCGATTTTTTCGATTAATCCCGATTTGTGTTACTCCGTCGGAACTTTCGTATATGCCAAAATGTTATAATCATAAACCCTAAATTCGTAACTCTAAAATGATATAACCCTAAACTCTAAACCCTAAATTCTAAAACTCAAAACCCTTAATCTTAAAATCCTAAACCAACAAACCCTAAACCCTAAATTCTTTAAAACCCTAAACCCTTACTTTAGAACCCTAAATTATCAAACCCTAAATCCTAAATTCTGAAATCCTAAACCCTTGATCCTAAAATTCTAAACCATGAAACGCTAAACCCTTAACCCTAAAATCCTAAATAATCAAATCCTAAATCCTAAATTCTAAAACCCTAAACCCTTAACCCTAGAACTCTAAATTATAAAACGTGTATCCTTAAACTCTAAACGTTAAATCCTAACTTGAAGAAGGGTGGTTGAGACTGGATAGAAAACTTCTGAGTATTAAAGCGTTCGTAATTGAAGCTCGTTTCGACCGGGGGGTACGGGCCGGAAGATCGTTTCGGCCGGAGGGGGTCCGGGTCGGAATTTTGTTCGGGCCGGGACCACTCCCTTCCGAAACCTAATTTTCTGAAGGGTCGAGGCCTTCCGATACCTAATTTTTGGAAGGACCGAGGCCTTCCGAAACCTAAATTTCGGGAGGGACCGAGGCCTTCCGAAACCTAAATTTCGGAAGGGCCGAGGCCTTCCGATACCTAAATTTCGGGAGGACCGGGGCCTTCCGAAACATAATTTTCGGAAGGGATCGAGGCCTTCCGAAACCTAATGTTCGGGAGGCACCGAGGCCTTCGGAAACATAATTATCAAACCCTAAAACCTAAATTGTAAAACCCTAAACCCTTAACCCTAGAACTCGAAATTTTAAACGCTTATCCTTAAACTGTAAATGCTAAACCCTAACTTTAGTATTCTAAATAATCAAACCCTAAACCCTAAATTATAAAACCCTAAACCCTTAATCCTAGAATTCTAAACCATCAATCGCTAAACCCTAAATTGTAAAACCCTTAACCCTAGAATCCTAAACCATCAAACTCTAAATTCTAAACTCTAAACCCTTAACTCTCAACCTAAAACCCTAAAACCCTAAAACTCCAAACTAAACGAAACCAAGAACTCGTAAATACTAAATCCTCAACTCATAATTGGTGAACTATTTGCTTCACCAGTTTACTGTTCATCTACAGTTACAATGATATATCCAAATCGGGAAACTTTGTAGCGACAAACATATCAAAATTTTAATTTCGAAAACCTCTCAAGGTACGCTTTTCTTCCATTTCGGGTATCAAAATTCGGGATGGAACAAAAAATTCGGCCGGGGCCCCCTCCGGCCGAAATTCCCTTCCGGCCGGGACCTCTTGCTGCCGAATTTTTCTTTCCATCCCGAACTTTTTCCGACATTTTTTCCGAAATTTTTAACGTTATATCGTAATCATTTTTTCAGGCAATCACATTGTTCACACGATATTAACGTTCCGTGGATGCACTGACTCCACATGAGCACTTCGGTAAGCAGTCGATAATGAAACTATTGTAACTGTTGAAGGCCGGAACGAAATTTTGTCGATAATGATGTGTTCTGTGTTTATAATGTAGGGAGATTCATCGGTCAGTAAGGGTGACGACATCAATTACACCGAACATTTTTTGTCCGATGATGTTTACGATACAGTTGATGAAGCTTTTGAAGCCGCCAAGCGAATTGCCGAGACGTTTAATTTCAAGCTCACTAAAGGATCGAACAAAATTTTTACGGCCGAGCGAGAGTACCGTGTCTATCTTTATTGCTCTTGGGGACCTGTGTGTAAATCCTCATATTCCACCCCTCCGAAACGGATTACGAAGACAAAAAAGTGTAACTGCCCCTTCAAACTGGCTGTGAGGTGCCGGGTCGTTCGGGGGGACTGGAAGTTCTTCATCGACGGTGTAGGCTACACCAACAATCGTACGGTCTCAAAAGGTTACCACAATCATTTTTTCGTGCCATACCCCGAAGCTAGCACAGAAAGTAATGCACTTACGAGTGAAAAGAAGAGCGAAATAAGGGACATGCTTGCGACGCACACACAGCCGAACAAGATTAGGTACGCTCTGAACAAGAAGTTCAATTCTCACCATAATATAAATCAGATATACAACGAGTCGTACAAGGTTAGGAAAGAAAAATTAGGAGGCATGAGTTCGACGGATTGGACATTGAGAGCCGCTACACGATTTGGGTACTTTGTTCAGTCTACAGAGGATGAAGAAAAAAATTTGGCTAACCTTTTTCTGTGCCACCCCGAGAGTGCTCAGATGTTGGGGGCTTGGTATTACGTCATTCTGATTGATTCGACCTTCAACACCAACAAGTATAGGAAGCCAGTGATCCAGTTGATCGGGGTGACTCCAGTGTAGAAGAACTTCAGTATCGGCTTTGTACTCGTTGAGAACGAAAAGGCGGAGACGTATGTTTGGTTGTTGAACCAGTTGCGCTCATTGTTGGGCGAGCGACAACCAACGGCGTTTGTCACCGATAAGGAGCGTGGATTGGCTGTTGCCTTGCGGACTTTCTTCCCGGGTACGCCACACTTACTTTGCGTGTGGCATATGAAGAGGAACATAGCTGCCAAAATTAAATTTGTCACAAGGAGCGAGGAATCTGCCGAGGCCTTCGTGCACGGGAGATGGAACAGAGTGTTGAACGCACTTTCCAGCGAGGAATTCAACGAAGAGGTGTCTCTGCACTGTCCCACCTACCAGTTAAAGCCTCTCCTGCCCTACGCTCCTGTCTAAGCGTCCTCGGAGGCCTCACACTCGGGAAGTACTCGTATATCCAGGACTGAAGCAACGTCACACACCCTGACATCGCCCTGGCATCCACCCTGCTAGCCTTCCCTAACTCCCGATACAACCAGGCTAGCGCACCAGCACCCCAAGCATACTTCGGCACATCACTGATCGGACCCATGAAGTACTCCCAACCGAGAAGGCGTGATCGATCAGCCGATCTATCCTGGAAAAGGGTACCTCCAAGAAGACAAAAGAGGAATACCCTATACACAATATCGTCCCCCATATGCTTACCAAGTGAGATCATGTCCCTCTCGTGCATGGCACCATGATCATACAGGGGTGGTCCAACCGTCTCCCCCTGACCGCGTACTCCAACGCAACAGCAGAGCTAAAGCCAAGCGCCTCCGCTACACCCGCTCTCAAATCAACCAGAGGTCGGGGCTTATGAAGCGGTCGTCCAGTGACCGGGACCCGGAGAATGTGGAAGACGTCGTGCAAAGTGATAGTCATCTCTCCCCACGGCATGTGAAAGGTGTTAGTATCCGGCTGCCACCTCTCAACAAATGCCTCCAGCAGAGGCTCATCAAAGTGGTTCGACATGCACCGGCCCAAGTGAAGAAGTCTGGACTCCTGCATGATCGGCCAAATGGTCCGAGTCTGGATGTCGAACTCGCTCACAGTGTCCCATTGCTTAGGGCGCTTAAGGAACCTGAATACCTTAAGATCCCAGTAACCCTAGCCCGACTCCCACAAGTAGTGTGCAATTTGACCCCGAAGCTCGGGATCACTGTCGGCGTCCTCGGTCCCCCCTCGGGAATCCCTTCAGTGAGCTCTCATGTACGACTCAGACCAAAAAAGTCAACTCCACTGGCGGGATCCTCCTCCCGGACCCGCGCGAGACAGCTAGGCTTCCCTCCTCTCACGCCGACACTGGCGGAGGCATGTGACGAGCCCGTAGAAGCGAGGTGTGGAGAACTCGTGTGCAGAGGAGCCGTGTGTGGAGAAGCCATCTGCGGGGAAGTCTGTGTGTCGTCGTACTCAAACCTCGGCGGTGGACCCTCATCCTCGTCATCATCCTCCGGATACGACCTCGCCGGGTACGTAACAGGAGGGTACCGGTCAGGGGAGTCGTAGATTCTCAACTTCTTGTTCTTCTTCGCTGTCTCTCCTTCTTTCCGTCGCGAAGCGGTGACCACTCGCTCCTTCATACGATCTAAAATACCAACTTGTTTTCCTTTCCCTCTCATCTTCTGGATCCCATCGGTTTCTTCCTCTACGGATCTCGACTGTGCGATTTACCTCCGCCTTTCGTTTTCGCCATAGTTCTCACTAAACTGCATTTAAACAAATAAATGTTTCTAATAAAATTCAGATTCTACTCAACTAGGTTCACTTCTTATTATTCCTAACTAAACCCTAATACCCTAATCCAAAACCCTAATTTTCCTAAATATTCACTAACAAAACCCTAATTATGGTTCACTAACAAAATCCTAATTTTTATTCACTAACTACCTAAACCCTAATTATTATTCACTAACAAAACACTAATTATTATTCACTAACAAAACCCTAATAATTCACTAACATTCTCTAATTACACTAATCAAACCCTAAAAATTCTCTAAATCCCTAATCTCAATAAACCCTAATTAATTTTATAATTTCCGGCCGGGACTAGCTGGGGCCGGAACGGGCGGCCGGCCGGGCCCTTTTTTTTCAAAATCGTACCTTGAACGTTCGCTTCGATCGATCTTCGGTCTTCGAGCTTCGATTTCTTCTTCCATTCGACGTTTGAGAGTGTTTGGGAGTGTTTGCTACTGTTTGATTGTGTTCGAAATAGTGAATACACACAACAACTTATATGGATTTCGATTTTACGAAAGAATAATCTTGTAATTCACTTAAATTAGGGCGTCGTTTAATTCGAAAGTTAGGGCGTCAAATAGAGATTCAGAAAAACATATATACATTGAAAGCGCAGGCATTTTTTCATTTTCTTCAGTTTGGTCCGAACGGTATCAAATATTTCAAAAAGTTGAACTGAGCGCCATTTCTCTCGCTGCCGATAGAAACACCTCGCCGGCGAACTCTCATTCTCCTTTCCCGGCGACCATGGCCAGAGTCAAGCATTCAGCTGTCCGGAGTCGGTCTCCCAACAAGAAATCCAGTCTGCTTCTCTCTCTCACTCTCTCTCTCTCTCTCTCTCTCTCTCTCTCTCTCGCGGCGGCATTTTGACTGTTGACCTAAGTCTGAAACGAATTCTGACTGCAGGTAACCGCGAGACTGTGTCAACGCCGCCGTCGGTACTTTTCTGAGCTCTAGAACTTGTGATTTCTGTTCCCTGTGTTGAATCTTAGTTTAGGCATTTACGTAAGTTTTGATTTTTTTTGGCTGGTTACTTGCTGGAACCCTAGAATGGAGTAAATTTGGGGGTTTCTTTAAGAGGGATTGAAATTCGTGGAAATCTTTCAATGTGGGGCTGATATATATAATATGGTTCCTGCTGCTTGGGTTTTTCCAATTTGAAGGCACCTGGATCGAGTTCAAGAACTCCTCGGAGAGCACCACAGAGACAAGCTTCTGAAGGTGGGTGCTTGAACATATTCTTGCATCTTAGCTGGAAGGAAATGCTCTCATACAGATCATTGTGTTAACTGTATGATCTTTTTTTTAAAAGCTGAAACACAAAAGAAGTATCGCTTCAAGCCTGGCACTCGAGCTCTACAAGAAATCCGTCGCTTCCAGAAGCATACTGGTTTCTTGATCCCTGTTGCTCCCTTTATTCGACTGGTAAACCACATTGTAAGCCCTCTGGTTTTTCATGTGTACTGCTTTCTCATCTTGAATGTGAACAAACTAAAAGACTAACAGCTGTTTTGAACTTGTTAGCTGGCAAAATCATCCCTAAAACTATTACATTTGTCTGCATAATGGAATAATCATAGGTAGAGCTCATTGTATCCAATACCAGATGAAAGAATTCGACAAGTACCGATTCATCTTAGTTTGGTGAAATTTTTATAGTGACATAAGCATAGTCTATAATACATGTAGCAGATTCTTATTGTAAGAGGTTTCAAAGAACTTGATTGTAATTCTTATTGTTTACCAGGTAAGAATGGTCACTCAGGAATTTAGCAAGGAAGTTACCCGCTGGCAAGCTGAAGCTCTAGTTGCTATTCAAGAGGTAGTGCTCGTAAATCTTACGACTACTAAAATCTCCAAGCATATCTACTAGGAAGCTTGAGAAACCTTTAGCCTGTAATTTCCCCCCTCTGATTTTTCAGTCTCAGTTTATCATCTGATTTTCAGTCTCAGTTTATCATAAAGAGTTGTTTTCCTTATTTGAACCTGCAGGCAGCAGAGGACTTCTTGGTCCATTTGTTTGAAGATGGAATGCTCTGTGCAATTCATGCGAAACGTGTCACACTGAGTGAGTTCATCTTGATCCCCAAAAGCTACTACCATAATATTTCCTTCTTCTGCTGATAATCCGTCGAAAATTTGAGTGATCCCATTTAGTTAGTTTATCCTGAATGTGAGCAAACCAACATACTATAACAGCTGTTTTGAACTTGTTAAGCTAGAAAAACCATCCCTATAACTATTACATCGACAAGTTTCGGTTCATCTTAGTTTCGTCGGTGCTTCAAGCTACACAACGACACTGCAGCATTATTATCACCTTTTCTGTTCTATCAACTGATTCTTACTCTGGTGGATGTTGATGCTTCTTGTCAGTGACGAAGGATATGGAGCTGGCTCGTCGAATCGGAGGGAAAGGGAGACGATGGTGATGATTACTCTGACCAATTAACTCCTCAGTAGTACAGGAACAAGATTGTTAGTTTGTAAGTAACCATCCAATAGAGAGATCAGGAGAAGTAACGATTTTAGGAATTGTTAGGAATTAGAATCCCTGAAACTACTCTTTACAATTGTGTGTAATTATGGATGCATTGTCTTAGACGTTTTGCTCACTCGAGTTTCAGACAAGTAACATTTTGGTCACTCGAGTTCTTCTTTCAATGTACACTTGTGATTCAAGTTTCGGTTTGGTAATGAGTTGGTGATTCCGTCCATTACAGTTCGAAAGCCTAAACCGTTAGATCATGTAGTGTGTCTTCTTAGTTCATAACGAACTAGTGACCGCGGTGTATGTATAGTTTGATTGTATAGTTTAATTCAATAATCATCAACTTGATTATAACCAGTTACTTATAAACAAAAGAAGAAATGCCACATCAAGTCACTTACACCACACAATATTAAGTTGACCATTAACCCAAACACTTTAGCAGCTAGGGGTTACCTCTAATTATTTTTCAAAATCAAAAAATATGATGGCAACATCCAACATGTGGTACTTTAACACTAGAAAAAAGAAAAATGTGACACATTTCTGAATATCGAATATTATGTCAAGTATCATTATATACGTTTTATATTACTCTTTGGTACTTCTTTGGTTTTCAATAATTTTCTACACTCTTGTTCTCTTATCTTATCATTCATCATGCCACTCTCTTTATATGTCTTGCGAGTTACACACCCAACAAACTACATTATGGTGCAAATTAGGTATCCAACCAAGCAATCCATCAGATATATCTCAATCCACTCCTAACCAATTTAGAGCTGAAGTTTTCTCAAATTCAATAAATTATGTAAATGATTTGAGGGTTATTGAAATTCAACACAAAGACATTCCGACCATGTAAAATTTGGTAGACCGTTACCATGTAAAATATCATTTTTATTTTAATTCGCATCCCATACTTGATATTTGCGTGTGATGAACTTATTGACCCACAGAATTTGTTGGTATTTTATAACATGGCTTTCCCCCTTTATTTCATTTCCAGTCATCTAAATGCTAAGAAGAGTAAGCTAATCCCTTTGGGGCTTTGACCTTCAAAGCAAAAAAGTCATACACACACTATAATTAAACAAACCTAACTTGTAAATGTAACGTGTTTTTTAATGTAAGGATTTGTGTTGGATTGTTTTTGGGACACAACTTGTAAAGATAATGGTAAAAACCGTTGTCTTTATAAAAGTTGAGGTCTATATAATTGCGGTATGCTTATTTGCACAGATTAATCGAAGGCTATTCAATTTTAAAATAGAGATTTATGGTCATGTATAAGGCTCGGATACATTATACAATAGTGAAACCAATATGATTGGAAACTTTAGATGCAATTTTGAATTTGGGGTATAAAATTTCAATTTATACAATTTTATATAGAACATCATCAATATTGAGGCAAAAGAAAAAACTTAAAGCGGTGCCTCAGGTTGGCTCATCATTGATCATGTTATTGACATTTTATGAAGAATTGTTGCATTCCAATAATTCAAATTGTTGGGAAAAAAAATTTATATTGATTTTTATTGAATGATATCGCATACCTACTCAATGAAAAAATAGCAAGTGTTAATATTTTTTTAATCTTGTAAATGTAATATGGATTTTTCCACTTTACTAGTAGTATCATGCAATCTTAAAAGAAATCTTGTAAAAATTATATTTCTAATTTAGTTGAAACAAAAGCAAAATTAAAGAGGTGTCCTTGAAGATTGCATTGTTCACATGCATGATTGTGAAATATGAGAATTTGCACCATGTGATCACAAACCTTTGATTTCAAAATTTCATGCATCATAACTCAACCATACACTTCAACTTTCTTAATGATAAGGAAAAGTCCAAAATTGGATAAGAAAAACCATTATTTTTTATACATTTTTTTATATTAAGCCCACTGCATAAGGCCTCTAACTTCATAGCTACAACTGTAGTATAAATTATTCAACCAATCAGTATGGTATAAAATTAATAATTTTATTCCATCTATAAAAAAAAATATAAATTATTATTGAATGAACAGTGTTTGGTTTTTTTAAAGGGTTTTATTTTGAGTTTGCATATTACCATTTATGAGTCTTATGGTATTTTACATTTTTCAATTGACATACCTTAAATTGTCTCGCGCTTTCATTTTGCTAATATGTATTATATAACAAAAAAGTTCATCTATCTTTACTTATTCTCTAAAACTTTCAGCAATGTCGCACGGATAATTCTAATTATAATAAAACGAACAATAAGGGCGCTACGCTTGAAATTTTGAGTCCAATAAGTACTCTTTTTCGAACGGTCCAATATATCCATTAATTTGATATTTTTTGCGTGAAATTAATTTTTAATGCTAAGTTATTTTTTCGTGAAATTAAAATTTTCAAATCACCTAATATTTGACATGCATATTGGAAATGGTTAAAAAAACAAATTTTATTATTGTAATATCTATAAATAATGACCAAATAAAATTAAAATTCAATTTTATTTAATGTTATGTTAGTGTTAAATTTTTTTATATAAACTTACTTTCTGCATGCTAAGTTAATTTTCAAACAGGCTTATTTTATTTTTTGTGAAATTAATTTTTAATGTTAAGTTTATTGTTCATATATAACACGTTTCTCAATTATAATGTCAATTAATTACAAGTTTGATATAAAATATTTGGCATACATGTCATTTTCGAAGAGATAAGAACATATCATTACAAATGCAGTGTGGGATGTCCCCTCCCCTTTGTGTAATTATTCCCAATTCGACGACTTATTCGCAATTAGTTCAAAATGCTGTTGAACCGATTTTGATTTTTTGATATGTGACACCTTGGTCCTCACCACGAACCATTATAAAAATCGACGACAACACTGTTTCAGAATATTGAATTACTGTCACCTCACACCTCATATATTTATGATATTTCTTTGTTTACAACCTCCCCAATTTTACGAGGGGCATAACATATTTGCAAACAGTTTCAAACCGAACCTTATTATATATACAATTTTTTTTATAGTTAAAGACTAAGTAGTATGTATCTATATGTACCGTGCATTTTAAATTCAACCTGATTCGGCTCAATATATTGAACAACCTTAAATGCAAAATGACTCAAAATCCCAACAACAAACACAACCATCCTCCAACCAAACTTGTCCAACTCTTTCTAATGGGAAATGCTTGTTTACGTTGAACCTTACACGTTTGTCCCACACACGTTATGTTGACTGAAAAACTTGTTTGGTTAATTAAGAGTGAAAAAAATAGTAATAAATTGGATTTGCAAAAGGGACAAATCTTCATCTTTCAATCCAAAATATCAAAGGAGATGTTTTTAGGATTGATTTCATATTTCATTAGCATATCTAATTCGAATTTATAAGGATTGGCTAGAAAAGTTAAATACAGATGGATCGAATAATTTCCGAGCAATATATCAGGGTATGCTTGCTACTCAACGACACCTATCAGGTGCTTCATTCCTTTGCGTCACGATACTAGAGCTGTCCATCTAGTGACATGTGAACCCCCTACATTATCTCAATCCGGATGTACGATATTTAAAAATATTCACTTTAATTGACACATACCAACCACATATAAGAACGTTCCAATCTACCCATAACATAGTTTTTAAGTAGTTGAACTACATATACTTTAAAATCATCGATTCAATATCCGATATGGTTACGAAAACAAATCGGTCAAAGCAACCCAACTTTAGTCAAGGAAATCATATCATAAATCACCGCCGTAAACGTTTCTTTTTCCATTTTTGTTGCTTCCGGTTTCATTTCAGTTTCCAGTTCTCCAAAACTCAAAACCAATTGATTACTGCTAAAGCTGGCAAAGAAAAGGAAACCCAAAATCAACGGCCAGGATCCATCCACCTCTCACCTTCTGACGTGGAGCCCCAGCCTTTAAATCCCCCCCTCAATCATTGTCTTTCTCCAGCACTCTTTTTTCGCAAGAACACAAAACAGAGCAAACCAGAGAAAGGAAAGGAAAATCGCAGAAACCCAACAGAAGTTTCAGCTGAAGAAGAATCCAACAGTAGCAAACAACAATAACAAAAACTCTTTTGGGTTTTCGTTCTTTTTGTTGTTAATTGGCGGGAAAGGTGTGAACTTGGAAATGGTGCTCTGGCTGATTCTGTTTGCAGAGGAAGAGAAAGGTGAAGAACGTGAGTGGGAAAGAGAGCAGTAAAACTAAAAAAACTACCGTTAAAGAGCTCTAGCTTTACAGCCCTTTTTCCCGCAATTTGCATCCTTTTCGAAACAGTAACGGCTAAAACAAGAAGAAGAAGAAGATACAATCCTCTGGTTTTTTTACCAGTGATAAGGTAAATTCTACTGACTTTCTCTCACCTTCTAATCTCTAGGCTTTGTTTTCCTCAGTGGATTTGGGTTGGAAATGGTCGAATTTCGGGTCTGTTCCGGATGCCAAATCGATTCTGCTGGATGTGTTTTTCCCAGCGACAAAGCGGTATCCCCGATTCTGCCAGATTTCGGAGCTTAGTTCTGCTTGATTCCGGCATTCGAGATTCGTTCCGGATTTGCCATTAAATTTAATTTCCGGAGAATTTGAAATTTTCAGCCGGAGTTGGCAAGTCTTTGAGCGGAAAACGAAGCCCGAGGGTCACGTTTTTCTCTCCTCAACTTTCAATTCCGGCAACGAAACCTCGAAATCTACTAAAATTCGGGTTTAAGTTCTTATTTGTCAAATTTGCTAATTCCATACCTTTTCAAATGAAATTTGACGGTTGGGGTTAAGCGGAATCAAGCAAGCTGCAAAGTCTAGTCTGAAATCCGTTGGAATTCGGATTTAAGGATGGATTTGATAATTTCATACCTCTTTAAGTTGGAATTTGACAAAATTAAATTGTCAAATCCGGCGGAATTGAAAATATCACTAAAAATTATATGCGGATGGGGTATTGTTGAATCTAACACCGTTGTATTGTAGGAACTCGAATTATTTGAGCGAATTTATATTGATTTTTATAGTATTTCTAATTCTTATTTTCATCCAATTTACAGACAGTCAACCAAACAATGTCAGCAACAATAATAAGCGACCCAGTGACAGTCCCCCCGGCGCCGGAGACTCAGCAGCCAGCAGCACCACCGGCGGCGGCTGAAGTGGAATCCGCAAGATGCGACTGCTGCGGGATGACAGAGGAATGCACGCCGGAGTACATCAAACGAATCAGAGAGCGATACTCCGGCAAGTGGGTCTGCGGACTTTGCAGCGAAGCGGTGAAAGACGAGATCTTCAGGAAAACAGAGGAGAAACTACTGATCAGCACCGACGAAGCTCTGGCGAGGCACATTAGTTTCTGCAAGAAATTCTCGTCTCCCGATCTGCCTCCGGTGGATCCCACCTTGCATTTGATCTCGGCAATGAGGCAGATCCTTCGGAAGAGTTTCGATTCTCTGCCTCGTCCTCCGGTGATCAGATCCACACCGGCGAGTCCGGTGGCGAAACGGCCGGCGGTGGCCAAGAAGTTCACCAGGTCCGACAGCTGCTTCTCGTCCCTCTCCGGTTGAGTTTTTTGTAATGTTCGAACCTTGCGGCCAACAATTGTTTCGAAGAAAGCGGTAATGGGAATCAAAGTTCCAGCCTTTCTGATCTCTAACCCTCCTCTGTTTTTAGTTTTTGCTGGAGCTCTCTGTTTCAGTTTGTAAAAACATTGTGTAAAATTTCTCTACTAATCAAAGCCGGTTCGAATTCGAGCTAGAGAGTCAATTGGGTACTAATAGCTCGAGCATGTGACTTTTAAGTAGTAGACTCAATAAGGTATGATCTATATCTCAATACAATAAATCAAGTGTAACTTGTATCTATATGTTCATAAATGAAAAGGTAAGTGGTATATTGTTTAAGTTAATAGGGAAAAGTAAAAAATCTGTCTATTTTATGATAGCTTGTTTTTTCAGTTTATCTCGTCGATATTTTTTAATGTATAAAAATTCAAATTCAGTTCAATTTAGATTCATAAGGGATTTGAATGAACGAAATTTGAATAAAGTTAGAGTTTAACTGGCTATGAATAGTTAACGAGCCAAACTCGAGTAATTGAGCCCTAACTACGATATCATCTTCAAATCAAATTGTTAATGAATATTAAAAAAACCCCAATATAAACTCTCTCTCAAAAGCTAGAATTGGCGAAGATTATCTTCATAACATGGCATTAGAGTTAAAAAATTTAGAAATTTCCGTTTCAAATCACAATACGTAGCTTCCAATCCGTACACACGATTGACCGAAACTAACCCGAATTATTGAGTGCATGACAAATCACAATGTACACCAACTAACCAACCAACCAATAAGTTAAACTAGACATTATTATTTGATTATGAAAGTTGGTAGGGGGGAAGATGAGACCTTAGTGAATAATAAACATGGTGGTGGGGTTTTAATGGCTATTTTCTTTCTTCTTCTCTCTTTTGGCCAAGTGTTGTAGACCAAACCCTTGATGATTCTCCATTGATGGAGAGAGATATTCTCTTGTGATTTTGATTCTTTGTATAGAGAAGGAAGTAAAGAAAGAACAGCTAGCCATATTATTATTCTTTCTGCAATAATGGGGAATTGCCATATGTGACAAATTATATATCAACTATCAAGGCTATTTGGCTACAGATTTACAACCACTTTATGCTTTGTGAGATGTTCCTTTTTGCACTTTTAAGGAATTTTCTAACTGCAATTGTCTGTCTCTGTCTCTCTGTTCTTTGTAACATATATGTCGGATCATCGTTGTAATATAGTAATCGATATTACTAGTTTGATCGTATTTCTAAATATATCGTTGAGAAAAATTAAGTTAACACATTTATGTGTTTAGTGTGTTTATAAATTTCTGATCGCCACCGTGTTTCGTTCTCTAAAACATTCACGAATGGAAGTTGCTAGAGACCTCAAAACTTGAGAGGGTCTAGGGTAAGATGTGAAGGGTGACTGATTGTCTTAGATGATGGTAAGAAGTTAGCCAATTTGAAAACTTCTAAAACTAAACATAATACCATAACTGTATACTTTAGAGAAAATGTTTTTTAATTTTATTTGGTTATTATTTGGAGAGGTTAATATAGTGAAATTTGGATTTTTAGCTATTTTCAACATTAAAGTTAAAATATTAGCCAATTTGAAATTTTGAAAATTTTATGTGAAAATTGTCAATTTTAGTGTGTAACTCATGGAAATTGACAATTTTCAAATCGACTAATATTTGACCTACATGTTGGAAATGACTAAAAATCAAGTTTCATTATGGTAACCAGTAAATAATGACAAAAAACTAAAATTTAGTGAGATTAATAGGCTAATAATGGATTAGAAATAGAGTTGTCATATATAAATAAGGTGTTTCCTTTTCAATACCAACTAGATAATCAAGCAGTTGTGTACATGATTACCTTCACGACAGATATGGATAAATCTCAATCTTAACTCATGAATATGAATATCTGATCTACCACAATGAGAGTGGCAATGGACCTCTTTTCCTTTCTCGTCATATAGCACTAACTCCACAACGAAAGTCAAGATTGTGAAATGTGTATTCTATATATTTATTGGGATGTTGTATACTTATTAAAAAGTTTGTTTTTCAAAACTATTTTGTTGGAATTTAACTGTTCTATCTAGTGACGGAGTCAAGGTATGGCCAGAGGGTGCCACGGCAATTTCCGATCGCCGGTTGAAATGTATATTTATATTAATATGCTTAAGATTTATAAAAAAAAATTGACAATTAAATTATCACATTTAAGTTGCTTGTGTTGTAATGATTAACCATTAGGCTTAATCCTTGAATGTAGAGTGTTCAAATTTCCATGAAAGCATTCGGAGTTCATTTATTTTATTTTTTAGGAATTTGTATGTTCCATTTTATTTGTGATTGATGAATTTATTGTTTCTAAGAAAAATTATTTGATTTTACAATTAATTTTTTTAAAGAATATTTTAAAGTTATATTGTAGATCCCAATTTTTTTTATTAATTTTTGGCGCCTTCTATATTGGATTCTTAATTTCGCTTCTGATTTTATCTGATTAAGAAAATACTTAAAATTTCATCCAATTTTCTACTAAAAAAATTGGTTGTTTAATAATAATGAGGTGTCATAAAGTTATGGATGCCAATTATTAGAGCATCCAACTGGGAGGGGCAAAGCATCACACACATCAACTTGTGAAAAGAAATAAGGTGGACATATTCGTTGTACTTATGATCTAACAATCGACATCAACATATTTGAAATTCATGACAGATCGCAATTTCATAATCTCAGATGGGACATGTCTATAGTTTATACAGATAAGGATGTAGCACCTAGCTATTTGGATCCAAATGATTAGTTTTCTGTTCAAGATCTAGAATGATCCACACACCATCAGAAGATCATCCTTCAACCCGACGGACAGGCTGGACTAATAAAATGAGGTTCGACTGGAGGGTCGGTTGAGAGTGGTTGAGAAATGACTCGCTTAGTTTTGAACGCCTTGGAGCTTCAAGTGGACAAGGAAGGGTAGTAATAGAGAGTATGAGAAAGGCAAACGTGTATGGACGAAATGGAAGATAGAGAAATATCAGGGACGTATGTCTTTTATGGGGTGAGACCTATCGTGAGCGTATTACCTAATGTGGGCGTATATATGATATATGGGAAAGATCAGTTGTCTTAAATGTTATGGATGGGGAGCCTTTTATAGGGCCACATGAGGAGCCTTTTATATGGCCACATGGGGAGCCTTGAGATTGCCCTCCACGACTCAATGTTGAGAGTGGTGAGTAGGTGGAGGTTTGAGATGATGGAGGGCCACAGACGGCTATGGATCACCTAGGCCGAGGGCAGAATGGCCTTTTCCATAATCTTGTGAAATGATGTATCGTGGATTAAACGATTCAATCCTAACCATCAAAAATCGCGACAAAACCGAGTGCTAAGAACACAATAGACAATAAGTTCTTCCAATGCACGGGATTAGGATAATGAAGGACTGTAGCAGCAACAGCAATTGCCTTACGAATATAACACATTCCATGTCTATCGATCTCATGGCTACAATGACAAGTACATAAAAGTTCTCTTATTTCTCTACATGAAATCCCCAGAGGGCTATGCGAAGTTGCAGTTTCCGAGACCGAGAGTTATGTTCTTGACAACGGTTCAGATCAACCAACCAGGGCTTAGATGGATGCCATCATAACAGTTGCAGAACACAGCTGAGTTGTCTCTCCGTGTGGATCAGCAGAAATTGATTCCTTGAGCTAGGGGCAACTCGTTTCCATAATTGATTGTGCTGCAAGGTAACAAGGCAAACATGAAACTTGAGGAGCAAGCAAGACTAAAGACTGGTCATCGCTGATCAAGCAATCGAATTAATCTAAATTACCAAGTTGATCGGCGCATGTACTGCTTCCACGAATCACTTCCAGCTTCTCGACCACCTCCGGTCGCCTTTTCCCCACCAAATGCGCCACCGATTTCTGCGCCGTTTGTCGGTATGTTCACATTCACAATACCGCAGTCGCTTCCGAATGGCCTGCCAAATGGAAAAGTCACAAACGTTTTCTAGAATCAAGCCTTTTTCGAAGTTTTCTTATGTCGAGCCTCACCCGATCCATTTGAAGATAGTTTCAGGCTTCTGGGTGAAGATAGAACTGCTTAATCCTTGTGGCACTGAGTTGTTTATATCAATAGCCTCTTGCAAAGTCTGCAAATTTGTCAACAAAATTCGAGTATCAGATGCATTTATCTAGTTCCGCATTGTCGGAATAAGGACTCAAAAAAACAGGCTTACCTTAAATTTCATCACATACAAAACAGGAGCAAAGAGCTCTTCTTTAACTGCAATTACAGTTGGAGCAACCTCTATAATCGTTGGCTGCACGAAATTCCCGTCGGATTTTATGATCGATCCTCCGGCCAGGATATTCCCTCCCTGAAAAACAAAAACAGAATCAACCGAATTATATATATATATATATATGTTTCTGATTCAAAGTGATCAGAATCACAGATTTTGCAAAGACATGCCTGAGATTTGACGAGCTCGATTCCCCTCTCGAAGTTTTTCCTCGACTCGGTAGTATGCAACGGCCCAAGGAGGGTACCTTTCTCTAACGGATTGCCGATTTTCACTTGTTTGTAAGCTTCGATTAGCTGATCGAGTACTTTCTTGTAGATGCTCTCGTGGAGGAGCTTCCACCACGATAAATAGACAAATAATTCTTCGGTAAGATGACGATATCTTGTCGAAAAAGAAATAACAGCCAAAACTAAGACATTTACCAGACGACGGCAAGTCGTGCATCGCTGACCGGCTGTCCCAACAGCAGCAAAGAGAACCGAACGGGCAGCAAGCTGAACGTCTGCATCGTCCATAACGATGATGGCATTGTTTCCACTTAACTCGAGCAAGCATTTGCCGAATCTCTGGCTGACTATTTGCTGCACCATTTGTCCCACCTGTCGAACAAAGTACAATCAATGCAACTACATCAGCCGAAAAATACCGTAATTGGACTGAAAAGGAGAGCTTTTCCTCTTATTCGAGATACCTTTGAACTCCCGGTGAAGGAGACTAGAGGTATACGAGTGTCTTTCGCTATGGCTTGACCAATTTCAGCACCGCCACATAACGATGTAAATATCGCACCAGGTAAATTGTTCTTCTCGAGCACCTCAGCGATCAGCTTTGTCATTGCTATGGTGACCAAAGGTGTAGTTGGAGCACCTTTCCTGAAACAGAATTGAGTCCACATATAAAATGTAATAATAAAGTAACTGGTTATAACTAAATGAAAGGTGGCGTATTCGTGACATTACCAGACAACGCAGTTGCCACAAACTAGCGCAAGGCAAGCATTCCATCCTACAAAAGGAAAACTTATAAACAAACGCACCAAGGGATTATACGAGTTCGTGATTCTCGAGATACTCCGGTGTTAGGAACATATACTCAATACTCACCAAGAACAGCACAAGGGAAGTTGAAAGCAGTGATAACACCAACAATTCCGAGAGGGTTCCACATCTACCAAGACAGAAAAAACGAACGTAATTCAGAGAAATAAGGCGTTAGTAATCAACACCAGTTCAAAAAAAAGTTTGTTAGGAGCATACCTCCAACATGGCGTGGTTCGGACCTATTAAAAGCAATAAGATCAGTTCTTTGTTTACCATGTATAAACAAAGAACCAACTGAAGCTATTTTGCAAACTAATGAAATATAATCATCATTCATCATCAGTCAAATGAAGATACTAATGTGGGACTCACGCTCGGAAGGGATAATGGATCCGTTCAGTTGCCTGCTCAACCCGACAGCAAAATCACACATGTCGATAATTTCCTGCACGAAACACAAGTACTCTCACGAAATCGAAACAAGCAGTTATATGGCTAATGGAGGTCTGCAAATTATTCATAGTTATAGATAACCGAAAACTCCATCAAGATCCTGCCTTTTTCGAACATACCTGAACTTCTCCTACTCCTTCAGCAAGTATCTTGCCCATCTCGAGAGAGACAAGACGGCCGAGATAATCAAGTTTGACTCTGAGTGCATCCCCAATCTGCCTAACAATCTCACCTCTCTTTGGAGCAGGAACCTGCAAAATTCAGCATAAATAAGAAGCTCGAATAGTCAATCACTCATGCATTCACGAAACAGGCGGTATTCTGAAAGAAAAGTTAGCTTCTTAGAGTATAAAACAATACCAATCACCAGGCTACTAATAGGAAATCTATGTTCTGAGAAATCGACTGGCAATAAACAAAATAAAGAGGGATCGAAAGAGAGACGAAACAAACGAAAGCTCCACTAAGATCAGAGAGTACTAACTCGACCAGGCTACTAATAGGAAATGTACGTTTTGACCACCATACCTGCATCCATGTCTTCGTTGCTTCACTGCAAGCTTTCAAGCCCTCCTCATAGTCTTCCATGGAACCCTCAACCACTTCAGCAATTGTCTGATCCAAATCCAAGCAAAATACTTCATGATGTTAACGATCGAGTTCACTACAAAACTATGCATGACAGCAGTATATGGAAAAAAGGAACCTAAAATCTTAAAGTCTTCAAACGACCCCCTAGCTAATTTTAAAGGACAGAACAAACAACCAAATGAAATGATCATAATCCATACGGGATGATCGATTGATCATATACCTGGTTGTTGGCAGGGTTCGTACTTGTTATCACAGGTCCATTTGCCTTCCATTTCCCACCCACATAACAGCCAAGATTGCTCGAGCTCAGCCCTATCTCGCCCAGAAATTCATACTCTTTCTTCTCGAACCCCATTTCTACAGAACGAACAACAAACCCAGTTGGTATGAGACGCAAAGATCCGAACTTTCGATCAGACCTAACTCCAAAACAGCATCAAAACAGCAAAAATCAAATCAGAAACCCCCTTTGATCGAAAACAGAGTAATTGTGATTACAAAGGAAGGAAATACAGATGAGATTGAATGTATCGAGAAAGGAGGGGAAGTGGGGGAGAGTAAGTAATAAGCAAAAAAAGAGACGTGCAATTTCAAGAAAGGTTTACGGATTAGAATTATTGGAAACAAACAAGTAAGATTTGGCAGCTTATCAGCTTTCCATTATCAATCAATGAATTCATAATTTATATCGCATATTCCGAGTGTCCGACTGTCTAGCTTTCGTTTGAGGAACTTTTTGTTTTAGGATTACGTTACGTGGCATTTAGACAAGAATGGAAACATATGATTGTTGAGTATGGCCGCTTTAAACTCTCGTATTAGACTTATTGACCGACTAATTTAGTAAAAGATGGTATCAGAATAAGGTTTTTATTCTTCTTCCAACGTTGTTGCGAAGGATCGAACAATGATTCACCCTATGGATGTCAGTATATAATGTTGAAGTTAGACATGAAAAATCTTCTGCCTTTGTGGACTCGAAATGTATAGCCATCATCAACCTATGAGTCATAGTGACACCCATTGTGCGAGCGGATTCGAGCTTGAACTTGCATGTACTCATGATCCGAAAACCTTTGTTCTTTCTCAAGTTGTGATTTGCAATCCTCTAACCACTCTAGAGAGCATGTTTTGTAAACCCATCTAATTATAGTGGAGCCGTCGTTGCTTGAACTACCATCTCGTGATTTTTTTCGCAATTCGGACTGCAAAGTCGGATACTTTGTGCCAAACTTGTTCTCATATCTCTTTTTTTTCCCCGAGAAACCCCTTCCACACGAGTCACTTTGTAACGTTATAGTCAGGCAAACCCCAAAACTGCCGACTTTACCACCTCAACTACACCTCATTTGCCTGTTCCAACATCATCAAAGTTCCAAAAACTTGAAGAAATAAATAAGCTTATTCAAGCCCTTTGGCTGCCTCTGGTAGTATTATTCAATCAACACTTCTAACTAACTGCATACAAGGTAGGTAGGGGTTGCATTGGTTTCAATCTCATAAACAGCAGCAAGTTTTGAAGCAGCTTCGTATACAAGAACAACAACAACAACTACTACTACAACTACCAGCACAAAGGTTCGCCTTTGGACAGCTACATTTAAGACACGATGGAATTACGAAGCAGCCGCCTTTGCACTTTGGTTTCCTCCAACAACTACTACCGGAACAGCAGCAGGATGACGAAGACTTGGAGGAGGATTTGGACTCGGAGGATCGTTTGCAGCAGAAGCAGCGTCCGAGGCAGCTGAAGCAAGCGCAACATCGTTTGCATTTGGGGGGTTTTACGCTGCATTGGCACTTGCATAGGCAGCAGAACCACGATCGACTGTCCGAGGCAATGCACACAACCATTAAACTCATCCATCCATCACATTATACCCAAGGGGAAAGAAAGTAAGTAGAGAGTAGTGATTAGTTTACCATAGGCGTTTCAAGGAGAGGCAGGGCTTATGCACATGAGGCTCCTCCTTTCTGGTTCAGAACAAGTGTTAACAGAATCATTACATATATGCAAATTGTTTGATGAATAGAATAATACAGAAACCATTTTGCATCACTCTCCCAGCAACTCGAGTTATCAGGATGCAACTTCTTGACATTGTATCATAGACTAAGACCAAAAGGTCTACAGTTCGAATCCCATGACTTACTTACGGTGTGCAAACCTCAGCTTCCGTTGCAAGTCTCTCCCAACAACTCGAGTTATTGGGATGCAACGATAGGGGGGAACACTCTTTGGTCGAGCAATGACTGAGTTAAAATCATGAGAGGCTTACGATGGCACAAGAGGGTCCTGTTTCCCATCTACATAGTCATGAAGCCTGTCCAAAATGCAGCAAAAGAAGTTAGTAAAGTTAGGCCAAGTATTAGTCTCTTAGAGAGGGAACAGAGCAAGAAGTTATACTCTTTGCAGCACTTTGAAGCTAGTTCCAGGCCTTCCACAGCTTTCAACTCTTCCTGTTCTCCCCCAATTTGCAAAAAAACAATGAATTCCATCAGCACCATCCATGAAAGTTTTGATCTTTCACAGCTCTGGACTAGTTTTCCCTAATTTCAAAGAAACAATGCATTTCTATCAGCACCCACTTATCAAGTTTTGATCTTTCACAGCTTTTGTACTGTCTAGTTCTATGATTAGGGTTTATAACATGTTTCAACAACCTTTCCATTCAAAAAACAACAGCCTCAACAGTCAGTCAACCATGAGCCCTCCCCTAAAAGGCAACAAATTTACAGTGTAGAAATGGAAGCTCTTTTTGGCTTTGCATGCCACACAAATTATAACCCATTAGTAAAGATAAGTAAGTTACTTGAAGGAGGGCAATCTCTCGTTCCAAGATTTGAACTTTGACAAGCTGCCTTCTCTTCCCATACAAATCCAACGAACCAGAAGGCGGCGATTTAGGGCTGACCGGTGGTTGAGCAACCGCCGTCGCCGTCAAAGAAGAAGACCCTCCACTTGAGGAAGACGATGAACTCAAATTCACATTTTCCATCCCTCCTCCTTTCATCAGAAGAAACCCCAGAAAGCCAAATTTGAAATCAAGCTAGGATGTACCATCAGCAGCTAACTTCCTCCACCTTCATTCATTTGCTATTGGGCACTCAGACGAAAAGCCTGCAACTGCAAAGATATTTATGTGGGGAAACAGTGATGAATGCTGCAGAGAGTGATGAATGCGAGGGTGGTTGTTTTTGAATTGAAATAATAGAAAATAAAACTGAAAGCAACGAGTCCGTCCGTGCATAGAGAGAGATGAAGAAAGAAAGAGATAGACAAAGTCTGGAGTGGAGCAGCAGTAGAGGGTGGTACTGCCATGGCTGCAGAACACACGTGACTGTAAGCTGAAATGTGGAGTGGAGTAAATAAAAGGGGATTACTATATGAGGCCCTAACTTTCGAATTAAACGACGCCCTAAACTTCGTAATGACGAAACTATCCAAATTTACTAATTCGAAAAACTTAGTATCGACAAAACTATCAAAACGTATAATTCGAGAAACTTTGTACCGACGAAACTATCAAAATACTTATTTCGACAACCTCTAACGGTACGTATTTCGTTAAAAATCGATGAACGAAGTCGGATGAATCGAAAAAATCGATAAAAAAGGCCCGTACGGAACCAACTTCCGGCGGCCTTTTAAACCCTAAATTAGACGTAAACACGAAAATCATATAACCCTAAACCCTTAAACTCTAAACCCTAAATTTTTAAACTCAAAACCACAGATCCTTAAAATCCTTAACCCCAAAACCCTAAACCCTAAAAACGCTAAACCCGTACTTTAGAACCCTAAACCCTAAATTATCAAACCCTAAATCCTAAATTCTGAAATCCCACACCCTTGATCCTAAATATCTAAACTATCAAACGCTAAACCCTAAACTCTAGAATCCTAAAAAAGCAAACCCTAATTTTCGGAAGGACCGAGGCCTCCGAAACCTAATTTTCGGAAGGACCGAGGCCTCCGAAACCTAATTTTCGGAAGGACCGAGGCCTCCGAAACCGTATTTTCGTAAGGATCGAGGCCTCCGAAACCTAATTTTCGTAAGGACCGAGGCCTCCGAAACCTAATTTTCGGAAGGACCGAGGCCTCCGAAACCGTATTTTCGTAAGGATCGAGGCCTCCGAAACCTAATTTTCGGAAGGACCGAGGCCTCCGAAACCTAATTTTCGGAAGGACCGAGGCCTCCGAAACCTAATTTTCGGACGGACCGAGACCTCCGAAACCTAATTTTCGGACGGACCGAGGCCTCCGAAACCTAATTTTCCGAAGGACCGAGGCCTCCGAAACCTAATTTTCCGAAGGACCGAGGCCTCCGAAACCTAATTTTCCGAAGGACCGAGGCCTCCGAAACCTAATTTTCGGAAGGACCGATGCCTCCGAAACCTAATTTTCCGAAGGACCGAGGCCTCCGAAACCTAATTTTCGGAAGGACCGAGGCCTCCGATAACCTAATTTTCGGACGGACCGAGGCCTCCGAAACCTAATTTTCGGACGGACCGAGACCTCCGAAACCTAATTTCGGAAGGGATCGAGGCCACCCGATATCTAATTTTCGGATGGATCAAGGCATCCGAAACCAAATTTTCGGAAGGACCGAGCCCTTCCGATACCTACTTACCAAACCCTAAACCCTAAATTGTAAAACCCTAAACCCTTAACCCTAGAACTCTAAACAATAAAGCGCTTATCCTTAAACCCTATATGTTATACCCTAACTTTAGTATCCTAGATAATCAAACCCTAAACCCTCAATCAATCCTTAATATTTTACCGGTCAACTATTTTCTTCACCAGTTTACTGTTCATCTACAGTTACGCAGATATATCCAATTTCGGAAACTTTGTACCGACGAAAGTATCAAAATATTTATTTCGGGAAACCTCTCACGGTACGTTTTTCCTTACATTTCGCTGATCCCAATTCGGGATGGAACGAAAATTTCCTTCACGGAGGCCGGGCCCCCTCCGGCCGGAATTTCGTTCCGCCCGGACCCCTTCCAGCGAAAATTTTCGTTCCATCCCAACTTTTATCCGACATTTTTTCCGAAATTAGTAACGTTATATCGTACTCATTTTTTCGAGTAATCACATTGGAAACACGATATTAACGTTCCGTCGATGCACCGATTCCCCATGAGCACTTCGGTAAGCGCTCGATGCCCGAAATTTCTCAGAATCGGGAACTAATACGAAGCATATAGTCGATAATTATGTGTTCTGTGTTTATAATGTAGGGAGATTCATCGCTCAGTAAGGGTGACGGCATCAATTACACCGAACACTTTCTTTCCGACGATGTTTACGATACAGTTGATGAAGCATTTGAAGCCGCCAAACGAATTGCCCAGACGTTTAATTTCACGCTGACTAAAGGATCGAACAAAATAAATTCGGCGGAGCGAGACTACCGTGTGTATCTATATCGGCTCTCGGGGACCGATGCGTAAATCATCGGCTTCCACTCCTCCGAAACGGCTTACGAAAACAAAAAAGTGTAAATCGCCCCTTCAAACCGGCGGTGAGGTGTCGGGTCGTGCGTGGGGAGTGGAAGTTCTTCATCGACGGGGTTGGCCAAACCGGCGATCGTACAATATCAAAAGGCTTGCACAACCATTTTTTCGTGCCATACCCCGAAGCCAAGACCGAAAGTAATGCACTTACGAGTGAAGAGAAGAGCGAAATTTGGGACATGCTTGCGACGCACACACAGCCTAACAAGATTAGGTACACTCTCAACAAGAAGTTCAATTCTCACCATAATATAAATCAGATATACAACGAGTCCTACAAGGTTAGGAAAGAAAAATTAGGCGGCATGAGTTCGACGGATTGGACATTGAGAGCCGCTACACGACATGGATATTTTGTTCGGTCTACGAAGATGACGACAAAAATATGGCCAACCTTTTCTCCGTCACCCGGATAGTGCTCGGATGTTGGGGGCTTGGTATTACGTCATTCTAATTGATTCAACCTACAACACCAACAAGTATAGGAAGCCGGTGATCCGGTTGATAGGTGTGACACCGGTGCGTAAGAACTTCACTATCGGCTTTGCCCTCGTTGAGAACGAGAAGGCCGAGACGTATATTTGGTTGTTGAACCAATTGCGCTCGTTGTTGGGAGAGCGAAAGCCAACCGCGTTTGTCACCGATAAGGAGCGCGGATTGGCCGTTGCCTTGCGGAGTGTCTTCCCGAAACGCCACACTTACTTTGCGTGTGGCATATGAAGAGGAACATAGCTGCGAAGATAAAATTTGTCACCAGGAACGAGGAAAGTGCCGAGGCATTTGTGCACGGGAGATGGAACAAAGTGTTGTACGCATTTTCCAGCGAAGACTTCAAGGAAGAGTGGGAACGCATGGTCGATAGTGATTGGGCCGGGATTGGAGGGTTGATGGAGTACCTAACCGGTGAGTGGCCGCCGTGCAAAACTCAGTGGGCTCATTGCGATACCAATAAGGTTTTTCACATCGGAAACACAAGCACTAATAGAGTGGAGTCCCAACACTCGTCGCTTAAGACTTGGTACAACTCTTCCAATCAAGCTGTGGACTCACTCTTCGAGGGCTACCATGCATCCATCGAGGGACAAGTGATCGAAGTTCAGAAGGCGTTAGATGACTCGAGTGCAAAGGTATTCACATCCTCTTTCCCTATGTAGTGAATTATTTGACATGTGATTGTTGATACTAGGTCATTAATGTTTGTTGGTAATTCCGTGTGGTCTACCGTTACGCCCAAAGACCGCCATTTGTTTATCTCAATAATGCGGTTTCCGCATGGGCGATTGAGCTTTTGACCGAAGAGCTAACGAAGGACACACCTTGTGATTGTGTAGTGGAGACAACACATGGAATCCCGTGTTATTGTAGTTTACACTCTAAGGAGGCCGCTGACGAGGAGCTGAAACCATACCACTTACACAAATTTTGGCGTTCATTGTCTTACACGACCCCGGCAGCACGACGTTTGGGCCGAGCACGATGTTGCTGATCGCAATATTCTTGACGGGATGGTTAAGACTATATGCTCTAGAGGAGGGCCATCCGTCCGTGCCTTGAGTCGATTAGTTCGGTCAGCATTTCAACCCGAGTCCGAAGGTTTGAAAGAACCGAAGGTTGCCGATGCTCCTAAAGGCCGGCCGCGTGCGAGGAAGACCGACCGTCGAAATCCATCTTGGCATGAGCATGCTAGTGCACAGTGTACTCCTCCAAAGAGTAGAGGTAGCTCAACTAGATCTACACCTAACTCGAAGGCTACACCTTCCTCGAGGGCTACTACTTCGAAGACGGGTATGTTCACTTATCGATGTTCCCGGTCCTTCCCCTTTCGTATCGAAGTTTTTTTACTCATGTGTGATATAATTGCTTCACAGTTCGTCAGTTTGGGAGGTACATACCGGCGGGTATGCACCCGGTACTTGGGGACGTGTTTAACCCACGTGGGGATGGACATTGCGGATTTCGGTGCATTTCGTACATAGTATCGGGCGGTGACGATAGCCAGTATGTGGACATGCGGAGGCGTCTAATGGAACATGTCACAATGAACTGGTATGAACTCTACACTAATGTCTATTCCACTGACCTAAACGGCGTCATTCACCGGTTGGGTTGGCTATGGGAAACTCCATGTGATGAAGCATGGTGGTTTTGGAATGTGGATCTTTTGGGGTATGCCACCATGTTTAACCGGACTTTCGTTGTCTTCGGACCCGGACTTCGCGGGGCACCTTATGGGGAGACTTATCTACCGTTGATAGTAGAAGAAGGCACAACGGCGCCACTAGGCGTGTCGTATATCGTTTGCACCGGAATCATTGGGTTGTACTGACGTTGGATGATGCTATTCCGGTGTTACCTATCCCGGCGAAGTCTATGTATTGGAGGTACTGGGCCCAAGACCGAGC
Source organism: Linum usitatissimum (assembly GCA_030674075.2). NCBI lineage: Eukaryota > Viridiplantae > Streptophyta > Magnoliopsida > Malpighiales > Linaceae > Linum > Linum usitatissimum. The sequence goes on along the minus strand of JAUJYP020000926.1, from coordinate 320,761 downwards.
CAAAGAAATGTGGGAACATGACTTATAAAGTGATGAGCATGTAGAGTATGAACGGTTGATTCAATATGTGTAAACTTTATGTGACTCGAGCGTACGGTGATTGTGACATTATATAATTCCATGTGTTTGTGACGTCCCTTAACGTTCACAATAACATATCTGGGGTGATCGGTGGCGGAAAATTAGGTATCGGAAGACCTCCGTGCCTTCCGAAAACGAAAAACCAAAGAGAAGTGGTTGGGCCGAAAATGGTTTCGCCTGTGGGGGTTGGGCCGGCGGCTGGTTCCGGCCGGAAGGGGGGGTGGGCCGGCCGATGGTTCCGGCTGGGGGGGGTTGGGGCCGGCCGACGGTTCCGGCTGGGAGGGGGGGGGGCGGCCGGTGGTTCCGGCTGGGAGGGGATGGGGCCGGCGGGTGGATCCGGCCGGGGGGGGTCTGGGCCGGGGGGTGGTTCCGGCCGGCTGGGGGCTGGGCTGGAATTCCGGTCCGGCCGGATTCCGTCAAACTCCGAAACCCTAATTTCGGAAGGGAGTTCCGAAACCCTAATTTCGGATGCAAATCCGAAACCCGCATTTTCACACGAGACTTCCGAAACCCTAATTTCGGAAGGAGTTCCGAAACCCTAATTTCGGATGCAAATCCGAAACCCGCATTTTCACACGAGACTTCCGAAACCCTAATTTCGGAAGGGAGTTCCGAAACCCTAATTTCGGATGCAAATCCGAAACCCGCATTTTCACACGAGACTTCCGAAACCCTAATTTCGGAAGGGAGTTCCGAAACCCTAATTTCGGGTGCAATTCCGAAACCGCAACTTTCGAACGAGACTTCCGAAACCCTAACCTTCGGAAGAGACTTCCTCTTGAAACCCCAACTTTCGGAAGGGACTTCCGAAACCCTAAATTCGGAAGGACTTCCGCTTCCTAAAAATCGGAAGGACTCGAGGCCTACCGATTCGGAAGGGATCGAGTAAATCGGAAACCCTAATTTCATAACGACATCCAACCCCTAATTTTCTTTCGTAAGTATGAACAAGCATATAAATATTTCAATAAAACATAGATAATACGAAATGATAGTGACTGTATGTCCATCAAACATAAGCATAATAAAACATGTTTTTCATACATAGTTCGAAAAAAGGAAAGAACATCAAACATAGTACACAACCTCAACCCTCTCTCCGGCTCCGATACCCGGTATACGGATCCTCAACCGCACCCGAAGCCCCTCCATGTGGTCGTAGTACTCCCGAGGAGAGTCCGCGTGCCGCCGCCCGAGCGTACCATCGAAGTAGGAGGCCATACCATCGAACACTCGCCGTGTAATCTACGAAAATACATAAAGGAGAAATTAGATAATGAACATGTACACATTATAAACCTTTAAAATGTTGACTAGGTATCGAACTTACCACTCACCCGAACTCCAACCCCGGGGTTAGCGGGGCCACGATGCGTGGATGACTATGCTCCCGGAACCACTCCGTGTACCCCGGACCAACATCCCCACCAGCCGACGCCCTCTCGAACATAAGGTGGAGCCGGTGAAACCCGATGAAGTCCTCGCTCCAACCACATCCTATCATCCGCCGGCCCACCGGACGGCATATGTCCCGATAGATTTGGGCCTAACGGCCCGTAGCGGCACGGGGGATCGAGGGGGGACGACCGTGTGTAGCCAAACGCGTGCGTGAGCACACGATAAGAATCGTAGAACTCCCCAACATCGGCGCAACGTAGGAGACGACGGTAGGTCGTGGGGGGGACCTCAATGTCGGGATGAGGTCCAAAAGGAAGCCAACAAACATCACGGGAATCCATGTTATCGAGGAGGCGACGGTAGTAGTCCAACCTCTCTCGTAGGAAGCCCGCACCCCGACTAGGTGACTCGCACCGTCCCACCTACCACCTAAAGCCTCTCCCCGTCCTACGCTCCCGTCTAAGCGTCCTCGGAGGCCTCACACTCGGGAAGTACTCGTAGATCCGGACCGGAGCAACGTCACACACCCCGACATCGCCCTCGGCATCCGCCCCGCTAGCCTTCCCCAACTCCCGATACAACCAGGCTAGCGCACCAAGACCCCAAGCATACTCGGCACATCACCGATCGGACCCATGAAGTACTCCCAACCCGAAGCCGTGATCGATCGCCCGATCTATCCCGGAAAAGGGTACCTCCAAGAAGACAAGAGGAATACCCCGTAAGCAATATCGTCCCCCATATGCTTACCGAGAGAGATCATGTCCCTCTCGTGCATGGCACCATGATCGTACGGGGGTGGCCCAACCGTCTCCCCCCGACCGCGTACTCCAACGCAAAGCGCGAGCCGAAGCCAAGCGACTCCGCTACACCCGCTCTCAAGTCAACCGCAGATCGGGGCTTATGAAGCGGTCGTCCAGTGGATCGGGACACGGAGAATGTGGAAGACGTCGTGCAAAGTGATCGTCATCTCTCCCCACGGCATGTGAAAGGTGTTAGTATCCGGCCGCCACCTCTCAACAAATGCCTCCAGCAGAGGCTCATCAAAGTGGGTCGACATGCATCGGCCCAAGTGAAGAAGTCCGGACTCCCGCATGATCGGCCAAATGGTCCGAGTCCGGATGTCGAACTCGCTCACGGTGTCCCACCGCTAGGGCGCTTAAGGAACCCGAATACCTTAAGATCCCCGTAGCCCTCGCCCGACTCCCACAAGTAGTGTGCAATGTGACCCCCGAAGCTCGGGATCACCGTCGGCGTCCTCGGTCCCCCTCGGGAATCCCGCTTCGTGAGCTCCCATGTACGACTAAGCCCGAAAAAGTCTACGCACCGGCGGGATCCTCCTCCCGACCCGCGCGAGACGGCTAGGCTTCCCTCCTCTCACGCCGACACCGGCGGAGGCATGTGACGAGCCCGTAGAAGCCAAGTGCGGAGAGCTCGTGTGCGAGAGGAGGCATGTGTGGAGAAGCCATCGGCGGGGAAATCCGTGTGTCGTCGTACTCAAACCCCGGCGGTGGACCCTCATCCTCGTCATCATCCTCCGGATACGACCTCGCCGGGTACGTAACGAGGGTACCGGTCGGGGGAGTCGTAGATACGCAACTTCTTGTTCTTCTTCGCCGCTCTCCCTCTTTCCGTCGAGAAGCGGTGACCACCCGCTCCTTCACCCGATCCAAAACACCAACTTGTTTTCCTTTCCCTCTCATCTTCCGGATCCCATCGGTTTCTTCCTCTACGGATCCCGACCGTGCGATTTACCTCCGCCTTTCGTTTTCGCCATAATTCTCACTAAACTGCATTTAAACAAATAAATGGTTCTAATAAAATTCGGATTCTACTAAACTAGGTTAAAATCTAATTATTCCTAACTAAACCCTAATACCCTAATCCAATACCCTAATTTTCCTAAATATTCACTAACAAAACCCTAAACCCTAATTGGGATTCACTAACAAAACCCTAAACCCTAATTATGATTCACTAACAAAACCCTAAACCCTAATTATGGTTCACTAACAAAATCCTAATTTTTATTCACTAACTACCTAAACCCTAATTATTATTCACTAACAAAACACTAATTATTATTCACTACCTAAACCCTAATAATTCTCTAACATTCTCTAATCAAACCCTAAAAATTCTCTAAAACCCTAATCACAATAAACCCTAATTAATTTCATAATTTTAAAAAAAAAAAATAAATTGGTTGGGCCGCGGGCGGCCGGCCCCCCCTTTTTTTTTTCAAAAATCGTACCTTCAACGATTTCGGAGATCGATCTTCGGTCTTCGAGCTTCGATTTCTTCTTCCGTTAGACGTTTGAGAGTGTTTGGGAGTGTTTGCTACTCGTTCGATTGTGTTCGGAATAGTGAATACACACAACAACTTATAAGGATTTCGATTTTACGAAAGGATAATCTTGTAATTCACTTAAATTAGGGCGTTGTTTAATTCGAAAGTTAGGGCGTCAAATAGGGATTCAGTAAATAAAAACCTTATAGAGAAATAGTCTTTGGTGTAACTCATTTTGGGCAATAGTTTATGGAGCAGTTAGATTGTGACTCTTTTTCGCTTTGGATTGTGACAACTAGGGGGATGGAAGTTTTTTTCTTTTGTGGTTGAAGTATGGTGCATTGGTGGTTTCGAGTGGTTGGGGTGAGTTCGGTAAATTCATGATGGGGTTTATTTGTATAGCTATGAGTACTCGAAAAGGTAGATGCGGGTGGCAACTCTCGTTGTAATAATGTGTCGTTGTACTCTCATCGATATCAGATTATCTTTTCTTTTCGCTCATTTTGTGTGGTTAGATGAATTTGACAGGTTGCTTAACAATCTTTATACTTAGATTATGAATTTTAAAGGTATCTAAGTAAGATTTTTTTTGTCGGAGCAGGCCTTTCTGTCAATACAAGATAGAAAGCAAAAATAAAAATAATATTGATGTATGTATTTGATGTGTGGTTGGATTCAAATTCAATACTTCCAAGTCTCTAACCACACAATTTAAACAATCGAACTCGATGCCTCTAAGTTTCCAACTACACAATACAAACCACTCCACTACTCAACAGGACTCTAATAAAATATTGTATAAAATTATTACAAATTTAAAATATTATTAGCGGCCACTCAAAGGGGTTAGATTGGACTTCAACATGAGTGTTGAAGCCTTATTTCACCCTTTAATAAATTAATATCAGAACGACTAATGTAAATATGGCCGATTTGTTTTATTTAGTAGTGATCTTAATTTTTTTTTTGTATAGTTATGAAATGTTAGGGATATTTAGATTTTGGTTGTTGGATCATCACTATCATTATAAGTAAATGATTAATTAATAGTGCAAATATATTTTTATATTGGTCGATCATGAGCTCGGCTAGTCAGGAGATTGATAGGCCGGAATATTGGGCCTATTGAAGCCCATCGGGAGAGGGTAAATGCATGGAAATAACAAGCCCATAAAAACCAGACTATGTTGAAAGCCCAACCCATGATTTCAAACTATTTTAAATATTGGAAAGTAAATAATAAATATTTTCTTTTGATAAAAGTTCACGAGGGAGACTTTAAAGCACAAAATTAAAGTAAGCAGAAAATAGAAAATATATATATACATTGAACTTGGACATACCACATTTTTAATTCTTTTATCATATCTACCCAAGTATCGTACATATTTATGTTCAGCAATCAGAGGTATTGGATGTGTAATCCTCGTGTCCAAGAATGATTACACAGTTCAACTTTGAATAAAATTAGGGCATCCTCAAGAATTACCTAAGATTAAGAAATAAAGAGGGTAACGATGGAATAATATATATCCAGTGAATGTTTTCTTCACTATCTATCCTCAATGTAGTATGCATACAAGTATTTATAGTCTGGCAATTGTCTTCATCCTAACAAAATGGGATTACGTCGATCTTAATCATTATTTTTTTTCTTCACAAAATATAATTTTATTTATAGAAGTAAGATATAACATTGAGTTGCAACGGAGAGGTACTTTTTAAAAGGACGCAAGGGAAAAGCAGGTAACTGAATATTTTACTTTGCAGCCATAATCTTTTCAACCGACAACGGGTCCAAACGTGACAAAAAAATAGAATGACTCAATTATAACACTACCATATTTGGCTCTGAACACGACATAACGAAAAAACTCAAAAAACTCTACCCCAACTCAAAAAGAAAAACAAACTAATTACTAAACGAAATTAAAGAACATCAAAACACGGGGTAGCCGATCTGCACGGAGCTTCACGTGGACCGACCGGTGTTGTCTTTAAGGTGGACGGGGTAGAGTCATTCGACTCACATGCAACTTGAAGCTCTGATCATGTGGCTCAATCGGCCGCGATGCCATCTCGTTGGGTTCCTCTAAGTCAGTTGCGACGATCAAAGGGGTGATGATCCCCGCTTGTAACGTGAATCCGCAAAGAACAACTGGTATCGCAGGTCTAAATTGTGATCTACTATAACAATTCATAATTGATAAAGGATTAGTAGCTTGAGGGCTAAAAATTCTAGAACAAAACTCCCCAAAACCACGTAAAATCTGTATATAGTAAGCCTATGTAAAATTTGTTATATATATATACACATATATTATTATCTGCTGACTGTTTTCACACCAACCATAGAAATAGGATAATAAAATATAAGGAAATTATTTCTTGATGGAATGACGTGGACCAATGAGGTTCAAGATTCCAACCTACAACGTCCCAAAACTTCAGTAAGTTTCCTTCTTCTTCCTCTAATTTCTCCGCAAACTTAACACAGTCTATCTACACAGAGCTCTGAACAACCAATTCAAATCTCCTCTAATGGCACCGCCGCCGCTGCCATCTCTCCTGTTCTTCTTCATCTTACTCGTTTCCTCTTCCTCCGCCGCCTCGCCGGAAACTAACCATCAAACCTTCATCGTCCACGTCAGCAAATCCCACAAGCCATCCATCTTCTCCTCTCACCATCACTGGTACTCTTCCATCCTCACGTCCCTCGATTCCAAACCTTCCACGCTCCTCTACTCATACTCACGCGCCGCCACCGGATTCTCCGCCACCCTCACCGCCGACCAAGCCGACAAACTCCGTCGCCTCCCCGGCGTCCTCTCTGTCGTCCCCGACCAGATCCACCACCTCCACACCACTCACACCCCTTCCTTCCTCGGCCTCTCCGCCGACTCCGGCCTCTGGGTCAACTCCGGCTACGGCGACGGCGTTATCATCGGCGTCATCGACACCGGAATATGGCCGGACCACCCTTCCTTCTCTGATCACGAATTCTCCTCCGATGACGTCGTCCCCGCCAAGTGGCGCGGTACTTGCGAGATCAGTAAGGATTTCCCCGCGGAGGCTTGTAATCGGAAGTTAATCGGAGCTAGGACGTTCTACAAGGGATATGAGAGCTACAGAGGGAGACCCATCGACGAATCTGTCGAATCGAAGTCTCCGAAAGATACGGAAGGGCATGGGACCCACACTGCATCTACCGCCGGAGGCTCGATTGTACGGAATGCTAGCTTGTTCCACTACGCAGCCGGAGAAGCTCGCGGCGTAGCCACGAAAGCCTGGATCGCTGCTTATAAGATCTGCTGGCTACCGGGATGCTTCAATTCGGATATCTTAGCAGCCATGGATCAGGCGATTGAAGACGGGGTCGATGTGATCTCTCTTTCGGTCGGATCTAGCTATGCGTCGCCTTACGATGCAGATTCGATCGCGATCGGAGCTTTTTCCGCCGCTAGGGAAGGGATCGTGGTTTCCTGCTCAGCAGGAAACTCCGGTCCGGGAGCTTACACGGCGTCGAACATCGCGCCGTGGATTTTAACAGTCGGAGCTTCGACGATCGATCGGGAATTTCCGGCTGATGTTGTACTCGGCGACGGATCCGTCCACGGCGGAGTTTCTCTTTATTACGCAGACGGCAGCGGACTTCCTCAGGACGAGCTGCTTCCGTTGGTGTACAGCGCCGATTGCGGTAGCCGGTACTGCTATTCCGGCCTTCTCAATCCCGCCAAAGTCAACGGGAAGATTGTGCTGTGTGATCGTGGAGGTAATGCGAGAGTCGAAAAGGGAGCCGCCGTGAAACTGGCTGGAGGTGTTGGGATGATCATGGCGAATACTGATTTGGAAGGGAATGAACTGCTGGCCGACGCTCATTTGATCCCGGCGACGATGGTTGGAGCTACGGAAGGGGATAAGATCCGTGAATACATCCAATCGGCAGCGGCTCCGACTGCCACGATTCTGTTCAAGGGAACTGTGATCGGAGAAGATACACCGCCGGCTCCTAAAGTCGCATCGTTCTCCAGCCGTGGTCCGAATCGGATTACCCCGGAGATTCTTAAGCCGGATGTTATTGCTCCTGGAGTCAACATTTTGGCCGGTTGGACTGGCGCGGCAAGTCCTACTGACTTGGACATTGATCCTAGAAGAGTCAAATTCAACATCATATCAGGTAATCCAACATTATACTCGAATATTAGTTTCAGTATTTGGTCCGTTAGTAACAACGCGGTTATTGATTCTAGAGCTCTTTTCTTCGGATTAATCCGATAGATCGCGGTCGTTGTATTAAGCGATTTTTGGGCCAAGTTTCATCCTACGATTGAAAATGATTCAAATGAATTAATTTGAATGAAAGTAGTTTCGGAACAAAATAATTAGAAAAAAATCACCTGGGTGTGGTCATTGTACGAGCATGTTATGTCCCTAATATTTATGTCGCTAATACCACCATTTTATAGGCTCGTTATGTTGTTACGTCCACCTTACGAATAGTTGGATTCATCATCGTTATGGCCAGTTTACCACTCTTTTACGTCGGTGATATATACATTTTACGAGTTCGTTATGCATTTTATTATATTCTTTTAATAGGCTTATTATGTTAACTTCATAGGTAAATTGTTATATCCACATTAAGTCATTATTACATCATTATTATATCCCGTTTACGTGAGAAGAGTAGAGGAAGAAAAGAAAAGGAAAAGTTGAAAGATAGATAATATTTTTAAATTTTCGATATACCCTGGTAATTCCAAATTCCAACCGTTGGATTGAAATTGGTGAAAATGATTTTGGACCGTTGGATTGACTGTCGAATTGATCCGATTAAAATGGCACTCTCTCGGATCAATAGCATTTTCGCGTTAGTAGGCTCCATGATTCTTTGATTTTTTTAATAAATTATATATAATTTATGATTGTGCTAATGAAAATGCACATATACATTCTTTTTTCATCTCAATTTATAATCTTACGAGTTTCCGATTACAATTTGCAGGGACATCGATGTCGTGCCCACACGTGAGCGGGCTAGCAGCATTACTAAAGAAGGCACATCCAGATTGGTCACCGGCAGCCGTAAAATCAGCTCTAGTAACAACAGCAACCACTCTAGACAACACCGGAGCCAACATCAACGATCTCGCCACCGGAAAAGGCACGAACCCGTTCGTGTACGGAGCAGGACACGTCGATCCAAACGCAGCCCTAAGTCCCGGCCTCATCTACGACATCAACACAACCGACTATGTCGCATTCTTCTGCTCGATCGGGTACACACCCACCCGAATCGCCGTCTTCTTCGGTGCGCCAGTCAAGTCAAACATCTGCGACGAACTGGCTTCCGGTCCCGGGGATCTCAACTACCCCTCATTCTCTGTAACGTTCAAACACAGTGTTAATGCGGTGACGTACAAAAGGGTTGTGACGAATGTTGGGAGCGCGGTCGATGCATTTTACAAACTCAAAATCAACTCCCCTGTGAATGTTGATGTTGGGGTATCGCCTAGCGAGCTTGTGTTTAGCAGTGAGAATCGCTCATTGTCATACGAGATTAAGTTCTCCAGCGTGGTTGGTGGGTTTGCGAACGCTGCAACGCAGAGCTTCGGGTTCATAGAGTGGAGCGATGGTGTGCATCGCGTTCGGAGTCCGGTTGCTGCACAGTGGAGCCAGGGAGCTTCGGTGGAGTCTATTTAGCCTATGATGGTTGTTTAACTCTCCTACTTCAAGAATTGGCTTCTTCAAATATATATGATTTCCAGTTGCAGAAAATCAATGTAAAAATGTACCATTTTATCCTTAGTTTATGTGGACCAACATGATGAACTATTGAGCATTGTCTATTCGAAGCAAGATTAATGATAAGTAGGGCTCTTGACGAGCCAAACCACTTCATGTTCAGATTGAAAAAAGTTCATTCATGGCTCTGCTCGATTTAGAATGAGCCAACTTTCAGCCAATGTATGTTCGAATAGATAGACTCGCAAGTTGGCTCGAGCTCGAAAGCCAACTCGAATACTAGCTAAAGTGTATGGCTTGTTAGTACCATATATCACATGTTTACATTTGTGACGGTTGTAGGTAGCACATTATTTATTTGAAGCATGTAAAATTTTGCAAAATTTAGGATGGTAGATTTAATGAGGGAAGCTAGAGTGTTGCTCGTTAATGGTAGTTAACGAGCTCAAACTCGCCTAAAAAATAACGAGCCAAGCTTGAACACTGTGAAGTTCAGCTCGGCTCGTGAGCATCCCTAAATTGAGAAGTTGGAAATCCAACATAGATATCATTTGATTGGCTTCAAGAAACACAAGACGCATAACCAAACATCTATCAAATACAGCTATAACACTCTAGCATCGTTGACAAGAAACAAGTTCTTAAAAGACTTATCCTTCTGCAAATCCCAAATTTTTACAACCAAAAGCTTAGAATTGCACCATGGTTCCTCACCTTCTTCACTTCGCAGATTCGACTCAGTGGCCATACTTCTGGAATTCCCACTCACTGTTATCTGCAGAAATGGAATGAACATGAACCCACATGGTAAGAAGTGGGAGGAGTTTCTGGATACCAAAAAAGAATAAAACATTGAGCAGTTTCGAGTAAATTAAATTCAGTATCGTGATCGTACCAAGAGGGCAGACTTGACGGGTTTTCAACCAGCGACTAATGCAGTGGAAGTGAAAGGCATGGTTACACACACCTACAAAGAGTTCCGCACATATCAGAGGGCAAAAAACCAGCTGCTACGAACCAGAACAAGCAACAAAAACGTTATTCAAAACTTCAACGTCGACTTTCATCCACAGGAACTTCAACGAAAACCCCCCATTATCTCATCACAATAGCAGTAATGAAATCAAACAGAAACACTAAAACGAACTTTGCTGTACATATAATTCAAACTTCCAACCTAATTACTACCCAGATCATTGAAAACAGTCTGCCTACTAGAACCCAATCATCAAACTAAACTAAATAGTTCAAATACAGACTCTACAGCAGCAAACTCTCAACCAAGTGGATCAGCATCTAATGACATTCTACCAATCCTAAATCCAGAATCAACCACCTTCCGTTTGAATCGTGCAAACCAATTGCCCAGTTTGAAAATCAGTGACAAGTAGTTGATAGTTAAGGATTATACTAACAATGATTTAGAATCGTGCAAACGAATTGAAAAGTTTGAAAATTGGTATCGAAGATTAAATGTCTAAGCAGATAGAAAGAATCGCATACCCCAAGCAACAGTACACTCCTCGCTGGTGGCGCTAGCTTGATTAGCTTGGCACTCGATGCCTATCCGCAAACAAAATCAAACAACATATTAACAGCTGAACAGAATAAACAATCCGGCGAAAGCTAGCTATCTACCACACTGAAATTATTTTAAAAAACACTCACACAGATCCATAATATGATTCCTGCAAATCGCGCAGTTATCCACCACGATATCTGCACACAGAAACACAAAAAAAGTTTGAAACCAATCGGATCTCAGAGGGCTAGAGTTAGGGTTAGAGTAAGAGGATCGATCGTACGTACCCCATGCCCACAGAGCGACGGCATTCCACTTTTTGATCTCGAAACGCTTGGGTTTCTTGGCGGAAGAAGAAGGTCCGGGGGCGCTGGAGCTTGCCTCGCCGGCCGGAATCATGTTGACGTCGGTATCCATCTGGAGAGAGGAGCTCGGCGATCGTCGGAAGAGTACAGAGCAGCTGGGCAAAGGAAAAAGCTTCGATTTGTTTGACGGGTATCGTCAATCGTCAGCTCTGACTGATTATGAAGGTGAAGTGGGCCTAAAGGAATCTGAAAGAGCCCAATAAATTTATCGGAATTGGGTATTTAGCCCATTTCAAATCGGTTAGCTAGAAGCCTCTATAGCTTAGTGGCCTCTTAGTCTTGGGTTGGCTACTAGAATTGTGATATTTTCGAAAAGTTGAGTCAAGTTTAGTTGAACGAAATTGAGTTAAGTTGAGTTTGAGAAAAGTTGTGAGAATAAAGTGATGAGTTTTTGGCCGTTTGAAATGTGTATGTGTGGTGTATTCATTATGGCGTTTGGTAGGTGGACATTGAAGGGGGACGTATAGGGTTTTTTATTCAATTTTTTGATGATGTATTTGTTGTTTTGCAGGTGGCGCTTTTGTTGCTATGTTCCTTGCTTTTCTGACAGCATGTCTGCGTTTGTTAGGTGCAGGTGATTTGACATGTCGCCAATTGAGCTGGCCATAAAATGGGGTGATATACTCTTTTATATTTTTCATATCGTGTGGAGCTAAACCAATCTCATAATATAAGCAGATATTTAGTGTTTGATTGTTTTACTATTTTAACCTCTTCCTTTGAACGTTATCTATGATCAAAAAAAGTCTTTTAACTTTCCTTAAAGTTTTGAAAATATAATTGCACTTAGATTGAGATTGTTCTCCTGGTATGAGTTCCATTTAATATCTAGATTATCAAAACAAGTAAAAAGTTTGGTATCCGGACCAAACAAAATATTAGAATGGATTTCCATCGGAAATCCTGTCTATCAAACCAAATCCTTTAGTAACATGTTGGGATCTAATTTTAAATGAAATATAAATGGCAATAAAACAATTTAACAATCAAAATTATATAATCGGGATCTAATTTTTCTCGTCCAAAGTAAAATTGCTCAAAGTTGTACTAAAAATATTTGACGGCTGATATAGGCTATCCCCCAATATCCCCTTTGATAGTCATAAAATCCTATATATATAATTATTTTAAAATTTATGTCGAACTTTTTAATTCTTTATATAAATTGACATTTAAATTTTAAATCTCAATGGACGACAAAAATGGTGAAGGAACAAGATTAAGTGCGATTAAGCTGTCTTAACTACAGAATAGAGTCACAAGTACCAACACTAATTATTTTTAAAATTTCAGTTTAGTACGAGTGGCTTATTCAATTAATAAGATTAGGCTAGCTTGATAAAAAAATCATAACATAAATTATTAAAAAGGACAAGAAATTTATAATAATTTATTTTCATCGAAAAAAGAATGTGGTCACAATTTGCCATTCCTTGGGCATGACGCCACCATTTAAATCTATACCTAGTGTTGATCCGTTGAATAACGAAACCTTGCTTCACAAGCAAGCTTCAGACGATCTGCACTCGTAAGTGTGGATGCACATCTAGGAAGCAAATTTCTTCTATAGTTTTTTTTATCGTTGTGGCGGGTTGGGTACTCGTCTGTTCCAAACGACACGGATCAAACAAAATTTGACTTTGTATCCTGTTCGATCATTCTTTTACGATGATGTATTGGTGAGGCATTTACGTCCATGATGAACAACACTATTTTTGTTATATAGTGCTGGTGTGGTATGAGTAGGTAGTTAGCGAACAAGTGATGTTACAACTCTTATGAGTATAATTCATGATTACCACCAAAACCCAGCTTGTAACGGGAGGCATGCATCGACATCCACGACGACCTATCATGATTCTTAAATCGCTTCTTTTGCAGGTTGTCCTTTTTGAAAATGAAGGTCGGTAATGCGGTAGGCTTTGATACCAACTATTGCACTTTTTCGAGCAGAACTCAACCCCGTCGGAAGAAACAAGCCCACTATTTGATCTCATACATTAACGATGTGATACGCAATTGAATTTGAAGTAAGTGAATGACTACTCGTACGCTAAACCACTCAAACATACATCATATAATCCGAACCGTGCAAGTAACATATTGTACCAATTTTGAACATGTTCAAAATTACCTGTAACTTGCAGTCCGGATCCGAGTTACTTTAAATAATTATTTATCTAATAATTCATCAAGGTTGATTATGATTACATTGTATATTATTTTATTAGTAAATAATTATTTGATATCTGAATAGCACTGAAAGAATCCTTTGGAAATCAAGGATCATGCAGATTGCAAGTTCCAATTGTTTTTCATGTGGCCATTGTTTGTTGTGTGTCCCTCTTTTAATATTGTTTTTGGGGGTTAACATATAATATTAAATCAAAAGAGTCATTAAATGTATGAACCATAGACAAATTGGTCCAACTTTTCTTGTTTCTTTCAACTAATAGTAAACTAATTAGCTGTGTTTTCATGCAGAAATTCTGGTGTTAAATTAGGCATTGAATTATTATTGGTAGCACTTTGGTCAGTTTGGTGGTAAACTAGCTGTTTATAGATGTTTGAGTGTCATGCTGAAGGATTCATGTCCTCAATTCTGCTGAATTTTGATAAGAAGGGCAATTTCGTAATTTCACAATCACTTCTTTATTTAATGACTTTATTTTGTATATTAATTAATATATTTTATCCTCACTTTTTTATTTAATTAATATCTCGTGCATGCGAACTCGGATTTGAACGATTTTTTAAAAGTGATTAAAACTAGCACATTCATGATAGGGTTTCGACGAGCTTTTTTTCCGAGGTCAAATATTTGAGTTGACGGCTCAAAAATAGACATGATATGTATCACCATTTTAGAGTTAGATATCAGCAACTTTGTGGTGGTTATTGGAAACTTTGAGGTAAACATAGTTTTAGCAACTTAGATGTAAGCATTAACAACTTAAACGTAAAGCATATATAACGTGATAAACTTAATTATTAGCAGCTTAGACACAAGTATTTGCAACTTTGAGGTAGGTAGGTATATATATATATATATATATGGTCGATGAAAGCTTAAAGTAGGTATAAGTAGGAAAACATAGTTATTAGCTAGTCAGACTTAATTGTTGAAAACATTTAAACGTAGTTATCACCAACTCGGAATTAGGTCTTAGCAACTTAGATGCAAACTTGGTTATTTGAAACTTAGATGTAGTTATTATCCTGTAAAACGTAGTTATTAATAACTTAAATGTAATGTAGATATAAATGGGTAACCATAGTTATTACCAACTTAGACATTGATATTGCAACTTTGACATAGGTATTAGAAACTTAGATGTATGTATGATCGATGAAAACGTAATGTACATATAAATGAGGGAAACGTAGTTATTATCAAGTTAAACGTAAGTTATTGAAGGAATTCAGACTTAGTTATTAGCAATTTGCTGGTAGTTATTTAACAATTTTGATGTAGTTATTAGTAACTTTGAGGTCGTTATTAATAATTAGAGTAAGGTGTAGTTATCATCAACTTATAGATAGTTATCAACAACTTAGACGTAGTTATTAGTCATATCAAAAGTATGAAAATGGGACATGGAATGAAGAAGTTATACTCGAAATAAGGTGAAAAAAGATAAATTTTAAAGTCATCAAAATAAAAACAATATTGATTTTATTAGATTGATCTTTGGAACATGATTATTTTTATATAACAAAATATAAAAATCGGACTTTAATTAGTTATTTTAGTTTTAAAAAAACAAAAAAAAACTAAATTTAAATACCAAAACCACCCCTGAAAAATATGAGCTTTCAAATTTAAAAGGGGTTAAAAGTAGAGGATCTAACAGTCTTTAAAGAATTCAATACCATGTTAAATTCAAAATTCAGTATTCCTATTTATAGTATAGTTTGCAAGCACATTTCTTAAATATAGCAAAACCTGTCACAGATTGTATTTGTGAACAGTTTGATTGGAGTTTGCACCTAATAGTGGCAATACATTGGGTTATCATCAAATCCAATAAATAAGTAATATTTACCGAGGAACTAATGATGATCCGATCATATAAAGTAATAAAAATATCATTTAATTAGCTAGCATATAAGTGAGAATATGGGAGTGTGAATCTAAAATATGAGAGTGTGAGTTTAGAATCCTCTCGCATTCGGCATTAAACGAGCTAATTATACTTGATTGCATCATTTATTATGAAGTTTAGTCTTATTGGGTTATCTCACACCGGCGAGTGAAAAGGATGGATGGTATTTATAAGTATGAGGAGAAATCTCACATCCCTTTAAATTAATTTTGGTGAGAAAACACAATAACACCCAATAATGATCATATTAGAGTTAAAGTTGATCTCGGATACCCGTCAAATCCAATAGATGAGTAATATTTACCGAAGATCCGGTTATATATATGTGACAGATGGGTATTGTCTATTAAGAGACAAAAGTGTCGATGAGATGGTTTTTAACTTATTCATATCGGCAAATGGAAGGGGCTAAATGCGAATTAATTTTTTTGAAAGAAAAAACCACAATAACATCCAAACAAGTCTCATCTAGCTCTAGTCTCTAAGTAAGTCTCTCAACTCTCAAACTTCCATATACACATACCCCTGATAGAGTGGTTGATATCGGTAGTAAACGGAGAACCGACGACGAAGATGGTAGAGGTGGAAGTGGAATGACAGACATCAGGTAGATATCCAACAATTGAAGGGTGATGTAAATTTACCATTTTGCCTATTCAATGTAAAGCGTTAAATCAAAGTATTCCAATCCGACGGTCTATATTCTATTGGATGCCAAAAAAGAACTCATTCCTTTCATTCCGAAACCGACCCTCTCCAAAAAAAGTTAAAAACCTCACACACATAATATGCGTTTCATCCATATCCGGTCAACTTCTTCATTTCCAAATATATTATAAACGTTTCTCCATCCCCTCTCCACACTACTTCTCACATGGCCTCCTCCCACCCCATCTCCACCGTCAAAAACCCACCACCACCGCCGCCGCACTGCGGCGGAAGACGCGGCCTCGTACTTCGCCGCCGCAGGAAACTCCCCGTCGTCCGCCTTGGCAGCGGACGACCAAGACCGCGAAAAGCATTTTCCCTCGGGAGAATGCTCAGAAGGGTGAGGCTCCGGTGGCTGAAACTCCGGTACGGCCAATTCTTCAAGAAGCTGAAGGAGTACTACAAGGGCTTGGTTAAGGACATCATCGACGCCGGAGCCACCATCGAAGCTTACCAACAGAGGATGTTAATGGAGACGAGCTTGGCTGTTCCCATGGGCGTTTCTTTCTCTACTTTCCCCATGGCGGCTGCCGGTCGATCGGATCTCTACCGCCTTCCTCGCTACGGCGGCGGCCTCTCCGTCTGAATCAATCAGTAATACACATAATTTTTCGTGTTTTATTTTATTTTTAAAACATTTGTGTTAATTTTTTTTTAATTTTGGAGTTTTGTATGTAACCAATTATTAAGCAATAACATAAAATGGAAAATTAATTCCCTATGTTGAAGTTGAAATCGATTTAGATCGTCCAATCTTGGTTGGTGTTGCGTTAATTATTTTGTAATATTTGTTCTTATAAACAAAATCGATTTATATAAAGGTAAGTTTTACGCGTTGGAATTGAAGCCAGTTCTAAATATCGGACCAATTCCTTCCGTCGTATATATTTTTTGCCTCTATAAAGAGACGACACTAATATTCACGGGATTTGGGGAGTGTAATTCTATCTAATTCCAGTTTTCGAATCCCATTTGGAGAGATCCAAAATTGTAAATACGGTCAATTCCTGCTTAATGGAAATTTTGATAGAATCAATCATTTTGTCGAAAATTAAAGGCAAAAGAGCAGAAAACGTGACATAACGAAAGTTTATCCTTCAAAATTTAGCGTTACTTCACTTCAAACGTTATGCCATGTAAGTTGTAACAATCATGAACAACATACCTTTTGATTCATGAACTGTTGTTTTCCTGTGATTGGAAAGGTTATGTGAGGGTTCTTCGAACGTTAGTTTTATATTATTTATAACATCAAATTCGTTTAGTTGTCGAAATTAAAATATACGGTTCTAATGCTAAAATGAAAATTCTTTTCAACGAAAACTCACTCCAAATATAACATCTAATCCCAAAGCTAGTGATAAAAATTTTGTAACGAATCCATAATAATTTAATACACGAATGACTTATTATCGAGATTAAATCCAAACCCGAAAAGGACAAGCGATTTGAACTGGTTGATCACGTAAATTAGGGAGTGGGGAGGGGGCAGTTGGGCCAATATGTACATGAACAAAGAAACAGGATCTTTTGGACATATATTATGAGTCGAATTATCGGCACATGTTCGTGTCAAATTGTTGAGAGCCGATTCAAAATTGGAAAAATCGATCGATATGAAAATATGTCATGTTGGACAACGAAAAGTACTCAAAACCTAGAGAAACTATCAAACTACCTTTGTTGAGTTATGGAGGCCGATTGATCGAGCGTTGATGGGTAGCTGATCAAAGTTATGTTGTTACGACCGATGACAATTTTTGGGCTATTTTATGGTTTTGGTCAAAGAGATAATTATCCATTTTATTTGTTTTATAGATGATTTAGGTTAACCTGATAGCTCATTTGTAACATGATTTATAGCAATTTGATAGATCATTGGTAACTTGTATATTGACATGATATTAAAATTTTATGATTATGGGTTAATTGAAACCCTTATATATAAATATTGTTAGTTTCTTTTTAAAAATTTTTGTAATTAAATTGTCAGTCTCAGCAAACCTCTTAATAAAATTCTCCTTTTTTTGTGAATTAGTTGACCTCAATGTCGGAAACTATGTTAATCGCTAGTGTTATTCCACTGTTATTCTTTCTTTATTCCTCATTTATTCGACCTTTATCGGGCTGTTAATGTTTATCCGGTTAGGCCCGTTATGGTTATGGGTTAACCGAAACCCTTATGTACATAAGGAGCGTTAGTCTCTTTTTCTATAATTAAACTGTCACTCTCACCAAAAACTCCTAATAAAATTCTCTTTTTTCTCGGTGGATTAGTCGACCTCAAGGTCTGAAATCACGTTAATCGCCGGTGTTATTTTGCTTTTATTCCTTCCTTATTTCTCTTTTATACGACTTTTATTAGGTGGACACTAACTTCAATCCTCTTTTATAAAGTTTTGTGTGAAGGAACGTGTAGAGGAATGCTATAAAGTTAAAAATGAAACTTTTTCAACAACTTAAGTTATTAAGATGTAACGATTTTTCACATAAACTATCACGACATCATAATAGATAGCTAAGCCACGTTTTGCAAAAACATGACATGCTAGTATGCTACTATATATAGCTAGTGGGAATTATTTTTAAAAAGATGATTAGTCATTGTTGTGGGAGATAGGTCCATATATGTAACATGTTATAATAAGAAAGATTCCCTATTTAATTTAATTTATTTCTTTGTATATCTCATCAAACTTCAAGCTCAGATGTCAGAAAAATATGCGAATAAAAAGGCAAATATGGAAGCATAGCTACAAGACAAATATATAAGATTGAGGATTTCATAATTATTGGTGGGAAATTTACTTTTGGAGGAGAAATAATAGACATGCCAGAAGTGTTTTAAATATGTTTTTGTTAGAAATAAAATGAGCTATTTATATACCTAAAGATTACTATTTAGAATTTCTTATTATTTCAAATTAGTATCGACAAAATTACAAATTTCAACGTGAAGCTTATAGTTGAATTGATAAGACTATTGGCTATTGTTGCAATGGTACTATTCAAGAGTATCGAGTTCTTCTGAGTTCGAACTTTTTTTTAGGAGGGAGGGGAAAATTTAATTTCGGAAATACTCAGTATTTTATGAAGTTTGGTTCAGTCAACTAGGCTCCAACCAAGAGAAGTTCAAAATATTGGGTTTGGTTGGGTCGACTAGGCTAATCGGGAAAAGTTTAAGGTATTGAGTTTGGTTGAATCCACTAACTATAAATCATAGGAAATTTATACAAAATTAAGCTACTTGGACGGAAGTGTGGACAACAAAGAATTGTCGAGATATCATGAAGAAGTGTTTTTACGGAGGAATATGTTGCTATAGCAGAATCAAAATTTAACCTATTTGAGTTATTTAGAGAATGACATGTCTAACCCGATATTTTTCTTTTTTTTGTATGAAAAAACAAAGATGATAATATATTTAAATGATGAAAATTTATGTCCAGTTTAACAAAATTGATGATGATGTTTGATATTTAAAATTAAAGGCAAGTGTGTTATATTTTTCTAGAGCGTTGACTATTTAACTTTTGTTAACCTATTAAACATTCTTAACCTTTTAAAATATATATGTTATTTTATTTTTTGAAGCACAAACTTTAACATATTTAAGCCATAAAATTATTAAATTTCATAAATAGTATGACATTGGGTTGGCTGAACTGATGGGCTTTTCAATCCAGGGGTGTGAAACCATCTTCCCATATGGCGCCCAACTGGTTAAAGCACATTGAAGTAATGGGCTCTTTCAGTCCAATATCAAAGGTGGCATAACAATCCCAAGCCCCGAATAGAAATCGGTTAGTGGGTGTATTGTCTGCTCAAAACCAGTATAACCAAATTAACCAATAAAATTGACTATTTAAATTAAATTAGTCACACTAACAAACCAAAGTAATCAAATAATACCGATTAAAATGGTTAATTTGTTAACCAATCGTAATGACAACCCTACATACATCCCTCTAACAACAACAATTAAAATTCAAAACCTTTAATTTATAGTCATTCCCAACATACATGTCAAATTCTAGCAACTCCTATTGAAATGAGCCATTTTGACATGAAAATTTCAAAATTTTCAAATCGGCTAATATTTGACATGCATGTTGGAAATGGCTAAAAAATCAAGTTTCAATATAATAACCCATGCAAATAACAGCCAAACGAAGTTAAAAATAAATTTTACTCGATGTTATTTTATCATGTTAAAAATATTTTTTAACTTCATTTGACTATTATTTGAAGGGATTAACATGATGAAATCTTAATTTCTAACATTCCCAACGTGCATGTCAAATATTAGCCAATTTCAAAATTTTCATGTCAAAATTGATCAATTTCTGTATGCTATATTAAAGAAAATTGACCATTTTCACAAGAAAATTTCAAAATTTTCAAATCACCTAATATTTAACATGCATGTTGAAAATGGCTAAAAAATAAAGTTTCATTATAATAATCTTGTAAATAATGGTCAAATAAAATTAAAAATTAATTTTACTTGGTGTTATATCAATGTTGAAAATTTTCAAATAAGCTTACTTTTTGCATGCATGTGGTGAGAAAAGAAATAGAAATCCAAACTAAAATTTTTATAATCGAAAACACATATATGATACATTTAAGGCTACCAATTTGGTTAATTCGATATACCAAATTAATTAACCCATAAATTTTATTAATTTTCGGAAAATGTATCTAGCTAGTTTGGTCCAAGGTTTAAATTAAATTGAATTGGCTATATGGACATATTCGAAATCAAAGTGTGGATAATGAGTCCCATTGTTAGGCAGCTTGGTGGCCGGTGGCCGGTGACTTCGCCCCGGCTGCCGGTACAATCGCACTTATAATGGACGGTGATGGTGAAGCTTTTGGTTTTGTTTGAAAGCTTGACTTAATTATTTGGTCAACTTAATTATTCGATTTGAAATCAGGTACCACATGTGTACGTGTACTTATCATCACCAGTAATCAAAATCCCCATATACACTAATTTTTTCGGCTAGTTAACGCCGGCAGGACGGTGACGGCAGGATTAGCTAACAACTGGACAACTGGCAAGTGTGGACAAAACACATCTAACTAAGAATGGAAGTCAAGAATTGGAAAAGTAAGAAGAACTGGTAATTCTCTGATTTTAATTAAGTTTCCCTTCATTTCCTATTAATTTGATTCCATTTACTTCGGTTAAGGTTTACGACAATTGTTACTTTGGTAACAAACAAAATTCTCATAAGAGTAAGAGTAAATGTTAGTAGTTAAGGCTTATGTAATGACAGTTTTTGTGTGTGTAATTAGGCTGTTTATCGTTGATAGTATTAGTCGATTCTTTCATCGTAGGTGTTCGCTCAAAGCAATAAACATCTGGCCATAAAGTGTACTCCATTCTCATGGATAACGATCGAACTCCCAACCTCATGGTTAAGGGATAAGGTGAACAACTAACAATGTCATACCTTTATGGTTGGTTACGTAACGATAATTGTTCCTTAGGTAACAAATAAAATTAAGTCTGTTACATAAAGATAAAGGTCAGACTTATACAACTTCAATTATATTTTACGTAACAAACTCAAACTCAAAATCTGGCGAATCCAATGATGGTGAAGTCCTTCGAGTGAGCAGTGTTTGCCTGTTTTTGACATATCGTGCAACATGCATGGATGCTTATTTATTACAGAAGTATTACGAAGGAGTCTAAAGTTTTGCATAATTTGGGTAAATCTTGTCATTTTGTGCAAAGAATTAATTCAAGTTAAATATTAATAATACAAGTTAATTAATTATACACAAAATGGCTGCTCCTCTACCCTTTTACTTTTCTACTACGACTTACTATTTTGTTTACATAAAATTCTTAATTTTGACACAAGGAATTTGAAAATTCTGGACTCACCAATAACGAATAACGTTTTGAACTTTGAAGAAACTTCAAGGGAGGTAATAATGTATACACCACGAATTGTCTTATGAAAATTACAGTTTATTATGAAGATGTTTCCATGGTTATTAAAATCAGATCGGACCAGTAAGTCGAGTTTGAGACATGAAGATTAATACACGTGAGGGCTAAGTGCTTATAAGGAAATTCGAAAATATAGAAGTACTTTGAGATGGTAATTTGAATATGTGTGGCCGGTTGTGTTATGTTGCGTTGCGTTATCTATTAAATAGATTGTCTAGTATTTTAAGCCTAATTTGGGCTGGTGATCAAGACCCATTATTGTTCGAATTTCATATAACTTGTTAGGAGGCTCCAATAACCATAGATGGAATCGGTATATATTTGGGGACACACATAAAAAAAATAGTGTGGTTTCTATTTAATTTGTTACCACTCATTCCCATTTCCCACTTTGTTCATAATCGGTTTATTGTTAATAAACGTCGAATAAGAAATGAATAAATGTCGAATAAAAGAGGAATATAAAAGGAATAACAACGGAATAACATAGGCGATTAACGTGATTTTTTTACCTTGAAGTTGACTAGTCCATAAAGAGAAAGGAGAATTTTATTTGGTGAAAGTAATCGGGTTAATTATAGAGGAGGAGATTAACACTTCTTATATACATAAGGATTTCAATTAACTCATAACCATAACAAACCTAATTCGATAAGTTAATTATTTATACATCGAGATCATGTAACGAAAATATCCCCACAGTCCTCTTCTTTAATCAACATTCATCCTAATTTCGTTAAAATATTATCAAGTATGGTATTCCTAAACAAAGTCTGAGCAAACTTTAGTCAATAGGAGCTTCGACGGAAATTATTTGCTTGGATTATGCCGTTAATGAATCGTACTTGTGAGCATAACTAGACTCTAACCGGACCGGACTAACCGAAAATATGCATGCAATGGTTGGCTGGTCTCGGTGAGTTTCGAAGGGGCTTCCGCTTTGAGTCATAATTTCTGGGCTACAGTCTTTTCCCGCGCGCGTTTTTTGTTTACTGACTGAACCAAAAATATCAACATTTAACTCGGTTTTGACTACGACGAATACCACTAGCCTTTCAACTTCCTCCCCTTTACATTTCTTTTTTTTTTTGGTCAATTCAACTCATTTTTTATAACACATTCCATGGTATTTATTAATTTAATACATAGATACTACCATAATAAATAAATAAATACAAGTCCATGGTATTGCGGTTTGAGTCGGTATAGGCGATCGAGAAGGTTTTGATATGTGATTTGTTAATAGTTATTATTGGTCTATAATGATTTAGATATTTCATAGACAACACTATCATATAGAGCTGATGTTACTTTCAACTCCAACGACTCTCATTATTTCAGAGGCCAAACAGGCAACTACATAGGGCATATTTTTGAAATAATAAACCATTATTTAGTACGTAGCTCATAAAATGTACCTCGAAAAATCTTATTTAATAGCTCATACTCGATCATCCTAACTTAGTGGATAAGGGTTGTGACAAGTTAATTATAGATTTGCATCTCTAAGATACTTAAAGGAGTACACGTACAACTAGATTCGAATATTACCATTCATTATATGTTGTAAACTTTTACAAGTCTTCTCTGATCTTTATTCTGGAGATCGTCAAATTTCCAAAAATATTTAGATCATAATATCTTTATCTATTCATATCCACTATATTTCTGCATCTAATCCTATTTTATCATTACATAAAACTTAATTAAATTTACAAATTTCATTATGAATGAAAGATAAATGATAACCCGGTTGGACCCTTTTTCTCCCTCCATACCATAAACATGACTTTGTGTTAAAGAGCAGAGTCAAATGCAACTTCCCTTCTGAAACTGTGTACACTTTTATTTTTCTTCAACTTGAAAAACGTGTGGCCGGTGATTTCATTTCCACCACCACTACTTATAAACCTCCATTGATCCTCCTCCTCATTCCTTTCTCCTCAACAAACAAAAACCCACCACCGCCATTTTTTCACACTCTCCACCCACCACTGTATTTCTCACAACAACTTCCATTCCGATATGGCTTTGACCAGAGAAATCACCGGCGGCGCTTCCTTATTCCACCGGCCGTCATTTCTTCCTTCCACCAATCTGCTCAGCACCAGACCAGTTTTTCTCCCTATGAGAAGAAGACCCATTGTCGTAGCAGCAATTAGCGAGGATTTGATCCAGAAGGTCTCAAATTTCGTCTCTCCAGACAATCCACCGCCGCCGCCTCAGGCGGCGGCGGCGCTCACCGTCAGAGCTGTGGTGACGGTAAAAAACAAGAATAAAGAAGATTTCAAAGAGTCCCTTGTGAAAAAGATCGATGCTTTCACTGATAAGATCGGCAGAAACGTCGTATTGGAGCTGATTAGTACTGAGCTCGATCCAAGTAAGTAAGCCCCCATTTTTGTTTCATCTGGGTTTTTTGTTTTTAAAATCCATGATCTTTAAAAATCGATGCTTTTATGTCAGAAACTAATGCGCCAAAGAGGAGCAAAGGAGCTGTGTTGAAGGACTGGTCAAAGAAGTCGAATGTTAAAGCTGAGAGGGTTCATTACTCAGCTGATTTTACAGTGGATTCAGATTTTGGTGTTGTTGGAGCAATTACTGTGAGTAATAAGCATCAGAGGGAGTTTTTCTTGGAGAGTATTACTCTTGAAGGTTTTGCTTCTGGTCCAGTTCATTTCCCTTGCAATTCCTGGGTTCAATCCACCAAACACCATCCTGCTAAGAGGATCTTCTTCTCCAATGAGGTATGCTGCTGAGTTTTTTGGTCCATTTGTCAACTTCTTGGAAGTTTCTGGTTATTGAATTTGATAGAGTTGAACAATTCAAAGGGGGTAGGTCACCCTTGTTGAATCTCACAGGTGAATGTCTATATCAAAGGGAAATATCAAAATAAAGTATATGGTTACCGCTACGGTGCCCCACTAAAAATGAGGCTGCTAATACCTTATTGTTTCGAGGATCCAAATGTACATATCATGAAAGGATAGATAGAACGATTTGCGTGAAAGTAAAACTAATTTGGTAGAGATGATCCAGCTCCAGAAGGAAACTTGAAGAACACATGGTGAATCTTGACTAAAACTTCCTACGGAGCTTTATTTAGACTTAATAAACGAAAATACCATAAACCTCGGTATAGGCACTGCAGTGGTCACCTAAAGTACATACCTTTGTCTTTTATTTAGATCTTGTGAATCATTTTTGAATGTGCTGGCTGCTCTCCTGAATGTACCATGGACCCATCAATTATATCTCTGAAAGAACCATACTTTATTATTTTTGGTTTGAATGGACTTGTTGCTCAACTGTTTTCTTTTGGTTTTTTGTGTGGTTTGATTTTGAATGAACAGCCATATCTGCCAAGTGAGACTCCATCTGGACTTAGAGCATTGAGAGAAAGAGAGCTTAAAGATCTAAGAGGAGATGGAACTGGAGTTAGAAAGTTATCTGATAGGGTCTATGACTATGATATCTACAATGATCTTGGGAATCCAGACAAGGGAATCGACTATGCTAGGCCGGCACTTGGTGGTGCGAAAATCCCGTATCCTAGAAGGTGTCGTACTGGCCGCGAACCAACATATACTGGTACACATAGTTGTTAGTTTTTCTACATTTCTTGGATGCCAAGTTTTAAGTGTTGTAATGGGAGTGGATGGTTTGACCAGATTCGAATGCTGAGAGCCGTGTGGAGAAGCCGACGCCAATGTACGTGCCTAGAGACGAACAATTCGAGGAGTCCAAGAAGAAGTCTTTCTCATATGGGAGGCTCAAGGCGGTTCTGCACACTCTCGTGCCGATGCTGAAGGCCAGCATTACTGCTCAGAATCGCGATTTTAGTGCTTTCGCGGACATTGATATCCTCTACAAAGAAGGTATCCTCCTTAAAGTCGGGATCCAGGACGAAATCTGGAAAAAGCTTCCTTTGCCAAAGGCGGTTTACAGTTTCACTGAGTCCAGTGAAGGACTTCTCAGATATGACACTCCCAAGATTCTTTCCAGTAAGTGGTTGTTTAACTTGTCTGTAAATTTATAGTCTTTTAAGATTCCTGTGCTAATATGACACTCCCAAGATTCTTTCCAGTAAGTGATTGGTTAACTTGTCTGTAAAGTTATAGTCTTTATGTGATTTTGTCACCTGCAGAGGACAAGTTTGCCTGGTTGAGAGACGACGAATTCGCTCGCCAAGCCATTGCCGGTGTTAATCCGATTAACATTGAACGTCTCAAGGAGTTCCCACCTAAGAGCAACCTGGATCCCGAAATATACGGTCCACTTGAATCTGCACTTAAGGAAGAGCACATCTTGGGACAAATTGATGGCATGTCAGTTCAACAGGTGAGAAAAAAGATTCAAGAATCCTTAGTGCAATCATGTGGAAAAGTAGGAGTCTTTTTATTTTGGTCTAACCACTGTCGTTTCGGTTCTGTTGGTTTGGTTGGCAGGCTTTGGAGGAGAACAAGCTGTTCATAGTGGATTACCATGATGCATATCTGCCATTTCTGGATAAGATCAATGCCCTTGATGGAAGGAACACATACGCAACTCGAACCGTGTTCTTTTTAACCTCTCAGGGGACACTTAAACCGATAGCGATCGAGCTCAGTCTTTCACCTGGAGGGCCACCGTCGAGATCCAAACGAGTGATTACTCCTCCGGTTGACGCGACCAGCTACTGGATTTGGCAATTGGCAAAGTCTCATGTTTGCTCCAATGATGCTGGTGTTCATCAACTGGTTAATCACTGGTGAGAGAGAGCAAAAAGTTTTGGGTCTTTATCAACTTTCTTGTGTAGCAAGCAAACTTGAGTTTAATGGGTGGGATTTACGATCTTCTCCAGGTTGCGAACGCATGCCTGTATGGAGCCGTTCATACTGGCAGCGCACAGGCAATTGAGTGCGATGCACCCAATTTTTAAGCTCTTGGATCCTCACATGAGATATACACTCGAGATCAACGCTCTCGCTCGCCAGAGCTTGATCAATGCCGATGGTGTTATCGAGTCGTGCTTCACTCCTGGCCGGTACTGCTCGGAGATTAGCGCTGCAGCGTATAGGAACTTTTGGCGGTTCGACAAGGAAGGCCTCCCTGCTGATCTCATCCGAAGGTATATAGCATAACTTACAAGTGTGTTGATGAACAATATAGATGTCGATCTGTGAACCCTTTCTCCCAACAACTCGAGTTATTGGGATGCAACCGTTCATGACAACTATTTGTACCATAAAGAGACCATTTTCGGCATGGGAAGTAATCAAACTTCCTTACATGAAGTTATGGTTTGATTCTTTTGGTGTTATCCTTCAGATATCCACATTTGTACTATGCTCAAACTCATCATTGCACCTTCATGTTTGGCTCTTTTGTGCTAATTTGAAATAGGGGGATGGCAGTACCAGATCCAACAGAACCACATGGCTTGAAGCTTCTACTTGAAGACTACCCTTATGCTCAAGACGGGCTGCTGATCTGGTCCGCCATCGAAAACTGGGTCCGAACTTACGTAAACCATTACTACCCAAACCGAACAACAGTCCAACGTGACTCGGAGCTACAAGCCTGGTATTCCGAGTCCATCAACGTAGGACACGCTGATCTGCGCCACGCAGATTGGTGGCCTGCATTGGAAACCAGCGAGGATCTTATCTCGATCCTCACAACAATCATCTGGATCGCATCTGCACAACATGCTGCGCTCAACTTCGGACAGTACCCTTACGGAGGCTACGTTCCGAACCGACCGCCCTTGATGAGACGGCACATACCGGACCAAAACGACCCCGAGTACGAAAACTTCCAAGCCGACCCTCAGAGGTTTTTCCTATCAGCATTGCCGAGTTTGTTACAGGCGACGAAGTTTATGGCGGTGGTGGACACGCTGTCGACACACTCGCCCGATGAGGAGTATTTAGGGGAGAGACAGCAGCCGTCGGTGTGGTCAGGGGATGCTGAGGTGGTGGAGGCGTTTTACGAGTTTTCGGCTGAGATCCAGCGGATAGAGAAGGAGATCGAGAGGAGGAATAACGATCCGGGGTTGAAGAGTAGGTGCGGTGCGGGCGTGTTGCCTTACGAGCTGCTGGCTCCGAGCTCAGAGCCCGGGGTTACTTGTAGAGGAGTGCCAAATAGTGTGTCTATATGATGTTTTAGGAACCATTCTTAATTAGTTATATGCGTTTGTAACCAGTTATAAGTGTATATGGTATATAGAAGGATTTTGCACTCAAGGAAGTAACTTTACTTTAATAAATGATGCTGAAATGACTGCAAACATCCACCATTGTTAGCTGGAGCATGTGGATCACTCAAAGTGCCCCACCAATACCAAATGATGGGGACAGAAGTGGAAAATGGTAATGATTGGTTTTTAACCGGTACAATCATACCGGAGATTGAACCGGTTGAAACTGATGTTATATGGTTCAATATTTCAATCTTTACGTTGGACTAGGATTATAAATTTATAATGTCCTAGTAAATAGAGAGTGTGCCAATGGAAACAAATTCACGTGTTACATTTGATATGTGAAATATAGAAAAATCTACCAAAATATGCATTATTTTGGTGAGACTATAATGGGGTTGTTTTGGCGATAGAATAATGTATTAAAAACCCGAAAATCTCAAGTTTAAATTCAGCTACATACAAACACATATGTAATAATTGTTTTCTTTCGTATTCTTTCTTTTATAACGATTTTTTTGGGTAATTTATATCTTAAACAAAAAAAATCATGTCTAGAAGTCCAATCACACATGAAATTTCATATATATAAAAAATGATTGATATCAAGATGCTCCCATTTGAATATGAATATACCTTTCAAATTCTATAACTTTTCTGGTAAAATACCTTATACGTGGCGCACCTATCCTTCATTCACAACTATTTTGTTCTCAAAACTTCAAGTAAATCATAACGAGATTAATAATAGGAAAATAGTAAACACTGAATGACAACTTGTGTCTAGTACAAGCAAGATAATCTACGGTATGATTGTCTTCACGATAGATATAAATGAATTTAAGTTTCCACATCCTCCACGTCAACTCATGTATCTAATTCACAACAACAGAATGCTGGTAAATCTCCCCTAATCTCCTGACATATCAACTATAATATACAACGGTTACAACTATATTGTACCGTACCCGCTCTCCATTTCAAATTCTATACGATTCCGAGCAAGTACAGGGTTCTACATTGATCACATTGATAGTAAAGCCGCTGCCCATTCATTATGTTGTTGGACCTCACTTCAATAAAGAAGGCCACACAAAAATTTGGTATGCCCCAATGTCTACTTATTTTGGCAAAAGCCCAATATCTAGTTAACCATCATCGGATGAAAGTGTAGAAAAATGTTGATGATGAATACGATAAACCTAATGTCATCACGTAAATTCATAATTAAATGTGACTTTTCCATAAATATACTTATTTATGATCCTTTGACGTTTAGGTGGTGACATACCGACAATGACATGGTGACATATAGACCAAATCAGGAAATATCATAAACACGATAAATCTAATGTCATCATATATACCTATAAATTTCATCATTCGATTTTACATTTCCATCACTGTACTTTCACCAAACGATTGTCCTTCCACATTTGCCAACAACCCAACTATAACAGTTCATTCATAAAACAGAAACACAAACACCTGAAAAGGTCCACCGACCATTGACCCCATAATGAAGTATAAAAGAGTGTAAAAGGGTATACGTATAATCGCTATGTTATTTTAAACGATATGGAATTAAGATGGTCGGAAATTTTGAACAAAATTTTAATAGTTGGTAAACATACATAAAGCAAATTTTTTTATATGATTGGGTCGTGATATGGAAGATGTAAAAGAGAAAACCATGAGTATGAGACATAAGAAGAGAAAAGACAATAAAAGATAAAAAATTTATGTGAGACAAAATGTTGAACATCATGATGTTGGAGGGGTTACATAACAAGATGTTTTCTCTTTCGAAGTAGAGCTTGCGTCAATATAAATTTAAAAAAAAACATTATTTGGAGTCTATTTGTTGAATGTAATGAATTTGAACTTAAGACCAACACAGTTCTATTACTAAACTAACTCAATTTGGATTCAATATGAAAATGAAATTATTTTCATGTAAGTGTAGTGAAGGATAAATGAAGTTTATACGCAACTCGTTTATTCTTTATTTATAATTATTTTGTTTTTAACGATAACTCGATTTCCCCTACTCTTCTTGTATGATCCCACCACAACAAATTGCTTATGAATCTCCAATTTTTTTATTCTAAACCCAAAGCCTGATGATGATGACATGGCCAAAACTACCTAACAAAGTTGGTTGTATAGTAGTGCAAAAAACTCTAGGCTTCCACAATAGAAAAATCAAAACCCTATTCTCATCAATTATATATGTATGGAAACTTACATGACATTTCCATGTACTACAACTAGCAAGTTCCTCGATAGAAAATTATTATTTTAACAACCAAGTCAAGTCTCCATTTGAAATATGAAACCATAAACCCATATTTTAACTTTACTTTATGACTTGACTCAAAGACTCATCATTTCTTCCCGGCTGCTTCGAAACTTAGCATGAAGTTGCTGCTCAGTCAGTTATTTGGGTTGTTGATCAGCCGATCCGAGTTTCATAAGGTCGAAGTCTCTGTTAACAGGTTGGTTCGAATAATGAGCTCGACTCGACAATCATTATGACCCATTTCGAATTGAACAAACTTGTAATGGAGTAGCTAGTTTAGTCTTCAAAGTCTTTAATGTCCGACTAGATCTATGACACCCATTTGGGAATCCTCCATCCACCCTGACTGGTTAAACCATTAAGAAGCTCACAAATCACTAGTTGAACCTTATCAAGTTAGCTCAGAAACCGATTCATTTAACACCAAAATAAATAAATTCAGAACAAACTTTCTACAAACCAAGTACTGTACTTAAAAAAAACTGCTTAGTTGGTCAACAACGCTATCCCGATCCATTCCGAACCCCACCGATTAATCAACACTCAAACAGTCACATTATTTCCAAACAATTTCTTCTATAAATATTACCCATCACCCTCCACTTTTTCCCAACAACCCATCAAACCTAAAATCCCCAACGTTGAAGATGAATCCCATCACTCCCTCAAGCACCACCACTCTAGCCACCGCATGGGCAATCACCGTCGCCGTCATCCTCCTTGCCGGTTGGCTCCGCCACCGTCGTAACCCCAACCAGCCACCCGGCCCAACACCCTGGCCCATTATCGGCAACCTCAACTTAATAGGCCCACTACCCCACCGCTCCCTCCACTCCCTCTCCGTCAAATACGGGCCCATCATGCAGCTCCGATTCGGGTCCCACCCGGTCGTCGTCGGATCCTCCGTCGACATGGCCAAATCCATCCTCAAGACCCACGACCTCGCCTTCGCCGGCCGCCCGGAGATTGCCGCCGGAAAGTACACCACCTACGAATACTCCGACATCACCTGGTCCCAGTACGGCCCTTACTGGCGGCAGGCGAGGAAGATGTGCTTAACCGAGCTCTTCAGCGCCAAACGGGTCGGGTCGTATGAATACATCCGGCGGGAGGAGATGAAATGGGTCGTCAACAACCTTTTCGGGTCGTGCGGAAACCCGATTAATTTGAAAGACCATTTGTCCGATCTGAGCCTCAATGTAATCAGCCGGATGGTTCTGGGCAAGAAGTACACCAATTCCGGCAACGGAGAGAATGAAATTGTGACGCCGGTGGAGTTTAAGGAGATGCTCGACGAGCTTTTCTTGCTGAACGGCGTTTTGGATATCGGAGATTCGATCCCGTGGCTGGCGGGTCTGGATCTGCAAGGGTATATAAAGAGGATGAAGGCTGTGGCGAAGAAATTCGATGGGTTTCTCGAGAGGGTTTTGGATGAGCATAATTCGAGGAGGGGGGAGAAGGATTTTGTGGCGAAGGATATGGTGGATGTTTTGTTGGAGCTCGCCGCCGATCCCGATTTGGAAGTCAAGCTTGATCGCCGGGGAGTTAAGGCATTTACTCAGGTATATCTAAGTAAAAATTTTAATTTAAAAGGATAGTTTAGTCTTTGAAGCGTATGGGGCATGGTGCAATGAAATCATTCCGTGTTTTCTATGATTATGATTAAATGTTTGGTAACACTATATGCAAATTGGTGACATAGGACATGATTGCCGGTGGTACAGAGAGTTCGGCGGTGACGGTAGAATGGGGGATATCAGAACTGTTAAAGAGGCCGGAGATATTTGACAAAGCAACCGAGGAGTTAGACAGAGTAGTGGGGAAAGAGCGTTGGGTCGAAGAGAAAGACGTGGCGAATCTGCCTTACATCAACGCGATCGTAAAAGAGACAATGAGGCTACACCCTGTAGCGCCGTTGTTGGTTCCGAGGTTGGCCCGCGAGGATGTCGACATAGCAGGCTACCGGGTGGCTAAGGGGACAAGAATATTGGTTAACACGTGGACCATAGGGAGGGATCCAACGATTTGGGATGATCCCGAGGAGTTTAAGCCGGAGAGGTTTATAGGAAAGGAGATTGATGTGAAGGGTCATGACTATGAGCTGTTACCGTTCGGTGCTGGAAGGAGGATGTGTCCCGGATATCCGTTGGGGATTAAGGTGATTCAAGCTAGCTTGGCTAATCTTGTGCATGGGTTCAAGTGGGGATTGCCTAGTGGGATGAAGAAAGAGGATTTGAATATGGAGGAGATTTATGGACTCTCTACTCCTAAGAAGTTCCCACTTGTTGCCGTTGCTCAACCTAGGCTTCCACTTCATCTCTATGCCAACTGATTTTGGAATCACACTTTTTTTTTGTCTTTCATTTTGGCTTGTGTGATGTTTCCTTTTGTGTATCAATCATGTAGCAATTGAAGACTATTTGATCGAAGAATTATGTCGCGTTTACTAATTACAAGAATACGGTACTCTTGTCACGTGACGCTTTGTAGTTAGCTACATCTTAAAAGTGGTGTCCGGATCGAGAGTATTAGAGAGGAAACTGTTGTTCCGATTTGCGTTTTACCGAACCGATTTCATCGTTTCGAAAAAATCTGTCTCTTCAACGACTGAGAGCTTAACAATGGTATGCCCGCTAATTCTATTCTTGAAATCCCTCTTGTTTTAAACAACCCATCAGAAAAGCTTCAAGCTTTCTGAATTTTGAAGGCTAATTAGCGGAATTCAATGGAGATTTGAAGGAGGAGATCGCCGGCGGTGGTGTCCGACGCTCTGCGTCAACGGCGGTGGTAATGCTGCGGATTTACTTTTGCGATTTTGGGAAGGAGATCGCCGAATTTTGGGAAGGCTGACAAACGGGTATAATAATCCTCGTCGTGGGCATACTGTGTGCCGGCAGGTTGCGAGTTTGGAGTCATCTCGTCGGATGGCGACGGTGGCAGGTGGGTGTACGCATCTGACAGAGAAAAGGTGCGACAGCCGCCGTGAAATTGGCAGTGAAACGGCAGCGTTTTGATGTTTTCCTGAGGACTGAGGTGATCTTTGGACCGGGTTCAAAACGAGGATCCGAAATTTAGGCGGGCAAGAAGCAGATTAGGCCTGCGAATATTGGTGGACAGGAAAGCCACGCTGCCGCCGATTGGGCCTAGGCCTTATCCGGGTCCATCTTGCATTTTTCTGACGTCTTTGTGGGGAGGGTGAGCTTCGACCAGGTTTTGTGGCCAGTTCGATTTTGGGCCGACCCGAGTTGTATTTGGCCCATGAATTTTGGAGCAGGCCGGCCATGTCCCCAGTCATTCGGCCTGTGCCCTGTAAGGCCTTTAACCCGTCCCAGCCAAAAACCTCCGACCCGGAAAGTTTTACGCGTGAAATGCACGCGTGCGTGTTCAATAAACGCAATTTGCGAGTGGGACTTCTCACGCGCCCGTGCACACACGCTCTTACGCGCATGCCACGTGCACGAATGCATTGACGGGGTCTCTGGCTTACTTCCTTTTTCTCTGCTTTTTACGTATTTTTTCCCAACTCGGCTTTCTCTCCCGCCGACGACGAGGATGACGAGCTCTACCCACTCCGGTGAAGAGGAGACAGTACCCTTCCGTTGATTAGTATCGACTAAGATTCAGTTTATTCGACTCCGTTCTCTCTTGGTGATCAATCTTTTTCAGTTTTAAAAAATGTGGGTTCGCTTCATACTTCGTAGACATTATACTGCAGCTCTCACTCCTCCGGTAAATTCGAATTCCCAGATATCCCATTTCGCCCGTACATCTCAAATGGAAAGAGCCCGGCAGGTCTTCGATCAGCTCCGCAACAAGACCGTCGTGTCATGGAATGCAATCGTGGCTGGTTACTTCCACAACAACCAACCCAAGGAAGCCCGCCAGCTATTCGATCAAATGCCTGACAGAAACATAGTCTCTTGGAACGGCTTGATTTCAGGCTATATTAAGAATGGGATGATTCTAGAGGCTAGGAAGGCCTTTGATAGAATGCCTGAAAGAAATGTGATTTCTTGGACTGCTATGCTCAGGGGTTATGTGCAAGAGGGCATGATTAAGGAAGCAGAAGCTTTGTTTGCCGCAATGCCTGATAAGAATGTCGTCTCGTGGACGGTTATGATCGGTGGCTTGATTGAGGATGGACGTGTTGATGAGGCTGCGAAGATGTACGACGCAATGCCGGTTAAGGATGTAGTTGCTAGAACTAATATGATGGGAGGGTTGTGTGCTGAAGGAAGATTAAAGGATGCACGGGAGATGTTCGATGAAATGCCTGAAAGAAATGTGATTGCTTGGACAACTATGATTAATGGGTACGCTATGCATAATAGAGTTGATGTAGCTAGGAAGTTGTTTGAAGTAATGCCGGGTAAAAATGAGGTGACTTGGACAGCAATGCTGATGGGATATACGAGGGCCGGACGGATTAACGAAGCTGCGGAGCTTTTTGATTCGATGCCAGACCGGTCGGTTCCTGCTTGTAACGAAATTATTATGGGATTTGGACGGGACGGTGATTTGGCTAAAGCGAGGGAGGTATTCGATCAAATGAAGGAGAAGGATGATGCGTCATGGAGTTCAATGATCAAGGTTTACGAGAGGCAAGGATTCGAATTGGAAGCACTCCGTCTGTTTAGGTTAATGCAACTAAGAGGAGGAATGAGAGCGAATTTTCCATCGATAATTAGCGTTCTCTCTGTTTGCGGTAGTCTGGCAATTCTAGATCACGGTCGAGAGGTCCATGCGAAGTTGATTCGATCTTTGTTCGACTTTGATGTGTACGTATGCTCAGTTCTGATCACGATGTATATAAAGTGCGGCGATCTTGCTCATGGCAAACGAGTTTTTGACCGGTTTAAATCCAAGGATGCTGTTATGTGGAACTCTATTATAACTGGTTACGCACAGCATGGACTTGGGAAAGAAGCTTTACAGGTGTTCTATGATATGGTAAGGTCAAAAGTAGCTCCTGATGAAGTTACCTTCATTGGTGTTCTCTCAGCATGTAGCTACACAGGAAGGGTGAAAGAAGGGCTTGAACTATTCGAGTCGATGAAATCGAAACATCTAGTGGTTCCCAAAACCGAACACTATTCTTGCGTGGTTGATCTACTAGGTCGGGCAGGAAAGCTGACAGAGGCGATGGACTTAATTCGAAACATGTCGGTGGAACCCGATGCTGTTGTTTGGGGTGCTTTACTAGGAGCTTGCAGAATTCATAATAGACTGGATATGGCTGAAGTTGCAGCAAAGAAGCTTCTACTGCTGGAACCAGAGAATTCCGGACATTACATCTTACTCTCGAATATTTATTCATCGCAAGGTAAATGGAAGGACGTTGCATCGTTGAGGAATAACATGAGATTACAGACACTGTATAAATCGCCGGGTTGTAGTTGGATCCAGGTGGAGAAAGAAGTGCATATGTTCACTGGAGGAGATAGAGATTGCATAAATTCTCATCCTGACCATGACGCTATTTTGGCGAAGTTGGAGGAGTTGGATAGGCTTATAAGAGAGGCTGGATATTGTGCTGACGGTAGCTTTGTGCTGCATGATGTTGAGGAAGAGGAGAAGGTTCATAGCTTACGGTATCACAGCGAGAAATTGGCTGTGGCGTATGGAATCCTGAAGGCGCCGAAAGGTACAACTCTTAGGATCATGAAGAATCTCAGGGTTTGTGGCGATTGCCATGCTGCGATTAAGTTGATTGCAAAAGTTACGGGGCGAGAGATTGTGTTAAGGGATGCTAATCGTTTCCATTGCTTCAAAGATGGTTCGTGCTCTTGCGGCAACTACTGGTAGCTAAGTATAACTACTTACCAAATCCAGATTCGTTAGGGAACACCTGTGTACTGGTTTATGATCACAGGCGTGTAACACCTAGTGGAGTATATTGGGATCTGTGCAATTGGGATTTCCTCTGTTGGAAGAGTTGGTGCCATTTGAGGATCAAGTTTAGAGCTTGAATCATGTACATTTGTACAGGAGGCACCTAAGTTTCGAACATCAGTTTCCGGATTGAGGTAAGGCCGAGCTCAACTATGGTGGCAATTGTGGTAAGATGTTTTCTAATTGTTAAAATTCCGCTTTCCAGTTACCGTCTGAAATTGTGGCTTGATTGAGCTGAGTCGAACTCGAGCCTAGCTCGTCAATTAGGCTTGACGAGCCAAACTTGAGTTCAATTCGAATTTCGGTCATTGAAACCCCCTCATGAACCCAATTTGAGCTCCATTTGAAGCTTGTACCACTAGAAAATGTTGACGAGACAAGCTAAAAAACAAAGCTGTCCTAAATTTTACAAGTTATTACTAACCTAAACAATGTTCCTCATTAGCACGTACACATCATTAAGTCTATTAAGTTAAAGTATACTCGAGCTAATATTCAAGTTGGTTCATTTAAAATCGAGTCGAGTCACGAATAAGTTTTTTTTCGAAAAAGGCTTGGCTTCCAAGTATGCTGTTGTAGACATACTAGAATTGGTTTATCTATTTGTGAATATGACCGGATGAAATGCTAATCTTCAAATTTGCTCGCGAGCTTTTCATTTTTCAGTTTCATGTTTGTTGTTTTAATGATATTAGAATTATATTGTGGAAAGTTTTAAAGACTAAATGGAGATAGATAAAACTTTTCTTTTGTTATAGGAAACGTATAAGCAAAATGAAAGCGTGAGATAGTTTAAGTCATGTCTATTGAAGAATGGAAAATATCACACGACCCATAAAAAGTAATATGTGAGCTTAAAATAAGGTCATCATAAATTCAAAATAAAGTTTTAATAAATTCAAAATAAAGCCCTAATAAACTCAAAATAAAGCCCTCATAAGAGAACCACATACTATTCATTCAATAATAATTCATATTCTCCTTTTACAGATAGAATGATCAGAAGATGCTCGAGGCTGTTTCAAACAAAGCTTTTGAGATAAGATGCAGAAGAAAACGTCATCAATGCAGGAAAACAAATGGCACCCAGTTGGCATAAGAAGGAAGCATCAAGCCATCAGCAGCTAATAGACGAATGGAATTAAAGAATCGATTTGATGTCGGCATGGACTCAGCAGCCACCACGACCACCCCCCCTTTGCAGCAAACATCACTGAGCTCAATCCAAATGGTACGTACGTAGTTTTGTAAGTCGTATATGAAACCAAAATAAAACGTTTTCAACATGGGGTCAAACAAAACCTTACTTGTGTTCAAAGTTAGGTTTTGTCTGTTTCTACAATAACAGCAGGCAGGTATTAGGTGACATGGGGTGTTCATTCAGAGAGGCTAGGTCTTCCGTGCAAACAAACAAACAAACGTGGGGATTTTGAACCCAGCTCGATTTTCGGTGTCCCGGGTAGTACCGGTACTCGTAAATATGTTCGGGGTGGGAAACGGGTACTCATTATATCCGAAACTGTATCATTGTCTTGTTTCTTGAACTATATACCATCCACATTGTTCGTTTTTGACCTTTTTGTTCTTCCTTGGCCAGATCTACACTCGTCTCGCCGTTGAAGTTGAGGGACCTCGTTTGCAATATACATTCGAACCCTGGACCCAACTTGAATTAAGTTAAAATTCGTAAACGATCAAATAAGAGATGAAAATAATTAAAATATGAAGAATGGTGGAATTTTTAATATTTACTTTTTTGGTTTAGTATTTTCTTTTCAGTATGGAGGACCCCATTTGGCCAAAATCCTTATTACGCAACTGGTCGGAAATAAAACTTTTCAGGATGAATCTGAATCTTTCAATTTTGTTAACATTCATGCCATTTGTTCCATTGTTAATTGTTAAAATGTCTGTTGTTTCATTGTAATTTCGACGGCAAGCTCAGAATTGTTGACATTGGTTTTATCAATTCTGTCATTAGCTTGGATTGTTATCGTAACTGAAGCATATTGGCCATCTTTGAAATTGAAGCCGGCAAACACCGAGAGTTTGCGAAGAACCGTTGCATCCTAATAATTCGATAAGTCTTCGTTTTGAATTTCGATTCTTCATAAGCTCGTATGAGATAGAGCTTCCGTTTAAAAGGATGTATGTGTTAGTGAATGATATAAACATCAATCAAAACCTTTTTCCAACAATTTGAATTATTGAGATGTAACGGTTCACGTTAATTTTATTTGTATGAGTCATTTTCAGAGATCTTTCTGAGTCGTTTTCGTTGTGCCAATGGTGATATTTTTTTTCTTTGGTAATCAACCAAGTTTGGACCTTTGTTTGAGGCTAAAAATGGTGGGAGTGGACTTTGCATGAAGCAGCCACTAACGTCATTATTACTTTTGACCTTTTTGACACATACGTCACAACTCCTCCATGGCTGCTCAAAATCTCATGCATTTTTCGACTTCTATTCTGACCGGTCCAGCCGGTTCGATCAATCTTCGGGATCGTTTCAATTGTTTGTGTTGGTTTTTGTTGTTCATTGACTCAACTCAAACGTGGAACGACAAATCTTTGTATGACATGCTAATACGAATGATATATGGACAATCATGAATGTTAAATTACTACGATTCTTATGCGTATTTATCTAATATTTAATTTTCGTATAACAACAAACATGACCAGTTCTTCAAGGGAGATTTTTGAAGGGCTGATCCTGATTGAACCTCAAACTCTTAAACTTTTCATTCATCTAGTTTCAGCATTCGATTCGATTGAGACTATATTACTTTTCGGTTCGATTATTGAACCATAAAAACCTCTAAAATCGCTCTAACCGTTCTTGCCGGGATTTTTGTGATTCATTGACTCAGCTCAAATGTGAAATGATAAAATTTAATGTATGACATACTAATATGAGAACAATATATAGACAATTATGAATGTTAAATTATTATAGCTAGAATTTTCAAATTTTAGAAAATAGTTAGAATTTTCAAATTTTAGAAAATAG
Source organism: Linum usitatissimum (assembly GCA_030674075.2). NCBI lineage: Eukaryota > Viridiplantae > Streptophyta > Magnoliopsida > Malpighiales > Linaceae > Linum > Linum usitatissimum. The sequence continues at coordinate 281,187 of JAUJYP020000926.1, read as the reverse complement.
TTAGAATTTTTAAATTTTAGAAAATAAATGAAGATAGATGGACTTTTTTTATTATAGAAAAATGTATTAGTAAAATGAAAGCGTGAGACAATTGAAATTATGTAAATTGAAGAATGAAAAATACTACAAGACCCATAAATGATAATATGTGACCTCAAAATAAAATCATAATAAATTCAATAAAGTCTTCATAAAAAAACTAAATACTAATCATTCAATAATAATTTATATTCTCCTTTTATAGATAGAATTCTTATACGTATTCATCTAATATTTACTTTTCATATAACAACAAACATGACCAGTTCTTCAAAGGAGATTTTTGAAGGCTTGACCCTGATTGAACCTCAAACTCTTAAACTTCTCGTTCATCCGATTTCAATATTCGGTCCGATTCGGATTACATCACTTTTTCCAAACTATTTTGTCACATACCGAAAATGTACATGCATGATGAGGGATATCATCCCATATACATGGGTGGGTTCATGCTCAAGAAAAATTGGAGATATTTTAATAAAAATTTGGTGTGGGGAGCTTTCAAATGAAACACCTGCTCCTTGTCATTGGTTTGATTAGAAAAAAAGCTCATAGTGGGGGTTGTTGGGGTAATATGTATAGAGAAATAAAAATTCAGAATTTTATTTGATTTCGATACTGACAGACAAATAATTCGACAAAATACTTTATTAACAAATATAAATTATGAGATGTACACATTGTACAAAGAACACGCAAATAGTACGTATCCACCATAGACTATGGTTTTATGGACTTTGGCTCTTACCTTTTTGTTCGATGCCATAAGTCATCTGGAAATTTTCTTTCTTCACTGGTCCTTAGTCTCTTTTAACCTTTTTAGGTCAAAATTGAGGCTTTCTTCAGGTTCCCATTTCTCACAAAATCAAGCCCTAATATTGTTTTTCCACATGTACCAACAACCTATGAATTGTTTGTTTGTGTAAGGATATTTTAAAACATATTTTTCCTATTAAGGGTTTTTTTATAATTAAGATAGACATGTTATTCTTCGAACAACTATATTAATTGGTGACGTGAAGATGTTTCTTTCATCATCTCTGATAGACGTTTAATATATCTGTACTTTAATAAAAAAATAACTTTAATTTGTGCTCCACCACGAATTTGGATCTTTCCCATATTAAATTCCTACCTTCTCTTAAAGAGAAGTTAGAATCCAACTTAAAACCTATATAGATACATGTTGCTCCACTACATTAGTCGACGGTCTTACCAGTTGGATCAGTGAGTCTCAAATTTTGAATTTCTCCATATATACGCAAAACGGACTAATAAGGAGTCAATAGCTGATCACATCAATATTAGATGTATTTGGTACACTATTTTAACGGTTTGGACAACATTTAGCAATTCCTTAGCTCTGGTTGGCCCGTGATGTTTTAAAAATGTTCATCCGTAACGTTACATATTCTTACAAAAGATAAGATCTTAGGGTCAGGGACCATCAATGAGCAATAACTGCTATAAAGATGGCCCTGGGAGCTGAAACGGGGCCACCACATCAAATTATTGACTATAGGTATGTCACCAAGAATGGAAACACAACTTCCTATTTCCATAAGAGACTTGGAAATGTTTGGAAATGGCAACCAGCCATTTGTTCTAAGATCTGACTCAGAAGCCCTTGAGTGGGTTGGTGTGTTTGTGGGGTGGAAATTTTGAATTATACCCATTTATTTTTTGAGGAATTAACCCATTTGGGTCTTTAGTGGAGGTCTATTTGTGTACTAGATTCCTTTAACCATCCAATTTGTGACTTAGCTTAGCTTGGAGTTCTTGACTGAAGAAAAAAATGAACAAGTTCATCATTACAAAGATATTAGATTTTGCTCTAAAAAAGTAAACAAAAATGGTGTGTTTGTGGTTCTAAAATCGTGCTGAAACCGGTTTTGATTACCTATCAAACATCAAATTAGCATATTTTATCATGGTTTTTTCACATATTTATCATTCAATCCTTAAAGGCTAGTCTTATTAATTTGATGGCTTTAGAAATATCAATTTGCACAGTAAAATTGGTATCAGAAACATATACAAGGATAAGTGGGTAAGTCTAAAATACCTTAGACGAGTGTAAAGTATCATGGTTTTCAATAATATTTATATTTAATTGTGTGCTACCTCGAATTCAGTATATATCCGTCCCGACATCATATTGCAAGTCAATCTCCATATTTCAGGTTACTCTATGCAATGGTTGACATTAGTGGATTATTCTTTATATCCTTTTGTACCAAACTTCATCATCATTAGGGGACACGAAGCAAGTGGATAGAAACACATCACAAAACTAGGCAAATCTAAATCATGTGTTACAACATCAGCCAACTTGGCACAGAATTCCGACAAAATTAGACAGCCATTTTGTGACGGAAAACTAAAAATTCTTCAAGGAAATTAACAAAACCTATGCAACTTTCTTTGTGTATAACTAGTTATAATTGTAGTTCCTAAGTTCACCTTTGTAATGTCTTAGGAGAGTACAAACTAGTCCCTAATCTTTTGTACAAATCTGTATCAGAATGAACTACAGCTTTAGTACCCTTCTTCTTCCTCCTCCTCCCTCTAACTTTCTCTTGCTTTGATTCTTCCTTATTAGCATTCCGATCGCTCTGCTCCGAGCACTTCATCACAACGGTACCTTTCTCGGGTTTACACTCCACGGGGACAATGTACACAAAGAAACCAACTTGAATGTCATCTTGCAACTCCATCAAGCCCTCCAAGGTCTTCACAACTTTGCTCATACTTGGCCTACACTTGGCATGGTGGCTCAAGCATTGACTAGCCAGTGCGGCAGCCTTCCTCGCGCCTTCGACCGAGTACTGCCCTTCTAGCCTCGGGTCCATGATCTGGTCAAGCCTCTGGTGGTCCTTGAGGAATGGTCTTGCCCATTTCACAAGCACTTGTTCTCTAGGCGGCCGGGTTTTGTCCACTGACCTCCGACCGGTTAGCAGCTCTAGTAGCACCACGCCGAAGCTGAACACATCGCTCATGGATGAGAGATGGCCTGTTGATATGTACTCGGGCGCTGCATAGCCCTCTGTGCCCATCACTTGAGTCGTAACGTGGGTTTCGTCCCCTTCTGGCCCGTCTGTTGCCAGCCCGAAATCCGACAACTTTGCATTGTAGTCCTGACATGGGAAAATTGAACTGTTTAACATCCCAACAACTTGAATTGTTACATTACTCTGGTAATATTCTTGCTTACCGAGTCGAGCAAGATGTTGGAAGTCTTGAAATCGCGGTAGATGACCGGTTTCTCCTCTTCATGAAGGAAAGCAAGCCCTTTGGCTGCTCCTGCAGCAATCTTCAGCCTTGTTAGCCAAGGAAGTGAAGCTGTATACCCTGTATATAACCCAAGTTCACAAATCAGCCAAGAACAACAAAAATCGAACCGAAATGAAAACCTTTCCACACCGAAATCAATAAAGGACAACACATACTTCTGAAAAGGAGATGCTCAAGATTCCCACGCTCCAAGTACTCATAAACCAGAAGCCTCTGTTCATTCTCACAGCAGTGTCCAATCAAGTTTACCAGATGTTCATGCTTCAGTTGTCCTAGGAATATCACCTCTGCCTGCACAGAGTCAAATTTTACTACAAAGATTGAAACCTCTATCTGCAATTTCCGATTTCATAGTCTACAAAAGTCTGAATCCGAAAGGATTCGCGAATGAAACCAAACATGAAAAACCACACCAAGAACATCATCCACAAAACCCTCAGAAAAAACCCAAAAGATTGAAACTTCATTGCCAAGAAAACAGAAAAGACCCCATTTTTTTGTACACAAAGCTGGAATCTGTAATCCGAATTCCAGAAGGAATTGGAAGGTTAAGGAGTGGAAAACGTGGCAAAAAATACCCATTTCTTCTTTTTTACAGAAAGCTCGAACCTTTAATCCGAATTCCAGCCGGAATTGGAAGGTTAAGGAGCGGAAAACGCGGCCTAAAAGACCCATTTCTTTTTACTCCAGAAAGCTTGAATCTTTATAAATAATTTACCAGCCATTCTCTGTGGCCCTGGGAACCATCCAAGTCAAGAACTTTGACAGCAACAGGCTGAGCATTCAAACCGGGCCGGATCTTCCCATCCACGAACCCTTTGAACACTGCTCCGAACCCGCCTTCTCCGAGGTAATTGCTCCTCGAAAAGTTGCTGGTGACTTTTTGAAGCTCCTTGAGGGTGAAGATGTGGAGGTTGAAGACAGGGTTTGAGAGATCGCTCATCACTGAGAGCTGAGATTCCGGGTTGCTCCAGTCCAACAGTGAGATTCTTCTTGAACATACCTTGTGATTGTTCTTCGTAGATTTCGGATCGTGATGATCAGATGGTGATGATGATGAATCTCTGGGCTTGAAGCAGCTTAGGAGGAGGTTTGGGTTCCATTTGGAACCTTTGAAGACAACCATTTTCTCTCTGTTTCGGCTTTTGGTTGGATGCCAAGGGGGTTCTGTTTTGAGCTTAGGATTTTGTCTATTTTGTCAAGATGGTTGATCAACTATTTATAGACTTGGATGGAAAGAAAATTATTCATTTGGGGGAAAAGAGAAGAAAATGTGGAGAATGAGGTGAGAGGTAGGAGTGGGATGGTTCAGTTCGGTTTGTTTCAGGCGGGTATCTCAATAATCGACTATCCATCGGTTGATTAAGATTTTAATAAAATAAATATAAGTTAACTGATTAATCGACCTACATATGATGGCCAGTTAATTAAATACAATTGACTGATAAAAGTCAATCAAAATAGGTGTATTAACAAAATATCAAAAGAGTATGGCAAAATTCAGTTCGGTTAAAAAAAGTCTCACCTTTAATTAATTAATCAACGGTATAGGTTTCAAAATAAATTTTAATCAATTATCCATAACCGAATGTTTACCCCTACTTAACATTTGTATGTACAAATGATTTAAAAAGCATTTTTTCTCCATTTAAAAGATAGTTGAGAATTACAATCTTTTATAAATGATAAAAAAAACTATTATAATTTAATCTTGTAGGTACAATGCCTCCATAAAATAAGGGTAATAGTATTTATTGTGATATCTAGAGTAATTCTTTTTGCTAAATAAAATGATAAAATCAACATATTTAATTTTTTTAAATCTAAGTTAAGCTCCAAACAATTTTTAACCGTCATAATATAAGATTATAGCCGCTGTTATGCTTATAAATTTTGTATAATGAATCGATAATGAATCAGACCAAGACTCATACTTATTTATATTGTACACGATTATTCGTTCAAAAATGAATCGGACCATATCAACCGAGTCGAAATTGCCAAGGTTCCCAATGAAGTTTGTTAGGGAAAAAGTTAGAAGATAATTATAAGAGAAAAATGTGACCAATGGCTTTGTTTTGCTTGTGGTGTAATGTATTGACATTATTGTTTGAATTCTGAAGACTAATAGTATTCATATATCTTTTTGTTATATTATAGGACCAGTTGGGAAGAAGCTTGTTGACTCTCACACACCTTTCGATTTTGTCTAATGTTTTGGTTTTCCACGTTAACAAATCACTTGCTAGTTTGGTTCTACAATATTGTTATCTGTTACCTCCCGTTGAATCACAATACGGTCTGATTTGGAGAACCAATTTGAGTAAGTTGTTTGGTAAACTTCGTTTTTTTGAAGTCTGACCAAATATAAATCTCTCGCAAAGAAACGAGTGTTAGGAAGAAATTAAACAATGATCTTTAAACTCCTTTTATTGTTCACAACAATTATTTGCGCGATACTGCAAAAAGTTATAGAGAATAAGTGGAGATAAATGAACTCTTTTTCGTTATAGAAAATGTATTAGCAAAGTGAAAGCGCGAGACAATTTAAGTCATGTCAATTAAAAAATGGAAAATACCACAAGACCCATAAAGGGTAACATGTGAGCTCAAAATAAATCCCCCATAAATTCAAAATAACGTCCCAGTAAACTCAAAATAAAACCCCAATAAACTCAAATAAAGCCCGACCAAATTTTATTCATTCAATAGTAATTCATGTTCTCCTTTTATAGATAGAGTTTTTTTTGTTATAGAAAACGCATTAGCAAAGTGAAAGCGCGAAACAATTTAAGTCATGTCATTTGAAAAATGGAAAATACCATGACCCATAAAGGGTAATATGTGAGCTCAAAATAAAGCCGCAAAGAAATTCAAAATAAAGTCTTAATGAACTCAAAATAAAATTTTTATAAAAAAACCAAATACTATTTATTGAATAATTATTTATTTTTTTCTTTTATAAATAAAAATTGAGGCTCGAGCATGCTGCTCTAGCCAGAGTTTCTAGCTTTGCATAGGATTCCCAAAAGTTGTCGAAGGTTCCACACACTTGGCTCAACGTCGCAAACAACTAATTCTCATTGGTCAGACTGGTTTAGACTCGTCACTGTTTATCAAATAATCAAATTGTAAAAAGAAATCTTACATCAATAACGGAAGAGATAAATCAATATACGTGGCATGATTAACCACATTTGTTAAAATCTATACTTAAATTTACCGAATAATATCTTATCGGTTAAATCTGATCAGATAATTAGCTCAAGGTCCAACTTGTAGGAGTATGTTAATAAAAAACAATGTACTCTTGAATCTTGATTAGGTGAAACCAACTCATGTACTATTGTTTTTAAAATAATATAACAGTATTGAATACCGGCGGCTATTATATATTCATAGCTTACCGGCGGCTAACAGTACCACGTTGCTAAATGGTATTGCGGCCTGCCGCCGGCCGGAGCTGCTCACCTGACCGGTTCTAATCTATTTAGATTCTCTCTTAGCCAAGTAGGCGAAACCTAGTTCAGCTATAACAGTGGTTGTTGTCGGAAGGTTCTATTATTTGTTAAATTGCAATCATCATTTTTGTTTAGGATGAAGGTGCTCTTAAAGACAATTTCAACCTTAATTTTATTATTAATGATCGAGATTCATTCCAACCTTAATCACCAACCAACTAGAAAAAATGTAATAACCTCTGATTCAACTTTCAAGAAATTATAGAAGGAAAGATGGTTTTTTTTATTGAATACATAAATTATTCACTCATGTCTAAAGTTCGGAGTTCCGGACACTCTACTAAGCTAATATGCCTTAGGTACCACCATATATGTTTATAGGCACCCACTTGATACTTCTCTATCTCTCACACTCTCTTTTATGTGCATTAACCCCAACATGTATGTGAATTAACCAAACGATACTGATTAAAATAATTAACTTAGTAACCGATCTATAATGATAGTCCTACATATATCTCCACTAACAATAATAAAAAATCAAAACACTTTAAAACTCTTTTTTAACTTTGTTTATGAAGAATTTAACATGGAGAAACTTCAATTTTTAGTTATTCTCAATATGCTTGTCAAATATTTTTCAATTTTCATGTCAAAAATGGTCACTAGTTATTTATGGTGTCTCCTACCCATAACTATTTGTTAAAAAATAAAATAATACCAGTTATTAAACTGAATCTTTATTTGACGACCTAACATTCGAACTAAACGACGCCCTAACTTGAGTAAATTACAATATTATCCTTTCGTAAAATCGAAATCCATATAAGAAGTTATGTGTATTGACTAACTCAAACACTCACAAACGTTGATCTAAAGAAGAAATCGAAGATGAGAAGCGAACGTTTTAGGTACGAAATCGAAAAACAGGCCATAGGAGGCCCTGCCCGATTCGACCGAGAAAGGCCCCAGCTGGCCGCCGATTTCGGCCGAGGCAAGTTGCCAGCTGGAAAAATCAGGCGGCCGGCCGGGTATTTTTTATAGTTAATTTATTTAATTTGTGTAATTAGGATAATTAGATAATTGTTAGTGAGTGATTAGTATAATTAGATAATGTTTAGTGAGTAATTAGGATAATTAAATAATTATAGTTAGTGATTAGTGTAATTAGTTAATTGTTTGTGAGTAATTAGGATAATTAGATCATCATTAGTGAGGGTTTAGGATTTTGTTAGGAATAGTAAGTGAATTTAGTTTAGCAGAATGCGAATTTTATTAGAAATGTTTATTTTTTTAAATGCAGTTTCTTGAAAAAGATGGCGAAGATAAAGGATGGAGGTAAATCGTACAGTCAAGATCCGATAGAGGAAGAAACAGATGAGATCCAGAAAATGAGAGGGAAAGGAAAGCAAGCAGGCATTTTAGATCGGATGAAAGAGCGAGTGATCACCGCTTCGAGGCGAAAAGAGGGAGAGACTGCGAAGAAGAACAAGAAGTTGAAAATCTACGGCTCCCCTGACTGGTACCCTCCTGTTACGTACCAGGTTAGGGCATTTCCGGAAGATTATGACGAGGATGATGGTCCACCGCCGGGGTTTGAATACAAGGAGACACGGACTTTCGCGCACATGGCTTCTCCGAACACGACATCTCCGCACATCGCTTCTACAGGCTCGTCACATGCCTCTGCGAGTGTTTGTGTTAGAGGAGGGAACCTAGCCGACTTGTGCGGGTACGAGAGGAGGAGGTTGCAAGTGGAGTCGATTGGGAGGGACTCGATTGTACTTGAGAGCTTACTACAGAGCTTCTAGATGGTGGACCGAGGAGGCCGACAATGATCCCCAACTTTCAGATGGTGACAGTCTGGAGAGGATACATGCATATGAAGAGCTTCAGATTCCAGAAGCGCCCCAAACAATGAAACACGATGAGCGACTTCAACATCCAGATGAAGACCATTTGTCAGATCATGCAGGAGTCGGGACTTCTTCACTTGGGTCAGTGCATGTCGACCCACCTTGATGAGCCTCTTCTCGATACATTTGTTTAGAGGTGGCAGTCCGATACAAACACCTTTCACATGCCGTGGGGGGAGATAACGATCACTTTGTACGACGTCTACCACATTCTTCGGGTCGCGGTGGCTGGATGACCGCTTCATAAACCCCGAGCTCTTGTTGATTTGAGGGCGGGTGTAGCTGAGCTGCTTGGGTTTGGGTCTGCTACTGCGTTGGAGCATCCGGTTAGGGGCGAGACTGTTGGCCAACCATTGTACGATCACCCTCGCCTTGTACGAGAGGGACATGATCTCGATCGGCAAGCATATGGGGGATGAGACTGCCTATAAGGTATTCTTTTTCGATCTTCTCAGAGCTACTCTATTTCAGGATAGATTTGCAGATCGATCACGCCTTCTAAGTTGGGAGTACTTCACGGGTTTGATTAGTAATGTACTAAAGTACACTTGACGTGCTGGTGTGCTAGTTTGGTTGTACCGTGAACTTGGGAACGCTAGCCATGCGGACGCGAAGGCATTATCAGGCTGTGTTACGTTGCTGCAGTCCTAGATTTACGAGTACTTTCCCAATGTACGACCTTCCAGGATGGTTCGATAGGAGCGTAGGGCGGGAGCTACGTTATCTGGCAGATGGCACAGTGTCGAGACACCTAGTAGGGGTGGAGGAGTCCTACGAGAGAGGTTAGAGTACTACCGGCGCCTCGTCGATAACATGGATCCCTGTGATGTGATTTGACTTCCATTTGGGCCCACCCCAATGTCGAGGTTCCCGGGTCGACTTTTCGTGGACTCATTCGCTGCACCGACGTTGGTGAGTACTACGATTCCTACCATGTTCTCAGATAGTTCGGGTACACGTAGGTTGTCCCTCCCTCGATTGTTGCGCCGCTGCGAGCTAATAGGCCTCGCACGATTTGGAACTATGCGGTCTAGTGAGCCACAACGGAGGATAGGACTTGGTCGGATCAGGAGTTCATCTAAATTCACCGGCTCCACCTTATGTTCCAGAGAGCAGTGGCCGGGGAGGATGTGGCTCCAGGGTACATGGACTGGTATCTCGAGCAAAGTCACCGTGCATCGTGGCGCCGGTTGAGTCTGTTGTAGGCGTTCCTCCTGAGATAGTAAGTTTGATTTTACTTTTTATCTAATGGGTTTAGAGTATGTAAATTTCGTTACATTAAATGTTATTTTATGTCTGTGCACAGATTTCTCATCGGATCTTTGATGGTATGACTACCTATTTCAATGGGACGTTGGGGGAGCAACACATAGACTTGTCGCAGGAGTACTACGATCATATGGTGGGAATGCGCCATCAGTTTGAGGACTTGTATGTGGGCTACCGGCGCTAGAGAGAAGGTCGTCGTGATTAGAGACTCTCTTTATTGTACTTTCCTTGCCTCATACGTTATAGCTGAGTGTTTTGTTTCATTTTCGCACTTAAGTTTAGTACCATTGGACCCAATAACTCAGAATTCGAGTTATTTAAGTGTTATTATGTCCTCTTTTCGCATTAATACCATTCCCGTTCAATTAATCACACAATTAACCCCCCAAAAAGTCTAGAATCCATAGTCATTGGGGTCGGCCGGTCGGTTGTTTCAGTCGGCACTAGGGGCCGGCTGGCCGGTTATTTCCAGTGCGGGCCGAAATGACCGTCCGGATAGCCCCAGTGCTGCCTTAACGTCTGTTCGGCCGGCCCCACTAACTGTTTGAGACGATTATGTTGTTAATAAAATAAAAACAAACCGTTAATCCATTAACGTAACATCAAGTCACAGACACAATAGAGGAACTGGTTAATAATAAGAGAGGTTATTATTAAAGTCCGACAATTAGATACACTAAATTCAAGGACAAGACCTGCGGGTTCAGCCGTGCGTACTCTGTATGCTCGGCCAGGTGTAAGTCATGTTGCCACATCTGTTTAGCTCGGTATTGAGCCCAATAGCTCCAAAACAAAGACTTACCCGGGATGGGTAAGACCCGAATATCATCATCTAAAATGAGCACAACCTAGTGTTTCACCGGTACACACTATGTACGACACCCCAGCTGGTGCCACTGTGCCCTCTTGTACAATCAAAGTAGGTATGTCTCCTCATACGGTAACCCTCGTAAACAGGTCTAAAAATGATGAATGTCCAGTTAAATATAGTGGCATGACCTAACAGATCCGCGTTCCAGAATCACCATGGATCATCACATGGTGTCTCCCAGAGCCAACCTAACCGGTGAATGACGCCATTCAAGTCCGTGTTATACACGTTACTATACAGATCGTACCAATTCAACGTAACCTGTTCCATTAACTGTCTCCGCATGTCAACATACTGACTATCGTCGTCGGGCATAACTATGTATGAAATGCACCAAAATCCACAATGTCCATCACCGTGTGGGTTAAACACGTCACTCAGCATGCCGTGCAAACCCTCTGAGATGTACTGCCAAAACGGTCAAACAGTAGACGACAAAAATAAACATGAGTAAGAAAGTTACAGTAAACGAGATCGCAAATACGGTATCAACTATTTAACATACCTCTAGTGGGAAGTGGTAAGCCTGGAGTCGAGCTAGTGTTCGAAGGTGTAGATCGAGTCGAACTACCTTTACTCTTGGGTGGAGTACATTGCGCACTAGCATGCTCATGCCAAGAAGAATTCCGACGGTCGGTCTTTCTAGCACGATGTCTACCTTTAGGAGCATCAGAAACCTTAGGCTCCTTGAACCCCTCTGACTCGGGTTGAAATGCTGACCGGACTGTAGGATTGTTGGTGTGGCCTACACCGTCAATAAATAACTTACACTCGTCGCCTGCGACCTGACACGTCACTGCCAGTTTGAAGGGGCAGTCACACTTCTTCATCTTCGTAATCCATTTCGGCGGGTCGGTACATTAGGATTTACGAGCAGGTCCCCGGGAGCAATATAGATATACACGGTACTCTCGCTCTACCTAGTTTATTTTGTTGGATCCTTTAGTCAACTTGAAATTAAGTGTCTGGGCAATTCGCTTAGCAGGTTCACAAGCTTCCTCGGCAGTATTGTGAACATCAACAGATAAAAAGTGTTTGGTGTAATTGATTCCATCACCCTTACTCACCGATGAATCTCGGTACATTATAAACACACAAAACAAACGCTTCATTTATCAATTATCTATAAATTTCGTATTAATTCAATTATTTCTACAACAAAATTATCGACCACTTATCGAATTGTTCATGTCGAGTTAGTGCATCCAACGAACGTTAAAACCATGTGAAGAATGTGATTATCTGAAAAATTATTAAAGGAGATCGTTAGAAAATAGAAAAAAAATTCGGTCAGAGGACCACCCGACGGAACCGAAAATTTGGCCGCGAAGCCTCCTGGTCGGCCGACTGTTTCGGCTGGCAACACTGGGGGCCGAAACAGCCGGTCGGGGCTACCTGCGACCAAAATTTGCCGTCGGCCGGGATGCTTGTCGGCCCAATTTTTGATCCCACCCGCTAAAATTTACCGAATTGTAAGGAGACACGTACCGTGAGAGAGGTTTTTGAATGAGTAAATTCAGATAGTTTCGTTTTTACGAAGTTTTTCGAATAAGTAAATTTGGATAGTTTCGTCTTTACGGAGTTTAGGGCGTCAATTAATTCAAAAGATAGGGCGTCAAATAGTAATCCTATGGAGATTTTTTTTACAATTTGAAAAAAAATCACAATTTGATAATTGGCAGGTTGGTAGGTAGTATATATATACATATATATATATATATTTATTTGGTACATGGTTAGAATGGTTAGGAGGTGTATTGACCGCTCTAACCTAGTATAACCAAATTAACCAATAAATTTGATAATTGAAAGCAAATTAGTCACACTAACCAAACCAAATTACCCAAATGATACTCCTTAAAATGGTTAACTTAGTCACTAATACATAATGACGTACCTATATACATCCCCACTAACAACAACAACAATCAATCAAAACCCTTTAAAACGTTTTTAAACTTCATTTGGCTATTATTTGAAGGGGCTAAAATGGCGAAACCTCAATTTTTAGACATTCTACATACATGTCAAATATAAGCCAATTTAAAAAATTTCAATTTTCATCTCAAAATTTGCCAATTTCTAAAGGTAATACCTATGAAAATGAGTCATTTTGACATGAAAATTTCATAATTTTCAAATCGGCTAATATTTGATATGCATGTTGGAAATGGCTAAAAATTCAAGTTTCATCATGGTAACCTTCGTAAATAATGATCAAATCAATTTAAAAATCAATTTTACTTGATATAATTTAGCGTGTTAAGAAATATATTTTTAACTTCATTTGTTTATTATTTGAAGGTTTTAACATGGTGAAATCTCAATTTTTAGTCATTCCCAACATACATGTCAAATATTAATAAATTTAAAAATTTTCAATTTACATCTCAAAAAGTGCCAATTTTCAAAGGGGTTAACCTATGGAAATGAGCCATTTTGACATGAAAATTTCAAAATTTTCAAATCGGCTCATATTTGACATGCATGTTGGAAATGGCTAAAATAATCAAGTTTTACTATGATAACCCTTGTAAATAATGGATAAATGAAGTTAAAAATTAATTTTACTTGGTGTTATGTTAGTGTAGAAAATTTCTAAATTCTGCATGTATGTAATGGGGAAACCGCTAAAAATCAAAACTAAAATTTTTATAGTCAAAATTACATACATTCTTAATAACAATAACCATCAAAACCCTTACAAATTGGTTTCAAAATGGTGTGAAAAGAGATTAATATACAATAACTTACATGTAAGAACATGGTTTGGTTGGTTGGTTGCACATGGTTTGGTAAAAATTTGGGACATCGGTTTAATCTTCACGAGTTCTTTTTTGCACTCCTTTTTTCCCGTCTACCTCAATTTACTTGATATTAAAACAAGATTTCCTACTCTTGTTTGTTATTGATGGTTCACAACCTAAACTCACAGGGCTAATCAAAGGCAGGGTGGGCCGCGGTCTAGCAGTCGAATCAACCCTGCAAATCGGAGGATGGACTTACATATCTGTCACATTGATAGGACAAGTTCGTATACTCACCTATATCAGGGATCATTTTTCCTCATCAAGTGACAGAAACACGCTACGGCTGGGACATGTCGCCGACCCATATTCCTCTATACGGACTTAGGCAACTCATGGCTGTCTAATATTATACGATTCAGATCTAGCCTATGGTCTCCATCACTCTTGATGTGACACGTGTAGGCTAGAATTGTGCCACCATGACTACATAAAAGGCTCCACACCCTCCCCATTTAAGACGAAAACATCCTACTAGACAAGAATTATACACCTATGATGTACGTCCGCACTGTGCTACATGCAAACAGACCCCACCTAAAATAGGATACACAACAATGATACTTAATTCTGTCTCACTCTTTCTCATATTCAATATGCTTATATCCTTATGTTCCCTCGTACTATCCCTTGCCCCGTCAAAGATTCTCAGGCGTCCCATCGTAATGAAGGTCACTCACTTACATTATTGGCCCAACCGATCTGTTAGGCGGAACAATAAATTATGTGCCAAAGGACTTCCGGACACGTCTAAAACAATCAAATCCGTATACATAAGGCGTTATATAAGGCACATTTTTATCGTTGATTTATCAACGATGGAGATATAATTACTTTTTTTGTTGTAACTTTTGAAGTCAATAAATCTATTCCAAAATGCTACTTAGAATTTGGGTTCAAGACTCCTCAAAAGTTGTACACACGACTTCTCCGACCATGTGTCCACTTAATTTATTTATCATATTCAAGTCAATATATATACGGCGCCTGCTATTGAAGAATGTGTGAAGAAGCTGCAAGCAGATTAACCCATCAAATGTTGTTCAAATTGGACCAGACGTCGAATCAGATATACGAGAGATCATTTAAGATTTTGAAGTTTAACGAAGATTAAATCGATAAACATTATTGTTGTACGAAAATCAAATATTGAATAAGTAACACATTAACAAAATATTTGTAACTCGATATTTATACTTGTTTAACTTAGAAGTCGTGACTACTTATATACATAGGTTATACAAGGAACCACTATTTTACCTTTTTAGTTAAATCGATGAACCGTAAAAAAAACCAATTTGAAAAAATCAAACAGTTTTTGAAGTTTGAATAGTTCAACAGCACTAACCTACAATTAGTTTATAAAGGAATTGTTTTTATAAAATGTTGGAGCTAGTATATTATATATAATCTTTTTTTTTCTAATCTTTGTTATATGACAACTACAATGAGGTTCGACCACAAGAAAAAAGAATCTTTGATGCTAACAAATGAATCTTAATCGCTAGAAATCCCTAGAAATTACAAACAACAGGGAAGGCTATCGTCAACAAGATCATACCAACCCTTAAAATTGTTATCCGAAAAAAGGAAAAACAAAGTACTAATATCAAAAGTATGACCCTAATTTAGCGATATAATTCGCGCCATAATTCGCCTCGCGATTAATACGATGGAGAGACACCTCCAAAGTCCAGTTGACATGGCCGCCAAAAATCAAGAGCCACACCTGCAAATTTAATGGTCAAGTCTAAATGGTTCTTTAAGAACCTCGACCGCTGCTTTGGAATCAGTTTGTAATGAGCTCTGTTCGCAAAATAGAACGCCGTTCCAAATTCGAATTAAAAATTCTCACAAAGTGTCCTCTATCATCTCGAATAATGCCACCGACATCAAAACTGGATGAATATAGACCGAACCGTCCGAATTAAGTATATAACACCCCTGATTGGCAAGTTGCCGCCAGCTCTACATTAGGTTTTATTTCAAAACTAACATTGGGCCCAAAAAAAAGCAGATCAAAACTTCAGAATACTCTTCTTACGACCCAATTTCATTTGGCCCACGAACAGTTGATGTCCTTCGTACGATGTCGTTTTCTGTTGAATCGCAGTGTTTAAACCCTTTCTCAGCTCTGCTACAAACTCCATCATTGGCGGGCATTTTTCTTCTACTATCCTCCTTCCCACATGGTTCCTCCTCAGCCAGCTCCCCCGCTCCCCGTCGAGCTCATACTTCAAACTCTCCCTCTCCCGCGCCATGCCCTTATGTTCCACTTCATCAATTAGCCACTCCAAGCTCAAAATCCGCAGCTTCTCCTCCCTCCTTTTCTCCAAGCTCGCTTCTTTCTCCTCTTGTGCTCTCCAATCAGTCGAATCCGTCAATGGAGCTTCCAATAATTTCACCTTCGAGGAATTTCAGCATAGTATGCGGAGCCACGCCCCTTCCTGCGACCTCCAGCAAGCTCTCTGGACTTGATGAGAAGCTTCCCAAGTAAGCTAACTGTTCACGATTACAACGCTCTATACCACAGTTATTTGAATCATGGCGGGAATCCTTTCTCGGAAAATTTTCTTCAAGTTTACTGTGAAATCCGGAGCAGCTCAGGGATACAACTGAATGCCATAACTTTTAATTTACTCATCAATGGTTTGGTATCCGTTGGGAATTTCAAAGTTGCATTCTTTATCATGGAAGTGATGTTCTCCAGTGGCTTATTACCATCATTCACTCTTTTATCGAAGTTTCTGAAGAAATCTATGGAATTCGAGAGTTTGAATCATTCACTTGGTGTATTTGAAGTCATGTTGATGTTGGACTATATCCCTACAGAGCCATCTTTGAATGTGTTGATCTGTATGTTTAGTAAGAAAGGAATGATTCATGAAGCATATATGGTAATCTCAGCTGTTCTTGCTAAAGGATGCTTCTTTGGAGTGTATATTTCGAATCCGATTCTTTGGTCTTTATGTAAATCCGGTCAGAGATCTACTGCTTTGAGATTGTCTTACTGGCTGAAAAAGAATGGTGTTCCATTAGATGTCTGCTCTTACACACAGCTTTGGGTTATGGATTTTGTAAAGAAGGGCATTCTGAAGACTCGTGTTTGTGTCTCGCTGAGATGAAAGAGAGCGGTTTGAAAGCTAGCCTCGTTACGTATACTGTCGTGGTTCAGTTCTTGTGCGAGAACGGGAGGGTGGAAGAGGCATTGAGGTATTTGAGTTTAATGGAAGCTGAAGGATTCAGTCCGG
Organism: Linum usitatissimum; assembly: GCA_030674075.2. NCBI lineage: Eukaryota > Viridiplantae > Streptophyta > Magnoliopsida > Malpighiales > Linaceae > Linum > Linum usitatissimum. The sequence goes on along the minus strand of JAUJYP020000926.1, from coordinate 264,279 downwards.
ACTTGCTTGTATATAACGTGATTCTACGAGAATTATCGTGTTTGGATAGAACGTGCGAGGTTTTTAGGGTTCTACATTTGATTGTTTCGAGTGGATTATGTCCTGATGCGTACACCATTGCTGTGCTAGCTGGAGGACTTGTAAAATACGGGAGAGTCCGGAATGCTGCCGGATTTTTGCTGGATACGAGTTCGGAAGGTTTTAGTGTTGATGTTGCGGTTTTCAATGTATATCTTCAGTGCTTGTGTAGGCAGAGTCAAACGGAAGAAGCGTTGTCTTGGTTGGAAACTGGGTATGGGGAATGTTTCGGTTTCGTTCCGAGCAATGTGTCGTATAACATCGTTCTGAACGGATTCTGTAGAGAGAACAAGTTCAACATGGCTTTCGCGGTGTGGACTCGGTTCGAGCCTGATGTGGTTTCGTTTAATACCATTCTGTCTCGTGCTTGCAAGCTGAAGAATGATGAAATGGTCGAATGGATCTGGTACCGTATGGAGGAAAAAGGGGTCGGACATGATGCCGTGACTTTGACTTGCTTGATACGGTATTGGTGCAGAGTTGGGAAAGTGTTGAGATGTGTGAAGGTTTTGGATTCTATGTTGGTTAATGGACCTAAACCAAGCATAGTGACTCCTAATGTTGCACTGGATGAGCTTTGCAAGTGTGGTTCGCTTGATTTGGTGATCTGGGTGTTTGAGAAGTTTAGGGATTCTGGATTTGTGCCCGATGGAACGTCATACTCTATCCTGTCGCGAGCTTGTGATAGGAAGGGTGTGAAATTATTCCTCCATGGATGAACTTGACTCAGAATTAGAATCCGAATCAGAATAGGAATAGGAATCGGACCTCGTTGAGGTTTGTAAGTGTCTTGAATGGATCACGTGTTTTATTTCGCCTAATTCTTTTGTAGTTATGGTCGAGTTGCTGAGCCTGTTCTGCATTTTCCCTTCCATGATTGTAATTTTGCTGCAGATGTCAAGAAATCAGGCTAAATTGGTCAATCTAGCTATCATTCTTCCAAGGTAAGAAGAGGAAGCTAGCTAGCTTGCTTGCTGCACAAGCTACTTATCATTCTACGAGATAAAAGTATCGACTCGATAAGAAGAAGAATCTCGAAAGAAAAACGACAGCATCAGCTCATATACACTTTTGAATGATTCACAGGACGACATGATTCTGTGTCCGCCAGCACCAGCAAGACTGGTTCCGGCATGGCTTTTTCTCCGATTGCGTTAATCGCAGGACATTCAATGTCGGTTAAGAAGGCTAGGGGAAGCATTAAAGCAAGGTGTATGTATGCAATCAATGGCTTGCCTCGCAAGTAAGCTCCAAGATGAACCCCTTCTCGAATTCCTGTGCTTATACTCCTGACGATAATAGTTTGGAATCATGGATCTCTGCTAGAAGTCCTCATGCTTCTGCATCCATCGTCGACGAAAATGGCGATGAGAATCTCGCAACCGAAAGATGACAAATGGATGGTCAAGTTCCAAAGTTCTAGTCTTTATCTTTGTTTCACCTGTATGTATCAATCAGGTTTACAGTATAGCCAAGAAAGATTCTCTTTTTCTTCTTCTTTTGTACAGTTTTGTATGCAATGGGAAGAACAGAACATAAAGATTCCAAATTTGAGCAAAAACTTGACTCTTTTCTTGTCCAGCTCTCCAAAGATGCTTCCTTTTTCCTTTTTTTGTACTGAATTTGTTCACCATTGCCATTAATAACAACCTCGGACTAGAATCAAACATGTTCAAATGTTGGGAAAACTTGTGAAACATTAAAGATCTGATCTTCAGGCATTCTTTCTTTCTGGGTTTGTTTCTTTTGAGATGGGTGTAGATTACTACGAGGTATTGAAGGTGAGCAAGAACGCATCGGAGGACGATCTGAAGAGATCGTACAGAAGACTGGCTATGAAATGGCACCCCGACAAGAACCCTAACAACAAGAAAGATGCTGAATCCAGATTCAAGCACATCTCTCAAGCTTATGATGTAAAAAAAACAGTACATTTTCTGGGTTTCTTTGATTTTCACTCCCTATTGATTCCTTAACATCCATTTTCGCTGCTAGGCACTGAGCGACCCGCAAAAGAGGGCGAATTACGACCTGTATGGCGAAGAAGGGCTGAACGAAACCATCCCTTCCGATGGAGGAGGATTCAATTATTCGAGGAATGCTGAAGATATATTTGCAGAGTTTTTTGGGAGCAGCAGCCCATTTTCAAGATTCCAACCAGCAAGATCATATTCAAGATTCCAACCAGATAATGAAGATTCCAAAACGCCAAAGAAGAAGGCTCCACCTGTGGAGAGCAAATTGCCTTGCAGCCTTAAGGAGCTCTACTCTGGATCCACCAGAAAAATGAAGATCTCAAGAACTGTAGCTGGCTGCCATGGGTAATCCATCAATTTTACGGAAATTGGTTTGGCAGGTGGAAAATTTTGATGGAATTTAGATGGCAATTGGAAAGCTCGTTCTTTAAAATCACTTCGACGGGATTTGACTTTTCTGTCCGGCTGGAAAAATGCTCGAAATTTCATCCAACTTTCCACTTGTCAAATCAAAAGCCGTAATCTTTACCTACTAATCCGGACCGGTGTTCATTTTGGTTGATAAATCTCTTTACTTTTTCACTTAATTGGACAGGAAGCAAGCCCAGGAGACAGAGATACTAACGATCGATGTGAAGCCAGGATGGAAAAAGGGAACAAAGATAACATTCCCAGATAAGGGGAATGAGCAGCCAAACCAGCTTCCGGCAGACTTAGTGTTCGTAATCGACGAGAAACGTCACGATGTTTACAAAAGAGACGGAAATGATTTGATTATCAACCACCGTGTTACGCTAGCGGAGGCCCTGGGAGGGACCGCCGTAAAGATCGCCACATTGGACGGGCGTAGCTTGTTGATTCCGGTGAACGACATCATAAGCCCCGGATACGAGCTTGTGGTCGCGATGGAAGGTATGCCGATAGCTAAAGAGCCGGGGAAGAGAGGAGACTTGAGGGTTAAGTTTGAAGTGAAGTTTCCAACTAAGTTGACCTCAGAGCAAAAAACAGCCGTAAAAAATGTCTTAGGATGATGATGTTCAAAATGTTTGTTCAGATATTTGATGTCTAGTCCATTTATGTAATGAAAACAAAGATGAAACCAAATTGAAAGATGACCTAATCTGGACTAACAAAGTAAACAAAGGGGGAAAGAACAACTATTTACAATCTAAAACAGCAAAGCTAAAAGCCTCTACTTTTCGGGGCATCTCTCGTCTGCCAGGTCGGGCCTTGCTGTCCATAAAGCTGGCTTTCGCCGTTCAGTTGCTGCTGCTGCTGAAGATTCGGAGCAGCCAGGGAAGTCCAGCCACCTTGCTGCTGATGTGGCGGCCAACCTGGCAGAGGAGGAGGCGGCGGTAGGTGCTGGACCATGTGGGGTCGCAAACTGGGCAGTTGCTGATTGCGCAAGTTGCTAGGAGGCGCGACATGGCGTTGTGAGTCTTCAGGCCGCCATTCCGGCATATCATCGTCGTCATCATCGTCTTTCCACGGCTGTACAGAAACACCGACAATTTTTACATCACGATCCGGCTGTCCATATCTATGTATAAGCTCTCTCATTTGGTCTACACGGCCGGTAGGGAAAACCGGCCTATTATTCGTTGCTGCTGACTTATTACTGGAGAAATTAAACTCAGGCAAGTCATCCTCGTCCCGGTTCGGTCCACCCGCAGGCGGACCGAACCCAGGAGGCACATCATCATCCTCGTCATCATTTCCAACTGCGGCCATACCGGGTTGAGGCCTGGAATGGTGTTTCACATTTCGAGCGATGACATCACTATGATGGTGCCTCCTACTAGAGGAGGAAGACGAGTGCTTTTTGGAGGAGTCTTTGTGCTTATGGTTCGATGGTGATATTATTTGAGGTTTTCTCCATACAATAGCACCAATTAGACCATTTTCAATCAATTTAAGGCCGTCCATTTGATCCTGCGGCAGGACTTTGCTTAGCAAGTCGCATGTTCTTGAGTTAGGAGGGCACAAGTAGAGCTCCACTCCTGGAGCTGGCTCGCCGAACCCAACTCTCTCATCTGAGACATACGACTCCGACGCCTGTAGTACCGAAACCAAAACATTCAAACACAACAACCAATAGAGAGACAAGCTTTACTTTTCAGTGGTGTTCCAGTAACGTTACCTCGACAATGTTTGCCATTTCGCTCTCGCCTGACCCTTCCTTGTACACAAAATGCACCACCTGCATAAGTAAAGATAGAATGTTTCAAATGTCAGGTTACCAATATAACTGGTTACATAAATTGATTCATTTGGCATTCATAGTCCAAATTGATTTTCAGGTTCAAGTGTCTATTCCAAATCTAACGCAGCGGAATTCATTCATTGGTAACGCCATTGAACGAGGTCTAGTGTAACTATTCCGAATTCAGCTAGTCTGGCAAGGAGCGACTGGAAATTTGTTGCTAAGATAGCTAGGACTTGAATTCCATGCGATTCTGATAGCATCGAATTATAAAAGAATTCTAGTTTCGCTCGATTTGACCTTCCGTCAACCCACGAGTTCATACAAATAACTCTCTCCAGACCGAGTTGAGTCGGAACAATGGGAGCCAAAGGCCCTTCTCTCCACTTTTGATGTACGGTTAATTTACTACAACTAAAAGAAACTGGGGATACCATGACAGCACGGCTTCGGGACATCGGAAGCGCCTGCAAGAACTTCTCAAATGCTTCCAGTCTCACTCGGCCCTTAATCTCGATCGAGCTAGGCCAGTCCTTGGACTGTGTCTTCTCCCCGCTGCAATAACCAAGTATCTCAAATCAGTCATTATAGACCGAACAAGGCAAAACAAATTTGAGCACCGTAGGACCAAAAGAAAACAAACAGATTATAACTAAAGCAGTATGGCAGGATTAGTGATTTACCTTTTAAAGATGCCAACAACTGGAACAGTGGCAGAGACGTTGAGCTGCAGTAACCCTTCCCAGGCACGTTCACCTTTAATGATATCAACAGCAGTTGTGGTGTTCGATATCTCGTCATTCTCCTTGCTAGATTGCTCGGCAGCAACGGACTTGGCATTTTGTCCCTCACTTCCAGCTTTTTCGAGATTTTCAGGAGACTTGTTTTCTGAGTCAACCTTCGAATCATTCTTTACAGAAGCTGGAGTTGTTGCTTTATCAGCAGCATCCTCAGGTAAGGGTTCAAATGGGGGCTCGTTGTTAAGAGATTCCATAAACTCATCGAGGGAAACAATCGGGGGAAGAAACTCGGCATCCTTCAGCTCATCATCCACCATGAGACCTTGCATCAAGTCACCTGCTTCAGTTGAAGGAATTGTGACGGTGTATTCCGAATTTTCTGTGTTTTTTGCGTTTCCACTCTCTGATGGAGAAGATTCTTTTCGTTTCGGTTTGGGTTGTCGTGGCAAATTGAGTGAATTTGTCCCGATGGCAACCTCTGCCGATACAATATCTCTATCTTGGTCGTCCTCAACCTGGAACTCGCCTTTGTGTGTTTTCCTCACGAGTTTCCTGATATCCACATCTGAATCTGGCAAAACAACCATTTGGGCGAACTCCTCCGCTTTTGCCACTCGCCATTCTGAGAGCTCCTTCGAAGCAAGCTCCTCCGCAGTCATGGAACACAGCCTCTCGGGACATATGTCTCCCTGCATGACTTTTTCTCTCAACTCCGGGTTATTACGATCCTTTAAATTGAACAGAAGAGACCTTCCTTTTTCTTTGTATTTCTTGTTCACCCCTCGAAATAACTTGAATAGTTCAGCTTCAATTTTCGTTGCCAAAATTTCAGGGTTCAGAAGTTGCTTCTTCTCTACAGCAGGGACATCATCTTGGTCCAACTGCTTCTTGCGGATGCCACTTTCATCTATTAATTCTATCTCAGAGTCTATAATCCATGACAGACCATTACCCTGAAGAAGTTCATCTTTCACATAAAAGTTCTCACTAAAAGGAATATCATCAATACTAACAGTCTCCACAGGTTGCTCTCCTTGTACATCGTTCGTCGGATTGTGTGTTAAGACTGCATTTCCAGCCGAATCAGCTCCAGGCAATGAATCCATCAGTTCTGAACCACTGTTATCATTAGCACTAGAAGGTTCCTCCGAAGCACCTGTAGCAGTACTCTTGGAGTCTTTCGGACCATCTGGGCTCTTATCTTGTACAAGAGCTAAAGCACCAGCTAATGACTCTCTCATCTTGGACCTAACAGAATCAAACGACTCGTTCTTCACTTTCTGGGACGGCTGCATTTGAACAGTTTGACTTTTTTTCAAAGGCATATATTGTGTACCGGTTTTCACAGGAGCCGGTTTCTTAGGAGGTCCTTGTGGCCGAAGCAATACAGACTGCACCTGGACAGGTAATTTACTTGTTACTGCCGTTGGCTGAAGCCATGGCCTATGTTCATTGAGAGAAAACCGCTTTGGAGCTGTATATCTCTGAGGCACCGGGTACAGAGATGCACCTTCCATTGGTGCCTTTCTCTTGTTTGTTGCAGCCTGTTGATCCTGCAACGAGGACCCAACGCCACTGAATTGATTATTAGGCATCAAAAAGTTCTCCGATGTCATATTATAGGAAAATGGATCGATATTTCTCTTCTGGATGTTAGACATTGATGATTGCTGCAGAACACGAGGAGAAATAACAGGCTCCATTATTTGCATTGATGCCGGCTGTGATAGTGCGTTGCTGGAAACTGAACCCATCACCCCCATATGTGTACTGGGGGAAGATACCAGTTGCATTGCTGGATCATGTAATCCCATATCCAAACCAAACCCCATTTGGGAAGAAGAGTCCAATTTCTCTGAAACGTGTTCCAGTTGACTCATTTTGTTTCTCCGGATTGATAACACTGGGAACCAAGGTGATTAATTGGCAGGCCAAACTGGAATCAGAATGTTCTATTGGATACCTGCAATGTAGAACTTAAAATCAGTGCCTCGACTAATAAAACAGATGTATAACAAGTTACAAACAACGTCAAGAAAACAAGCAAAAGACAACGAGCATGATCATGCAACCAGTGGTAGTTCTTTATTAGTAGAAACTTATTGGCCCTTGGACCTTGCAGAGGTTCTTGCTAGTCGCCAATTACCTCTGATTAGTGATTACACGTGATTTAACATATTTCATCTCAATATTTTCTTGTATGGTCTGTGCTACTAAAGTTATCCCCAATGAATATTAACTCAGAAAAATACAGTTCTCAGATATGTACAAACAACGTCCATCATCAGTTTAAAAGCAAAGATGATTCTCTCAAGAAGTCTGTTCTTATCTCTCGGCTTAAAGAATTTTCGTTTGTCGATCATTTATGTTCAACCGGAACAATAAATAGCTAACTTTGATGAAGCTGAATTAACAAAAAATTATAATATTCTAAAAAATGGTTGTTGAATGTTTACATCCTTGCAGTGTACTACCTCGAAATCGCACACCGCATGAAGTCCATTCACAAAAGATTCACCTTTACAAGGTTGATAATTAGTCATTACCCAGTCAATAGAACACAAAAGAATGCACTGTGAATGTACACTCACATACAAACTAACGTGAAACTATGCCTAAATTACAAATCCTCCAACGACATACTCTTAACTCGAGCAATATTTTAACTCTCAGAACATAGTATGAAGATTCAGCTGCCACAACTTCAACCCTGCAGTTGGCTTTACTTTCAATTTCAATGTTGTTGCCATTGAATCATGCCCAATGGCTCACAGGGTAATAACCCGACTGCAACAAATATAAGCTCTTTAACACCAGTAATTAATTGACAAACTAACTTCTAAAGTATTCACTATGTAATGAAACAAAAAAATTGATAAGAAAAGTTTAAAACTGCCTTCATGGCTATGCCAAAATTGAACGACATGTACAAGCACAGATGCATAACTGAAAGACAACTGAAGGAAGCAGATCAAGTTTGAACAGAGAACCACCACATGAAATCTATCATGGAACTTTGCATGCATTAGCTCAGAGAAGTTAGCCTCCACAACCAAAATATCACCTACGAGAGGACCAACATCAACACAGGGTCGTCCATTAAACTCGGTCAAGCTAACAACACAAACAAAATCAATAGTTCATTAGTACAAAACTACAATTTCCCAGAAACCCTTTTTCTCAAAGCAGTGTTGGGTAATCCCTGTACTAAAACATCCATCTGGCAATCAGCTTCAACAAAAAACTTTGAAATTCATAGAAACAAGCCAGGAACATCAGATCAATGATCCATCCCTAACAAATAACAGAAGAAGCAATTCAACTAGCTGAGAACTACAACTACCGTCCATATACGATAACAAAACTCAGCTAAGAAACCCGATTTCACCAATTCATATAACGTAAGAGTCACAAATCACAATTACAAACGATGAAACGAGAACCCAAATGAACAATTCGCTCATCACCCAAAGCAAACACCAATCGGAATGGACTGCATAAAAATGAATCGGAAAAAAATCCCCAGATTGGAGGTCACGATGAATCCGATGGCCAAACAAGAGAAAAGAAAAAAGGGGAAGTGTTGCTGCTACGAGACCAGCTCATGCATACAACAAATCAAGTATTACGCTCGAAGGAAGAGGATCAATGATAATCGTTACCTGATCTAGACGATTGACAGAGAGAATCGCCGTCGGCGATAGAGCTAGAAGAAGAAGGAGAGTGATGAGAAAATGGGTCGGTCAAGCCATGCCCGAAAGGACTAAATACAAACCCTAGAAAACTAATCCACAGCTGTGCTGGTCACGATTTTATATAAAATCCTGTGTGTTCAAAATTACCAGAATATACCCGCTTTTAGGGGAGAAAAAAATATAAAAAATCATTGTTGTTCAGATCGGACCGTCCGGTTTGATCTACGGAATAACAGAAAGATCCATCGATTTTGGTTACGTGGAATTTATTTATGGAAAAAGAGTATGAATATATAAGTAAAGAATAGACTTCGGTATAATTTATTACATTTTTGCTATATATTATGTTTAAAATTAAAAGTTTTGAGATTTTTGGTTAGTGTTTAGGGTTTAGAACATAACGGGAAGTGTTTAGAGTCTCATTAAGGACTTTATGATTGATTAATTAAGATTTATGGTCAAAAGTTAGAGTTTGGAGTATGGTTAAAAATCTGATTTTATAATCTAATGTTTGAGGTTAAAATTTAGTGTTTAGGGTTTTAACATTATTCTTTAGTGTTTAGGGTTGCATGTGAAGTGTTTAAAATTTATTGTTTCAGTTTTAAATTCTTGAAATGAATATGTTTAATGTTGAATGCACTGTATACACGTATGTATTAGAGTCTCCGCCATAAAAGTAATAGATTTATGGTTACATAAACTACTAGGAAACCTCAATTGTCTAATTGGAGCTATACAATTGTTGGAACTCATTATATATATAAGAGTTTCGATAACCGATAACCATAACGGGTCTTAACCCAATATACATTAACAGCCAGATAAAGGTCGAATAAAGGAAGAATAAAGAAGGAATAACAGTGGAATAACACATGCGATTAATGTGGTTTATGACCTTGAGGTCGACTAGTCTACGAAGAGAAAGGGGAATCTTATTAGGGGTTTTTGGTGAGAGTCGCGGCTTAATTATAGAGAAGGAGACTAAAACGCTCTTTGTTGGATATTATGTTATTTGGACTTAAAATAGCATGATTGGATGTTACTTGGACTTAAAGTAACATGGTTCAATCTTACTTGGATCAAAAATAACATTGGGAGATTTAGTAACTTTAGTTGCTTAAACACAGTTTTGGTTGTTTATAACATTATGTTGTAATGTTGGGGGTTTGAGTACTTGATAAATAGCTCAATGAAGTTTGAATAAGCATGGAGGAGGAACTTGATTACTTGGTACTAGCTCAACAAAGCTAGAAGTAAATCAAAGTTAGCTCAAAGCAGCTAGAAACATCTCACGGTAGCTAGAGTTAGCTCATTATGGCTTAACACACCTAAGTGTAGCTCAAAGCTATGTGATAGCTTTATGATTATTCATTTAAGCTATGAGCAGCTCATTGTGACTTAAGAATTGTTATTACAATCATTAAGTAGCTTTAATTAAATTTGAGAAGCTTATGATTAGGCACGAGTAGTAGCAACACTTACCATGTGGTAGTGATGGCTCTACCTCAGCTAATCATGACTTAACTCATGATTATCTAATGATTATCCAACCTAAATCTAGTTAACATTAGCTCAAAACACTTTGAGCTAAGTTGAAAATGAGTTAGGAGAGTGTCACTAAAGAATACCAAACTCAAGTTAAGCTCATAAGGCAGTGACACAGTTTCGGGAGCTAAAGTGAGCTAGTGAGAAGTGTAGGTGGAAGTTGGTCTTCCCACCTAATTTGGCACCATTTTCACTCCTATTTGAGTTCAAATTTGAGTGCATAAGGATGGTTATATCCCTATAGGTCGTCACCCTCCTTTTTCCTCCAAAATGATAATTATCTTTTGATTTGAACCAAAAGACACCATTCAAAAATGGTCAAACAACATCTTTTTTCCTCCCTTTTTATTTGGATGGACACATCCCTTCATGAAGGGGTAAATATGGATGACCATCCTAGTATAAATAGAGGTGGAGTGGCTTAAAGAAAGGGGACACCAATGTTATATGCATTCTTCATGCACCACACAAAGCATTCAATACAGTAGAGGCACTTTGGTCATAAAAGTGGAGTAATTTTTCTCAAAAAGTTTTTAAGGTTTTACTCTTATCTCTTGAGTCTAAAAATAAGAGTGGTGATGGTCTTATCATCGGGAGAGATTTCGTGTAACCCAAGGCTTATAAGGGTCAAAATACTCTTTTCGGAAAGTAGTATCCACGATTCCGTCAGGATCCAAGATCCCCCTAAGTTCTCTGAAACATTGTTGTGCACAAAGTTCTCAACTTGGATATTCTAAAGAAATGATTCCTAAGGTTGTAGAGATTTAAGTAGTTCTTGTGACTCTTCTGCTTCCTGGGAACACAAACGATTTTGTGTTATGTCAACAAGGTTTCGTTTCTAGGAAAGCAACCACCTTCCTGATACCCATTGTTGAGTGAAATCTCCAATACTCTTTATATACATAAGGGTTTCGATTAACTCATAACCATAACGGGACTAACCTGATATACATTAAAATCACAATAAAGGCCGAATAAAGGAGGAATAAAGAAGGAATAAGAGTAGAATAACACTGGCAATTAATGTGGTTTTCGACCTTGAGTTCGACTAGTCCACAGAGATAAAGGGAAATCTTATTAGGGGTTTTTGGTGAGAGTGACGGCTTAATTACAGAGAAGGAGACTAAAACGCTCCTTATATACATAAGGGTTTCGTTTAACCCATAACCATAACGAGTCTAACAAGATATACATTAGCAGCCCGATAAAGGTCGGATAAAGAAGGAATAATAGTGGAATAACACAGGTGATTAACATGGTTTCCGACCTTGAGGTGGACTAGTCCACGGAGAGAAAGGGAAATCTTATCAGGGGTTTTTGGTGAGAGCGATGGCTTAATTACAGAGAATGAGACTGAATCGCTCCTTGTATATATAATGGTTTAGGTTAACCCATAACCATAACGGGTCTAATCCGATATATACATTAACAGCCCAATAAAGATCGAATAAAGGAGGAATAAATGAGTAAAAATGGAATAACACATGTCGTGGTTTCCGACCTTGGGATCGACTAATTCACGGAAAGAAAGGGAAATCTTATTAGCGGTTTTTTGTGATAGTGACAGTTTAATTATAGAGAAGGAGACTAATGCTCTTTATATATACAAAAATTTCATTTAATTCGTAACTATAACAGACATAATCCGATATACATTAACACGTATTAGGGTGTTTATGGCCATATTGAGTCCTGAGTAGACCATTACATTTAGTGATTACTAGCACTCTTACTAGATTAAACGATATTTTATAAATTTAGTGTCACTTCAGGTAGTAGTTTAGTGTGTTTTTACTTGTTTCAGACTAATTTTATGTCTAGTTGCCCTCGATTTGTTTCAGGTCACTTTGATGTTGTTTATAATTTTTTTTATAGATTTTATGTTACATACATCATAAGAGAAGTTAAAATATTTGTGATTAAAAGAAAATATGCACACTAATAACGATAATTAAAATTCTTTCACCAATACTTTTTTAATTCATTTGATTATTATTTGAAGAGTTTAACATGGTGAAACCTCAATTTTTTACTATTTTCAATATACATGTTAAATATTAATTAATTTGAAAATTTGAAAATTTTCATGTCAAAATTGTCAGTTTCCATATACTAGGAAAATTGACTATTTTTACAAAAAAGTTCAAAATTTTTAAATCACCTAATATTTGACATGGATGTAGGAAATGGCTAAAAAATCAAGTTTTATTATGATAACCCCTGTCAAATAATAGCTAAATGACGATTACAAATCAATTTTATTTAGTGTTATGTTAGTGTTGAAAATTTTCAAATCAGCTTACTTTCTACACGCATGTGACCAAAAACAACTAAAAATTCAAGTTAAAATTTTTATAATAGAAAGCGAACAATTAAAAAAAATAACACTGACAATTACAAAATCTTCCTATAAAGCCTAGATATATAGCGTGTGTAAATGGACCGTCGACTCGAGTGGGACTTTATCAAATCACATGAGCCTAATTTGTATAATTCAGTGAGTGGGGATTATGATATATGTTATCCATGGAACTCAAAGGAAAAGAGTATGGTGACGAAATAGTCACCAAAAGAAGTATGATGACGAAATAGTTACCAAAAGAAGTATGGTGATGAAATAAACTATTTGTAAGTTGTGAAAAGAGTATAATGATGAAATAGTCACCAAAAAAAGTATGATGATGAAATAAAATATTTGTAAGTTATGAATCTAATTGCTGAGTTTGATTATTTTCTCTCGTTGGTCCAAGTAAAGTTGTTCAGATAATAGAATTTGTGTCTAAGAAAGTGTTTCAATGTCCAATATTATTAATTTATAACTAAAGATGGAAAAGAGATCCCAATATAATATGTTTGGATACAATTTAGTAATCCGAAATAATCAAATGAAAAATGAAAGAGAAAAAGTGCTCAAAATAGATGAAGAGATTAGCAACTTTAAAATCTTTTAATTTATTGCATGAATCCAAATAAAATTTAAATAATTGCCTCTTAGATAAATATCCTCATACGTTGTATGAAACTGTTTTTACATTAATAGAAAATTATATGATTGTTGTCAAAATTTGGATATGAAGAATTATATTATTGTCATATTTTTAAATTATATCCGATGTTGACAAAAAAACTGAACTATCCTTTACTATGAATTTATTCTATATAAACACACAAACCTCTAACATTTTCAGAGGAAATACCATAGCCATTCAACTTGGTTGTTGAGTGATTTGGACAATATTTGTTTGATTATGAGCCATTAATAAAAGTTAGAGGTTCAATTTAAAAAAAAAAATTAGCAGCTAGAGGATTATATAAAAGTAAAGTGACCTTTTTGTAAATAAAAAGTTTATCTCTTATCTCTTTAGTTAAGGTAATTTTAAGGTAACTTTTGCCTTAACTTGATCCTTGTGTTCCTATCATGCATGAAACCAATTAAAATTTGGATATTGTTATGAAGATTATTGCCATAGTGAATGCACAATTGTAACTCCTATGTTTATTGTATTATTCAATGTAGTTTATTTTCTTTCTTTATGTATAATAATGTTAGAGAGTATATGTTATTATTCCATGAGCCTATAAATAGAGCTCTCATTTGTATCTTTCTACACACCTTAATAAGAAACTCTCTCCCTCTCCATATTTCCCTTGTTCTTGTCTTTCTTTGAGTTTAGTTTTATAACACGTTATCAGCACGAGTGCTCTAACTATTTTCTCGAAGTTTCACGAAGGTTGCTATTTGCTATATCTTGCTTTTCAAAGTTATTATTATTATTATTTTATCTTATTTTTTTATTTGCTTATAAAATCCTTTTTCAAAACTAAAGTTAGAGAAAGGAATCAATTTCTATTTTTTATATATAGCAAATGGTGGTCTTTCTCATTTTACTGATTTAAAAAAAGATTTTGCCATTTTTTTATTGATGACTATTATCAAACGTCTATATTGGTCAAATTTCATGCCTTTATAGGCTGACCTAAACATTTAGTTATCATCATGTATATTTTATAATATATATTATTATGACCTATCATATTTCATATCTTTTGTTTCTTTCCATAGTGTTTTTTTTGCTTGTATGTTGCCTTTTTTATTCATCCTCAATTCTAAAATAGATTTGGTTGCTATTTGTTTATCATTCATGAATATCTCTGTCATTTTATTATTTCTACCCAAAAGATAAAACTTTTATCACTATTTAAATATATATATATATATATATATATATAGTTACGTTTCAAGATGGGTATGTCACTATTATTATTATTATTTCTTTAAAGCATTTTTCATTTCTATATTAATGAACGTTCCATTACTGTTACTATTTGCTCTTAGTTCACTTATTAATCTTTTCAAGTTCTCTAGCCGTACCAATTTATATTTATTTCATATTAAAATAGTTTTAGAAAAAACCCGTCGTTATGCATACCATTTATTATTATTAGTTTATTACTCATATGATTCTCTTCTTTACTAATACTGTTATCATACTCTTCTTTCCATATGAAAAAATTAACGAGCTTATTGTTTTAACTACATGTTATAAATCATATTAATGTGTCTACCGTTACAAAATTTATTAAGTTTTCCTCTTTGTCTTCCATTCAAAAGTTAAAATGGAACCTGATATATTCAGTTGATTACTATTTGCATATTAGTCTTTATATTGGGTTATCAACATAAGCAAGATGATTATGTTTTCGTTATGTTGGTGTGGCTGGATTCATTGACGTTACCATGATGTTGGATTGTTTTCCAATTAATTGGTTTTCATTTATTGATCATTACCATTTCGTTCAGTGAATGATATTTTTTGTGTGCTATATATGTTGATTTTCACTAACTAAGATTGTTACTTATATTATTTATTATTTTAAATTCTCATGTATTGTAATTCAATCTATTTATTTTATTATATACTTAACATCTTGAAATTTGAGTTTGTGGCAATTAATGTTTCGGGCAAACATTACCCTTCATGGGCATTGGAAGCTAAAAATCCATTTATAATGGCGTTCGTGAAACCATCAACTATGATAATGAAATGTCTTTTTAAGACAAAGCCATAGGTTTAATCTTATTCGCCATCACCTTCAAAAATGGTTGAAAACTGAATAATGACTCATATATCTTATGGCATAACAAGGCCATCTATCATATCAAGACAAAACAAATGTTTTGATCTTTACTCGCCATCATTTCAATGATAGGTCGAAAGATGAGTACCATGAGACACAAGTTAATAAAAGGATAAAGTTATAAAGCTATACTATATGTCTCCAATATATAACAAAAAATATCATTCTTTAAAGTGAAGGATTGTACTCATAAAAACCCGATATGATTGAATGTCCCACGAGACACATCTCTTGAGAAATGGGCTATCTTATATGTGTAGTCCAATGAGACACAATATCACTCCATGAAGTGAATGGTTATAATCATATGTACCCAGAGTGACAAAATACATATATTCCCACAAGTATATATACCATTGTTGAGGAACATAGTTATTGTTTTGATGGTCATGAGAAAGAAATTTGAGAAACATATCTTTTCATATGAAATAGAGTTGTGAATTGATGTTGAAAAATTCCAATCACATCAAGGGTCATACAATCATCAACTTTATTTTGATGATCATAGTTCATATGATATTTTAACCATCTAAGTGAAGTGTAAAACCACATATGTCACATTATCTTAAAGCGAATTATTCCTATCAGGAATCTTTTATTTGGATGGGCATAACAATGGTGATAGTACATCTTTGTCATAGAACAGTTGATCCCTTAATTGGTGACTTGGATGATTGGGTACATACATGTTATTATTTACACAATGTGTCATGCTTATGATTGTATGAGTATTTTATAATGGGAATCAACATAATCATTAAATCAATAATATTATCCTCCAATTTGTACTACACATATGTTATTGTGATTGAGATACATATATATGGTGAGTAAACTTCTAGTTTACACACACACACACACACATATATATATATATATATATATATATATATATATAAGTGTTGTGGATAGAGTTCTCAACTTGGGTATTCTAAAGAAATGATTCCTAAGGTTATAGGGATTTAAGTAGTCCTTGTGACTCCCCTACTTCTTGGAACACAAACAATTTTGTGTTCTGTCAACAAGTTTTCGTTTCTAGGAGAGCATCACCGCCTCTCCATTACCCATTATTGAGTGAAATCCTCAATAGATCATAACTAATTTTTGGGTTGCTTATTCTTAAATAGAGTTGATTGATTGGATAATCATCAACTAAAGTAAGATAATTTATCTTACACACAACAAAACAAGGGTGATATTTATGGATCTATACACCCAACATGTGAACCAATTATTTTAATTGATGTATCAACTAGAAGGTCACATGTGTATATGAAAGCAAACTAGAATTTGCGAGATTATGAGCTCAACCATTTTGGTTATGAGCATATTTTCATGATTATCCAATAACGAAAATGTGTCATTAAAAACCAATATATTATTGTGAACATGTCATTTACATGCACAACACAAATTCTCATTACGCCAAGAAATTATCATGAATTCCTCCATTATGTTTGGTTTTTGGGGTCAAAACCCTATACTTCCTATCTATGGATATATGAATGTGATATACACATCTGAATTGCTCCACCACCACTTATTAGGATGGGTTCTCAATGAAGATTGAGAAATCATTTTGATCACGAGTCCATCGATGGTAAAGTATCACATTGTTGTCGGGAGTATTTTGATGACTCGTTTGGAGGTTTATATTTAAACTTCCCAACATTAGGGGGAGAAAAAAAAAGTAGGCCAAGACATTAGATGAATGATCATATTATTTCGATCCTCGCACTAAGCAATATGAGCTTGAAGTTCAAAAGTATATAATTCATCATTTGCCAAACACTTTACTAACCCAAACAAAGTAAAACTTTCATGTGCCAACTCGCAATGCTCCAGTGAAAATGATGTTGACATTGGGCAATCTGACATCACAACTGAGTCTAAAACCCGTATAAAACATGGTAGACCACACGGTTCCAAAGAAAAAAATTCCTCAAAAGTGAAATGGAGCTATATATCCAGATGGTCAAATTGAGGTTAAGATTATTTAAACAAAGCCACCAAGAGAAACAAATAATGTGTTGAAGAAGAGTCTCGAGTACCTGAAAGATATGAATATATATCTCAATTATCTATATCTTGGATGGAAAATATTGGAACCCCAATGAAGTCAACGTGGACGAAATATTTGCGTATAGTGCAATGCTAAATATGATAGTTGAAAATGAGGATCATTAGCCAAAATGCATGCAAAGATAGAAATGATTGGCTGAAAAATTTCAATTTGAGGCAAATTCAAATTCCCAAGAGAAATGAAAAGTTTTAAGACATCAAGTCTTTATACATTGAGATGTAAAGTATGAGTATGAGAAGTTATGAAACATCTCATTTTTGAAAGGTTTTGTACAACAAACCTATAACATTTTGATTATGAGAAAATATATTATCATGTGGTGGATGCAACTACTTTTTATTATTCGATTAGTCTGGCAATTTGTGAAGGAAAAGAATTTGCCCCTAATGGATGTCCTTGCAACCTATATGTATGGTTTGCATAATTAGAATACACATGTGTATATGAAATTCCCTCGAGGATTTATTTTGCTATAAGCAAACAATTCAAGTTTGTGTGAACAATATTCAATTATATCCAATTGACGTCATATGAATTGAAAGATTGAGAGACATGGTACATTTAGCATATCATACATTTTTTATGCATATAATTTCTTCTTCATTTCAAGTTGATATTTTTTGAAAAATCATCTTTGTCATATTTTATGGTTTCAAAATTCTTACCAAAATTTTCTTAATTTAATTTTATATTTTAAAATGTGTTTCTTTTATTTTGACATACACTTTATTGAGCTCGTAAAGAGTTTCTCAAAGCAATCAACTATTGATTAGCTATAGAGTTCGAGATGAAAGATGTGGAAGATTACCACTAACTTGCCAATTGTGCATCTCTCTCGAACATGATTTTCGTATATCATCAATGATATACTAATTATATCCAACAAAAAGTTATATGGATATGACATGGCTATCAATGCCTGGATGGTAGTAAGATCATTATGTGACTCTATGTCAATTTTAATCGACCTTTATTCAAACACAAGAACTACTCAGTTTTGAAGTAGTAATCTTGGTCATATTTGTGTTGGTTGACCATAAATTGGTCTCATGTGGTAATTTATCACTTGGTGGGCTGTGAAACCAACTTATAAAGCTACACCATCATTTCACGAGATGATTTCATAAATCATGTGATATTTATTTTGCATATATCCTTGAGTTGCAAGAAACTGTTGCAACGTGATGTGATGATTATGTACTCTTTTTCCTTCACTAGGTTTTTATCCCATAGGGTTTTCCTAGTAAGGTTTTAATGAGTCATATTCTCATCTAATGGTCATCCAAGGGGAAGTGTCATGCGAATTATGGATGACCATCGTTCATTTGACACATACATTATATACACAAACTCCAATGAGTTGAAATATTTGTCAACTAAGTGCACCTAAGTGATAACTTGGCTGATTTATTCACAAAAGCTCTCTCTACATCAATTGTTGGGAAGCTAGTTCAAAAATTTGGAGTTTGATGACTAAATGTTCTCAACAGATATAATGACGAGCGAGAGTTGATATCCTCATCAGGGGGAGTCGATATGAAGTATCTCAACCGATATAATCATCAGGGGGAGTCGATAAGTACTGCACTTTGTTTCCCTTAACCATGGTTTTTCCCACTGGGTTTTCCTGGTAAGGTTTTTAACGAGACAATATCAATAGCGTACTCGAAGAACATAATATATATTCTTATCCAATGGTCATTCAAGGGGGAGTGTTATGAATATTGTTATTATGGTGCATGAATGCCCATTGTGTAACCTATACATTAACCATGAGAATCAATACCATTATCTCCAATTCAAGTGTAGTTATGTTAGTCATTAGGGGTTATGTATCATGAGCCTATAAATAGTGCTCACTCTTGTAAGTTTGATACACCTCAATAAGAAAGTACTTATCCTCCCATGTTCTTGTTCTCTTCTTTGTTTTATGTTTATAACAATATTCACATTTTCCCAACAGTTCCTTTTATTTAATGCATATCCAACCAAAAAAAAACTGAAGGTTGACCATTACATTTTAATCACTCAATTATTTATGCATGAAACCAATTGACATTTGGATATTAGTAATTATATTATTGCCATATATGTTTCTTTCATTTAATTTGCCTAATGTATATCCAATTTTATAAATAAAAAACTACCCTTTACTCTGAATATCTTCTATATAAACCCACAAACCTGTAATGCACAATCATACAAGGTATAGAGAGAGCATGGCAATGATGAAGTGTCCAATTGTGATTACAATATTATTCACGATGGTCATAATGGTCATCATGAACGACGTTGTAAAAGCTAATTGTAAAAGCCAACGGTGATCACAATGATCATAAGGTGAACTTGTTACAAAAGGTTATTATGAAAGTTACAAACAAGTTGGAAGGCAGTGCTCAGCTGACGTTGCATTGCAAGTCGAAGGACGACGACTTGGGAGCTCAAGTGTTGCGATCCGGAGACGAGTTCAATTTCAAGTTCGGGTTAAACTTCTCAGACTCGACTCAATTCTTTTGTTCTTTTGATTAACCTAACGGCGGCGGGATCCATTGGTTCGATATCTACATTGCCAGAAAAAACGAATATAAATGTAAAGCATTTTAATGGACTGTCGGCTCAAGTGGACCTTGTCTCTATAATGATAAGAGGGAGTCATATGATAGTAATATTATGTAACAAGTTTTATTGTGAATTTTCAAATATGGTGATGGAATAAAATATTTGTAAGTTGTGTTACTCTATCAATCTATAATTCACATGTATGATGCATAATTGAATGATTTTGTATGCCAAAGTTAACGGCTTTCCATGAGTTTGTGTAGAACTTTTTGTCAATATAAAATGGAACGAAATAAATATTATAGTAGTGTCTGTGTAACTTGGGATCTTTGTGTCACTAACATACAACTCTATCTCATAACAAACTCCACTCGGGCACAAGTTCTCATTTTGCAGAGTTCTTTGTTTCATATTAATTGGGGTATTTTCATCTCAAAATTTTAGCAAATTGCTAAAACGAAGTGGTGGGTGAAATGCACCTAATTAGCAATTATTAGGGATCCACATTTTAATAATAAATTAGTAAATTTTTTAATTTAGAAAGTCAATTAGCAAAGGCAAACATATATTTTTTAAGAAAAAATATTTATTATAAAGATTTATATTATGAATGATGTATTATTATTATTATTAATGAAAAAATATTATTAAAGAAGACATAAAGATGAATAAAAATTACTAAAGAATTTAGGGATGGATGTGGTTAGGAATTATTCATTAAATTAATAGATAAACTTGTTGATGTAGTGATGAAAACACAATTAGAAATTGCTAAATAAATTTTAGGATGGAGATGGTCTTAATGACACTAGCTAGTCTTTCAGCTTATTGATAGCGTTTGCTTTAACACATTCATTTTTCCTATTTTAAGTGATATTTCATGTATTAATGTCCCTTTGGATAATAGTTTAATAAGTTTTTACTCATTTTAGACTAAAACCGTGTTTGGTGCCTTCGACCTATCTCGAATCATTTTGACGTTGTCTGTAGTGTTTTTTTTATAAATTTCATGTCACATGTATCATATGAAAAGTTAAAACAAGTGTACAATACGTTTAGATGTCCGGGACCACTCGGGGTGGCCAGAAGACCTAAAAAGATATGACAAATTCTTGATGTGATATCTTAAAAATGAATTATTTTTTACAAACTATTCACATTTTCCCAACCCTTTTTCTTTATTTAATGGATACCCAACAAAAAAATAACTGAAATTGACCATAACTTTTGAATAATTCACCTTATGCATGAAACTAATTGACATTTGGATATTAAAAAAATCCAAAAGTTGAATATATATGATAGGTTATTTATTTCCATATTAAAATTAACTAGTAATTATATTATTTCCATATATGTCTCTTTCATTTAATTTTCCCTTAATTTATATCCATTTTTACAAAAAGAAAACAACTATCCTTTACTCTAAATTTCTTCTATATAAACCCAAAAACATGTAGTGTATAATCATATAGCACATTATTACATGGATAACATACAAATATAGAGTGAGCATCACAACGATGAAGTGCCCAATTGTGATCATTACCATGTTCATGGTGGCTGTAACGGTCACCACGAACGACGTTGTAAAAGCCGACGATGATCACAATCCTCATGTCATGAATGCATTACAAACAGTTAAAGTGATAGTTACAAACATGTTAGAAGACAGTTCTGCTGACTTGACGTTACACTGCAAGTCGAAGGACGACGACCTCAGAGTCCAAGTGGTGGGGTACGGACAAGAGTTCGATTTCAAGTTCAGGATAAACTTTTCGGAAATGACTCAATACGTTTGTTCTTTCGAATGGCCTAACGGCGGCGGGACTCATTGGTTTGATATCTACATTGCCAAAAGAGATGAGTATCGATGTGCCGTGTGTAAATGGACCGTCGACTCACGAGGGCCTTGCTTTTATAATGCAAAGAGCGATTTGTATGATATTTGTTATCCGTGGAACACAAAATGATGTAATTTTAATCAAGGAATGAATAACAAGAGAGAATCTTGATGGAACGAAACGAACATTACAACGGTGTTTGTGTAACTTGGGATTTCCGTGTCACCGGCTGACAATTCTATCCTAAAATAATTCCACTTGGGCATAAGCTATCATTTTATATAAAATCCAATTACAATGGTGTTTATTCGTTGGTTGTGTTGGATTTATACCCTGAAATTCTGAATCACCAGCACATAGCTCTTCCATTAAAACAATTTCATTTGGACGATTTCGCATGAGTTCCTGGTATTTAGATGAAGCACTAACGTTGAATCTGGATGCTCGTGGCCCTTGGATGAATAGACAAAACCCTAAGGATTGCAAGTCAAGAAAGCTAGTTAAGCTCAACACCATCAAAAAGTTAGTTAAACTCAACATAGCTAATGCCTAATATATAGAGGAAAAATTCGTAAAACCACTCGGAAAAATGAGTTTCTGGCCTCATTTGGCGAAAATTTGAGGTTCTAACATAGTGGAACTTGAGTTTTAAATCGTTTCCAACATCCATTCCAAAAATTAGCCAATTTAAAAAAAAATTCAAATTTTCATAGGAAAGAGGTCGATACACGAAAAAGGCGAAACCGCATAAAAATGAAAACTTAATTTGGCTAAAATTTGAAGGGTGTAGATAATAGAACTTGAGTTTCTAACGGTTCCCAACACGCAAACTAACAATGCTCCCTCTCCCATCATCCCGAAGTCTACTCGATTCTCTATCTTCAAAGGATGCACCCGGCTCCTATCGAAGCGTCTTTGATAATTGACATTTCAATAGGAGCATGTTTGTGTCGAGATTCATAATAATATAAATAGCCTATTTCAAGAGGAAGAATAAAAAACAGAACCAAAACTACTAGCCAGACAGAAGGAAAACGTGTAAATGCAACTACTTTGAACTTTCACACTCCTCTATTGCCATGGACGTTTCAACCTCCTTTCCCATCTCACAAAAAGATTCATACTTGTTCTACAAGACAACACATTCCATGGAGGTGAAATAACATTGCAAGAACTCTTTACAAAAGCCTCAAGCTTGAAGTTATTACATGTATTTCC
This sequence comes from Linum usitatissimum, assembly GCA_030674075.2. Lineage (NCBI taxonomy): Eukaryota > Viridiplantae > Streptophyta > Magnoliopsida > Malpighiales > Linaceae > Linum > Linum usitatissimum. Next base: position 241,199 of record JAUJYP020000926.1, on the reverse strand, counting down.
ACCTGCTACTAACTTTTACTCTCATCTCCAGTTCTAGGCCGAGAGCGAACCTGTGATGCTTTCACCGACGTCGCTTTTGCACAGAGGACACGTTGCATTGATCTTAAGCCACTTATCGACGCAATCTTTGTGAAAGAAGTGTACGCACGGAAGCTCTCTCAGCTCGTCGTTGTTCGCATACTTCCCCAAACAAATGCAGCAAACCTGCAGAGAGATACCGCAAAATCAAGACACTTTCAGATACATGCAAATGACTTCATAGTCAAGACATTGTCTTTACCGCGTCTTCACCGGAGATGGCACGTTCCTTTTCTGTCCCGGAAGCCACAACCCCGCCATCGTTCGTCCCGAGGTTTCCATCGTTCCTGGCTGTCTTCGACTTGAATTTGAAAGTCGGTAATGCATTGATGGACTCCGGTGTGGCTCCTCTGGTTTGTGTCTGATCCTCTCGAAACCCGAGAATGGAAATGATGCAAGGCAGGCAGCAGCAGATTGTAGCGCACAGAATGAAGGGCATGGCGTATCCGATACAGCTAAAAGTAAGAAACACTATACATAATCTGCCAAACAAACAAAAGAGGATCAGTAATTTCATATGCATATAGACATGGAAGCATATGGGTCAGTGCCATATGGATACGAAGTTTACCTATACATGTTTGGAGCATCACTTGCTGATGAGTGACCTCCGAAGATCCACACATTACCCACAACGAACCAAACTGCAAAGAAGCAATCTAAGGCCATTTTGAAGTACTCGATCAGGACCTTGAGCCTGCAAGGTGATAACACGTGGCATTACTGCATAAATTCGATAGACCAAACATATGTGAATTGGCTTTCTGAAACAGCAAAGTGACACTCTTTAAGATGTAACAAATGGTAAAGATGATGATTCTCACCTATATCTAAAAACAAGGAATAAGAGGAAAATGTAACACCATAACTGCTTCAAATAGAAAAGCTTAGAGTTAACAATAGATTACCATGTTGGTAGATTGATAGATTAAATACATCAACTGAGCCAGACACCTCCAAAAATCAGTTATCTATGACACCTTATTCTATCAGATCAAGATGGTTAGCCTCAAGGCTGAAACAGACACTTAAAAGGATATCTTCTGGTCAAAGGGTACCTGGGATGTACTGTAGCGGTATTATGACCATCACTAGATGCAGCTACAGCGGGCCGACGATCTTCTCCATCGGAAGTCCGGCTCACCGAGAGAGAAAACGGTCCAGCAGGAACATTGATATGCGTAGAGCCTTGGCGAGTTTGAGCTGCATCTTGGTCCAACCCTTGATTTCGATGATAATATCGCCAGTAAAGAAGTGGGAGGGTTGCTAAACATCCAGATGCATAACCAATAATCCACACGAGCAAAGGTGTACGAGGGTGCTCGTCCCTTGACAAGCACAAGACGACGATCGAAGCAATAATCTGACTCAACGTGAGAGCTAACTCGACAGATATCCATAGACCTGAGTTCAACGGACTCCTTCGTCTACGATTTTCCCCTCTCCTTGTGAAACTAGCATTCCGAGCATTGGATGAAGATGAAGATGTGGAAGGTTGAGAAATCGGGGTTGTTGAAGTACTTGAAGAAGTCCGGCCAACTGTTGAGAAACTTTCTAGACCATCAGAACCTCTACCTTGAGAGGTTGTTGATTCAGAAGACGATGAATCTACACTTCTTGGTACGTCGATTATGTGATCAGTACTCCGAAACGTCTCTGATCTCTCCATTAGCAGCGGGCAACTATCTGCGACGAGATTCTCAGAATGTAGCTCCTGGGAGAGAACATCCATCTAAATCCACGGCCTCCCGTACTGATGAAACCATAGAATCACCAATCTCAGATTGCCAACAGACTCTCCACTCCCTCCCAATACAAACTATTGCAGGAATCCAAAATTAATAGGCAGCAATTGGTGATTACTGCAAATGACAATCAGATTTGACATGAATCACCCTTCTTCCCAGAGACAGAAAGCAGTAGAATCCAATAACAGTACTGTACAAAAATGGTTTCAGGCGGAAAGAATGATTTTTTTCATCGGTTTTTCCGTGAATCAAAACACAAGATAGATCAAACACTTCCTGCTTTGACGGAAATGGCTATGAATTTCAGCCTACAAAACCCAGTAGACAACAAAGAATGGAGTCCAAGTTCATCAATACTCTCCTTCCATATACCAAACTTGCAGCCATTCTCATTTCATAAGAAGATGCAACCCCAAAAAGAGAGGGAGGTATAAGAAAAAGAAAGAGATCCCCACATTTCAAAAAATACTACAGACAATCAAGAAAAAACTAATAATATAAACCCTGATTTTGCCTTTTCCAGCTCAACTCTGGGAAGGTGGCAAAAGGGGAGCCGGTGGACTAAAGAATCCAGTTTCTCAAATTCGATGTCTCACCAGCAGAACTTACAGAATCCCAAGCTCAAAAACACTGATGATAACGTTTGACTGGATTTGCTCTCAGATCTAGCTAGAATTTTGACTCAATTGCAGAGGTCAATCAATGATGGGTAAGTGATTAACCATTCTAGGGAAGTGAAAAGCATGCGTCGGAAGTGGAAATAGAGAAGCAGACGGTTCGTAGTACCTTGGGTTGAAGCTTGTAGCTAAGATAGAGAGCGAGAAAGGAGGAGGATTGAGGACGGCGGCGGCGACTTCTGGTAGCGGCGGAGAAGGAAAAGATTGGTGGCGGCGGGTCGACGGAGGAAGAAGGGGCGGATTTCGTCGCTTTGTTTAAAGGGGTGGGAGAGAAAGATAAAGGAGTCAGCTTTCGTCCTCCGTTGCTTCTTCTGCTGGTCTGGGAATATCTTCTATACCTCTATTTTACTTGAAAATGAAAACAACTTTGATATTTTACCCAACAAACAAAAATACAAAAGCTTCACCAATAATAAATTAATAATCATATATATTTTTATATGTTTAGAAATCCCGATCGGATTAAATTTCAGTTTTGTTTTAAGAACCGTGTTTGTGCGAGGATTGTTCTGCTACGTTCAACTGAGTAGGATGACACTGGTTCGATTATGAAGGACATGATGTGTTGAGAAACTCTGTGAGGAGATCTTTATCGGGATAAACCTCGCATATGAGAGTGTGGGTTTAGTGTGTTGTGCGGGATAAGGTCTAAACAAGATGGGCAAGGAACTGGAAAACAGAGAAGTAGCGGGGATGCCTCAAAGACGTGAAATGTGTCTAATGTTGGTGGGTTGAACATGACTGGACCGTTGATGGACTAAGAGCTCTGTTTATATAGATTCCAAGAGACTCGAGTCCCGATGTCTAATAGTAATAGGGTTAGTGGCTCTGAAGTTCATTAGGGTTGACCGATGACGGCATGTTCCCAACAGCGGCGAGCTTCACTTGCTAATCGAAAAGGTTGGTTGGGGCCATCAAGGAAGATGGAGACAATCAAACTTTTGTTGCGAGATAATGAGACATTTGTTGCGAGATAATGAGACATTTGTGCGTGAATAGCGAGACAAAATGAAAAAAAAACCATGCTCTTAGTCAAGTTGAAAACTTGTTTGATGCGATCAGAACCTGTTATGGCGGTAAGAACAAATAAAAAAGTTTTCCTACAAGATATTTCACACGGATTCCATCTCTATAGAGATGTCAAAGCTATCCTCCATGTATGCTTCATCTTCTTGATCGTCAACTTGAAGGGAGCGCCCCGAGTTTCGCAACCCATCGAGCTCCATAGCCACCTCTCTCATGGTAGGCCTCTTCTTCCCATTCAACCTAAAACATCTCAGGGCAAGCTCAGCAATGGCCCCCAAATCAGCTTCTCTACCTTCTCTACAAACTACAGGGTCCAAAATCCTGACTAGACTGCCCTCCTCCTTCATCACAGAAATGAAATGCGCTACGAGGCTCCGCTCTTCTTCGCCTCTGGTGAAGGAGATGGGCTTCTGCCCTGTGAGAAGCTCTACCAGCACAACTCCGAAGCTGTAGACATTGCTCTTGTCTGTGAACTGGCTCGTGTGGAAGTACTCCGGATCCAAGTACCCGAATGTGCCCTGAACCTGTGTTGATATATACAAAGTCAGAAAAGGCCGAATACTAAATGGAACTAGAAGTCAACAACATAGTACAAACAATCAGTTTGGGGGATTGACTCAATCCTGCATCCAATGACTCTTAACACATAGGCTCCGACATGTACCAACCAATGTTGCTTCGACACATGTTCTAACTACGACATACGTTAGTTGATGGAGTATCAAATATCGTTCTATTCCGTTATAAGAGTAAGAACAGGAGAAGTAATATCATTACCATGGTGGTAAGGTGAGTTTTGTCATCAGGGCCAGACTTGGAAGTACCAAAGTCCGAAACTTTGGCACTCAGCTTGGCATCCAACAGTATATTCGAAGATTTTATGTCACGGTGGAACACCGTGAACGAAGCTGCAGAGTGCATGTAAGCGACAGCTCCCGTAACTTCCCCCGCTATCCTGAACCGGTCCTCCCACGAAAGCATCCCACTCGAACTCGATTCTTCTTCGTCTTTAACCGAGTCATGGATGTGACTCGAAAGCGTTCCATTGGGGATGAACTCATACACCAACAACGGAAATTCGGTCTCCAGACAGCACCCTAGAAGCTTCACAATGTGCCTATGGTTAATCGGAGACAGAATGACAACCTCGTTTATGAACTGTTGGATCTGTGTCTTGTCGATGGTCTTGGATTTCTTGACGGCCACGATCGTTCCATCCGGTAGCATTCCTTTGTACACGGTTCTGAACCCTCCCTGGCCGAGAAACCGGCTCTGGTTGTAGTTGTCTGTAGCTCTTTTGAGTTCTTCTTCTGTGAACAGCTTTGCATTTTCGTGGCTTCCTTGGTATGAAGTTAGTGTTTGTTGTAATAAGAATCCGCTGTTTGCTTGAACATTCTTTGTTTGTGGATTCGTTTCTTCCTTCTCTTTAGATAGTGAGTCAGCTTGTAGAGTGTTAGGAATGAGGCCAGTAGTCCGATTCCAATGCCGATTCCTAACAGAATCAGGGAAAAAGTTTAGAACTTTGAGGTTAAATTACCACTAGTAGCCATGATAATGTTAGATTGGATATGAAATTCCAGATACAATACCCAGTAGCGTAACCAACTTGACAGGGAACTTTGTCCCGTCGGAAATGCAGATTCCAGGATTGACACGACAACCGCAGAAGAACCTGTCCGGATTAGCCTTACAACTCTCGGCATCAAGAGGCACCAAAAGCTTACTGAACGGGAAGATCATACTATCATTCCCCAATCTATTAGCCTCCAAGATCCTGGCATAGTGGACCCCAAAACGAGCCGCAATCGAAGTAATCGAATCGCCCCACGTGACCATGTACCCCAACAAGGACACAACACCGTTATTGGCGGCCTGATCCTGACTCGGACAGGCGCACCTCAACGGAACAGTCAGCTCAGTGCCGACCTGAAGATTGTCAATGGCGTAGTAGTTCTAACCCGCCAGGGCCTGACAAGTGGTCAAGCCCTGGAAGGTGTTGTTAGCGATGGAGAAGTAGGTCTTGTCATTCGTCCTGACGGTATAAAGAGTGTTGTGCTGGTAAATGCTCCCTCAACAAGAACAGGAAACCGGTACTATGATCCATTCGCCAGGCGGGATTTTGTCCCACGTGGATGAGATGTTGTTTATCGAAGCTACTACCGAAGGATCCGAACCCAGAAGATTGGCGATCGAGATAGGGTGTCGAAGTTTGGCGGGACGAATTGGAAAGTCGTGAAGTACTGGCATTCGCCGGTCCGGATTCCATTGCAGATGTAGCCTTTCGCAATGGCTGGCGAGTCTGTTCAGTCGCATGCTAGCTGAGTGTTGTTGATGTAGTCTTGCTGGGAAGTAATTGAAGAGATGAGAATCGAAATTAGGAAGAAGAAGAAGATTAGTATGAATGATGCTTCATCTCCATGGTTTTTTGGTTTGTTTGATTTTTTTTTCTGTGAGCTACTGAAAGATAATTAGCAGGACTAATCTTGCTTTTGAATGGTCTTTAATGGTGTTCAACTTTGATTTTGTCTCTTGTCTTAATCAAATATATTCTGGTGGAAGTCAATGATTTGAGTCAACAGGCACCGCGATACTCTGGAGCTGTCAATTGTTGAAATTTGGGGTACGAGGTACTTTATTTCATAACTTATATTAGGGCTATTGAGAGCAAAGCCGCTCGCAAAAATCTCGGCATTCGGCTCGAAAATTTTTTTCTTTGTTCGTGATTCGTTAGTACACACAATAATGTAACATACACAATAAATCATATATAGTTTAATAATTTATGAATGAGCTAATGAAAATGCAAGCTATTAATAGCGAAAACTTAGAAATTTTAAGATAATTTGTTTTAAATTTGATTTTTTACTAAACAAACTTCAAATCTAGCTCAAATTAGACTCATGGAATTTGAATGATTGAAATTTGAGTTGGCTCCTGAGCAAAAAAATTCTAGCTCCTACTCATCTAAAAGGTAACGAGCCAAACTTTAAGCAGTATAAGATAGAAAAAACACTTACTTTTTGATGCGTGCCACAAGCCACCGGCCCCATCGCGTCCCAAATTGCCTCGATGAAGTTCATGTCAGCTTGTTATGTAGCCATGGAAGACACCATCACTTATGAACTTGGTTCAGTACCAAATCATTATCAGCAGAACGCTCAAACCAATGCTTCGCAACCGCTGGATGAATAATATTCAAACGGTGTATGAAATTCTTTTCACTGGGTGCAACTATACTCCCAATAGAATACTTATTAGTAATCAACCCCTTCTCCACAAGCCACGAGTGAAACCGGAACCTTGGTATTATCCGATTCTCCAAGTTATAATTCAAGAACCCTGGGTATTGATAGAGATACTGCAAAGGAAACCCCATCTCCTTGCATAAATATTCAATTTTCCTCTGAATCATATCCGGACTCTGATTCAGAATCTTCGGCATGATTCTGATTATCTCACAGAGCTTTGAGAACTCGATTCCTGCATTAAGCAAGTTATCGAACCGCTCCTGCAATTCCTTTTTCGTACCCTGCACGTAACTTATCGCCTTGATGGTAAAACCATTCTCCCCGAACCCAATCCCGTGTAGGAAATCAAGTTTACTCATGGTATGCACTGGTCTCGACACTGAGATCCTTTCCAACCCGTCGAGAAACTCCTTATCTCGATCTTCTTCACGATCGCTCATCACATAACTACCCAACAAGCGATGATCTCCGTTCTTCAGTCTGTCAAAGAACCAATCATGCAATTCCATAGCTCGAAGAATATGAGGGAGGTTCGCCATTTTGTTCCTCCCGAATGCATGTGGATATCTTTCGTAAACGGTATCGAATCGTTCGTCGCTCAATCCGAAGTGCCTCAACACTTGCTCTACTGAAATCACCTGTGGCCCTAAATCAAACTCCAAAAGTTCAGGCTTCTCTAGAATCAAAAGAGCTAGTTCCATCTTGTTCACTCCAAGCTTGCAGAAATACTGTACCTTATCTGTCAAAACTTCAGCTGAGAAATCTGTAAAAATGTTCTTATTCCTACCAATAAGCTCCCCTACTTTCCCCTTCTCACACCCTAAATCATAGAACAATCTAAGCTTCCTACAAATTTCATACCAAGCATCAACATTTGCTTCAACAGAGCTCCCCAATTCAAAATCCACAAAAATAATCTTCAAATCGTGTAACAAAGCATCCGATTCACCACCATTCAACAGATAAGAAAACGCCATGCAAATGCCAATCACTGAAGTATTACCAAACCCATAACCTTTAAACTTATGAAGCCTACTCGTTATCTCCTCAGGCGACATTGTGAAAATACCCATTTCTTCCCTATACAGCATCCCAAGCTTGTTCCATGGGAACCCAAATCTAGAAAGCGCACAAGAAACTCCTAAAGCGGATCCATCCTCGGAAAATAAGAACTTGTCCCGCGGAAGGAAGTCGCGAACTTCGGCGTAGTCGATCCCGAGGCTTTCGTAGAAGAACTGCAGCTCGTTGATCGGATGGTACCTGAGGAACTTGCGGAGGGATTTGGAGTATTCGTCTTCGGATTTGGAGAATTCGACGTTGGACATGAGAATGGTGAGGGATTTGGTGGAGTTCTTGCTGATGTGCTCTGCGTAGGTGTAGGGGAGTGACTTTGTGACGTGGAGATAGTCTGTGAGGACTTGTGTAGCTTTTCTTATTAGCCGACGTCGGTACTTGTATGGGATATTGGGTATTTTCGGTGGCGGCGGCGGCTTGGGGAGTGAGCTGAAGTTCCGGCGGAGAATGGCGCAAAGGGATTTTGAAATTGGCATCGTCGGATTTACGGGAACGAAGAAGAAGAAGAAGAAGAGTGGTGACTGGTGAAGTCGCCGCCGGATGTGTTATTTACGGCGGAATGAAACGAAATGAAGCGGGCCAACTTTGGGCTGGGGAAGTGACTTTGGCCTGCATTGGTGGAAGGAATTGAATGAGGGAAGGCCCGGTTCAATTAGGTGTGGGTTCGACTTGGTCCGCCAAAGGATAGAGAGGGAATTGGGTTGTTGGCGACGACAAGGACTAAAGAGATTGACATATGTACCAGTTATTAAGATTTTTTTTGTCGCATGGCTTGTGAGTATTACGATACAGGATGTGGGAGTCGCCGTCAGGGAGCTCCCTACTTGGGTTCATGTGTATTGAGGCGGCAGTGGGGTTATAGCTTCTCACCCCATCCATTTGTAAATGAGGTGCCAACTGTAAATTTCGACATCGACATGCTCAAAACTCCAGATAAACAATGGCTTTTTTGAGGCAAATTGGGATGTGGTTAGTGGAGATGTGATGTTTTTGTGCGTGGTTGTTTTCTTTATTTTTTTTATCATTTTCTACGCCAACAGTACGTAAATTGTGTTGATCTCTAAGAAAACAACACCCAATTATCATAACCAACTTATGACCAATCCACCTCTACAATGTAATCTACAAAACTGCTACCAAATGTCTCCTCAAACTTCCATTAGATTATGAACGATATGCATGCGTTTTATTAATTCGAACAAACCGAACTTTATTGCAGATCGACATAGAACTCACAACATCATTATTCTTCAAGAAGCCGTGCACCTCAAGAAGAAAGCACAAGACGCCATCAACGTAGCGTTTACCATTTCTATTCTGAAATAACCGAAAAATTTTGGTCAGTTTCTTCAACCGTCACGTCAACATCTTATGTGTCAACCCATAAGACAAAATTTCTTAGATATCATTCAATATGACAATAAAATATGAGGGTTCCTAAACGAAGTTACGAATTCGAATTAAACGACGCCTTAGATCCATATATGACCTAAACGTCCATTTCGTAAAAATGAAAAAAGTACTATTTCGATCTAAAAAACTCTTATTTATTATGTTTTAGTATGTTTTGTTTGTCGAAAACACTCTCTACGAACAACGATTCAAAATTCGAAAGGTACGAAATTGAATTTTGAATCTAAAAAAAAAAACCAAACGGACGAACCGGACGGATCCGTCTGGTCAGACCAGCCAGACGGACCGCCGTTCCGTCTGGTCAGACCAGGCAGACGGAATCATGGTCCATCCGTTAACTCGGACCAGACGGAACGGCGGTCCGTCTGGCTGGTCTGACCAGACGGATCCGTCCGGTTCGTCCATTTGGTTAATTTTTTTTTTAATTAAATTGTATAATTTTTAAAATTTTGTTGTTAATTGTATTAGGGTATAGGGTTTAGGGTTTAGATTATAGTGTTTTGTGTTTAGGATTTACAACTTAGGGTTTAGGGTTTAGGGTTTAGTGTTTAGGGTTTAGGGGTTAAATTTTATAATTTTATAATTTTTGTTTAGGGTTTAGAGTTTAGGGTTTAGGGTTTAGTGTTTAGGGTTTAGGGATTAAATTTTATAATTTTTGTTTAGGGTTTAGGGTTTAGTGGGTTTAGTGTTTAGGGTTTAGGGGTTAAATTTTATAATTTTTGTTTAGAGTTTAGGGTTTAGGGTTTAAATTTTATAATTTTGTTTGGGGTTTAGAGTTTAGGGTTTAGGGTTTAGTGTTTAGGGTTTAGGGGTTAAATTTTATAATTTTTGTTTAGGGTTTAGGATTTAGGGTTTAGGGTTTAGGGTTTTTAGTGTTTAGGGTTTAGATTTTAGGATTTAGGGTTTAGAGTTTAGAATTTAGGGTTTACGGTTTAGGGTTTAGAGTTTAGTGTTTAGGGTTTAGGGTTTAGATTTTAGGATTTAGGATTTAGGGTTTAGGGTTTAGTGTTTAGGGTTTAGATTTTAGTGTTTTGTCCTAAACCCTAAACCCTAAACCATAAACCCTAAACCCTAAACTCTAAACACTAAACACTAAACACTAAACCTTAAATCCTAAACCCTAAACCCTAAACACTAAACTCTAAACCCTAAACCTTAAACCTTAAATTCTAAACTCTAAACCCTAAATCCTAAATGCTAAACCCTACACACTAAATTCTAAACCTTAAATCATAAACCCTAAACACTAAACCTAAATCCTAAAAACAAAGCCCAAAACTCTAAACCTAAACCTTAGACCCTAAACCCTAAACTCTAAACGGTAAACCCTAAACCCTAAATCCTAAACCCTAAAATCTAAACCCTAAACCCAAAATACTAAACCCTAAACCCTAAACTCTAAACACTAAAATTTAAACCCTAAACTAAAACACTAAACCTTAAACACTAAACACTAAAATCTAAACCCTAAAACCTAAACACTAAACTCTAAACCCTAAACAGTAAACTCTAAACCCTAAACCCTAAACACTAAACGCTAAACCCTAACCACTAAAATCTAAACCCTAAACCCTAACCACTAAGCTCTAAACCCTAAACACTAACCCCTAAACCCTAAACACTAACTCTAATAAACGACTTGGTCGAAAAACGTTTCGCTTAGTATTTTTGACATAACTGATCGCTCAGATGTCCGATTGATGCAAGACCGGCGGCATTGGAAAGCTAGTTCGATTGTCTACAACTTTCATGTTGTGTCGAGGCCAAATTCCGACGAGAATAACAACACGGACCGGATTTCCGTCTGGGTGGTCCGACGGACGGACAACCGGTCCGTCCGGTGGTCGGACCGGACGGACGGTCGCTTCGTCCGGTGGTCCGACCGGACGGACGGTCGCTTCGTCCGGGTGGTCCGACCGGACGGACGGTCGCTTCGTCCGGGTGGTCCGACCGACGGAATGCGGTCCGTCCGGTTGGTTCGTTTGAATTTTTTTTTTTTCAAATTTAATTAAATCTCTTAATTCGTTTAGATCGATTAGCTAATTTCAATACTTGAAGTATCGATTGGATGCACGAGTTATCGCCATGAATATGAGAATGATTGAGTTTGTCGAAGATTGAAATTTGTATAAATTTTCGAAATTTATTAAAGGATAATTTAGTAATTTACTATTTTAGGGCGTCGTTTAATTCAAAAACTAGTGCGTCGTTTAGGGATTCAGTAAAATATTATCTTCAAATAGTAAGATTAAAAAAAAATGCTATTAATCCTAATCACAAACATCAATTCATGCTAGAACAACGCACCCAATGTAATTTACTTTTGCTCATAACTCATTAAGATTTGTTTGTATTTATTTTCCCTTTTGCTTTTCCCCAGTTTCCAGATTTCACTTTCCCAAATCTCAAACTCGCGCGAGAGACATTCTTCCATTTCATTTCCCTTCAATCCCATCTCCCATTACTAAAACCCTCCATAGATTCCCTCTCAAAGATCTGATCTTTATGCATTACCCGCCAGAAATCATTGCCTGAATCACTGATTCTCCCCCTTCAGTTTCCCTTTTTCCTCTTGTCAGAATCATGCATGTAGCATAACACTGTTCCTTCTCCTCTGGATCAATCTCTCATTCAAGAACAAATCCAATTTCTCCTTCATGGGTTTCATCTTCCATAGGATCTGATCCCCCTCCCCAAGCGAAAATGCGGTTCCAATTCCTTCCCAGCTATGGATCTGCTCACATTTTCCGGAATCTAGGGTTCTTGGAGGTACGGTGAATGTGATTAGATTCTCCTTTTCCACCTTTTTCTTCCTTTCACTTGCTGGAAACCGAAGAATCCATACAATGTTGAAGCAAATCTTCAGTAAGCTCCCGAAGAAATCGGCCAAATCGTCTTCGCTGGCTGATTTGAGCTCCACCGATTCACCTTCGCCGGCGACGAAACAGAACAATGGTGGCGGGCCGAAGCGGACTTCTTCGGTAGTGTTTCCGTCAAGTGTGGTGGCTGGAATTGAGCCACTGGTGCCGTTCAAGGATGTTCACAATGCGGAGAAGATGAATCTATTTGTTAGCAAAGTAAGTTTGTGCTGTGTGACTTTCGATTTCTCTGATCCGACTAAGGATACTCTTGAGAAGGATGTAAAGCGGCAGACTTTGCTCGAGCTTGTGGATTTCGTGGCTTCTGGTTCGATGAGGTTTACCGAGCCGGCGATTTTAGCTATGTGTAGAATGTGTGCTTTTAACTTGTTTAGGGTTTTCCCTCCGAGCTATAGGTCCAATGGTGTTAGTGAGAATGAAGATAGTGATGAGCCAATGTTTGATCCTGCATGGCCGCATTTGCACATTGTCTACGATTTGTTGCTTAGGTTCATCACTTCGACTTGCTTGGATGCCAAAATAGCCAAGAAGTATATAGACCATTCGTTCGTGTTGAGACTGCTCGATTTGTTCGAATCCGAGGATCCGAGGGAGAGGGAGTGTTTGAAGACTATACTCCACAGGGTGTACGGAAAATTCATGGTGCATAGGCCGTTTATTCGGAAGTCGATCAGCAATATATTCTACCGGTTCGTGTTTGAAACCGAGAAGCATAACGGGATTGCTGAGCTGCTGGAGATGTTTGGGAGTATAATTAGTGGGTTCGCTTTGCCTCTGAAGGAAGAGCATAAGATTTTCTTATGGAGGGTTTTGATTCCGATGCATAAACCGAAGTCTGTTGGGGTTTACTTTCAGCAGCTGTCGTTTTGTATAACGCAGTTTATCGAGAAGGATCCGAAACTGGCTAGCTTGGTGGTGAAACGGATGTTGAAGTACTGGCCTGTGACGAATAGCCAGAAAGAGATCATGTTTCTGGGAGAGGTGGAAGAGATTTTGGAAGGTATTAATATGGTTGAGTTCCAGAAAGTTATGGTTCCTTTGTTTTGGCGGATTGGCTGCTGCATGAACAGTTCCCATTTCCAGGTATTTTCAGTTATCAAGCTTCATCCTTGACTGCTTTAGTCCATATTCAATATGTCATTGTTGGTATTGCTTACTCCTGCTTGCCATTGAAACTGTTGGAATTGCCTTTGTGCACTGTCATTGATGTATCCGACACGAAGTTTGCTGAGTAATATAAACATCAATCTGAATGCTCTCCCAATAACTCGAGTTATTGGGATAAAATGGCTCATAACATGGTATCAGAGCCTTTAAAAGACCAAAAGGTCTCTGTTTTGAATCTCGGTAGCCCCCAATCTGTGCACATAACCTACCGAAGTTGTGCAACCATCAGCTCTTCTATAGAGCTTCCGTTTGAGGGGGCTGTTATTGAATAATACAAAAACCAATCTGAACCTTCTCCCAACAACTCGACTCGAGTTATTGGGATGCAATTGTTCATGACACTCTCTTGGCTGCATCAGGAGTCTTATTTGCATGGTTTTTGTGACACTGACGATGTTAAATCTCCATAACGTGTACAATTCAACCCTTCACTGTCTCAAACTGGTCATTCTGTGTTGACTAAATTGCTCGGTAGATGGAAAGCTAATAGCTTTTCGGCTTATACTAAATTGCTCTAGGTGGCCGAACGCGCCCTGTTCCTATGGAACAACGACCAAATTGTTAACTTGATCGCGCACAACCGCAACGTGATTCTGCCGATCGTATTCCCAGCACTAGAGAAGAACGCTCACAGTCACTGGAACCAAGGAGTGCTGAATCTAACCCTCAACATCCGCAAAATGTTCTCCGAGATGGATGAACAGCTCTTCCTCTCGTGCCTCGCCCAGTTTAAGGGCGACGAAGAACAGCTGAGCCTCGCTGCCGAGAAGAGGAACGAAGCGTGGCGACGCCTTGAGAACGCTGCGAGTCTGAAACCGATAACCGGAAACACCGCAGTTCTCGTAGCCCCTCTGGCGAAGAAAATCGCCTGTTGACCGAACTGGTTGGTAATTTGTCTAGAAGAAGAGGAAGGAAGAAGAAAGGCAGTTGTTGTATAACTAATTAGATCTCTGATGATATTCTGTTATCTGTATAAGTCTACTTAGCTCTGATCTTTGTGTAATCTGTATTTTTCTCGCCATTACAATGCAGCAGCTACTGTATGGGATTCTTGCTATAAATGTTCCCTTTTGTAAGCTTATGAGAAGAAAAAAATGGCATTCATTAGATCATCAAGTCCAAGTGTTCTTTTTCCTTCCTCCAAGACAGTGATTTCATGACAGCATCAGCCATGAAATCTGGCCATCTGTGATTGTGCTAGCAATTGAGTTTTTGAGCTTATGATTTCCATGGACATTCATGTGAGGTTGGAGGTTAGTGGTAAAGCTAGTATCAGATGCATTATTCACTCTTTAGCATTGGTTTTAGAATCGTATCAGTATGTTGAACTAGTAAGTCTAATGGTATGTTGTTCAAATCTCTTAAATTGTCATAAATTGAAGTGTTTCTACTGACCCAAAAAAGTCAATGGAAAACTGTCCAACCGACGGGATGTCGTCATAGCTCTAGTTCCAGCCACTGGATATCTTTGGTCCTTTCAATCTAGATCCTTAGATCTTAGACTTTAATAAATGCTGCACGGCCTGAGATTGGATCTCTAAAGTATGTAAGTAGATGGGGTGATCACTTCTCAAGTTTGAGTAGTTGAGGGGATGGAACATCACACCAACTCTCACTTAGGTTCAGCGAGGTTGGAAACCTTCAATGATCTTGTGACTAAGTTGTTGTTCAATGTCTAACCGACCAAATAAGATCGATCAATCAGTTTTAACTGTTTACCGTAACCAAGTGAGCACCCTAGTTCCAAAGATTGATAGCAAGTGAGGATCATCAACATAAGACTTTGTCTATAAATTCACAAGAAGGTTTAGTTACAAAGCACAAAGGTCTGAGAAATTAGCTCTCAAGACTCTTTTTCCCACCTCTTACAAATTTGCATAATTTGCAGTTAAGAAACAAGTAAAGATTAACCATCTCAAACGTCTGAAACTTATTTGCCCCTCCTCCAATGTCGATTTATCCCCCCGAACGGTACCCTTCATGAGATCACATTAACTGTACCAATCATCTCTATTTAGCCTGGAAGTACCAGAACTTTAACTTACATCAGATAGTAACAGTGAAAGCGAGAAACTAAACGAGGATCAGGAACGATTTTTCGGGCCGAAAGTGAGAAGTTACTGAGTTGATATTCAGGATCATCATCGTTCGAACAACAATTCGACTCGTTCCGGAGATGTCAAATTCGCCACACTCTTGAACTGCAATGAGGGAGAGAAACAAAACTTTGCTTATTAAGAGACCATCATAACTTATTATAAACCAAGACTATTTGTGAGCTATTTATTACCTTCTGATGTCTGTACTTTTCGCGTATGGCATTGAGGGGGCAACTAGTAATGTTGAGCTGCAGATCTTCGAGCGCGAGTACTGTACTTTTTAGTTCAGGAGCCTTGTAATTAGTGTAATGTTCTAGAGTTGGATTCTGTAACATAGATGGTAAAGGCGACATCTTTTGCATTTTAGTGGTTGCTTGAGTGACAAGAAACGAGAATCTAATAATGAGGAAATGTGAATGCATACTTACCCAGGGATTATCCGACTGATTAAGTGTCCATCGAGCGAGAAACACGGCAGATGCAGCAACCAAGGAAGGTAAGATCTTTATGAAGTTATATTCAACAAGAGTCAACTCCGCTAGATAATTTGCCAAAAGCTCCAGTTCAACACAAGGATCCTGTCAAAAAAATTGTACTCCGATCCCTTAGCTTTCAGTTACTGGTTCATCATTTTTCATAGTTAAGAATTATAGATTGCAGTACCTTGTAAGAAGACTGTGCAGCTTGAATGAATCTCCTGAGAAAACAAGTTACAGAAAGAAAGAAAGATCTCAAATGGGTTTTCTAGCTAACTTTCAAAGGATTAGAATTTAGAAATGGTCGATGCTATACCTCAGAAGCGTCTTCGGGGTGGGAACTGATAATTGGAAGTGCAATAAGTTGAGAACTCGTCTCTCCATTTCCAATACCTCTTCTTTTGTGTACGTATTGTCAGTAATGAAGCAGAACTCCTCAACCCGTGGAGCACAAATTTCTTCATACTTTCTGAAACCACAAGAGAATAAACCACGTAACAGAATTAGCAAAACAGGATGAGCTGAAACTATCGCAATCCCTCGACTGATTTTCAGCAACCAAAGGTAACTTACGAAGCAATTAGCATGCATGTCACACCGAGTAGTTGGAGTCTTTGTTTCTCAATGTAGTTTTTGGAGAGATATCGGTCAATGAGATTCACGGTCAGGTAAAGGGTATCAGGAACGAGCTTATATTCCTCCGAAACCTGAATATAGAAGAGTAAAATATCATTCACTCACCTACAGATGATCGACAGAGGTTCATAGACATAGACAAGAACTGGTAGTGTTATTTTGCATCATAGAGGTTTGAAAAGCATTTGCATCCATGAAAAATTGAGCCACTTCAAGTGTTCATGAATTCCGAGAGATGATACATTATAGTACATATGCAAACCTCTACAAGCCAGTCGATTAGTATTCCCCTCATGTTCGGAGTGACATCACACTGTAAGTTCTCCATGTAATCAACCGAAGGCCTCTGGTTAAGCTGAGGAATGAATGGAACATAAAAACATTAGCCATAATATAATCCAAGACATAGGAAAAGCCAGTAGATGCCCTATGGTAGTATAATACTTTGAAGAACATACCTCTGTAACACGTATATGTTTGTAGATATCGGGGGCATATAAACTGCAGATTAGTGGATCTTTCAAATCAGTATCGATATCCTTTATGCCTAGCTTATCCAAGTCATCTTGTTTCTGATAGATGATGCAGTCTCCTGCAGAAATACATTATGAAGGGATCATTCAGATGGAGTACAACGCCTCGAAGATACTGTTCATCACAAAATCCGAAGAAACTATAGACCTTTGGTAGAAGGAAACGCTGGAAAGACTCCATTTGTTGCATTGTGCTTCACTCCAGCAGGGACAACCCTGCATGGTTGTTTTTCTTTCAAATTTCCTCTCTGAACAATCTCTTGAGCTTCTGCCATCATCACCTTTGACCGTTCCTCCACCAGCTTTGTATTCGAGTTCTCTTGTTCTACCTTTGGAGCTCTCGGCGGAAGATTATTAGCCACCTTGGAACTTTTACTTGGTGGGCATCTTTTGGCCTGCTTGGTCGTCTATCAACCAGAAGGTAATGCAAAAGCCACTTGAAATTTTAGAAGGCAGTTGTTTTCGTTCTCATAAACTCCAATTTAACAAGACTTCTACCTGAGCTTTGGTTGCATTGATGATGCTAGCATATGAACCCTCTGTTAAGCTATTAGTCACCTCTTTTAGCACTGCCCTTTTTTTGCACTGAGCTCCAGCAGCCCCCATTCCAGAAGCTTTGTTCTCCTCCGACGCTTGTCTTTTTGTACTTACTTTAAGAACACCCCGCTGATCCTGATTAACGGAGGTTTTCGCAGCTCCGGAGACCCCAAGAGCTCTGGCACGTGCTCGGGTAATCCGAACACCCGGTTCCTGACCTCCTGCGCCATTTCTGTTCTCCTTGTCCATGTTTCCTTGCCTTGTCGAAGAGGGAAGCATGACTTCAACTAGACAAACTGTTCATTATGCCTGCATATCCATCGCAAAGTTCAGTAATCAGTACACCAGGCATGATGATCAAACAAACAATTGGTCAAACTCCGAAACAAACAATTGGTGCAACTTAGCATACTTGAAGCATAAAGACAAGAGGGGAGTTATCTATAGGACACGGCAAAGTGCAAAAACTGCAGCACTACGCAAAAGTAGTACCACACTGCACTTATGCTGAACAATTCCAGTAGGTATAGTAGATAATAAGCAGTTAAGCGATACAAGCGCCACATCAAGATTTTTAAACGACCAATTTCACAATCCTTGTGATAATAATCTATTAACAGAACAGTAATGTGAGATCTAGAGCTTAGATGTTCACTTCTACTTCAGGTTATACCACAAATTGTCTGCTCATTATGAAACACATTATCTACCATGTCCATTACTTTACTAAATCCATCTCTAATGTTTACAAAGGCTTGGTTTTGCAGTGACATCCAGGTAATAATGAGCTTTCAAAACTCTTTTTGGTATACTTGATTGCATTTCACCAAGGGAGTACATTAGCCTGTAAAATTTGCAGGGTTTACTTAACAGGGTAGAAGTAGAACCAAGACTACCAACCCTGTAAGACCATAAGAAGGAGATCTCCATAAGAGAAGAAGGAAAATGGGGAAAAAAGATGATTCTGTCTCGTTGACGCATTTTATCAGTAACAAGGCATGCACATTCCCCAGATTCAACTCATCCGAGCCCAAATCCTTGAATCCGCTTCAAAAGATATATGAAAATGCAAACTTTGCAACGAAAATCTCAACATCCAGGGACAAAGCCGAAGAAACAACACCGTAATTCTCTTCAAAAATAGAAGAAAAAGACGGAGGAAAGAAGAACATTCAAGAATCCACCAACGCAGGAACCTAAAAATTCGTCTTCCCCACTAAACCCCAGCTACCAAGAGCTGAAACCCCCCAGGAATCAGAAATCCAGTGAGCGCGGAAAAAGGGTTCAAACCCAAATTTGAAAATGCCTCCTTCTAAAACCATGACAGAAAAAAAAACGAATGAACCCATCACACAAACAAAGCGGCGGTTCAAGAAGAAGCTCCCTCGCCATAGATCTACGCCGAAAGAAATGAAATTGGTCTAGCGTGATTCAAATACCGGCGGAACGAGGAAGAAAACAGAGAGAAGGAAGGGAGATGGGTGTGGAGAGCTTACTGAAGCTCTTCTTCCGGGCATGTTCCGAAATGGGAAGGAGGGGAGGAAATGAAATGGCGTGAATAGGGTGAAATGGGGAGCAGTGAATGTTTAATAGTAAACCAGAGAAGGAAGAGAGCTATTGAAGGAAGAGAGCGTCGTCTCTCTCTCTTCTCTCTACTGTGAGAGGAAAGAGTGAGCGGGATGATGCCACAGTTTGAAAACATCGCCGAAAGCAGAAACAAAAAATTAAAAATACAGAAAGGTAAAAATTAATTTACACCTAACCAATGAGTTTTCTTTTTACCTATTTACCTTTTTTCACCTTGTCAAGCACAACTTTCGACTCGGGAGGTCCAGTTGGTCTATAGAATGGGACAATTTGATGAAGTACGGCTATTGAATTGTGTTGTATGCGTGGGGTCGAGTTGAATTTGGATTCTAGTAGTGTTCGATGTGCTTAGTTTGCTTCTAAGTGAAACTCGGTTCAAGTTCATATCAAGTTTTAGGATTCGAGCTCGTATTTGAGTCGATTAGATGGGTAAATGAGCTCATACATGACATGGGTTTGACGAGCCAATGGCCTGAGCGAGCTTGCAAACTATATACAAACATGTTAGTGAGTGTGGCTGGTGAATCTATTGAATCATATACTTTTCGTGGTTGGGTTAGATTTGTGTAGCTTTCGTGCCAGGTTTGAAAACGGGTGTGTCTCCAGCCGAATTAAGTCACACATGCAAACTTTTCAAGCCAAGCATTTTGGCTCGTCTGCAGTCCTAAGGGCAAAAGCCGGTTGCTGGAGGCTTGTTCTAAGACACAGTGAGGAACATTGTCTCTTCTTTCGTAGAGTAGTAACTAGGATATTTGTTCCGATTACTAATTATGTATACTTGAAGACTATTATAGCATATCCTTAATATTTCGGAATAGAGAGTACTCGAAAATATAAATACAATTCGATTTTTTATAAGCGATTCCTTTTTACGCCGAATTTTGGGACTTGATTATAGATGGAAATATATATACCCTACACCTAAATGGTATCAACCCAATTTGAATTAGATTCCATATATAACCACCCCATTCCATTTACACATTGAAGATCTTTTTTGTAATTATTTAACATATGGTCGTCTGGTCAATTTGAATTTTAAAATTGGATCACAAATGGGAGGGAGCCTGCAAATTTCAAATTACTTTGATTTTAGTACTACCAACAGTGACCAAATAATCAATAAGTAAAAAGTTGGAGGAGTAAATGTGAAACTTTCCAGAAAAAATCCAGACTGTCAGCACTAGGATTGGTCGCTTTTCAATTTTTATCTTGGCAGCACGTGGCGGCATTTGCTGAGTTCTCAAGTTTTCACTGGGTCAACAGTCTTTTTTTTTTTACAAAAGGTTTCGAATTTGAAATTTACTGCAAAACCAGAAACCCATTTTTTTTAAATTTAAAAAATAAAAAATTGACTTTTTGTGTTGATTTTGTTTTGTGTGCATAAAGAAAGTCTAGGGCTGGCCACTAGCAAAATCCAGATATGCATATTTTCCTATATCATAAGTTATTGATTTATTTTTTAGAAACCAAGATAAAAACATTTATGTATTAATCATAACAGAGTGAGACTCATAAAATCTCGAAAGGATATCAAAAAATGAGACTAAGGTTGCTTATAAAGCGGCCTCTAAATCTCAAAGGTAACATTATCAATATATAACTTCACACCTAAAAAAGAAAATATTCATAAACACCAAAAAAAATAAGGCATCAGCACGTTTGAATACCAATATTGTCAAGGGATTAATTTATTGGCAGGGACTTGTTCGGAATATCTGCCTCCCTTAGATTTTTGATGTTTTGAGTGTCCTTAGGTCGGATTCAATCTACCGTTTTTTGCTTTTTTTATTCCGATTACATTATTAACTTTTGTTTATTGTTTTTATTTTTAGCCTTAATTGTCCGTCTCTGTTCAAGATTATATGGTTTTGGAATAATTGAAAACAAGAATGCGCTAACTTTGCTAATTATTTATGAGTTTGTAATTCACCTGTTATTAATGACAGTCCTTATTTGGGTTCGTTTGATAGATGAAACATCTTCGTAACCATTTAAAAATTTCAAATATGCAATAGTTACCATATTCGAGACAAAGACAACTTAAATTCAAGCACTTAATAGCTACAACAATAAATGTTGACAATAAAAATTTAACCGCGTGACTCAATTCCCTTTTGCAATTAATCTCTACACAACTATAAATGTACTGATTATGTGGAATAAATTAGATGATTTAAATACTTAAAATTGGATTTGGGAGAACAGATTTGAGAGATACATGCATAATTAATTTCTTTATTATTATTATTACTAATTTGCTTTAGAAAAAAGAATAACATATTTTTTGAGAGGATTACAACTTTTAACGAGTGAAGCCCGAACCCATAAATGAGTAGCATAAGCTACCACATGCGTATTTCTTAATCATCCCTACAATAGAAACTCTTGAACGAAAGTTAACATCCCAGACGCTAAACTCTATCTGATAGCAATAACAAACAAAAAATAATGGTTCAAACAGAAAAAAAACATCTGAAACAAAAAAAGTAGTAAACGACCGATGGAGCCCGAATTGGGGACACCAAAAACATCAAACACTCGAAGAGGTAGATACATCAAGTGAATTCTTTCCAGCGAATCACTTCTCGTGGTAGAATCTGTTGTTCAGACATGCCGTTGTCAGGTTTTTTTGGTTTTCCTAGATACTATAAAGAGGGAAAAGTGGTTGATTGTTTATTGATTTGTTCAATAGATTATATCAAAACAACTCCCTATACACGAGGGTTATACAAACGTGGATAAGAATGATAAAGAGAGAGGGAATAGTGGGAATATCTTTCTGTTGTCTCTCCCCGGCAAGCTCAAGGACAGGTCGGACTTGGAGTTTGGCTCGTAGATAGATAAGTCGATCTTTTGGCAGTGGTTTGGTTAAGATGTCGGCTAGTTGGTCCACGGTGGAGACATAGAGAATGCGTAGAGCATCGGTATCGACTTGTTCTCGAATAAAATGGAAGTCGAGTGCAACATATTTGGATCGAGTGCTAATCACCGAAATTTTGTTCATGAAAATAGCCCCGACGTTGTCGCATAGTAACGGGGATGAGTGTGGCAGCAACATGTGAAGTTCATGAAGAAGGTGTTTCAGCCACATTAGCTCAGCAGTGGTATATGCTAGAGAGTGGTATTCGGCCTCAATAATCGAACGAGCAACAACCTTTTGCTTTCGGTATGTCCATCTGATGAGATTACTTCCATGGTAAATAGCATAGCCATACTGAGATTTGCTGTCGTCTGAATTCGAGACCCATCGAGCATCTGAATAAGCAAGAAGACTGTCGGCTGCCGTGGGAATGAAGTGGAGGCAGTGATCAAGAGTACCATTGAGATACCACAGAATCAGTTTTACAGCTTGCCAATGTTGCATTGTAGGTAAGTGCATGTATTGACACAATCCGTTGACAACAAAGGTAATTTCGGGCCTCGATATGGTGGCATACTGCAGTGAACCGACCGTTTGTCTGTAGAGCTTCGGGTCTTCAAAGGGGATGCCATCGGGTTGTAGTCGTAAGTGTGGGTCAGCGGGTGTCGATATAGGAGCAGAAGCCTCCATTTTAGTTCTATGGAGAATGTCACTTATATAGTGCTTTTGTGATAGATGCAGACCGTTGGAGGTGTGAAGGGACCCTGAAATCGGTCAACAGCAAGGGTAGCAGATGGATACGACGCTGGAGTTGGAAGTAGAGCCGTATGGCATTGACGATCGGCATCATGTCGGGCCTCCTCCTGAAGCAGGTAACCTTGAAGATCATCGACGATGATGGCGTCAGATTTCATCATAAAAGCGGTGATGAACGCGGCATAAGAAGGACCGAGTCCTGTTAAGATATAGCTAATGAGATCCTCGTCAGAGACGGGGTTAAGATTGTCGGCGAGGGAATCAGCAATCACACGCTTCTTTTCCAGATATTCAATCATCGTCAAAGCTGTTGGGGGCGCTAGCGGAAATGTAGCGGAATTTAGGATCGAAAAGATAGTATTTTGATAACTCACTCAATTGATCATTCAATTTTGTAAATATTACGATTTGGTCACTTAGACCTTTACTCTCACCACTCACAAATGCCTCTCTACTTCTTCTTTCTTATTTCTTCAACTCACACTCCACTTTGTTACAAGTGAGGCTATTTATAATAGCCATGATACAAGTAGTAGGTAGAATTTGTGGTTTGTAAAATTTTAATTATTTTAACATATCACATCTTAATTAATTTGGTAGTTAGGAGTTGAGATATTTTTGTAAGAGTGGTAGAGACTAATCTAGAGAATTGTAGATTAATCTTCAACACCCCCTCTTAATCTGCAATTCGGAGTAAGTGTTTGAACTTCTCGAGTTTGTCCTTCGTAACTGCCTTCGTCATGATATCTGTGGTGATCATCCGTGTTGATGAATTCCATTGTGATTTCTCCGTTGTTGACTAGATCTCGTATGAAATGATGTCGTAACTTGATATGCTTCGACCTTGCGTGAAATACTTGGATTCTTCGTCATGGCTATGGCCGACATGTTGTCACGATGAATAATGGTTGGATCGTTATCACCTTGTTGTAAGTCTTCAATTAATCTTTTTAGCCATACTTTCCTCGCATGCCGCATCCGTTGCCGCAATGTATTCGCTTCCGCCGATGATAATGCCACGGTCTTCGCTTCTTTGAGCTCCGGGAAATTGGTTTTGTACCTAGGCAAAATATATAGCCGGATGTACTTTTTCGGTCATCTAGTGATCCCGCTTGATCATGTCGGTGTATCCGATTAGCTTGCTTCCTTCTTCCTTCTTGTACCTTAGGCCCAATTGTTTAGTGCCTTGGAGGTATCGTAGGATTCTCTTTGCTTTGCTGCAAAATGAAGTTTGCTAGACTCACTCATAAATCTTGAAATGAGACTTACCGAGTGACATATATCCGGTCTTGTGTGTGTCGATATATGAGCGATCCGACTAGGCTTCGTATATTTTCCCATCAACTTTTTCTCGCTCCATCTTCTTGTTGCAACTTCTCGTTCAACGCCATTGGTGTTGCTATGGGCTTGCACGATGCCATGTGAAATCTCTTTAACATGTCTTCAGTATACTTCTCTTGAGAGATGAATATTTCTCCAGGTTTCTGGTTTACTTGAATTCCCAGGAAATACTTCATGAGTCCTAAGTCTGTCATTTCGAACTCTGACATCATTGCCCTTTTGAATTCTTCAATCATTTGTGGACTTGTGCCTGTATAGATTAAGTCATCAACATATAAGCACAAAATAAGAAAGTTTTTGTTTTCTCCCTTTTTGATGTAGAGAGATGCTTCACTTGGACTTCTTTGAAATCCGTTGTCTTGAAAGTATCGATCAATTTCGCCGTTCCACGCTCGTGGTGCTTGCTTGAGTCCGTAGAGGGCCTTTTTGAGTCGATAGACTTTGTCTTCTTCTCCTTTCTTCTCATATCCTCGTGGTTGTTCCACATAGACTTCTTCTTCTAGTGTTCCATTGAGGAATGCTGACTTGACGTCTAGCTGGAATATTAGTAACTCCAGTTGAGCTGCTAGTGCTATGACTGTTCTTATTGTCTTCATTCGCGCTACTGGTGCATAGGTTTCATGAAAGTCGATGCCAGGCTGTTGTGAATAGCCTTTTGCCACCATTCTCGCTTTGTTCTTCTGGATGGAACCGTCTTCGTTAAATTTGGTCTTGTATATCCATTTTAGACCTATGACCGGTTTGTCTTTTGGTTTTTCCACGAGCTCCCAAGTCTTGTTCTTCTCGATCATTGAGATCTCCGTGTCCATTGCTTCGTCCCGTACTTTGTCTTTTCTTTGCTTCTTCAAATGTCTGGGGTTCACAAGAAAAATATGCTACGTGACTTGATTCATAAATTTCTCTTAAGGATCTGACCTTTAATGGAGGTGAGTCTGAATCTGTCACGACATCTCTGAAGTTGTCTCTTGTTGGACTCGTTGTTAGACTTCTTCCTTGGCTTGGATTTTGATCCGCCTCATTTGGTGTTGTTGGTGTAGTTGTTGGATTCTCTAGAATCTCATTTGTTGATGGAGGTTGAGTATCCTGAGTTTCCCAACTCCACTCGGCCATTTCGTCGAAGAGAACGTCTCGTGAAATCACCACCTCGTTCTTCAATGGATTGTAGAGCCTATAACCTTTGGATTCGTCACTATATCCGATGAAGATGAGCTTCTCTCCCTTCTGGTCGAACTTGTCCCGATTTGGGGTAGAGATGTGTGCATATGCTATGCATCCAAATACTTTGAGGTGATCCACTTGCGGCCTTTTCTGGTGCCATGCTTGAAAAGGTGTTTTGTTTTTCACTGCTTTGGTTGGCGATCTATTGAGGATATAAATTGTTGTATTGACCGCTTCTGCCCATAGTTGGTTGGGAATTTTCTTAGCAGTCATCATGCTTCTTGACATTTCCACAATTGTACGGTTCTTTCGTTCTACTACGCCATTTTGCTGTGGTGTGTATCGCACTGTCAACTGTCTCTTGATTCCGTTGGTGCGACAGTACTCCATGAAAGGTTTGTAGATGAACTCTCCACCACGATCTGTTCGGAGTGTCTTGATTTTATGCCCGCTTTCCTTCTCAGCTGCTGCTTTGAATTGAAGGAACTTGAAAAAAGCTTTTGACTTTTGCTCAAGAAAGAATACCCACATCATTCTAGTATGATCATCCACAAATAGTAGAAAGTATCTCTTACCACCTATGGATGTTGTTCTAGTTGGTCCGCAAATATCAGCGTGTACCAACTCTAGTGGTGCTTTTGCTCTCCAAGTAGTTTTTGGAAATGGCAGGCGATGCATTTTGCCATATATACATCCTTCACAGACCTTGTCTTCTCTATTGATTTGGGGAAGACCAACCACCATATTTTTCTGCTTCAGCAATTTAAGCCCTTTGTAGTTTAGGTGTCCATATCGGAGATGCCATAGGAAAGATTCATCCATGCTTTGGCTCTTCATTGCTAGTTCTTCATTCCTCGACATTGTAAGTGGAAACATCCTGTTGGAAGTCATCGAAATTTTTGCCACCTTCGAGTTGTTGGATTTGTTGATAATCTCACATTCTCCGTTATCAAACAATAGCTTGTAATTTTTAAGCATTAGTTGTCCAACACTCAGAAGATTTTGAGCTAATTCAGGAACGTACAAAACTTCTTGGATTAGAGTTTTGTTACCTCCCTTTCCTTGTATGATGATTGTACCCTTTCCTTCAACTTCCAAGTTTTTACCGTCTCCAATCTTCACGTGGGACTTATATGTATCATCCATCTCGGTGAAGGACTCCCGATTTCCAGTCATGTGATTACTGCAACCGCTGTCCACCACTCATGGAAGTTGAGATTTATGCTCTGCTTTGAAGCAAGTGTATGCGACTAGTTTTTCTTCGTCCTTTTGTGCGAAGCTTGATTCGCCTTCTTCTTTCTTGTTTTGGAACCAACAATCTCTTTGAGAGTGATTTTGAATTTTGCACTTGGTGCACCTGAACCTGCATTCTTTGGTAGCATGGTTAGATTTTTTGCAAATTTTGCATCCGTCGTTGGAGTTGTTTGGTTTCTCCTGATTCTGGCTCCAGTTGTTGCTTTTTTTGAAATTCGGTCTTCCTCCTTTCTTTTGGAAGTTGCCCCCTCTGCGGTTCTGCTCTCCTTTGATGTCGACCTTGGATTGAAAAGCTTGTTCGAGTTGTTGGTTAGTAAACCGACTCAATCTCTGCTCGTGAGCTACAAGTGATCCCATAAGTTCCGCCATGGGTAATTTTCCAAGATCTTTGGTTTCTTCTATGACAGTGACGACGTGCTCAAACTTCAGCGTTAGAGTGCGGAGGATCCTCTCCACGATCTTCTTCTCGTCGATAGTCTCTCCAGTGACTTTGATCTGGTTCACTATCTCTGCAACACGAGAATGAAAGTCTTTGATGCTTTCACCTTCTTTCATCGCCAGGTTGTCAAATTGACGCCATAGATTTTGGCGTTTTATGGAGATTGCCTTCTCGGAACCTTGAAATTCGTTCTTTAGAACTTCCCAAGCTTCCTTGGCTGATTTGATGCCAAAAATTCTTGGAAATATTATTTTGCTTACAGCTTGCTGAATTATCCTCAATGCGCTGGCGTTCCTCTTGACATTCTCCTTATGTTCCTTCATCTTCGTCGCGCTTGTTTTGGGATCGTCATCTTTTGCCGATTCCGCCTTTTTTCCGGTTGATGTGGAATTGTTATCTTGTGGTGATTGTTCGATGCCTTCTTGAACAATATCCCACAAGTCTTGCGAAATGAAGATAGTCTCCATTTGTGCTTTCCAGTATTCGTACAATTCTCCATCAAAAATTGGGATTTGATTTGGAGAGTTAGCGAACATGGAACTTGACGATGGTGCTGCCATTGGATTTTGAGGGGATTTTTTTGGGTAGAGTTTTTGAGATGGTTTTGTGAGGGTAGGTTATAATATGGTTATCAAAGTACTAAAGTGTAACTTTTCTGATGTGGAAGATCAGTTATTAAAACCGCAACCACAGAACATACTCAGCGTAACTTTAGCTCTGATACCAAATTTGTTGGGGGCGCTAGCGGAAATGTAGCAAAATTTAGGATCGAAAAGATAGTATTTTGATAACTCACTAAATTGATCATTCAATTTTGTAAATATTACAATTTGGTCACTTAGACCTTTACTCTCACCACTCACAAATGCCTCTCTACTTCTTCTTTCTTATTTCTTCAACTCACACTCCACTTTGTTACAAGTGAGGCTATTTATAATAGCCATGATACAAGTAGTAGGTAGAATTTGTGGTTTGTAAAATTTTAATTATTTTAACATATCACATCTTAATTAATTTGGTAGTTAGGAGTTGAGATATTTTTGTAAGAGTGGTAGAGACTAATCTAGAGAATTGTAGATTAATCTTCAACAAAAGCACCATGTGTCATTGTACGGAGTTGAACCTTGAAATGCATTCGGCTGGCCATAGTTTGAGATTGAAAATTGCGATCAAGCATTGTTCAGGCCTGATAGGAGGAGGCCGCCCGCACAACCAAAGAGAGAACACGCTCGGATAGCGTAGAGCGGAGCCATAAGAGAACAAACCGATCCTTCTTCTTCCATTCGTTGTAGGCTGGGCTGGCTTCAGTGGTGTTGTCGCCAGTGTCGCTAGCAATTATTCGAGTTGCAGATGGTGGATTGGGAGCCAAAATAAATGATTCGAGGTCAAACGTTTCAAAAACAGACAGAACGGTGGAACACCAAAGGGAGAAGTTGTCACGATCAAACTTGATCGTGATCGGAGGAATCTGGAGAGAGAGGCCAGGGGAGGTGGGAGCAGCCATGTTAGAGAGGGAAAAGTGGTTGATTGTTTATTGATTTGTTTAATAGATTATATATACAAAGTGTAATTGAATAACAACTCCCTATGCACGAGGGATTATACAAACGTGGATAAGAAGGATGAAGAGAGAGAAAATAGTGGAAATATCTTTCTGTTATCAGATACCCACAAAAACTGCCAATTGTCCTTTATCGTTCAGTTGCAGCCCGTCCGCTTCTCGGTTCATCGCATTATCTTCTCGTCCTGACGTACCTATCTCCATCGCCGATTCGTCGCTAAGAAAAAAACACGAAAACCCTAACCGTCACCATTATAAATCTTAACATATAAGGAAAATCTCTCAAAAGGAGAAATACTAAAACATGAATCACAATTCAACATCATTATCGTTGCTTAGACCCCGTCATCATCACTTACCCGTTAACCGCGGCCACAGCCGCCCAAAACTTTATGGCCGCCGCTGGCGTATGGTTTTTTCTCAGCTATTGCGCGACTCCTTCACAATACAAATAAGTATAGTAATTAAAGCATTAAAAAGTCTGTTGTTAATTCATATCTACTGTCCTTGTTGGTAAAATCAAAGCATTCCGACACCTATAGTTGTAGCATGTAAATGGTTGTTTCAACCAGTCGTCTGAAGTAGCGTGACAATGCATCAAGAATCTACAAGGAGTTGAGCTTTACGATAACCCCTCTTCCAAACCAACTGCAAACCTGATACGACACCGCTCAACTCTGCCATAGAGAGTTAAAAGGCCTAGTAGTGATTGACCTAAACACCAAAATTCTCACCAAGGTTAAAAGTGCATGCAATAACAACCTGGGTTTATGGGTCCAAATGGTAGGTGGGCCACACGGGAGGAGCCTAGAATGGCCGGAATCCATAATCTTATTCAAGAAAATCAGACCACGCCGAAGATATTTAAATCCATCATTCTCTCACCTCTTGGTTTCGAGTTCGGTTAATTACCGGTTTAGAGTATTTATTTAGTTTCGACAAAGATTCAAATTGTGTTTCGAATACGACTTCTGGATCTACTCATAATCTAAAATTATTCAATCAACTAGGGTTTTACCATACTTTACTCATTCGGATTCTAATGAAAATTAAATTTAGATCGAATGGACCAAATACATGAGGTTTTTTTAGATTGTTTTGTAAGAGTTCTTTGAACAACTTCGATGAAAAAAAGTTGAATTCATCACTCTATAACTTGGAAATTTTAACATGATACACACTCAACCCCGACCTAATTAGCCTCAACACTCGAAGAACTCTAAATCTTCCAATAATATTAGATCTCAAAACCCAAAAGAACAAGAAAAGAAACATTTAGGCATTGTTTTTCGTGATAAGATAATTAACAAGATTATTGGCCATGTGGGGAGGTGGTGTAACGTAATTGCAAAGGAGCCATGTTGATATTTGGTCTATGTGCTTCGTGGCTACGTGTCATAATGCCACTCGTTACTCGGTTTAATATCCATTTTGCTCATCAACTTATTGGGTCTATGATAACATAGTCATTTGGCCTCTCTGTCCAAAATTTCGATAAATAACCATCTCAAACTTGTAAAATCTATCCTTTCAACCAACGTTACTTAACCCAAACCACTTGAGTTGGTTCAATTTGGACCATATGGGTTGTATTAAGTTAGGTGTCTCGAATTATTAGTTGGGTTTAGGATATAATAGGTGATGATGTGGACCAAAATTGTGAATTGATACGGTGATCTGTTAAGATTTTAGACGGATAACTGACAGAATGCATATACTTAGTTATCAGTGATGTATCGATAAAAGTCCAGTGTATCCGATCAGATTATATAACATTTAAAGTGTATTTGCATGCAGATGAAAAATGTACTAATTCATCTCTAAATAAAAAAAATTATGTAATAATATTGGAGCTCTAAATCACTGAGAGAACGCTCCCTTAACCCGCCACTATTAATCATGATTGAAATAGATTTAGTGTGTAGTATATATTCAAAGGTTGATGACCACAAGATTACAAACCCAATAGATTGATGATCAAAATGGATATCATCAAGCACTCATTTGGCACATAATTAATAACGATTAAAGTATATAGATGTATTCATCCATAATTATTAAATTATGCTAGTGTTTGTTGTTTTCTATTTTGGGGTTCATAAATCAATTTTATCAAGTAAACAAAGACAGTTCATTCAAAATGGTCCCTTTGACTTCTGACATTGTCAGGATGTGGGATTGGGGGCTTTTCCTTTTGAAACTTCGGGATACAGACGCTCCCTTTTGAGTCAGAGATGCAACCCTACTGAACCGAGTTGGTCCACGGACTGAAAGGAATCGAAACATTCGTAAACGCCATCGTCGAAACTTAAACAGGTTTGGTGTTGGCGAGAGACATGTATTTGTGCGGCATTCCTGTGAAATTCGAAAGGAAAGAAGTGAGTTGATCCTTGGCAAAAGATGGGGGATTTTCGTTGAGTCCTGATAGCTATATATGTAGTTGGATCGGACGTGAAAGGTTCATCTTATAGCAATGTTAGGGTTTCTTTTTGTAATGTGAATTGTGTTAGTAACATTATGTATATATGATGAGAAATCGAAAAATCAAAGTGTTTCCTAAGTATTGAAGGATAAAGTGGTCCGGAAAAACCGTCAAATGAGATAACAAACTCAACAATGATGTAAAAAAGATCGTTCTTTTCATTCATTGTGTACTTATATTGCACGTCATTGAGACTATTGCTTGTGTAGTACATCGATTTCGAATGTCAAGCTCTGTGTTGCACACAGAGCCTCTATGGCAAAAGTCATTAATGTTGCACTAGGATAAAAGGGAGGGATCAATTGCCCTCCACCGACTCAACACCGGCTCGGCTGTGAGCTCACGAAGGCTATGGACTCGCGAGTTGGTTCAATAAGGGCTCAATTACAAGCTCAATAGTTTAGTTTCATGAACCTCGATTATGAGCTAGACTGTTCTTTTTCAGGAGTTGATTGATAGGACCTTTTCCATTTGTTAACATCTCGAGAGCTACTCACAAGCCGAGCTTAACTATTTGTTATAGTCACGGAGCCGAGCTTGTTATGGCTATCAAGCTTTAGTAATACAGAAATGGCGACTAAGCTGTAGGCACAATCTACAGACACTGCTACACCAAACGCATAAAGCCATCAACCATCACCTTAATGAAGCTTTACCAACGCCATGAAAGTGTACACATCAAACTAAAGCTGTAAACATCAAAATTTGGGAATTCGAGTCACAGCTTTTTAAACCAGTTCAGCTATAATCAATCCATATCCATTGTTAAACTAAGCATCAGCAATCAGCAATGAGGAGACCAGCCATAGGTTTAAAGCTCTGCATTCACTAGACAGTTAAAAGATGCAGAGGAATGAACTATAACTGGTTAAAACTAATGTTCATGAGCTAGAAATCAATTGTAGTTCGAGCATTGTCCATCTCTGAGCTTAATTTCTTCGATTCCATGATCCTGGTTTCTGCACAATCCAGACAAAGGATCAGAATTTTGCTTCCACGATAAATGTAAGTGTTAACCCTCTTCTTTCAAGAGCTCATAGTTCCAAAGTTCATTACCATTAAGCTTCGCCATAGCAAATGTGACTGCTTTTGCCATGAACTTCAGTTCCATACTTGAGCAGGAGTTCAATTCAAGATCACCATAATCAACAAACAAATCAACAAAGCTGGTTTCTTCACCTTGTTAGGATCACCAGAATCCAGTAACTGTTTGTTCTTTCATTTCCATGAACAATCTGCAGATCACAGCAAACTCACCAAGAGCCTATAATAAAACATAAAACTGAAATGATGGTTCAGACATTTTCAGGTGTCCAAGCTAGAATCAGAAAAAAAGCTTGACAATTTGAAACGAAAATCTATTCATTAACAAGGCAAAGAATGAATCTTTACGACTAAATCGATGAACAAGAGCAAAGACTGGAAACAGGGGATTGGATTCAAAAGAATGTGGGGGCAAAGTCCGGCCGCTCCGGCAGCAAAAGACTAGTGCAGCGGAGCGACCAGGGGAGCCTCCTCGCCGCCGGCGCGCCATTGGCTGACCTTGAGCTGATTACTGTGAGCCCATCACACTAACGTGCGCCACAAATTGAAAACCTTTTCTCGTGGAATACCACGCCACCACTGCCTTAAGTGGTAAAGCGCTCGGCCTAGGGCTCTTGCTTTCTTCCTCAACCATCTCCCTCTGGTTTTATACTCGCCGCCATCGCTAGGGTTAACTGGCGCGTTAAAAGCAATTTGTAATCACTAAAGTTTAGATAGGTAACATGTTGATCACTCAAATTTTAAGTAAGTAACATATTGGTCATTCAATTTAACAAACTCATGAATCAATTGAAATGGCAAAATAAAATATTGTCATTCACTTTCATATCTTTCATATTAGATTGAAAAATGTCATCTCACCTAACACGTAAAGACCGAACGCACTCCAAAAATCAAATTTAAAATAAATCATCAATTACCTTTCCATTCCTACTACCAACTATTGTTTGCTTTAAAAACAATAATTTATCGACACCGTATAAATTTTAAATTAGTGATTCAACCGCCAACTCAATAATCATCATCGTCCGTATCTGGAAAATAGAAATGTGATGTAGGAGAAAGCGTTAAACAAATCCACTCCATTCTGGTAGCTTTATATCGGTACAAAATGTGGATAGAAACAAGAGTTTGGATTCATTAACAAAAACATTGAGTGACCAAAATGTCACTTCTCAAAACTTGAGTGACACTGGCTTTGGATTTAAATTTTATTCTTATGCCAAATTCGAAAAAACGCTGTGTTTAAATCAGTTTTAGTTCGTCGCCGGCGCGTACAGCAAGCCATTCTGATACTGTCGGAGTTTGGCGCGTTTCAGAGTTCAACGACTGAGAGCCTCGTCGGAGCTGATTTCTGGATATTTACCGAATCGTTCAATCTCGGAATGAAAGTTGCTCATTTCAGTCTCGATGCCACAAAGTTATTCGTCAACCATCGACGCCATCTCCACAAATTATTATCTCTACCAGCTGGACACTCCGCCGTCAAGCGGCGGTCGCCGCAGTCATTGCCAACCCCTCATCGCCACCATCCAAATCCCAATCCTGAACCCAACTACTCGCAGCAGGATTTCTCCGTCCTCTGCGGTCTTCTCAGGGACTCCAATCTAAATCCTGGTCCGTCCCTCGAAAATGCTCTGGAACAGACTGGAATCGAGCCGCAGCCAGCTCTGCTCGAGGCAATATTCAAGAACTTCGATTCGTCTCCCAAATTGCAGCACGCTTTGTTTCTGTGGGCAGAGAAGAGACCTGGGTTTCAGTTTTCTGAGGTGCTTTTCAATTCGATGGTTAATGCATTTGGTAAAGCTAGAGAATTCGACTCTGCTTGGTTCCTTGTTCTGGATAGGGTTGCTGCAGATGACGATAGTCGTTTGGTTTCCAGTGATACGTTTGCTGTTCTGATCAGAAGGTACGCTCGTACAGGTAGGATGAATGTTCATTGCTCAGGTTTGTGCTTGAAAGTTGAAATCTTGCTTCTTCATTGTTTTTGCATAATGTTTTTGTAGACTTCAGTTTGAATGAATTTGAATTTTCCCAATCTTGGTGTCATATCTATGATGGTTAACTTACATGATGTGTAGTTAGGGTATGCTAGACTTGATAGATTCGCGAGTTTGGAGCTCGAGAGCCAACTCGAATACTAGCATGATTAGATGGCTCATTAGTAGACTCAATTACGGAACATCTATTTTGCCTCAAATACCATTATACAATATATCATATGTAATTTATGATTGTGCTAATGAACATGCAAGTGATACATTGTCTAGTTTTAAGTTTTGACTAGTTTGAATCGAGAAAAGTAGAAACTTATGGCTTGTCAATGATAGTGAACGAGCAAGACTCGGTAGACTCTAGCTCAAGTAAAAAGTAACAAGCCAAACTTGAGTATAGTAAAGTTCGGCTCGACTCGTTTTGATGAAATGGACCTTTTTTTCTGCAGGAACCCCTGAAGCTGCAATTAGGACATATGAGTATGCGAAAAATCTAGGCTTGGTTAGCAAGTCGGATTCTGGAATCCGCTTGTTCGAGATTCTATTGGATTCCCTGTGCAAGGAAGAGCATGTTCGTGTGGCTACACAATATTTTCAGAGCAGAAAGAAGATCGAACAGAGTTGGGTTCCAACTATTCGCGTCTATAACATACTGCTAAACGGCTGGTTCAGATCAAGAAAGCTTAAACATGCAGAGAGGCTCTGGTTTGAGATGAAGAAGGAGAAAAATGTGAAACCGAGCGTTGTAACCTACGGTACCCTCGTAGAAGGGTACTGCAGGATGCGACGAGTCGAGGTGGCGCTTGATTTGGTGGACGAAATGAGAAGGGACGGAATGAAACCGAATTCCATCGTGTACAATCCGATCATCGATGCACTTGCAGAAGCTGGAAGGTTCAAGGAGGCTTCCGGGATGATGGAACACTTCTCGCTCTGCGAATCGGGCCCTACCCTTTCGACGTATAATTCTTTAGTTAAAGGGTATTGCAAGGCTGGAGATCTCGTAGGAGCGAGTAAGATTCTTCGAATTATGATTGAGAGGGGTATTCTTCCGACTTGTACAATATATAACTACTTCTTCAGGCATTTTTCGAGATTCGGGAAGATTGATGATGCAATGAATTTGTATAACAAGATGATTGCGTCTGGTTATGCTCCTGATAATCTTACTTACAATCTTTTGTTAAAGATGCTCTGTGAAGAGGAAAGGCTAGACTTGGCTTTTCAGATTAGTAAAGAGATGGAAGTTAGAGGGTGCGATATGGACTTGGCTACTGGAACGATGCTGACTCATTTGCTGTGTAAGATGCACAGATTCGAAGAGGCAGTTGCGGAGTTTGAGAAGATGGTGAGGAGGGGTTTGGTTCCTCAGTACCTTACGTTCAAAAGATTGGATGGCGAGTTGAGCAAGCGAGGAATGATTAAGATGTCTCGGAAACTGAAGGGCATGATGTCGTCGGTGCCTCATTCGACGAAATTACCGGATAATTACAATGCTGAAAAGGACACATTGCGGCATGCAAGGAGGAAATCTATTCTGCAGAAGGCAGAAGCTATGTCTGAGATACTCAAGACGTGTAATGATCCAAGAGAACTTGTTAAGGTTAGAGGTTCGTCTTGTAATCCTCTGTTGAGTGCAGACCAGCTAATCATGGATATCAAAGAAAGAACAATACTTGATGAGAAATAACGATCAATTTTCCGAGACATTCTTAGCTGCGGAAGAGAGATTCAACTCCTGACATCAATCTGCAATGAAAGCAAGGGTTGGTGAGTGAATCATTTGTTTTCTTCTTGGTTTCTAAACCTAATCCTTTAGCTGTATTCGATCCAGTTCAAAGGAAGTCTTAAGCACACACGAGAGGCTAAACTTTGTCAATCAAGGTGAATGATTGAAGAACATTGGGGGTCCACAAAGAGAATATTTGAAGGGTGCAAGGAACACCAACTGCAATATACACACACTGTCCAAAAATTTGGCATCAAATTCTCAGATTGTGACGGCTGAGAGTGGAGGAGGGTCCACATGCATGCCTGCTGATGATCTGCTGGTAATCACTCTCACTTGATTCCTCTTTGAATAATTGTTATTACTGTTTGACTACAAAGAACATGATATGATTAATTAATATTGGCTAGTTTTGCTCCTGGAGGATGGTGAGGTAATCACTGATAAGATAATGCAGATTTGTTATATGATGATGATGATGATATAGTTTATTATTAGTTCGTGGAGTCTGACCAAGACATGATGGAGATTGTGTAATCAAAACCTATAAGACCAAATAATTTAGAAACCATGCTTTGCTAGTGTAAAGGTGAGCACTTGGTAGTGATGGGACCGTGGTTCTCACCAAAACCATGGCAGCCAGCACGAGGCGAACATTGCCCACACCAGCAATTCCATAGCCCGGGCTCGAGATCCTGACCCCAGGGCTGAGTCAACCGGCTCACTTCAAGGGTATGGATATGCCCCCGACCGATCCACCGTGCAGATCACGGCATGTGGTATGCAACTGTGATCTCCCAGAGGACTGTTAAAGGAAAGGATGAGGGGACATATACTATTAACCTATCACAAATAATCTAAGGTATAAAAACTTTGTCGTCCTAGCAACTCCTTAAGCCTGTATATGCTTAAGGGTATTCACCCGGTACTTCTCTATCTCCCTCTCTAGCTTATATCATTTGCTAAAACCCCACTTGCAACATGCTTTGCTAGGAAACATTAGTGGACTACAAAGCGACCTAGAAGATACGCTCACTCGACTTGGTTCGGTTCTCTAACCATTGAACCACTCTATAATTAACCCAAGGTGACTCGGACGAATCAAATAGTGCATAAGAAACTTGTCTAACTAGTAGCTAGCATGATGATGACATTTTTTCTACCGCAACTAATACATGTTATTATTGTGTGTACGGATAAATAATTTAATTTTTCTCTTTTCATTTTGACAAAGTTTTGTTTACAACATAAGAATAAAGCAAAAATACTATATGTCGTTGTTGAATAAAAGGGCTGCCAACACCGAATCCGGACGGGTATATAAGCTTGTGCGTTATGTGAATCTTTCTTGATCCTCCATTTTCTTCATGGTGGCCACTCGAGGTTTGGCAGATAGATGAAATGATTGTGAAAGGACACCAGGGAGTTGAAAATTATTCGACTGAGACATGCATATTCATGATATGAGGAAAATGCTACTTTTTTTTTAACTCGTATCCCTTTAGGATGACACTTTATCGGCGAACTATACATTTATCGAGCATAATACATCTCTTTCGATATCCATCTGCAAAACGAAAGTGAAGTTGGGCACAATAGAGAAATAGTAAGGATAGAGGAGAAACGGCGACGTGTCAACATGGAATCTTTTGGGTTGGGTGGGTGGAGTCAACTTAACAATGAAAACGTTGGATGATAAATAGAACCAATTCTTTCACCATTTCAGAAAGTGGGTTTGTATAGGTTTGTCTCCTCCACATAGACATATATATCGAAAATAAAACGTACTATATATAGCAACACTCTTAAATACAATTTGCAACATAATTTTAAATGAAGTTAGGATTTGAGTTCGTTTAGTATGAACACGATCATATAATAATATGTTAGTGTTACAATTTTTTTGCTATTTGGTATAGATGTAATTTGATTGTGCTCGTAAAGAATTCTAAGAATTTATAACATTTGCCGTTAATTGTCATTGGACTTAATTTAATGTTATTTCTAACTAATTTTTCACTTTCAAAGAATGATCCAATTATAAGCCACTTGCTCTCATTTCTACTAGCTATTCATTACCCAAGTAGGGGTAGACATTCAGTTGGTTAACGGTTTAAATCGATTCACTAATCAACTTCATGATTGAATCAAACCTAATTCAATCAAAATTATCAGTTAAATCTTTAAAATCTTATTGAACATACTTTCTTCATATTCTATTCATATATATACCTATCGACCCTAAGTGAACAACATTCATCACTTAAACGGTTAAGTTATTATTTGACTACTATAATCTTAATTAATTATCAAATCATGAACGATTATTAACCGCCTCGATCGATTACGAACTCGTCTATCTCCCACCACCCAATAAAGAAAAAAAAGAACGTTTATACCCCAAAGGTGAAAACAAAAACACTTTCAGAGACAGAGCAGCAATGGAGATTGGAGAGAGAAAGTAGGCCATTATTATTATTCATCGTTTGAAAAAAAAACCCAACCCACCACCCCCGTCATCCTATTCATTTCAATTTCATCGAGGGCTGTGAAAAAAAAGAAGAAAAGTTTGCAACTTTTGCTTTTTAATGCTCGAAAAGACTCCTCTTAGCTTTATTGCAGTCGATTATCTAGCTAGCTAGCTCGCTTGCTTGCTTGATTGATTCCCCTCTCTCTTTCTATCTGACCCTCTGTCTGTCTCTACAATAGCGAAAAAAAAAGCTTTGGCCTTTTGCTTTCCTGATAACCGTGCAGAGAGAGGGGGAAATAAAAGAGGGGGTAAGTGGGGGAAATGGGTTTTACTGTCACGATTCAGAACCACGAGACGATTGCTGTGGCGGTTCAGACGGCGGGGCCACGGTGGTTGTGTTGGCGGAGATGATGATATGACGGTGGTCGTGGTGATTATGGCTCAGCAGAGTAAGGAAGCGAATGCAGCAATGTTCCATGATTTCTTGGGTATGAAGCCGGCGACGACCAGTAGTAATAGTGTTAGAAACAATGATTCCTCCCCTGCAGCAGTTTTGGCTACTACTTCTAAAAACCACCCAGATGCATCTCCCTCTGCCGCCGGCGGCCGTGGTGGTGGACCTCTTTCCACCGTTTCCGATCTTGCCTCTGGTAAACTCTTCCCCCCCTCAAAGTTCTTAACTTTCTTAGTTAGTGTTTGAAATGGAATGGCTTTACTTTTCTCAAAAACCTTACTACTGTATGGTAGCTTTTGCTAACCTTTAGCCCTTCGTTTCTGCATTCTCTGTAACTGGTTTCCATTGTTTGTAACCTGTGTAACCTTAATTTCTGCATTGTCTGTAACTGAGGTTTCTATCGTTTGTAAATTGTAACCTGTTACACAACAAGCCTCCAATTGAGTACAAACCTGCCTGTTCATTTCTTGCAATGGAGTTTGGTAGCTTTTGTTAACCTTCCTCCCCTTCATTTTTGCATTCTGTAACTGGTTTCTATGGTTTGTAACCTGTTACAAGCTGCCAATGAGTACTGTTCTTGCAATGGAGAGTTTGGTAGCTTTTGCTAACCTTTCCCCTTACTTTTCTGCAATCAGTAACGTTAGCGCCAGCTGGATTTTTTGTTTGGGACTTCCTTGGTCAAACATTGGTTCTAACGTTTCTCAAGTGTTGTTCTTCCTTGTGATTTTTTGTTGAGTTTTTTATTACAACTATGTTTCTTTCTCTTATCACCACGTTTTAAATGTGCTTTGTTTCATTCATTCTATGATTTGATTGCTTTGTTGTTGTGCTTTGTGTTTCATAGAAAGACAGGCTGCAAATCATCTAGAGGGGATTCCATACTACTTACCAAGAACCAGCGATGTTTCTACTCAGGAGATGAGCAACAGATTAGCTGGAAGCAAGAGAAGCAATTCAGATTCGGTGCCAATTGGCCTTCATCATGACTCTGTTGAAAGCAGCAGCCTGCATTTGATGAAGGTTAGAGAAAGGTTTCATTGTTAAAGATGTCACCTTTTTCGGAATTTTTCCCCGGTTTTTATACAAAGACTGACCGTTTCGAGTTTGTTGTGCAGATGCAGATGCCTAGAAGGTCTTTAGATGATGAGAGTTTCTTTGGTGCAAGGCCGAGTTCAGCTGCCTCACTTATATTGCAGCAACCTTCAAGTGTTTCGAAATGGGAAAGATCTGTGCCTACAGTGCAGCATCCTTATCGTGGGAGTCACTACGTTCCCTTTACGCAGCAATTCAGTGCAAGCAGATTCGGGGGAGACACGACTGCTGGTGGACCGTCCGGTATCTCTCAGGCTGCTGCTGATGAAGGTTCAAGAACTGGCATCAAAGGACCTGGAATTTTGAGTTGCATTAACAATACTAGCTCTGCGAATTTGGACAAAAGCTCGGTAGGAGTCCAGCCGAGTGGCAGCAGCAGCAAACCAAGGCCTGGAATTCACATTTTAGAACCAGAGTCTTCAGCTCCTTCTTCAAGGTAGGCTATACCTTTGATGTTGTGTTCATTCTTAACACGTCTAGTAATTTAGGGTGTTTGTGTGTACTTACTTAAAATTTGTGTGTGTTTTGATGCCAGTCGTCAGGGCCTAGCGTCTGGAAGTCGACAGATGACCATATTCTATGGCGGTCAAGCACATGTTTTCGACGATGTACACCCCAACAAGGTTTGCTTTGTTTTCATTTTACAGCCAGTGGCGACAGTATTTATAGTCTGGCACTGAGCAGAGTTACTCATCTTTTTGTTTACTTTCCATGCTGCTTGTTAGTAATACTATCCTAGTTTTTCGTTCCTATTGTTTCTCTGCAATTCTTGAAGGTCATATTAGCCTAAATGTTTCATACTGTATTGATATATGCTCACTCTTGAAAGAAAATGCTGGGCTGATACCTCTTAACCTGAGTTGCTCGTGCATTTCGGAATAAGATAAAGTACTCTACTTCAGTATTAGGTATTGACATTCTTACCAAGGTTTGCATGATTACATTATGTCTGCTTATAATTAGGCTATTAACAAAGTAAAGTTCCATACTTCATGCTTTAACTTGTTTCATACTCCATTGATATATACTCACTCTTGAAAGAAAAGGCTTGGACTTTTTCCTCTCAGTTGATTGTGCTTAGGGTGTCCAAATGTTGTTCTGAACATTCATTCTGTCCCGAAACAGCAAAGAACTGTCGAGTTCTGTCCCTTAAACACACATCTAATGCCACAATAACTGACTAGTGGCTGCTTGCTTAATCTTTTTCCTCAGGCAGATGTGATAATGGCACTAGCTGGATCAAACGGGGGATCATGGTCGACCGCCTACTCACCAAAGCCAAGCAGTGGCAGCAAACCAGGCGGTGCTGAAACTTCGACCCACTGCAGACCAGGCGGTGGTGGAACTTCCACCGCGGCGAGTGGAGAATACGAAGCAGGTGGTGGTGCTGCAGCAAGAAGCAACGTAACATTATTGCAACACGAGCTCCGTAGAAGGCTGCCAGTCGCCACGAATTCCATGGTCCCGGGCGTGCACTCTAGCGACCGGATCATACCCTCAACAGGTAAGGATCCAGACTGAGTGTTCTCCCACCTGCACATACTAGAAGAGCATGATATAAGATTCCATAATCAACCTTCTCCCAACAACTCGAGTTATTGGGACTAAACGGTTCCTGACACATACACGTGTGACATTTCATTTGAAACCATTGGTGAGAATTCGATGGATGGTTCATTATTAGGTGTTCATCATGGTGGTGGTAAGGAGACAAGAAATCAAATGCAGAAGGCAGGAGATGGGAGTAGTACAGGTGAAGAAACAAGGGAGGTTTGATTTGTTTCGATTCGGCTTTTGTTTTTTCCTGGTTTTTTTTGAACATTGTAGAAGGTAGAAGAGCAAGAGCATGCAATGTAGAGTAAAGATGATGATAAGTTCATCCTGGTTTTGTTCTTATTGTGAAAGAAGAGAGCATCTTTCTGTTATGCTTTGATCCAGCTCAATTATCAGGCCATGGTTTGATCTCTTGTTTGTCTCATGCAAGAAATGAGCAAATGAGTCTCTGTGTTAGTCCTTTGTACAATTCCCTATCTTTACTGTTGTTTATGGAAAGATTCTCTGTAACCCTTTTGTTCAATAGAGGTAGGCAGTTGGTCTGTGAAATGAATAGTTAATGCAACATGTTACTGGTTTTGAAATTTTGCAACTTTTCTACTAGTTGATATTAAGATGGTGGGAATTAGGTGTAATTGAGGTGGTAATTTCGCCGACTTTTAGCTTGGAGATTACAGCGTTGAATTTTGGGGAGTGCACTCTTCACTCTTCTCTTGTAGCACTTTCGCTTTGTTAAATCTCTTGTAGCACATTTGCTCTGTTAAAACAAGTACCTTGGTTGAAGGTCGGCTGTCTTGAAGTTCATCTTACTATCGTGTCACAAACAAGAGGTTCCTGGTCGGAAAAAGAATTAGTGTGGTTGTTGGGAGGTGCTAAAAATTAAATTCAGCGAATAGTCTGAAGGTGAATCGCATGGAGCAAATGATAGCAACTCAACAAGCTCTTGCTAACAATGGCGGCTCCGCTATTTTACAAGAGTTTTCAATATTAATTTCTTTATCTTGAATATTCGCACAATGCGGTAAAAGATTGGTTTACCAATACTTGAATGTCGAGTGAAAGCCATTGTTGAATTTTACTTTGGGTTGCTGGGGTTAGTTTTGGGCTTTCAGCCATTGGAGCTTCATCATCCATTTTTGTTGTGGCCATGGGCTAGGATGGAAAGAGGAAACAACAAAAAGCTAGTCAATGATGGATGATGCCACTTGTCGTGATCTGATACGGTGGATTATCGTTACCACAAAGGTGAGTCAGCTTACACAACTTAGAGGGAGGGTCGTGGTAAAAAGTAAAGGGAAAGTCAGGTTGCTGAGTGTCCATCATTGATGTTAGATCTTGGGACTTGGCAGCAACGAAAAGGGAGATACGTGGTACTACTTAATTCCTATTCTAGAGGGAGAGATGTTCCCGTGTTTATGATGCTCCAAACAAAGCCTAAATTTTAATAATAATACAGTCCGACCCACAAGCCTAAAAGAGTTAATATAATAAGTTAATGTGTTAGCCTTGTTGTCTTCTGGTTTATAGAACATGCTACATACGTTGAAGTTTTCTTTTGTATGAAAAGAATCCCTAATTGCTCATGAAACAGTTACCACATATAACTAGATAAAAACGTTGTACCTATTTACAACAATGAATTTCCTTGAAAACTAGTGTTTACAAGAGAGGGTAAAATCTACAAATTTGCCTTTGGTTTCTTCACTCATCAGGTCCTATGTTGACAATGACGGCTGATTTTGTTCCTTTCTGGGGTAAACAGCCAGTATAAATAAAAAATTAGACTTCAAATTAATACTAGGACAGCATTGCATTTTTAGTAATTATTAGGCCGTTTAATCACGAACCGAGTAGAATTGAATTTCATCCTACTTAAATTTGGCTTGTTAAATTTTGGTTGAGTTCGAGTTAAATTTTTTTGGTTTGAGTTGAGCTCGAGCCTATTCGAGTTTGACTTGTGAGCTACCATTGATGAGTCAAACTTGAAAGACAACTCGAACTTCACTCATTAAGATCTATGATGACATGTCAAGCTAAAAAACTAACTAGCTAGCTAGTGTATAGTTTATAAGTTTCTACACATGTTTTTTATATATGTTATTAAAGGCAAAACACATGTTGCATTATTGAGTGTACTAAATCTCCTAATTAACCATATTAATTTGAATTCAAGTTTGCTCTCCCTGACTTAAGTTTTGCTTATTAAAATCAAATTAAGTTACAAACAAGTTTTTCTCAACTGAACGCCGAACCGCTCTCAAACGAAT
This sequence comes from Linum usitatissimum, assembly GCA_030674075.2. Taxonomy (NCBI): domain Eukaryota; kingdom Viridiplantae; phylum Streptophyta; class Magnoliopsida; order Malpighiales; family Linaceae; genus Linum; species Linum usitatissimum. The sequence continues at coordinate 197,563 of JAUJYP020000926.1, read as the reverse complement.
TGATTTACCCTAATAATTATGCACATTTGGAAAAAAGAGCATAATATTATTTATTTTGATACTAAAATCTTCAAAATCCATTAGACACTCCTGCTATCCTTGGCATCAATGAGGAGGTAACACAATGTAGTCATTGTCTTTCCTTTCAGTTTCACATTTTGTCTCTTTAATACTTCATCCACTCTTTAATTAATATTTGCTTATGATTAATGACATGTTTAGGATATATATATTATAATGATGTGAATAATTGATTGTTGTTTTGGACTTTTATGGTGCTGAAAAATATAACATGGTCAAGGTTTCTAACCAATGGTAGAATTCGGGTAGGTCGAGTTATCGCTCAGAGTTTGTTGGTCCAAACGCGACAAAATTTTGTATAAAATTTTTGAAATCAAAGTTTAAATCGTAATCGTTTTTGTATAAATTAAATCTTTAAAGTTGAAATTCCGTCTAAAGTATACCATCGTGGTTTTGCTATATTGTTTCTAACCTTCATAAATGTTGTTGAAGTTTGGTGATTTGATTCCCTTAGCTTGCATCAAAGCGGTCAAGCGCAATCAACTCGAAGCATTGAGATCTAAAAGTTACAAGCAAAATCTTCAAAAAAAAAAGACTTACAATAAAGAGAAGTAAAATAGATCGAGATAAGCAACACAAATAATTTACATAAAATACACTTGTGGAAGAAAACAGATAAATGCACAGGGGAGACGAAAACACCACTATAATCACAGAATTACACCCGTAGTGATTTACAATAACTCAAATATCACTTACAACCAAACAAGATGTATTAATAATACGAGGCCTCGAACCCAAATCGGATACCACCCTCACCCAACCGTGTTGACTCAATGAAACCATTACCATACTCTCATCCTCCAAATGGACGTGCTCTAGTAGTAAAGTTGTAGGCCGGTGATCTGGGTCCCTGGTTCAAATCCACATACTCCACAAAATTAAAAGACACTACTTTTTTCCCCGATCAAAGCGCACCATCATCGGTGAATTCTCATTACTAAAGTTTGGTCGAAGTCATTAATAGAATAACGCATTGTCGTCAACCATCGGAAGGCGATCCACCTAATGTGGATTGCAAGGGGACAATCATCCTGTAAGACGCAGAACCCCATACGACCAATGAAATTGGGCTGACTAGACTACCAAGAAAAAAAAACTACTAACTAAAGTTCTAACCGAAATAAACTAAAAAGGAAAAAACCCAAAATAAAAAAAGAAAAAAAATTGATTCTAGCCGAAAAAGAAAGACACAAGAAAAAATCTAGCAAACTTGGATATGATATCTTTATTAATCCGGCTAAGAGGGGTTAGGAACTTAGCGACCTTGATTTATTCGGTACGTTCGAGACCGAATTGTAACTCGATCGAATTTTCTTGTTGTGTGAAAAACACAATTTATTTCGCTTCTATCTTGGCCGAAAAGTCTTAATCCGAAAAAAATACCATACCCTCAACCCGACCCTACCCTTGTCAAATATTCAACAACCTCCTAAAACTTATTATATATAAATAGCCATAACCAAAAACAAACATGATTAAATCAACAAACACACAATGGTGAACGTTTCATCCAACACTATGACTACAAAGTCTACAGTCGTCTCCGACGCCTACGCACAATCCCCACTCAAATCTCACCACATCGTCCCGCTCGATTTCGACTCCATCCGAACCACCCTCCCGGAGACCCACGTCTGGCCTCCGGGAGCCGGTGACCAAGCCTTCCCTATTCCGGTCATCGACTTCTCGGAACCTTCCTCCAAAAATTCGCTTATTGTCGAGGCGTGCGAGAAGTGGGGTGTGTTCCAATTGACGAACCACGAGATTCCTTTCGAACTTTTGGCTGAGGTCGAAGCTCAGACGAGGCGGCTTTTCGCCCTCCCGGCCAGCCGGAAGGTCAAGGCTTTACGGTCTCCGAACGGGGTTAGTGGGTACGGTCAGGCTCGGATTTCTCAGTTCTTTGAGAAGCATATGTGGAACGAAGGGTTCACTGTGGTGGGGTCTCCGGCGGATCATGCTGCTCAGCTTTGGCCGGACGATGATCGCCGCCGTCAAGTGTTCTGGTGAGCTATTTTTTATTTAGTTATTTGTAATTAACAATGGCATAAATCATTGTTGGATGATGAACAAGCATAATGAGGCAAAATATCCATTAACCAATGTTTTCAAAATCGGATTGATGAGAAAATTCTCATTATTGCTACACAAAAATCAAGCATAGTAACATAATGAACATGGTAGATATTTGTGATTGTTTAACTCGTGATTCGTATTAATGAGTCATGGAATGTATCAACATTTGAGTTGAGTCAATTTATAGTAAAAACCGACTTGAAAAGTTTAAACAGTTATAAGGGTTTTTATGTCGGAGTTGACCATCGAGTCCGATCCTATCGTGTTCATGTTCACTCTATAAACAAGATTGCTCTGTGTCACACTACAATTAGGTAAACTAGGGGTTGCCCTTATTGTTACTAACTACCATAATCCCTTTCATTATATTTAACAAAGCATAGTAACATAATGAACATAGGAGATATTTTTGATTGTTCAACTCATATTTTGTATTAATGCGTCATAGAATGTATCAACATTTGAGTTTGTATTGTAAAAACCGACCTGAAAAGTTCAAATAGTTCATAAATTTTTTTTATGTCGGAGTAGACAGTCAAGTTTGATTTATCGGATTCATGTTCACTTGACAATTAGGTCAACTATGTGTTGTCCTTGTTGTTACTAACTACTATAATCCTTTTCATTATATTTTTTTAAAGAATATGTGTGTAATAATGATAATGGCTATAAGGATATCTAATACATAAATAAATATATAATTTTTGTTGGACAAACATAATGGAGTTATTGATCATTGAAGTTGACAAATTGAAAAGTGACACAAATCTAGATGAGTACAAACAAATTTAAAATCATTATTTTTAGGCTCGTTTGGAATAGAAAAAATGTAGTTGTATTTTTATATTTTCGGATATATTTATTTGTTTGTTGGCGTGAAATGTTGAATTTGTATATTTAAAGAGTATATAGTTTCTTTTTAGATATGTTTGGTGTATTATTATTATTATTATTATTATTATTATGTATTATAAGTAATATTGATATTTTTGAATATGACGATGAATCTCGCTATTTTTCAAGATGATATAATCTAACATCCTCAAACTGTAAACAAAAATAGTGACGTCATCCAAGATTATCAACAGCGAATGACGGAGCTCGCAGCGATACTTTTCCAACTAATCCTCCGGTCCCTCAACACATCGGAGCAAGAAATCCGGCGTATGTCGTCGCCGGAAAGCACCATCGCCAGCCTACAACTTAACTCGTACCCGCCGTGCCCTGATCCGACCAGGGCAATGGGTATGGCTCCCCACACCGACACTTCGTTGCTCACCCTCGTATACCAAGGCGGCGTCAAGGGTCTCCAAATCTTCACCGGCGGCGAGTGGGGAATGGTACCTCCGGTTGCTGGAGCAGTGACGGTGAACGTCGGGGATCTCCTCCACGTCATTTCCAACGGCCGGTTTCAAACTGTCCGACACAGGGTGGTGCTTAAGGAGGCTGCGCCGCAAAGGGTTTCGGTTGCATTGTTTTATTTTCCGACGCCGGAGTTTGTTTTGTCGCCGTCGGGGTTGGCCTCCGGCGACGTTGAAGCTCCAGTATTGTATAGGTCGTTGACTGTGAAGGAGTACATAGGGGTCAAGTATAAAAGCTATCAGACTGCACTTGATGCAATAAAAAAATAGTTTCATTTGTAATGTACTATTTTTATTATTATGAATATATAATTAGTAATTATATTGCACAAATATTACTCAATATAAAAAACTTGAAATTTTATCTCGTTTGATTTGGAGATTTGGCTGATAACTCGAGTGGCCATTGGTGAATTCAGGGGATTTGTATTAAATTAAATAGAAAAAAACGTTAAAATATAACTTCATACTTCATTTTATTTTTTTAAGTCGAAATTAACTATGTAAGATAATCCTAATTATGTGTTGATAATTTAGAAATATGAATTCGAACCCATTACACTTTACAAATTGAACACCGCAAACGTGATTTTTTGTTTGTAAAAAACGGTAGGGTACGAAATATGCACATGTGAATAAAAAATTGGTTTATGAAAAAAAAGTGTTTGGTAAGTTATAGAAAATCCCTACTGTCAAGCCAAAGGAATGGAAACAAGGAAACTTTTGATAAAACTGTTGAAAGAATAAATGCAATTGCCAATTAAGAAAAGATAACAACAAAAAATCTCATCCCATTAATTATTTGATTTTTAAATATCCCATTAATTATTTGATTTTTAAATATCCCATTAATCATCTAATTATCCAAAAGAAAAAAAGTTATGATAAAGATTACATCAAATTAAGTAAAAAATCTTAGCACCCATAATTATTTTGAATGTCCAATTAATTATCTAACTATCCATTTGTCAACAAAAAAATTATTTAACTATCCAATCCTACACTTGTCAACCTTCAATAATTTTAAACCTATGGAATTACAATTATATATATGGGTAACACCTCGGTATCCACAAGACTACATCAGCGAACATTTCATCGAACACCATGCCTACAACTACTACTACCTCCGAATCCCACCAAACAGTCCCTCTCGACTTCCACTCAATTCACACCCTCCCAGAGACCCACGTCTGGCCACCTGGCGCCAACGATAAAGTGTTCAGGATTCCTGTCGTTGACTTCTCGGGTCCTTTTGAGAGTAGCCGGAAGTTGGTCGTTGAGGCGTGCGAGAAGTGGGGCGTGTTCCAATTGACAAACCACGGGATTCCTTCCGAATTGTTGACGGAGGTTGAATCTCAGTCGAGACAGCTGTTTGCCCTCCCGGTGAGCCGGAAACTGAAGGCTTTACGGGCCCCGAACGGAGTCAGCGGGTATGGCCTGCCTCCCATTTCGCAGTTCTTTGAGAAGCGTATGTGGAATGAAGGGTTTACCATTGCTGGTTCTCCAAGGGATCATGTTGCGAAACTTTGGCCGGATGATCAATCCCGAGTGTTTTGGTGAGATATATTTGTTTATTTTTGTTATTGGTTATACATAGTTTGATTTTTACTTTGAGATATTCGTTAAAGAAATATTAACGCCATAGTCCATTTTTATTTCGTATCGTTTATTTTTATTTTATACAGTCTGTTTTTAAATTATGCTGTCTATCTTTATTAATACAAACTGTTTTTACTATATTTTTATTAATACAAAATAATCATATTCAAACGAATTTAAAATTTGGCTGTTAAATAAATATATCCAAAACATAATAAAACTAACAAAATATATTTTCTTACCTTTTAAAAAACTAATTGGCAAGATGAATGATGCTATATGTAGTCTGTTTTCACAAACCACATGAATTTTTAGTATTTTATTCGAATAGAGTTCTCGATTAGTATATAAAAGGTAAATTAAAATTGTCCATTTATAGAGTGTGCTGATTTGAATATGTTTATATCTAATTATGTCATGACAAAAAAACAGCGATGTCATCGAAGACTTTCAACGGCGAATGACGGAGCTCGCCGCCAAAATTTTCCGACTAATCCTCGAGTCCCTCAACACCTCGGAGCAAGAAATCCGGCGTATCTCATCGCCGGAAAGCATCATAACCAGCGTACAAATGAACTCATATCCGCCATGCCCCGACCCGAATCGGGCAATGGGTATGGTGGCCCACACCGACACTTCGTTGCTCACCCTCCTATACCAAGGCAGCGTCAAGGGTCTCCAAATCTTCAACGGCGGGGAGTGGGGAATGGTACCTCCGGTTGACGGAGCATTGACGGTGAACGTCGGGGATTTCCTCCACGTCATTTCCAACAGCCAGTTTCACCCGGTTCGGCACCGGGTGGTGATTAAGGAGGCCATGCTGCAAAGGGTTTCTGTTGCGTTGTTTTATTTTCCGAAGCCGGAGTTTGTTTTATCACCGTCCGGGGTAGCCTCCGGCGACGTCGAAGCTCCAATGAACCATTCCTTGACTGTGAAGGAGTATAGAGATTTGAAGTACAAAAGCTATCAGACTGCACTTGATGCAATAAAGAAATAGTCTCTATTGTAATGTTTTTATTATTATGAATAAAGAAATAGTTTCTATTATAGTATTTTTATTATTACGAATAAAAAGTAATGCATCATTAATAATATTTTGCATTGTTGGCCATGTATTGCTAAATGTTAAAAATTAGAATTTTTACCTCATTTTGAGATTTGAAATGGTGATTGGTGACTTTATGCCATTTATATGAAATTTTACAATAACTAATAAATTTCAAATGAAATCTGAAAATATTACACTACATATTTTTACTACTGCTTTAAATAGGGAAATATAATAACACAAACTACGATAAAAAAAAGATCTCCCACTTTAATTTTTGGATATCGCATTAATTATCTAACCATAACAAAAATTATATGGCCATGCGACCCTACACTTGTCAATCTACAATAACTTCAAAACTTACAAAATTACAACTATATATATCGGTAACACTTCGGTAACCAAAACACATTGTCAAATGAACAAAAACACTACCATGGATAACATTTCGTCGACCACCGTGTCTATCACAGCTACTGTCGCTCATGCTAACCCACAACTGCCCCGCAAATGTGACCAAATCGTACCACTCGACTTCCACTCACTCCGCACCCATCCGGAGACCCATGTATGGCCGCCTGGCGAGGTCCATCAAGTGTTCCCGATTCCGGTGATCGACTTCTCCAGACCTTGCAGCCAGAAGCTAATTGTTGAGGCGTGCGAGAAGTGGGGTGTGTTCCAGTTGACAAACAACGGGATTCCTCCCGAATTATTGACGGAAGTTGAAGCTCAGGGGAGGCTGCTATTTTCCCTCCCGGCCAGCCAGAAATTGAAGGCCTTACGGTCTCCGAACGGAGCCAGCGGGTACACCCAACCTCTGTTTTCACACTTCTTCGAGAAGCATATGTGGAACGAAGCGTTCATCATCATCGGTTCTCCGGCAGATCACGCCGCACAACTTTGGCCGGATGATCAATGCCAAGTGTTCTGGTGAGATATATTTGTTTCTTTTTTCTGTCACAGTAAAGCCCTGATCAATATCCTTGGTCAGACTTTACTAATATGCAAAATTATCACTAAAGCAATTCCGTTTGGATGTATATATTCCTGTCTTTTTTCTTAACATTTTTTTATATAAACATGTATTTCTAACCATGTCACGACAAAAACAGTGATGTCATCGAAGACTATAAACAGAGAATGACAGAGCTCGCCGCCAAACTTCTCCGACTAATCCTCGAGTCCCTCAACACCTCGGAGAAAGAACTCCGTCGTATCTCGTCGCCGGAAAGCACCATAACCAGCCTACAACTGAACTCATATCCGCCTTGCCCCGACCCGACCCAGGCAATGGGTTTGGCGCCCCACACCGACACTGCGTTGATCAGCCTTGTAAACCAAGGCAACGTCAAGGGTCAGGGTCTCCAAATCTTCGGCGGCGACGGCGAGTGGGGAATGGTACCTCCGGTTGCCGGAGCATTGACCGTGAACGTCGGGGATCTCCTCAACGTCATTTCCAACGGCCGGTTTCACACAGTTCGACACAGGGTGGTGATTAAGGAGCCTATGCTGCACAGGGTTTCTGTTACATTGTTTTATTATCCGAAGCCGGAGTTTGTTTTGTCGCCGGTTGGGGATGGCTCCGGCGATGATGAAGCTCCGATGAACCGTTGGTTGACTGTGAAGCAGTATAGAGAGTTGAAATTCAAAAAATATCATACTGCAGTTGAGTGTGAAGGAGTATTTGAGGTTGAAGTACAAAAACTATCAGAAGATGCAATGGAGTAGAAATAGTTTTATTGTAATGTTTTTATTATTATGAATAACTAGTAATTAATAATAATTTTCATTCCTTCAAGAAAACACTAGTAATTACTAGTTATATGCTCAAATACTGATAAAAATGTGTTATTCAAAAAGAAAATATTGATAAAGCTACAAATTAAGATTTTATCTCATTTTGAGATTTGAGATGACTTGAGTAGTGTTTGTCACTATAAAAGAGTTGTATCGCAGTTGATTGCGTTGTATGGCTGGAGATCTAGATGTATTGAATCTGAATCTGGTCACATGAACACATGTGTTATATTTATCTGTTTCTCTTTTGTAAGCATAATTTCGCCTCATCTATCTTAGACTACTATATAAAAGTAGAGGATAAATTAGAAAAGTATTAAATTCGAATCTAAATACACCTTACAAACTAGATACTAATATAGCGTTTATTTTTTTCTATTATATACCGACCAAAATATCTAATTCGATGAAAAAGTAGCCTATAGAAATTTGAAGTAATATGGGCTAAGTAATTTGGTATACTTTTACCATTTCTCCTATGACAAATTAAATATCTACATGCATAAACCTCAATATACTTGAAAGCAATATTCTATGGGCATACTCCTAAGAATACCCCCATTGAATGAATATCAAATTAAATTTAACAACAGTCATAGCTGAATTATTATGGACTAAACACTTATGAATAATAAAATTTTATTTAAGTGGTTGTTCATCGAGATGGTCAATGGATCAATCTTATCAGTTTTGTCTATTTCAACTTTCAACATTAAATGATTAGGATTAATCCGGTGACTTATTTCATTTGTAGCTCAATTATTATTGCAATTTGCATCTTGACAAAACATAATACCCCAGCTTGCAATAGCATCTCCATGCGTACTTACTCAACAAAACCGACCGAGTTAACAAATATGTACATGTATTTTCTTTCGTGATTGCATTTAATTCTATGTCACAGTCCAACTAGAATTACTGACATTATTTGTGTTTAGGAGTGATAAATATCAGTCGAGAAAAATGTCAAAAAAGGGGTAAAAGTTGACCAAATCTTTGGGGATTTCTAACCCATTGGTCAAACCATTACTCAAAAAGTTAATCATGAAACTAAATCTATAACCTTCTTTTAAGCTTAATTTTAATTATTATACGCACAAGTTCATGTGTTTTTACCCTAATCGTTTGGGGTGGACAATAAAAGGTTATTGATTTATGTGATTGATGGGATTGAGTATGATCGCTTGGTTCATCACTTGTTCGAATTACTCACAACTAAAATTATATAAAGTAGTGAGTTCATGGTTGATGCAATAGTAGGAGAAAAGGAGAAAATCGATAAAGAATAAATATTAATATTTTCTTTGTCATTATGATTGTTCCCCTCCCGGCGAAGTAGCATGACAATATTTATAATTTGGTGTCTAACAATATAGCTTAATCTTAGTTATCAATATAACGATATTATCGGGGCAATCCTGATCATCAAGCTAAAACAATTTGTAAAAATAAGGCCACGTATACTCCAAAGCGATAACCTATCTGTAATGAGTTAGGCTACTAAACTTACGAGCTTGGCCGCATTAGAATCCCATTAAACAATCAACTTTCCATTGAAGTCCATTTAGTCACCATCAATTCTTACAGCAGTTGACTTGTATATGGACTTCCGAGTACCCATCACCATGTAAAATAGTTTGTTAATAAACCCCAACCTCCATTCTGCCACACCAAGAAAAAGAACTAGTACTTGGCACTATAAGAAAACCCGAGTTTAGTCACGATTCTCTAGTTACGTTTTAGAAATTTGTGACCAAATGGTCACGGATTCTACAAAATTCGTGACCATCTAGACATCCGTGACAAATTGGTCATGATTTTGCTTCCGTGACCGCTTAGTTACGGTTTTTCGTGTTCCGTGACAAGCTCAACTATAGTGCGGGACAATATAGTCACAAATTCCACTTCCGTGACCCAACGTCATACAGTCCTGGTAAAAATTGTGACTATCATTAATTCATTACTTAAAACCGTGGCTGATTTCTAACGAACAATGCCAAAGGGATCTTTCTTTCTTCCTTCTCTTCTTCTCATTCAGGGTTTTACCAACAGAGCATTCATCAGTGAACTATGTTCGTTTGGTGACTGTAAGTTTGACACCATGTTTGAAGTTGAGAACAATCCCAAACTCCAATTCCAGCGGCTTTTCCATCACGGGGGAGTGCCGGAAAATGTAATTCCGGTACAGATGAATCAGCGAGAGCTTCAATTCTTGCAAGGAGAACTTCTGGCCGATGCATGCTCGAGGGCCGATCCCGAAGGGGATGAAAGCGTAAGGATGCCTCGCTTTCTCTTCTTCGCAGTTGGGATCGAACCTCTCCGGTTTGAAATTCTCCGGCTCCGGGAAGTTCTTCGGGTCCTTTGCTAGAACCCCCGGCGCCAACCATACCCAAGTACCCTGTTCATCCAATGTTCAAAAAAGAATGTTAAACAAAGGATGTAACAATTTTTCATATGATATTACAGTTTTTTAATAGTTTAATTTGATTAATAAACATGGTCTTGACATTGAACCGTGTTAACCCTAGTTATAACTATTTTTATTATAATGGTTCTTCATATAGTATTAAAGTCTTCTCATGCGTAGTTTCGTTTGATTGAGCATGATATCGAACCTCGCTAATTTCGGAAGTCATTTGGATGAGGCATTTTATAGTAAAATTACGTGTTATATAAGGATGTGATATTTATGATATATTCATCAAAATAAAAAAATTGTGTTGTGACTTTTTTTTAACTAATGAGTTAATTCAATATGATATTTCATAAATGAAAAAATCAAATGGTCTCAAAATCTTTAATGACCGAGAAATTTTGTTTTTAAATATGTTCTCTCAATAATACGAATTATTAGGAATGTAATGGTGGCGGGCAGTCAACCTCCAATATAACAAATTTCACTTACACAAATCATCGTAGATTTGTGCAAATTTTGATTTTCTTTCTCGAGCTTTAATAACCTCTTTATCAATTACTCGAATTGTGAGGATGCTAATAGTTAAAATAAGATATTCTAGTGGAAGAAAAAAAGTAATACTTTTATTTATAAAAAGAGAATATGAATTATTATTGAGTGTTTGGTTCCTTCATGAGGGTTTTATTTTGAGTTTATTAAGGCTTTATTTTGAGTTTATTAAAGCTTTATTTTGAGCTCATATATTACCATTTATGAGTCTTGTGGTATTTTCTATTCTTCAATTGACATGACTTAAATTGTCTCACACTTTCATTTTGCTAATACGTTTTCTGTAAAAGTTAAGTTCATTTGTCTCTACTTATTCTCTAAAACTTTCTGTAGCATTGCACGATTCTATCTATAAAAGGAGAATATGAATTACTATTAAATGAATAGTGTTTGATTCCCTTATGAGATCTTTATTTTGATTTTATTAAGGTTTTATTTTGAATTTATTAAGGCTTTATTTTGAGTTTATGAAAATTTTATTTTGAGCTCACATATTACCATTTATAAGTCTTGTAATATTTTCCATTCTTCAATTCACATGATTTAAATTGTATCGTGCTTTCATTTTGCTAATATGTTTTCTATAACAAAAGTTAAGTTTATCTATCTCCACTTATTCTCTAAATTACTTTCGAAAATATCGCATGGATAATTCTAATAAGGTGTAGAAGTAGAGTGAACCTTTGGTAGATGGAATCCTCCAATTTCTACACCAGTTGATACCTCTCTGGCAATCAATGGAGAAACCAAATAGTACCTCATTGATTCCTTCACCACCTGCCCAGAAACCAAAACAAGTAAGGTACTCGAAAATTCGTTCCACACTTTCTTTCAACCAGTGACGAATCTAGAGGTCTCTCTCAAATATGCCGCAAAGTGCATTTTAAATTACCTGATCTAAGTAAGGAAACTTGTGCTGAAGATCACTAGCACTTGGAACAAGATCCTTTGGCCCAAAAGCATCAATTTCAGACACCAATTTCTCCTCAACATCAAGATGTCCAGCAACCAAGTAGAGCACAGAAGACAACGTGAAGGCAGTGGTCGCAGAGCCAGCAAGAAGATGCTCATAAGTGACTGCACTTATGTAGTCATTAGCAAACACAGTCCGGGCGACATCCTCAGACTCTGTCTCCCTCGCATTGAGGATGAGGGATAGGAAGTCCTTCTTCGAGCCCCGGTTCTTCTCCTTCATCCTCTGGGCCACTATCTCGTCCAGCCTCCCGCTTATGTTGCTGTTCGTCCTGTCTACTTTCCAGTCCATTGTTCGCGGTATTCTCTTCAGGATTTGTCTGAAAAGTAGGAGTGGAGTCAGTCGGGGTGATTAATAACTAACCTTAATATGTTGGTTTGTTGGTTAAATTTTGTATAAGAAAATAGGTTAACCGGCCGATATAGTGATCATCGCTAAATTAACCGCCAATTCGATTTATTAAATTGATGATTCTTTTATACAAAATTTAGGCCACGTTTTATTTTTAGAACAAGGCCTTCGGAGTTTTAGGGCCACCCCGAGTCAGAATAGGTATAAATATGAAAAGAATTTATGAAAAATCATTTCTTTTTTTTAAAAAAAATTAATCTTTAACTGTCAATCGTAACTGAATGTTCACTCCTACCTGAAAGGCTCTTGCAGGATGGGAAGGAGAAGTCCGACAATGATAGAGAACGAACCGGACAGGTCCATCTTCAACTGAGTGGTCGAGTATATGTGCTGGTTGATGAAATCCAAAACTCGGACTTCATCGTCCTCATCTTGATTACTCCCACCACGACTGCCACCACCAACCTTCGTCGAACCCTCGACCTTCTTCTCAGAAAGGCCGAATTCGACCCCGAACGCAGCCTGTCCAATGACATCCGTGGCGAGCTGGAGCGAGAGGTTCGAGAACGTGATGTCCTGTTGGTCCGAGAGGTTCGATGTGGCGGACTCGATGTAGGATTGCATGGTGGGGATGAGCCCTGCCAGGTGGGATGGCTGGTAGACTGAAAGGATGGTGTTTCTCATGGTTGACCACCTTTTGTCCCTTGTGAAGAAGAGGCCCTTTTGGTGGAGCGGAGATGAAGCAATTGGTGAAGGGATGCTTCTGTTTGGGATGTGTTTGAATTTCTTGATTCCTACTTCTCTGCATAGCTCTGGATCTGCTATTATCACCAGTGGCTGCCTTCCCATATGAAACCTGCCATTTCGATCCAAGATGAATCATCTCCCAATAATTCGAGCTATTTGCGATGCAACGATTGATTCATGCATATATGACATGGTATCAAAGTCTTTAAAGACCGATAGGTTCTGTTTCAATATCTGGTATTCCCAATTCATGCATGTAACTTATCAAAGTTGTGCAAAGATCAACTCTTCACTGAACTTCCATTTGGGGTGCAACAATTCTTGTGAACCATGTTTTTCATGGTCGCACTAAACACATTGAGACACATGTTTGTCAACTCTTTTGCAGATATTCATCTTACAAGCGAGAAATTTATCTAATCTATCTATAGCTGACTTACTCATCACCGAACACTAAATTTGTGGTGACTAATCGTCATTGATTTCTAGTTAGCAAATTAATGTGCGGAGATCATCATTAGTTTGAGTGAGGGTGTTGATACAATAATTGTGGGGTTATATTACTGTAACTTGTTATTCAAGTTACTTGGTCTTGAGCAGTTGTAGTTTGTGTATGTGAAATTACCCTAGTAAGAGTAGTTTTTTTTATGAGATTAAAAATCTCCTAGTTGAGAAATTTTCCTACGATGACCCACAACAACCCGTTAAAAATATAACGGTAAAATAGACGTTACTAACAAGGATAGGAACCCCTCCAACCAATTCCATGTAAAACACTTGTTTATAATATTTTATAAACTTTATACATTCGTTTTCTCTTCAATTTAAAATAAAAAAAGATAAGTATTTTTACATCAAACCATCCTAATTTGAGAAATTTGAAAAATCTTAACTCTGTTAACTTGTTAAAGAAGAAGGTTACCTGTAAATGGGACCATATTGCTTAGCAAGAACAGAGAAGACATCAGGGCCGTATTTCGCCATCAGAGGGAGGTGTCCAAGTAGCGGCACGTTAGGCGGACCAGGGATCTTCCTCACCCCCCAGTAAGGCGCGTACAAGTACACCGCCACCGTCCCCAACACCATCGCCGCTGTCGCCAGCACTGCCCCGGCCGGAAAGAAGTAGCTTGATGAAAAACCCACCTCAGCACTCATTCTTCCTTTCTGCTGAAGAAAACAGAGGAATTTAGAAGTTAGAAGCAGAGTGATTTGGTTTCAGGAAACTGGATTGGAGAAGAAGAAGAAGAAGAAAACCTCCATTTTTATATCAATAAAAATGGGTTGATTTTGTCGGGACATGAATGATTATCGATAAGAAAGAGATGCCATTAGTTGCATTTTTTATGCTCCATTCAAATGAAATGAACGATCATCATTAGTATATGATTCTGTTTTGTTTTCTTGTGGTTTCTTCGGCACACAGAATAATCTTTTCGGGTCCGGTTGGTTGCGTTTTCGGTCCAAGTGTCGACCAAGTGCGACGTACCTGGACCTTCCCTTTCTGGATAGTATGTCGCGGTTTGATAAGTCATGATTGTGATAACACTAGTGCAAAGGATACATCTCATTAATAATAACAATAAAAAATTAAAATCTTTAAAAATATATTTTAACTTTATTTGGGTTATTATTTGAAAAATTTAGCATGATAAAACATCAATTTTTAATCATTCTCAACATACATATTAAATATTAACCAATTTAAAAAAATTCAATTTACATGTTAAAATTGGTTAATTTTCATGTACTATATTAAGGAAAATTAATTATTTTCATAAAAAAATTTAATATTTGACATACATGTTGAAAATGACTAAATATTAAATTACATTATAATAAACTTGTAAATAATGGTCAAATAAAATTAAAAATGAATGTGGCTTATAATTTTGTCACCAATGGATTGATCGATGTATTACTAATCCAAAACTTAAGTGACCTAAATGCTCTTATCTCTTTGTAAAATAAAACCTCTTGCCGTTGCTCTGAAACTTGGAAAAAGTACCATTTGGTCCATAATCTTTTAACAAACGCATAATCATCATTTTTTATAACTACACATAGAATCATCATTACTTATTAGCCTTTTGTCACCTTGGCAAATTATTGTTAATGGCGTCATATATAATTAACACCAACATTTACACACATTACAAACTAGTAAGCCAACAACTTAAATCAAGTACAAACACTCTATGAGTACACATACAGCATTCCAACCCTTATGATCATAGTAGTAGCTACGCAATCGCGATGGGCGGGACACCGGCATAAATCTCGAGAGCATCGTCGCCCAACTTACCGATGTAATAGGCCAGAAACTCGGCATAGTTAAAGGGCCGATACAACAAAGGATGCTCCTTGTCCACCAACTCCTTGGCCACCTCGATCGTGACACGATCATTCGGCATCATAAACATCCCCCACGAGTATCTCTCCTTGTCACTTCTAGTCACCACCCTGTGCCTCACAGCGTGGAGCCTCCCGTTGCTCCACGCCTTGAGCGCGTCCCCCACGATGACGATGACCGCGCCCTCAGGGATCACGACCTGGACCCACTGGCCGTCATCTTTGGTCTGGATCTCTAGACCCTGGACGTCGTTCTGGCCTAGGATGGTCAGAGCGTTCTTGTCAGTGTGGGCCACCAGGCTGGGAGCTGGGGCGGCGGTGGTGGGTGGTGGGACCTTGTACTTCATGAGGCGGAGGTTGCTGATGCTCTCCGCCGCGTAGGTCTTGTACAGCTGGCTGTGGAGTCCGAAGCTGGTGAAGATCATCTTCATCAGCAAGAGGTTCAGCTCCAGCATCTTTGTACTCATCTCGTTCAGTGCTTCACTGTTAGTAATAAATAAATAATTAATAACCATATTAAAATGAACAATAATTATGATTAAAAATTGCTGAAATGATGATGCTGTCAACTGGGTAGATGGGGAAATGAAAGTTGACCTAAATGATCATAGACAACCAGACACCATAAACAGCTGCCAAATTCTTTAATTAATAGAAATAAAATAATAATAAATCAAATCTGTATAAATAAATAAAAATTGAGGGGAGAATTTAATGGAAGAGCATGCACTTGCTTGGTGTTAGATTTAGAAAGGCTGGCTGAGCAACTATGTTTGTTTTGTGTCTTTAAGTCTTTTTGTTATTATTGATTTACTATATTTCGGATACGGATTTTCTAGGTGGCTGTCACCTAAACACTAATGATCATAGTTGGCATCAATAATATGACATCTAATTAACATCCACGTAGGATATTGATATCCTATAGGTTCTAGTACCTTATATATTTGTTGATATCAACAATATGGCGCCTAAGTGAAAATCATGTAGTTACGAATTATTCACACTTCAGGATATCAGAGTATTATTTATAAATAAGGAAATTGAGAAAGTAAGTCAAGTTATTTCTATAAATTATTTAGGTCAAAACAATTTTGTTGGCATCTAATTTTTTTGCATCATTTTAAATGTTCGGAGGCTGATATTTTAAATAACTCATTATCAACTACTACTTGAGTTACCCAAACAATGAGTTTTTGTTCCATTTCCCCCACATTTTTTGACCCCCAACGTAAATAACAGATGTGGATCAACTCATTACCTTGAGTTAGTCAAATACGGCAACATAAACCCCTAATTATTCTTGTGTCACTAACCCTTTTACACATCGTAAATTGTAAATCTTACGTTTTCAAATAATACATCATTTCGCTCCGGATTATAGCATATGGAAAATAATTATTCATCCTTGGTCTAGACAAAAACTATTATTATCAGACAAAATAGAGAAAAATCAGGAGTAGTTAGATAGGGCAGCTTTTGCTGATTTCCTGCAAAACGACATGTGCAGTAGAGTGAACCAGATATATGCAATAAAAGCTGGAAACACTCTCTTGGGTATTAAATTTTTCATATAATATAATTTTTTGTTGGAAAAATAATAATTAGAAAGCTGGCTGGAAACCACTCTATTGGGTATTAAATTCAATCTGTTTTTTGAAAAGGATAAGCCCCCTAATAAATATGGGCGAGGAATTTGAATGCATGAAATGGATGCTGGTTCTGAGTTCATCAAATTAGTAATTATTAGGGATCTATATAAATAAAATAAATTAATAAAAAAAATTTTATTTAAAAAATTAATTAACAATGTCACATAGAAAAAATTTCAAATGGATCACAGAAAAAAATACTTATAATTAAAATTTATATTATGAATGATGTATTATTATTGGTAGAAAGATATTGTTAAGTAAGACATAAATGATAAATAAAAACTGCTAAAAAATTTACAGATTAAAGGTGGTTAAAAATTATTCATTAAATTAATTGATAAACATATTATATCATAATATAAATATAATTAGAAATTACTAAATAAAAATAATCTAAGAGCAAACTACAAATAACCTATTCGATTAATCATAATTTTTTGCTAAAGCAAACAAAATTAATAACAAGACAACAAAGCTCTTTCAACGTCCTTTCTTATGAGATGTGTTATCCTCTATGGTTTTGTGTAAGGCATGGATTTGTCCCTTTTTAGGTATTTTTTTCCAATTTTTTTTTTAACTTCATTTTACGATTTGAGTTTGTATAGACAATGAGTTTGAACATTTTAAAATTTCTATCCGATATTTATATGGATCTTCTCATTTGAAACTTATGATTCCTTATTTTAACAATATAAATTTTATTTATAAAAAAACAAAGCTTATTGACCAAACTAATCAACAGGTCCTACAAAAATTTTTGTCAAACATTTATTTAATCGGATTTAATAATTAAATCCATCAATAATGTTCGTTCTATCAAATTCTATAAACCAACACTAATAAAACTCCATTCAATGCTCCTTACACTAATAGTAATTCCCACTTTTCAAGTATTGATTTTGTTCAGTATCCCTTTCTGAAAATCAATGAAGGTGACTTTGCATTGCATACACACATAAGTTTTGATAACCGATAGTTGTAACATCGCAGTCATTGGTTCGATTTTTGGGTATGTTCTTTTAAGGTTTCCAGGACGAAACGTGTAACATGTGAAGTGTAACTTTCATCCCACCAATTTCACCACTAGTCCCACTATATATAATCGAAAGAAACTAACGTGTTAAACAGATTACTGGTCGAATTAATCAGGTTAATAAGGATTGGACAAAGTATTGATTGAGTTAATCATGTTAATTATGTTTGTATTATTGTTAGGGTTACAATCCAAGTATTACATGAAGAAATGAAAGTGAATTTGAGTAGAGTTCACCAACTACACTAATATGATGCATGTTGGTCTCGGTGCAATTCTAAAAGTTATTTAAGGGTCAATCGAGTCACAATCACTAATGTTTTTTGGGATTTTGAGACGTTCTGGTTTGGAAATGCATGAGCTATTACGCCTTTACCAAGGGTTTTAAAAATTACCGGTCGGTTGAACCATATACCGGCCAACTGCCCAGTCTGATACACATCGGTTTGTTAGAAAACATGTCTTATCTGATTTTATCGGTGGAACTTGATTGGTGAAAAGCATGAGATCTATGATAGTATCAATAGTGTAAAGTTGTGGATTGAAGTAGGTTGAAGCGCACGTCAAATTGCATTATATACGTCAAATTACTAGTAATATATATGGTTTAATTGGTATAGAACCGTGATTGCTCCTTCAAATCTAGTACCAATCTACCACTAACATTTCATGTATAACGATTTTGAAAAAATCGATTTTAACTCAATTCAATTCAAATTACGAACCGGGCCAAATCAGACTAAGCCGGGGGTAAAAAGGAATTAAGGAAATTAAAGTTAATTTTTACTTACTTGAAAGAAGGGTTTCCATCTGGCCACATGAGTTGAGAAAAGGCTTTAGTTTCATCATGCTGAGGGGAATGATCGATGCCGAAGCTCTCGAGGTAAGGGACGACGTCGTTTTTTCCGAGGTAGCTCCGGTAAGGCTTGGGGTGGACGTGGAGCTTCTTGGTCTCCTCCGGCAAGTCGAAGAGTTGACTCAGCGCTTTTACCATCCTGTCCCTCATCTCGCCGGAGATCTCGTCAGTCTTGATGCAGAAACAGCCGTGGGTCTCGCACGCCTCCCTTACCTTGTCGCAAAGTTCCCGCCACTCGGTTACGGCGGCGATTCCGGCCAGGTTGATGAGTGGGATATCCACCATGGTAATGGAAATGAAAGGGAGAGAGAGATGGGTTTGATGTGGAGACAAAACCAGATCGCATCCGGATTTATATAGAGAGGGGTATTTTCGCCAACTTCATATACGTCCAAAAATCCAGAATTTAAGGGCGGAAAAAAGGGATATAATTTCTTTGATGAGACAAAACAAAATTAAATGATGAAAAAAAAAATTTAAGTTTGTGGGTAGATAACTTGGGAGAGGTGTAATATTTCGACATTTTTCTGATAATATAATATCTGTTTTAGGTCTCGGAATATGTAAATGGTTACATCATAAATAAACGTGTTAAATACTTAATATACAAAATATTTAGAGTAACATTTTTGTCATGAAATGGGTTGGTTTATGGAGCTAATTGACGTATATACTGGGTTATTTTACATCGGAAATTAGAAGGTGGTTGAGGCCTTTTTTAAGTATGAGGAAAAGTTTTTCGATTTGAACTAGTTTTTAGGTGAGAAGATCCAATAGAATCCGAGAGTAATATTAGAGCTCATGTGGGCATCACCTTTAGGGATCCGGTATGAAGGATGGATGGTAATCTGATCATAGTCGGTATATGGGTAATTCATACCGATAAGGGGATAGGTGTGTGATCATGTCAAAGTTGGTAGATAAGAAGCATGTTATAAAATTTCACCTCTTGAACTAGCTTCTAAGATGAGGAGGTCCGATAGCACTTAATTAACAGAATAGTATGCGGGACAATACATGCATCCAACATGATTCCGCGACAATGAAATTAATTGTGAATCTACATTTTTTTGGTTGAGATAGCTTTGCAAGGAAACACCAAAATAGCGCACACAAACAATTGTTTGTAAGGAATAATTACAGACATAAATACAAAGAAAAATATTTATCAACAAAAATTCTCTATACGACAAAATCATATAAGTCAGTCACAGAATGTGTCGCTCCGTAACCTCTTGAGTGGTTAAAAGAATTTCGTGTACGTATAATGTTTATTAAGAAACACGTTCATGAATGTTCACAATGAATTTGGTTTATGGGAAACTATAGAGAATGCCGTCATTCCTTAATTTGGCAATATAATTATCGCTTTCAAATTAGAAGACACGAAATATAAATTTATGTCTTAGGATAACAGTTTTTTCTAGGCAAATTAATCATTTAATTATTTTATATGAGTATTAATATCAATAAGAATCAAATTATGTTGAGAAATTAAAAATGTACGAGGTGTACAATGATTCGGGAATATCGAAGAAAACAAAACCAAAAAGCTTCTGGTTCGGTTATCCGAGACATTCAGCCCATCTGGTTCGACTGTCGACTATTAGAACTATGAGTATCCATAGGTCCTGAGTTTCATATAGCATAGGAGAAGAAGAAAGAAATGATTTCATACCCAATAAAAAATATTGGCCTTTGGTTAGAAGGGTCAGTCCGATTATGATTAGATTGGATTTAAACCAAATTCGTTGATTGGATTGGTCTTATAACTTTTCGAACCCACAACCTCATTGATTAGGATGTCATAATTCATGACATGAAATCAGAATTTGTAAAAATTGAAAGCTCTTAATCCGTTCATATAATTTATTGAAAGGTTGAAAATTTCCTTTTGAGAGGTGTATTGTACGAGTTTGAGTTGTTGAATAAAACCCATAGTTGGGTTTCTATTTGTACACAATTGGTTATGTAGCATGTGCTTTGATCAATTAATTGTAGGAATACTTGGTGTTTGCTTGGCCAATTGTGTCATTATTCTCTGATACAGTTGGATACTTAGGGTCTTGTTTGTTAAAGAGGGAGTTTAATTAAAACCATGGAAAATGATAAAACTCATGTTTGGTAAGTTGTAATGGGCCAGAGTTTTACAAAAAGCAATTTCCTCTAGGCCCAATTTTTCTCCAAAATATGCCATATTCAAATACATGATCGTCATCATATTTTCGTCAAAACTCGGTGTTTCTTCACAGCTGGCCGATATTGTCGGTATTGCCCCTGATTGTCTGCCATTAATTCTGTCGAACAAAACCTCTCCTCATCTTCTTCCTTTCTGTTTCCCATTGGCGTCTTCATAATTCTTCTTTCTGAAATCCAGATTCTCCCTCCAATACGTAGAAGTAATAGTCCGATTAAGAACCCAAATATCGATTTCTTCTTTCAGGATTCATTTCTTACGGCTGTTAATTTAGTGCTCTTCTTTTTCAGGTTTGGCTCAAACTAGGGATTCTAGTCAAGAGATTTGTCTCCACCACCAGATCTATTAGGATCTACCGTTTTGTTCAGCAAAAATACTTTGCAAACAGTTGTGTTCCCCCCCCCCCCCCAATTTTCATGCTAACCCTCAATGTGCATCAACTTAGCATTTCCCTCTAAGCATCAATATGGATAAAAACATGCTCTGGCCACCAAATGGAACCTGGAATTTTTTTCATAGTGGTATTTAATGCATGAACCAATCCACTGAGTTTCAGATAGCATGTGTATAATATTTGTAGTTTTGGTCTGAACTTCTTTATTATTGGGTGTATAGTGAATATGTTTGTTATGTCATGATGTATTAGATAGCATATTGATTGTGTATTGGCACTTCATTAGGGTATAGTGATGGCAAGGAGGCCTTACAAACAATGGAGAAGAATCCTTGTATATGTCATATTCATGTGGTACAACTTACTTCAACAATATGTATCTTTACTAATGAAGGAAGAAGGTAAAAATACTCGTAGGTTGGTTGAAATAGAAGATCACATACCTAGGCCACTTCTTTATGGTAGAGCAGTCTATAGGAGTGGTTTTTTGCTTAATGCAACTAGAACCACGGACATTAATTGCATAAACATGTTGCGAGTAAAGTTCAGAGTCTTTTAGAAGTTGGTTGATTTACTTAAAGGTCGGGGGGTTGAAGAGAACAAAAAATATGGAAGTAGATGAGATGGTCGCAATGTTTTTGGTGACGATGGGCCACAATATTAAAAATAGAACTTGCCAATTTTTATTTCATCGTTCGGGTGAGACTGTCTCTCGGACCATTAAGAAGGTTTTGTTAGCGGTGCTTAGCTTGCACAACCTGTTACTTGCAAAGCCAGTACCAATCCCTGCCAACTTTGACAACCCTCGCTGGAAATATTTTAAGGTTAGTTATTGTATCATTGCTTGTCAAATATGATTCACACACTTGATAACAAATTACAAACGTTTCCCACTTGCTTTCAGAATTGTGTTGGAGCACTTGATGGTACGGTTGTGAACGTGAGGTCAAAAATAGCAAGCCATGCTCGTTACCGCAATAAGAAGGATAACACATCTATCAACATCTTAGCAGTATGCAACCCAAATACTGAGTTCATGTACTGCTTAGCTGGATGGGAGGGTTCAGCGCATGACGGTAGGGTTTTAAGGGACGCCCTTTTTCGTCCAGGGGGTCTGAGGATACCACAAGGTAATAAATTTTCAGGCACATCAACTTACTCTCCAAATTTAATTTCATTGATTTGCTGAAATTTTGTAAATGACTATCATTTCTAACTACTTGTGTTACAGGAACGTACTATCTATGTGATGCTGGTTATACCAACGCCCCCGGATTCCTAACCCCATTTCGTAAAACACGCTATCACCTACAAGAATGGGGTGCCAATCGACCTAGAAATGCAAAGGAGTTCTTCAACATGAAGCATTCATCGGCTAGGAACGTCATAGAGCGAGCTTTCGGTGTCTTGAAAATGCGGTGGGCTCTTTTGCGAGATACGTCGTAGTACTCCCCCAAGATGGTAGGGTTGTTTTTCATAGCTGGATGCCTCCTCCATAATTTCATAACTCATCAGCCTGGATGAGCAGATGTACTTGACAGGGCTTATAGTGCTCCTGATGTTGTAGAACCTCTCGTCGTTGACGCTAATGCAGGCCCCGACTACGTGGAACCTAGTGAAGAATGGACAGAATTCATGAACGAACTAGCTCAGCAAATGTGGGCTGCTAGGGTTCGTTAGAATCTGCATTTGGTATAAGTATTATGTTTAACGTACTCTGTTATAAACCGTATGGTGATAATCTGAACACATATTACTTTCTTTCAATGTTTTATGTTTCCCTACACACATGTGTGATAGTGAAACATCTGTACTTCAGCTTATGCAATCTAATATATGTTTCAATTTCATTTTTTCCATGTCCTCACCAGTTGAGCAAGCAGATACAGGTAGGTAATAAGGTTTCTACTAATAATATCATAATGCTATTATTGAGTTATATGTTTGGATTTGTTATAGTAGGCATACTATTCCCGTTTAATATGTAGTTATCTTATGGAAGTTATTACAAAAGAAGTGGTAGCTTTCTGTCATTATGGTGCTAGCTGTAAGCTTCATTACTGTGTTTAGCTGTAAATGGCGCTAGTCGTAAATGTGTCTTGTAATGAATTAATAGGCATTAGTGTGTTTACCAAACACTCTAGAATTACAGATGCACATTTACTTTGACATAGCTTGTGGTTATATAACCCATCCAAACTGCTTAGTACCACTTGGCAGCAACTTTCGAGAAACTGGTATGGCTGAAACCTTTCGTGCCATGTTTGTGTTGTGATTTCCTATTATATAGCTTACATTCCTGCTTGCAATTGCTATAGGTTAATGATATGGCGAGCAATAGGGATTACAAAGTGTGGACTAAGGAGGAGGAACAAACCTTGGTGATCTGTATGCAGGAGCTGGTCGAGAAGAATGTTGTACCAAATGGGAATTTTAAACTATCTGGCCTAAAGGAGTTGGAGCGGATGATGCATATGAAGATTGGAAACTGCACCTTGTTGGCTGTTCCACATATCAAGTCCAAGGTCCGATATTTCAAGGATAAGTTCACTGCGGTACTAGAACTCCAGCAAGCTAGTGGATTTGGTTGGGATGATGCTCGTGGCTGCATAGTTGCATATCCGACCATCTTCGCTGGCTGTGTGAAGGTAAAACCATATTCTTCCACCTTTTTTATTTACGTGTTTGGTACAAATCTGTGGTAGCGTTCTTTTTCCCCACTACTTATTTGTCAACTATAATATTGAGAACGTGGAGAAATGTGTACTTGTGAATGGTATATTTAAAACTTTGCTTATGTTGTGTAGGGGCATCCTAAAGCGAAAGGGATGAACAATAAGCCACTTCCTTTTTGGGAAGAATTTTGCTTTATATTTGGGGTAGATCATGCACTTGGTTTGGATGCTGTCTAGCCTTCAGATGCAGCAAGCAAAATGCTGTCAAGTGCCAGCGTCACTGATTTCGGGGATGAAGAAATTGAGAGACCTGATTCGTACACCATTCCTCCTGAGTTGGACCATGATGAGGTGATGGAAGATATCATCAATCAATGTATTGACCTGCATGCTACGGGACCGAAAGATGTTGAGGCTGAGATCACCTCCAAGCGAGGTCAGCAAAAAGGGAAAGAGGTAGCTACTCATCTGGAAGTAAGCGAGGAAGGCAACAGGTTCAGGATGATGAGCGTGCTCAGCTGCATGCCAATATCACTATCACAACCGAAAATATTTCAAGGATTGCTACAAGCTACTGCTTTGAAACCGAACTAGCAATGAAACGGCAGGTGTTGTATGAGGAGCTTGCAAAGTTCACCACGCTCAGTTTAAGCCAGAAAATAAAGGCACTGAGGCACCTCAATCGTGATGATGGTGATGCTATTACCTACTTTCAACTCCCAACTGACGAGGAGAGGCTGGAATTTGTTTGGACGATTCTCGAGTAAAAGGTGGGTGACTAATATCTATATGTATATATGGAACTTTGCTGAAAAATGCAGAAGTGGGCGGATTAGATCTATAGTGTGCTCTGTTCTTATTTTGTAACCAAGTTGACAGTATGTGTTTTGTCCTTAGTTTGTAAGGAAATTTTCCATGACTACGTTAGTAGGAATTTCAAGTTATTATATGGTCTTCATTGTAATAAGGAACAAATATTGGTTTGACTTGATTAGCCATGCTATAATATATGGTTTTAGTTATGTAAAAAAATTGGTTCTTCTTCTCCGATAAATTCAGGAAGTGGTAGGTATTGGATTGTTCTCATTAGAAGGTAAATACATGGTCTTAAAATTGAATTTAAAAGTAGGACAGTATGGTCATTTCATAATAAACTCCCAACACACTAAAAGTTGTATTTCAAATCAAAAGTTTATCACCAAACAATGTAATTGATAATTATACAATCTCTAATTCCCCTAATTCCTCATTTCCATTTTCCTCACTTTCCATTTCTCCATACCAAACGAGGCCTAGAATAATTCTTCTAACGAGTTTTAAGGGAAACGAGGTGTACTCTACCCTACATCAACTTTGTTTCTATCGAAAATGAACACGAATATTAACTGTGTGAATTTATAAGGCGACATAATTACAATTGAGTTCAACGTGATTCAAACACTATATACTTTGTCTATTAAGCACCATTGCCAATGAAAAATTACATAATATCGAAATTGTAGATTAAGATTAGTAATACAACGGACTCTCTACCTCCCACCGGAGTTTACACCCTACTGCAGTCTATTGTTCCTTCGGCTTTAGAGTTGGAAGCGGGATTGTCCGCGCTCCCACCGTGATTCAGATCCTACTACAATTTGTTGTCTCGGACCTTCCGATATATGTCATGTCTTGTTTTCGATTACTACTTGACTTGTAGCGCCGCTTAATTAAATAAACTGGACTGCTAAAAAACGCCCTAAATTTTACTAACAAACGCCTTAAACTTTATTATTATTAAAATAACAAACGTTAAATTACGCGAATGCCCTTCTAATTTCGTCTTTAAATACAGGAGTTGAGTTCGAATAAAACAAACTTCCTATCTTTCGTAAACTTTCAGAGTTCCAATTCTCTGAAATCACTCTCCGAAACAGACAGCGTATTTTTCGTCTGCTAAAAAACGCCCTAAATTTTACTAACAAACGCCCTAAACTTTATTATTATAAAAATAACAAACGTTAAATTACGCGAATGCCCTTCTAATTTCGTCTTTAAATACAGGAGTTGAGTTCGAATAAAACAAACTTCCTATCTTTCGTAAACTTTCAGAGTTCAAATTCTCTGAAATCACTCTCCGAAACAGACAGCGTATTTTTCGTAAACCGCCGCCGCCCGCCCGCCGCCGCCGCCCCGCCGGCCCCCACCGCCGCCCAGCCCCCGCCGCCGCCCCGCCCCCCCCGCCGCCCAGCCCGCCGCCGCATAAGGTAAAAAAAAAAATTACTTACCGTCGGCGTGCCGACCTTAAAGGGCAGTCGGCGTTGACCGCCGACGGTCCTTCTCTATGGTCGGCACGCCGGATGTCTTCGGATCCTGCAAACCCTCAGCTTCTGGATATAGCTGGGACTGGAGGAGTCTGGTTGCTGCGCGAACATGTGCCTCCCCCAAACTTTCCACATCCTCGACTGTTTCGCGCCAAATACCGCGTTCAGCACGGGCTTCGTTTTCCCACTCTGCACGGTCGGGTGGGTCGTTGTAGTCCAGTGTGGCCCAAAAGCGATGGAGGTGCCTCCTGTACAGCAATCGATCCTCCTCCAAACACCGTTGAACTTCACATCTACAAGGCACCCTTTGTGATCCGAATGACGCACGTGCATGACCTAACCAAAGCCCGATCTTCAACTAATTGCTCGATCGCCCACAAGCTCACGACCCTGTTCAACTTCCCGTAAGGTTTCTCCCAAATGACGAAGGACTGCGAAGGGATAAAATAAAGCCTATTAAAAGCGTGTATTGAAAGATACATGCACATAAATGTCGAACCACCGTACGTACCTTCATCCGTGAGTCTTCTAGGGACTTCCGTATCTCCAGTACTTGGCCGGCCATAAGGCGGTCGTATGCACGGAATAGCCGGTCAGCCTTGTTGATCGAGGTGTGCAGCCAAGCCTTGAAGGATGAGTGCGCTGATTCCACCCTGTTCGTACTTGTGTTCCCGAGATGGAACACCTTGTTCGTGAAGCAACGCGCCCACTTGTGCTTGCAGGGGAGCCACTCCGAATCAAGATATTGAATTAGCTCTTCGCTCCACCCACCTTCTTGCAAATCACTCCATTTTTTGAAAAACATTTGTGTCGTTCTTGCATTTAGCACTTGCCCCCACGTACCCCGTACGAATTTCTCAGCTACATCTCTATCGTACAACCGCGTAACCCGGCCTTCAATGTTCCGCTTCATATGCCACACACACAGCAAATGTGCCGAATTAGGAAATACATCTTGTAGTGCAACCGGTCCACGTTCCTTATCAGTGACGAAAGCATTCGGCACACGACCCCCAAGAACTAAACGTAATTGGTTCAATGCCCATGTGTACGACTCGGTTGTCTCATCTTCAAGTAGTGCCAAACCTATATTGAAGGTTTTCTTCACCGGGGTCACGCCTACAAACTGCACAACCGCCTTCTTGTAAATGTTGGTTTTGTAGGTGGAATCGATGAGGATCACAAAATACCAAGCATGCAACATGCGAACTGACTCCGCATGTGACACATACAGATGACTGACATGGGCGGTGGAATCCTTTATGTACCTCGTAAAGTACCCTCGGTTGACCGCCTCTGTCACCGCCCATTGCATGGGGTTCATGGTTCCCATCCTACTTCGCCGTATTTTGACTGTCTCGTTATAAATCTGTCTGATGTTGATCCGCCGGCCGTACTCATTGTTCAGAATGCTCTGCATCTGTCTTGGGGGCACATGGTTCTCCTCCAACTGTCTAATCTGATATTTCATCTCGTCGGTAAGCTGATTCCGTTGGTGTGTACCTTCACGCCACAACTCAAACTGGTGGTTGTGAAGTGACCTAAAAATCCCGCGTTTAACATCATCTTTAACGGTATCAATCCTCCATTTCCACTCCCCGTCAACGGAGGTAGGCCGCACACACACCATGAACGTACAACCTGTAAAGGATGTTGTAGTCGTACGCGAAGACTCAGAAGTCGTAGTGGATTGCGATGAGCTCCTGCCACCATGGGAGCAGTATAGGTACAAACCCTTTTCTTCTTCACGCGGATTCTTCTTATGCGAGCCACGCGTCAATTGAAACCCTAAGCCTAGGGCTATGTCCTTAGCCGCAAAGACATCCGTCATCGACTGTGTCGTAAAACACCCCGTTGACAAAATGAACACCGTAGTTCAACGGCTCCTCAACATCATCATCGTCACTATAGCTCCCCTGTTAATTATTATCCACAATGTTGTATGAGTCCACAATAAACCCTAAACCCTAATTCATACATTTAGTACAAAATCAAAAACTAACCGAGTTACTCATGAATGCACGTCAGTCTTCCGTGTAAAAAAAATAGTGATCTTCGGCTGCATAGATGAATAACAGTTTTGTCAGTAATTAAGAAGTATAAATAAGTTTAAACTAAAAATATATAGATTCAAATGAGAATTAAATTACATATAATTTTAATTAAGGGAGGGTTGAAATAAAAACAAATAAGTAAAATTACATTTAAATTAACAAACATATAAACGAAATTATATTTAATAGATAAATAATTATATGAAAATAAAAATTAAATTACATATAATTTTAATTAAGGGACGGTTGAAATAAAATCAAATAATTAAAATTACATTTAAATTAACAAACATATATAACTGATAATAGATTTTAAAAAAATATATTAATAAACTATATATATTAAACTACATTTAAATTATAAGTAATAATTAAAAGTTAACTTCGATAAAAAGAATCTAAATAAATTTAATTTAAATAAAATTTAGATTAAATTATATGTAAATTAAAGAATTTTAAAACAATTTTTTTGTTATTTAAAAAAATTAAAAAAAAATCAAAAAAATAAATAAATAGGCCGTCGGCGTCCGGTGCCGACCGCCGTGAAGGCTGGTCGGCGTTCAATGTCGTTCGTCCCGTTACAGGGTCGGCAGTCAATGCCGTTTGTTGTGAATAATGGTTGGCGGTCAACGCCGACCGTATAGTAAAATAATATTTTTTTTTTCTAAAAATTAAATGAAATTAAGTAAATTAAATCCAATATTTGTATAAACAAAATTCAGTTTATGAATATTAATATTAATTAATTTATCATAATTATTGACAATTTTAAAATACTATTTACAAATTTAGGGTATAGGATTTAGACTATAGGGTATAGGGTTTAGTATATAGGGTTTAGGATATAGGGTATATGGTGTAGGGTATAGAGTATAGGGTATAGGGTATAGGGGTTTAGGGTTTAGGCTATAAAGTATAGGGGTTAGGCTTTATGATTTATGGTTTAAGCTTTAGGGTTTAGGATTTAAGGTTTATGATTTATGATTTACGGTTTAGGCTTCAACTTTTAGGGTTTAGGGTTTAGGGTTTAGGCTTTAACATTTAGAATTTATGATTTAGGGTTTAAGGTTTAGGGTTTAGGGTTAATGATAACGGGTTTGGGAATTAGGGTTTAGGGTTGAGGGTTGAGGGTTTAGGGTTTAGGGTTTAGGCTTTAACTTTTAGGATTTAGGGTTTAAGGTTTAGGGTTTAGGGTTTAGTGTTAATGAGTTAGGGTTTAGGGTTTAGGGTTTATGATTTAGGGGTGAGGGTTTAGGGTTTAGGGTTAATGATTTAGGGTTTGGGAATTAGGGTTTATGCTTTAAGGTTGAGGGTTGAGGGTTTAGGGTTTAGGGTTTAGGCTTTAACTTTTAGGATTTAGGGTTTAAGGTTTAGGGTTTAGGGTTTAGTGTTAATGAGTTGGGGTTTAGGGTTTATGATTTAGGGTTTAGGCTTTAACTTACGATAATTAAACCCTTAGTTACGTAATAATTAATATTACGATATATGTGTAATTAACAATTACTAGAGTAATTAACCAAACTTTAAAATTATAACTATAACTAAAATTTAAATTTAAAACGACAAAAAAAATTATTGGTAATTTCAAATTAATTATGACGATTGAATTACCTAAACCCTAATGAATGTTTCGTAATTAATAAAATAACATTATATTATTTCCATATATTAATTAATTCCTAATTTTACATTATTTTTTAATATTCACTAATTAAGTAAATTATTATAAATTATTATTATTATATTATTAATATTATAATGGTTTATTGCTAATTGATTCATTACTAATTAATTAAATTCACTAATTACAAATTAAGTAATTTAAATAATATTAATTAAATTTAAAATTTTAAAAAAAAAATTAAGTCGGCATGCCGACTAAAAATTTTTTTTTTTTGAACCTGGGCAGAGGCGGCGGCGGCGGGGGGCGGCGTGCGGCGGCGGCGGGGCGGCGTGCGGCGACGACGGCGGCGTGCGGCGGCGGCGGCGGCGTGCGGCGGCGACGGCGGCGTGCGGCGGCGGCGACGGCGGCGTGCGGCGGCGACGGCGGCGTGCGGCGGCGACGGCGGCGACGGCGGCGTGCGGCGGCGACGGCGGCGTGCGGCGGCGACGGCGGCGTGCGGCGGCGACGGCGGCGTGCGGCGGCGACGGCGGCGTGCGGCGGCGACGGCGGCGTGCGGCGGCGACGGCGGCGGCGTGCGGCGGCGGCGGCGGCGTGCGGCGGCGGCGCGCGCGGCGGCGACGGCGGCGCGCGGCGGCGACGGCGGCGTGCGGCGGCGACGGCGGCGTGCGGCGGCGACGGCGGCGTGCGGCGGCGACGGCGGCGTGCGGCGGCGACGGCGGCGTGGGGGAGGCGGCGACGGCGGGGGGCCGGAAAATTTCGACAGTGACGGAAAATTACCGCCGACAGGGGGACGAAATCGAGAGGGTTTTAAAGGGTCGTTTGGGATGAAGTATAGCTGTTCTTCGGAATTCCGCATTTTATAAAGAATTTCATATTACTATTTAAGGGGCGATGACATCATTTTACATTTGAACACAAATAATTGGACGATATTAGGGCGTTGGTTCGTAAAAAACAGGACGTCGTTTAGTAATCCCCTTAAATAAATGATTGAGTTTTGATAGGGTCAGGTCGTTTCCAAGACGGCCCCATTTACTGGCTTTCCTGATATATTTTTTGTTTTCAGTTTGAGGTTGGGAGAGACTCCTTTGTATTTGTCACTGCTGTCAACAAATGAGCAACATGTACATCCGAAAGTCCTAAGAAAACAAGAATCGATCTAATTTTGGATAATCGATTAAATGTATTTGGTTTGATTGGAGGGCGAAAGTCAAACCGGTTTTCGATCTAAACAAAGCCTACTTGCTTACTCGTCCCAGAATATTGTAAGAGGCGGCTGTCCGATAAAAAGTCCATTGGGTTTTCTTAGATAATAAAGAATTAAACAATGGGCTGGCCCAATAATGACACCAGATCCGTAGCCGGCCACCTAGCTAGCCAGCTAAGCCTTAAACTAAGATGGAGTCAATGATCCATCTTCCACAAATTTAGGCACCCCCATGAAATTAAATCCATTGACTTCGGATGGAATATGATGGACTGAACACATATTTGATAACTCGATTGAGTTTTAATGCTTTATTGATTCAATATAGTACTCGATATTTCAAGGGATGGTATTGATCAATGGGTTGGACCTGATCGGGATTTGGTCTGATGGGCCGATGGGTGATCAGGTCAAAGTCGGTAGATGGGTAATTCCTACCGAGATATCGATGTGTGATCCGATCCGATCAAATCTGGTAGATGTGTATGCCTACCAAAAAATTTATGTATGTGTTAGGGGAGGTTGTTGGGTTATCCCACATAGAAGAGTGAGAAGAGTTAGTGTTTTGTTTGTAAGTGTGAGGGAAAGCTTCACTTTTTGAATTAAATTTTTTAGATGAAAAGTCTCAATAGCAGCCAATAATGTGGTATCAGAGCCCATGTTGATAAATAGTAATCCGTTTAAAATGGATAGATGTGTAATTCCTACGAAGAGACCAGTGTGTGATTAAGTCAAAACTAATAGATGTGTATGTGTATCTGAATATCAATGTGTAAAGCAGGAGTTATTTGGTTATCTCGCATAAGAGAGATTAAGAAGGATTAAGTGTGAAAAAAAACCTCAATCACTTGAACTAATTTTTTAAATGAAAATGGCCGATCGACGTCACTCAACAATGACTCATGAAGGGTCATACATCATTCCAAACCAGTTACACATTTGTTTACTTAAGTGGTTGTACCAAACCAGTTTATACGTTAGGAGATGCCATTTCAGACACTCCACAAATATTCTTCACATCAAATTTTGGCCTTATCATAGACCAAACAATCATATAAATCCACACATTATGTTCCAAACAAATCAGACATCATCGATTATATAATGATACCCACCATCGATCTCTCGAACATTACGGTCGAATCGAGTCGATCGACCGTGGAGCTGTGGGATGCCCTATGCAGAGAAGTCCGAGGGGCATGCGAGGACTACGGGTGTTTTGAGGTGGTCTACGACAGAATACCTCGTGAGCTGCGAGCCGAGACGTTCCTATTGATAAGGAAAGTGTTCGAGCTTCCTTCGGAGGCTAAGGGTTTGAACATCAACCCTAAGCCATACCATAGCTACAGTGGGGTTCATTCTCTGTATGAGAGCTTGGGGATCGAAGATGCATCCAATGTTGGTTCACTTGAGGAGTTTGCCAATCTTATGTGGCCCAACGATGATCATCAACACTTTTGGTAAGCAACAATCCATGCATGCAATTGAAATGGTTTTCATTGTTATTATTAGTGGGATATATATTTTTTCCACTATAAAAAATTTTAGTTTAAATTTTCAGCAGTTTTTGACCACATGAATGTAAAAAGTAAGTTAATTTGACAAAATTCAACACTAACGTGTATCACTGAGTAAAATTAATTTTTAACTACTTTTGGTCATTATTTACATGGTTTACCATAATGAAATTTGATTTTTAGTCATTTCCAACATGCATGTCAAATATTAATTTAAAACAATTGAACTTTTCTTGTAAAAATGGTCAATTCACATAGTATAAAGACACGGAAATTGACCAATTTTGACATGAAAATCTTCAAATAAGCTACTATTTGACATGCATATTGGGAATGGCTAAAAATTGAGGTCTCACCACGTTAATCCCTTCAAATAATAGTCAAATAAAGTTAGAATTTTTTTTAAAAAAACGAAAGCGAGAGACAATTTAAGTCATGTCAATTGAAAAATGAAAAATATCATAAAACTTATAAAGGATAAAATATGAGCTCAAAATAAAGTCTCAATAAACTCAAATAAAATCTTTGTAAACTCACAATAAAACATCAATAAACACAAAATAAAGCCCACAAAATTTATTCAATAGTAATTTGTTTTCAATGTCAATTCACAATATTAATATTCCCCTCTGGAATGGATCAGCAAAACAATTGGCGGCATCACAAAGCAGCTGGAGGAGCTGTGGCGTATGGTAGAGATGCTGATTCTGGACGGCTATGGCTTGAACACTAACAACAAAATGATGGATTGCAAGACTTTACTGCGTGTAATGAAGTACAAAGCACCTCCATTGGGGAAGCCAATGAGTGGACTCTATGGACACACTGACAAGCCACTCTGCACTTTTTTATGTGAAGATCGGATTTCTGGCCTCGAAATTCAGATCAAGCATCAAGGCAATGATGGTGATGGTGGTGGGGAGGACTATGTTTCGGTGCCGATAAGCCCTAGTTCGTTCGTCTTTATCGTTGGTGATCCTCTTATGGTGAGTTTCGAATGTTTTGTCCATTGTTTAATTTGTTTGTAGGGAGGAACATTGCATCCCAATAATTTGAATCGTCAAAATTTTTTTATAAAAATTATATAATATTTCTTAATATGTTCCTCTGCAAATGAAAACCTTAAGAATCGGGTTCGGATTGAAATTTTCACAGGTTCACTAGTTCTTGTGCAAAAGTTGTTAATTGTTTTGTTGGGATTAGGGGGAGTTGTGATGAGTTCTGATTCAGTCCACGTTTTTTGTCATGAGTATGAGAATCAGGTATATTTTATGATTTTATCGAGTCTGGCTTAGTGTTTGGCTAAAGATGGAATTGGAGGGGAGATAGGGAAAGTCCTGATTTTCTTCTTCTTTAATCCTGAATACTAAAGCATATGAAAAATTTAGATGTTTTCATAATTCGGTTTGGTGGTATTTGAAATTATACTCCTACTAATTCTTTATTTAATTGAATAATTTATAAAATTAAATTCAGTTACTACTTATAATCAACATATTAATCAGTAAGAAATAATAATGATATATTTACTCAAAATAAACCAAATATAATCTAACAAAAATTGCAAGTGGCACGTTAAAATTCGTTTTAACAACAATAAAGGAATAGTTTTCTATATATAGATCTCTACTAAAAATGGATTAGAAATTTCAACATAAAATACCATTCAAAGTTCGGGTTAGTATATGTTTCGATATTATTTTTGCCGCTGATAAGGGTGGGTAATCAAAATGAATAGTAAAAAAACTATGATAGCACTCGTCAAATGTTAATTTTTTGCAGGCGTGGAGCAACGGGAGAATGCATGCTGTGAAACACAGAGTGACCATGAGCGGGGACGAAGATAGATACTCTATGGGAGCGTTTCAAGTTCCGGTGGTCGAAACGATCATCCGACCACCGAAAGATTTGGTGGATGATCACCGGAAGATGTTCAAAGATTTTGATTATATGGATTTCATAAACTACTCCTTGTCTAAGGAAGGGACTGACCTCCCTTCCCACCGCATGATCCATGCATTTGCTGGAATTTGAAACTCAAGCTTGACATCAGTCATTAATTGGCCGTAAACAATTTGTGAAATCTATAATTCACCTTTAATTCTCCCATTTAGTCAAATCATGTTTGCCGGAAGAGCGACGGCGATGGATGGATTTTTGTCCATTGCTAAAATATCAAGAGGAAGGAGAACATTTCCAACACGTTGGGGGAGAAACCTCCAAGAATTGCCTAGCAAGTAAACAACAAGACGGCAAGTAATCTCAGCAAGTTAACACCCTGATTTGTCGATAACCAAATCAAAATGGTCGTAGATATTACACGGAATTTAGTGATCTTTTGTTTGTCTTGGGCATTTGAGAGAAACCAAATTTAAAGACTGAAATTAGACATAATTAAGTCTCCAAATTTTGAGGAACTCTGAATATTGTTCGGATCCGATTAAATTAGTTGCGCGTGTGAAATTGACTACAAACTTCGGCCAATTCCAACGCGAAAAGCGATGCTTAGGTATTTAGTTCTATCTAGGTAGAACAACTTTTTTTATCAATGAATGTTATCTACATATAAACATGAGAAAAGAATGTACAAATAAAGTAACTCAAGACTCACACAACCAGACACAAAACCACCCATCTTAAAAATCACCTTAAAAAGAAGGCTCCCCACGTTATAGACAAATCGATACATAAAAAAACGGATAAAACAAAAAAAAGACAGTCACTAACATCGTTTAATACCGAATGTACCAACCATAAAAGCCAAAAACATTAGCTTCACCAAAGACCAACACCAACTGAACACATCTAATCTATCGATACGATAGGATGGAATCAACACAACCATGCCTAAACCACAGCCCTTTTTTATTCTCCATATTTGATGTGGGCAATCTTTTTTTACGAAAAATTCCTTCCACATGCTAACATGCACCACTTTGTAAGGTTTTAGTCAAGTAATTTTTCGAATTATCAACCTTCGACATAGATACTTATTTAACAAATTAAATGTACTACAAGAAAAGACAATAAAGAATATTCTTCTCAAAATTCAACCTTAAAATCTTTATATTAAAAACCGGTGAAACTACCACTCCGACTACACCTTCATTCGCATGCCATGTTGTCAACTACTAATTCAAAGTTTTCAAAAAACTAAAGTTATTAATTAAGAATCAATTAAGTAATTACGTTTTGAATTCTTTTGGACCATTGTCTATAAAATCCCCTGAGCAAGTTGAAGCTTTGTTTAAAACAGAGTGCAAATCACTTGCACAAAAAAAAACTAAAATGGCCATCACTTGCTCTTTGATCAACCGCCTCCCTCCCTCACCGCCGGCGACGTCCTCTTCCAAC
Organism: Linum usitatissimum; assembly: GCA_030674075.2. NCBI lineage: Eukaryota > Viridiplantae > Streptophyta > Magnoliopsida > Malpighiales > Linaceae > Linum > Linum usitatissimum. The sequence goes on along the minus strand of JAUJYP020000926.1, from coordinate 161,341 downwards.
CCAAATCATCCTCCTTCGAATTCCACCACCGCCCCAGCATCGATCCCATGGTTCAAGAGCGATAAGTTGAAGAGCAGATGCATAGCAAGCGTGGCATGCATAGTGATCGGCCTTCACACCAACTGGGCCATCGCCGCCGGCGGAGACGTACCGGCGGAGAAAGTTATGACGGCGGAGAAGGTGTCAGCACCGAAGTGGAGCGACAAGAGGATGTGTCCTGCGTGGCAACTGAACTCGTTGGAGACTATTGTCCCGGAGGATCTCCCTCGGCCGTTTACTCGCCAGAGATGGGAGTCCGTTGAATTCCCCGGCGGGATGAATAATAATGATCGTTCCCCGGCGGCGCGTGGTCATGAAGTTGTTAGGGGTATTATTAAAGGTTGTTTCTCCATGTAAATTGGAAAATTGTGTTTCCAATAATGTTGGATGGGTGTCACCATCATTGTACATAATGTATACCGAGATATTAATGGGTTTGGCTATGGTGCGAAAGACGGTGTAGTCCGGCGGTACCATTACTGGTTTTCAGCGTGGAGGTCCCAAGTTCGATACTACAAGGATAAAGGTTGATAGGCTCGTAGTTTATTCGATGACAACATCGTGCAATGTGGTGTTTGTTGAAGGGGTTCTTCAGACATTTAACCAAAAATTGATTGTGGTTTCAGACGGTCTTCTTTTTTATCACGACATACACATTTGATTTGCGTATACATGCATGTCTTGAAGGTTAAAAAAGTAGTACAAGTACTACTACGATAACAAAGGGGGTTGGTAACTAGTTATTCGTTTTGAGTTGGTGGTTAGTAATAGTACAATGTAGTACAAGTCTAATGTTAGTACAATTATTGGTACCATAATTGGTCAGTTTTGTTGTTTTGCTTATTGTTCCACAACAAAATTGTTCAACTCATTTGTTCTCAATGGCAATGAGCTGGATTGGTTGTCGGTAAACAAGTCAAAGTTCGAGCCAACTTTAACTCGGCTCGACAGTCTTACTAGTTGATCCCTTGGCTCACGAGCTTGATGAACCAAGCTTGCAAGTTTGCTCATTAAAGTTTTTTTATTTCAAGCCAAACTCTAGTCAGATTTTATAGTTTGTTAAGTCGTGATTAATATCGAAACACTATAGTAGTAGTTATAGTTTAAAAACGAGCAATTCGCCAGATTCAAGTGGCTGATTTGAAGCTGTTAACCAACCCAAATCAAGGATGACTCAACCAGTTTTGCACTCAGGCTACTTCCATTTCATTCAACACTAAAAGCACAAGATAATTCCAGAACAGTATAGATCCGATCTTACAACACTCACAAACATTCCATTGCAACAAAAATACCCAGTTCATCAAATTGCAAATGGCGATCATCCTTCATCGATAGATATTACAGCTCTCTACAGAAACCGGTTATGTACCTAAATCCGACTCCAGGACAAGTTTTTTTTACCATTAAGAGCCCTCGCTCTTCTCCAGAGCTGCAACAGAGATTAAGCAAGAACAAAGTTAAATGGCAGGCTACAAAAACCAGTCCATTGTAAACAAAGCATCTACTTCACAAATGGTATTGTTCAACACACAAATTGGAGCTTTTCTGCTAGAATCTTGACTAAAATCGTAGCAATCTGAGTAATAGTTGGACTGGTGGTTCAATTTTAGCTGCAAACGGTACAGCATGCTTGCTCATATAAATGGCTCCTAGACGTAACAGAATTTCCAATCGAATGACTAGCAAGAGTAGAGTGAGCAATGGATATGCAAGTAAGCACGCTGTATATTCAACAAAGAGACAGAGAGAGAGACATACTATTGTAGTTTAGGAGCTTTTCGATGAGATCGACATGGGTCATGAGCATTCTTCTGCAACAATAACGAACCAACCCCAGTGCATCAAGAGCATCACTGTAAAGTTCACAAGAACAGTTCTTTAGAAGAATAACTCAGTATAGGGGCCAAGGCTTCTGTGAGGCTGGTTAGATTGATAAGGTAATGCAGTCCACCTATCTATTAAAATTGCATTAAGCATTGATACTCAGCAATGAAAAGCTGAGCTATAATGAGAAAAAAAAGACTCACCCTTCAGTGTAATCAGCCTGAAGTAGATCAAGGTAAGTATCCCACTTGTGGCCAATCACCTGGAATTTAGCAATATTAGCACCAATTTCTACTGCAAAGATTATAAACCCTAGAAGCATGGAAGCTGCTTAAACAGGGGAATGAAACCGCGACTGCAACTGAATCGAAAACTGAATATACAAAGTAAGAAAGTAATCATTCAACTGAGGGAGAAGAAAGAATCAACCTTGCCGCAAGTGAAGCAACGAACTGGTATAATCATCTTCTCTAGAAATTTTGCTTTGCTCAGTCTCTCGATTTTCAGCCTCCACTGTCGAGTTCTCTCTCTTTATATAGCTGACCAGTATTTCTGGGCCCAGTTCATTGGGCTAGAATAGGTCTAGCGGCACGGGACCCTGACAATTCAGTTAAATCGGTATCGTAACCAATTTCGTAAGCGAGTTCGAGTTCGTGGCACGATCATCCTCTTTCAATTTCAGTTTCGAGTTGCACATTGATCGGCTTGTGATTATTCGAATTCGGTTCAACCGAATAACCATGATTGAATTGCTGGCCCTTCCGTTTGAATTTGAAACCTTGCAACGTGATCGAACGTAGAATGTGCATACACATTAACAGAGGCAAGTTTTCAAGCCAAAGGTCCGAATATCACAAGGAGTTTCCTCAACAAGGCACTAACTACTTCCCAGGTTTGTTTGATCTTTCACGACTCTTCTTTTGTCAGCTTAAGAATCGCTGCTCTTTGTGCATTAAATTCCTTCTCTTGAGCTTCTTTCTTAGCCATAGCCTCCTCGTCAAGCACTTGTATCGGCGACCATACCGGCAACTTCCATCCGTTGTTGTTTTCGTCCCCGAATATCGACTCTTTCCAGCCCCTTAATCTCGGTCTCAGCTTGATTGTAGCGTAATCTACTGCAGTACCTGCGATGCTGAACATGATCGAGTACCTGATTGCGCCCATCTGACCCGCTGCAAACAAAAAAGGACATTCATAAGACAAAAAACAAGAGCTCTAAACCAAAATGGCAGATAGATAGAGGGAAAAGGTTCGACCTTGGAAACGGCCGAGGAGAGCACCAGTACTGAACCCAGCAATGGCAGAGTTTAGCAGATCGTCATAGTCTGATTTACGGGTTACTCTTACGAATTCCCTTGCCCCTGCGTTAAGAATCCGAGTTTGATCAGAAACTCCCACCATCATATTCAGAAGACTCTTAAAGCACACCTCAACTACCTATAATGTGTTCTTCAAACAGATTTACAATGCTTCAAACATTGCAACAATCTGGCCGTAAAGCATTAGCATTACAGATTGTAGCAATTTCCAGAATCTAAGCATATGAGCTACTCAGTGAAATCTAAACAGAAGTTCCCATAGTCAATTCAAATCTCAAAGGCAATTGCCACCTCATGATCGCCTTCTGATGGGAAATTAGCATACTTTTTCACCTATTTTAAAATTGTTCAAACGATTCTCTACAGACTACAGCATAAATCGCGATTACGAGCTAAGATCAAGGAAATGAAGAAAAGAGAGGGATAAAATAGGAGATCGGGTATTACCGCAGTAGCAGCCAGTGACAATGGCGAAATTAGCAGTGTAAGCAGCAGAAACGGCAGAAAGTCCTTGCCCATTCCGATGCTTAGACAACAACCCAAATCCTCCACCGCAAGCTCCTACCAAACAAAAAATCACAGTTCATCGATTTCAGACAAAGAGGCGAGATAAGTAGCAATCGAAACAAGAAAAAGCAAAAGGAGAAAGCACCTGCAAGAATAGTTGGGAGTATTATACGCTCCTTCCAATCATCGTAGAATGAAGGAGAAGGCGGCGCGGATGATCGCCGTTCTCCGACGTCTCGTCGCGGAGGCTTTGCATCACCGCCTGAAGCCATTTCACTGCAGCTTTTTGGTTTCTGGAAAGACTGGAACTAGCTGAGCTGGCTGAGTATACAATACGCGCAGTTTGGGCTGGGCTTAAATTTTCGGCCCACATTGTAGCACCGTTCGGGTCGGTTTCGGGTCAGACGATTAGCAAATCATTCATTTGAGTTTTGACAGTTTGTGAAGCTAATAAGATCAGGATAACTGGGAAAAGTTTTATTCATCATCAACAAAGCAATTACAGATTTACAGTAGCAACACGAGTGTAACAATGGCAAGTAGCCTTTCAAAAGAGATGATTATCAACAGTTCAACACCAATACAGCTGGAACACAACTTTCTGATCATTTGAATGCACAAGTTGAGCACAGTAACTAGTTATTATCAGCAGAGAATTCACAATATCATCTATATGAGCTTGTAGTAGCAGCTGGTTCCAGAGAGAAGAATCTGGTATCCTTTCTTGCATGGACACTTGAAGTTTATGATCAAGCACTCCGCAGTTCTCTCCACATTCACAGATTCTTCACATCCAGCAGTTTCTGATCCATCCTGCTGTTGAAATACACAATCCCAAATCAGAATCCAAAGAACAACTGTAACCATGCTAAGGAATCATAATAAACTGTACTGTTATTACCTTAGCTGAATCATCATCACCCGAAACTTCCTCTTCTTGCTTATTATTGACTGGCTTGATCTCTTCAACAGTCTGACGTTCATCCAACCACTTAGCTAACTCCTTGATACAGTCCCCTATTACCTTCAGCTTCTGAGATTATGCAAATTTGGACGCAGAGCATACTTGAATTAACAACAGTTCTTCAAACAGATTGAATGGTGATTGAATTGAAGTAGAAAGATTCAGCCTTTTAACTTCACAAACCCCAAATCGGAACAGAAATTCTTCAAGTAAAAGATTATGCAACAATGGACACAGAGCATACTTGATTAACAAACAGTTCTTCAATCCAGATTGAATGAAACGAGAATTGATCAACAAAGATTTCAAGGTAAGAAATGAACAAGAACGGCGTTGCATTACCTCTACGTGGAGTTGAGGCTGGGGTACAACGACGTCGCTTGAAGTTGAGCGTTCAGGGTTTTTCGGCGACGGTAGCGACCAAGCTCTCCTCAGCGGCGGGAGTGGAGGCGTTCCGGCGGCCTTGGACGACGGCGTGGCGGAGGAATCGTTTGTCTCGACATTTCTGGTCCCGTCCGGCGGCGGCGATTGGCGAGTTAGGTCTTGAGAGAAAGTCCCGAAGTCCGATCCAGAGATTTGCAGAGGCGATCGCCGGAGATTGGGATTGGCGGCGGATTCCGGCTGTGCGGCAGTGGGAGGGAGAGTGATCTTGAAGTATCCGGGAGGGGCGGCGGATTCCGGCTGGGCGGCGGCGGGAGGGAGAGTGATCTTGGAGAATCCGGGAGGGATCGAAAAGCTGGAGAGGGATTCGGGAGGATCGAACACGAGTCGCTTGGGCCTCTTCGGTAACTGCATCGGGGATTTTCGAAACGGATTCTCCTCGACCTCCAACGGAATGGACTCCGTCGAGCGGCGTTTGTTGGATTTGGCGGCGGAGGATGGGGTGCCGTTGCAACCGCAGGAGGAGCAGCGAGAGTGGGAGCTGTGGCGGTGGTGGTGGTGATCGGGGTTCAAGTGGAGAACGCCGAGATCGATTGATTCGTCGGTCTTGAAATCTTGATTGAGATCGTCGCCGGAGCTCATCTTCTTCTCGCTCTGTGATTCAATGGGATTGCTCATTTTGCTGGGTTGTAAGCGGGAAGGCAACTACAAGAAGGTTTAAAGGAGGTTTCATATGTTTTTTACCCCCGCAATGCGACGTCGTTAGAGCCTTATTTTCGCGAATTATAGATGGATCAGCCAATGAAAGCCCAAAATAAGTAAGAAAAAGACTAAGCCCAATGGAGAGCCTAGTGATAAGCCCATCTCAACGCTTCAATATTATGCACCCATCGTCACCCAATCAACTCAAAAGTGGGTGGTTCTCGAAGTTTATTATCACTCAATACTAACCCACCCATTACCCACTATTACTTACCTGCACCCACTCACCGTCAATGAGCGGGTTTGTGTGGTCGTCTAAACAGTCGCCCATCAATTAATGGGTGGGTTAATTTGTCATTAAACCCAATCCAACTCTCCTAATACTCACTCTTAAATTTATGACCATCAGAATCAGTTCTTTTTATTAGGTTTGGGACCGGTACATAATATTTAATTTTTTTATGATTGATGTAGGTCGGGCACAAGTCAACTCATACAACCCAGTCTATTTTCACAAAGGAACCGATTCCAAGCCAACACCTCATACGATAACGTTAACCTTTCTAAATCGAGAGAATTAAAATATTTTGTCTATTCCTTCGTACGAATACCCATAACAATATGGATTGATAATAAACACACATAACCATAGTCAGAAAATCCTTTCGATTGTCAATACTCACAATTGCCTCAAAATTTGTCAGTTACCTCTGAAGTAGTGGAGCCACTGAATATGTGAAGTCGGCCTGATAAGTTTTTGTGGGAGGGGGTACTATATCGGAAAGAGAAGAGAAGAAGAGGGATGAATGGAGAAATATTGAAGTTTGGTTTGAGAAGTAGGGGACAGCAAAGAAAGAAGAATATATTTTTGTTAGAGGTATAGAAACCAATGATTAAATGAGTTGAATGGAATGAAATCAAGTGCCCCCCATACCCACCAAAAGTACTAGTTACTGTTCCTTTTGAATGTTTGTAACAGATTTGTAGATACTGATGATGTTCTGTTTGGCACTATCAACATACCTAATTACCTTAAAATCCTCCAAGTATAGAGAAAGTGACAAGCAACTTCCTACTCGTAGTACTACTACTACTACTACAAGTAGCTAATTCCATGAGCTAAAGCTACTTTCATGATGCATCCCCCTTTGGAGAGATGAACATAAATCTTAATCGAATCATGATGATCCTCCACATCGTCATGAGATGAATAGGGAAGATTAGGAAGACGACGATGGTGAGCAATGTGTGATATGAGGTTGAGCTATAGCTTGTGATGGCCCCTATTGACTCGAGGTAGTACTGCTAGAGCTTATATATTGCTTCAAACTGGCGCATCGAGGTTCTCCACCATCATTCATGCAAATATGGGTGTCGGATCTCGAGATATGCTCCTCTGATCGGATGATTATAAGATTTTTTTCTGGGTCAGAACCATGATATCCTATGTAATTTTTGAATTTATATAACATTGACTTGATAGAAGAATGAAGTTCTTCAAAACCCATATGCGTTATTAGTTTTTTATTTTTTGTATTTAAATTTTTGACCAAAGTCTTCGACCATCATGAATTTGTTACTGACTCTAATTAAATGTATATGTTCTACTAGCTCGTGCATAGAGAGTGGAGAGTTGTGAGGTGTGACATCATATTTATCGCGATAAAAACATGCTGATCTTAGACACGCATCCTTTTTGAATCTCGAAATCTCCGTTCTGTTTTTATTAATACATAAGCGTTTTACGCTGGCTTCTACCGAAAGAAGAAACTAAAGCCAGCATAAATCCGAATAGCTAACTAGTCATGCAAGTGATCATCATCAATCATCATCACCATTCAACTATATATGAGTACATAGCCATGTTGTTGGAACAGTTGATGATTCAGAAGAAAGAACAAAATAGGTGGGAATCTATCAAAAGCCAATACTTGAACAGTAACGTACATGAACAGAGATTTAAAGCTGAAACCCTACTACTCGAAATGATTCATTTGGTCATGGGCCTTGGTCACTAACTCAATCGTGCAACCTTTATTTCTAACCAATCCTAACCAACCTACGTTTATAGGGGAGAATATGCTTTAGGGTTGCGAAACCGGTTACGGTTATTTGGTCTGGTTAAATTTTATAAATCCATCATTGGCCGATAAAAATGGTTTTCGTTAATTCGAAATTGGTTGCGGTCATTGGTTTTGGAATCTGATTTATTTTAAAATTGTTCAATTTTGTAATCATCTGTAGCTAGTTATAATCTTTTAATTACATGAATAACTAGTTAAATCATTTGTAACGAATTATACTACGTCTAAAAAGAGTTGCTACAGTGGTAGAACATGTGTTTGGTTACTCTGAGGGTCTCGGATTCTAATCCAATATGCTCCAAAATAGACACCTATTTATTTATTGCCTTCTATCTTAGGAGAAAAAACTAATTACACTACTAAATAATTAATTAGGATTTGTGGATAGTTCTAGCTAGCCTCTCGCCTTCTCTGTTGAATATCAAATTAGGGTTCGTGGATAGTTTTAGCTTTTGTTGTTGTTGCTGGATCGTCGTCGAAACTCTTGTCATTGCTTCGAGGTCTTGGAGAAATTAAAGCCCCTTTCTCTGTGTTTCCTCCTTGTAATACATGTTCTAAGTTGGTGTATGTTTAGTCGTTGCTACAATTGTTTTGTTGGAGTTGTAAGCTGTTTTTGTAACTAATTTTTTGCTATGTGATCAAGTGGATTCTTGTTAGCCGTTCTTGTCTCTTTTTCTGAGAATTCGCTGATTATGGTGTTTGTGGCCTGAACAGCATGAACAGATCTTATATTATTTATTATGTTTGTTAGGTTTGTTTTGCGATTAGGGTTTAGTTTGCAATTGTTCTTCACTCGTATCCCTGCTCGTTTAAATCGCTTATAGGTATTTTCCTTATGAGTCCGACTTTTCCTTCCCCGCCTCTTCTTTTTCTATTATGTTTCTTTCTAATCAATATAGATTAAATTGTTGTGTTATCTTAATTATCCGTTTACACGGAGAAACCTAGCCAGTCCAAAACAAAAGAAAGCAAAGTCGTTATCGGTAGTGCATAGTTCCAGTGCACACTATGCCACGTACGTACAACAAGATTGCCACCATATATCCCAAAAATTCAATGATTATGTTTGGCTGCTGATCTGCAGAACAAATCGTGGATATAATTGCATTCTCAATTAGATGGAACAACAAAACCAAACATAGGTTACCAGAATGGGAAGACACAAGTGACTGAAATGACTGAACAAACCTTGTTACACCGCACGAATTGAGCCCATTCATAGTTGCAGAGAAAAGCTGATATGGTCATGTGGATTCAGAATCTAAATTTTACAGGAAATATATATGGAAGGGGGGCCAAGTTCTTGGAGAATCGTTCATCCAAATCGAGCTATCATCATTACATCCAAGACTAGCTAAGCTATATGTCTATATATGTCTCTGTCGACATAAGGTGGGAATCCTGGTGGTCGGAGATCCTAATGGGGTTACAAAGATATATGGGGAGAGTTTTGGGAATATAGTGTTGAAGATTTAACCTATGGAAATGAGCTATTTTGACATGAAAATTTAAATATTTTCAAATCATCTAATATTTGACATGCATATTTGAAATGGCTAAAAATTAAGTTTTATCATGGTAATCCAATAAATAATGGTCAAATGAAGTTAAAAATTAATTTTATTTGGTGTTATGTTTGTGTCGAAAAATTTCAAACAAGTTTAGTTTCTGCATGAATGTGGTGGGAAACAGTTAGAAATCCAAACTAAATTTTGTATAATCAAAAGCACATACATCTAAGACTGTCAATTTGGTTAATTCGGTATAATCAAACCTGAACTCGCCCTAGATACATGATGGCTCACACATGTACCGCACTAGGATAAGGTGGTTCATGACAGGACGGTCTGGGTCAGTTTTATGAGGCCAGTGTTTATTTTTCGAGTCACTTGTTAGCTGCTAGGACGTAGACCGTCGAGTCCAAAGCCATAACTTGCCTGATGACTTACACTAACCCAACCCTAAGTCGTCCCTAACTAGTTCTGCTATTAATAAATCTTATAATTTGGATCGATTTTTAATTTATATATTGTGTATTTGCTTACCTATCTTTAATTAGATATTTTATGAAAATTTGATTCTCCCATATCATACAAAGGCGATCCAGGAAGATTGGAGAGAATCAAAAGCATTCGATATCTGATATCATATTGCGCATGCACTCCTATGGTGCATATTAAAGCTGCATTTCTCCATAGAAAAGTTCATTATCACACAAGTATTTGTAGGGTGGATTTATACATCTATATACGAAGAAAATATTCGAGCTGAGGAGAAGAAATAAAAACATTAGAATTTGTCGACTTCGACCTTTATCTTTGATCTTAAATGCGTAGTATGGGGAGCCTTTTATAGGGTCATGGTGTGGCATGACTTTGACTTATACGTATCGTCTTGTGTGTGGAGCGTAGATGGAGGCCTGATTTGAGTTGTTGTTGATGATGGACGGCCAGAGATTGGCTAGACATGGAACATTGTGGGAGGGCAACTTGGCCTAACTATCAAATGGTGTGTGCCTTTCCCTTGATCATGGGGCTGGCTAAAGTTTGGCCAGGAGTGTGCATTGGCGGACCTGTCGTATGTGAGACATGTTGACAGGGTCAAGTTCTGGTTTACCGGGCTATCTAGTAGGGCCGCCTAGTTCGGTCCATTATATGTTAAGATTTTTGATGAGCGGATTTTATTCCGCCACTATTAATCTATTAAAATACTCTAACAAAATTGTTTATTTTCCTAAAAAAATTCGAACACTATACATTTTGGTCACAAGTCTATTCGTTTCATTCATCCATGTGTTACCTATTGAAGTGTAATGGCATGGTCACTGCGTGGGATTTTGGATAGAAATTTGAATGATTCTGGATAAAGTGACCATCCAATTAATACGAAACAGTTGAAATACTGTTAGTATAATTTTTAAAGTTTAGTGATGGGTGGACAAAACATCCAAAGTTCACTTACCATTTAATATTCCAACCCGTTAAAATACTTGGGAACTTACTAATAGACCAACCGAGTGAACTCTATAAAATTATCAACCGCTCCGACCCGATTTTATTTTTATCAGAATGCATCGAGTCATCTGACTTTCGATCAATACAAGATAAAAGACATTAAATAAATATTATATCCATTCGTGAGCTATATTAGAGGCGAATAAAAAACCTCCAATTTACCAAACACACAATTCTACTTTCAACTGATGAACCATAATTACCTTATCAAGTTCAAAATTTCGGTCAATTCAGATTTGACGGGCACGTGAGTAAGCAGCAGCAGAGCAGTGAAGGGGGAAGGGGGGGAGAGAAAGTGACGGTGGAGTGACGTCGCCTGACATAGGCCGTGCCTCGTCGGCTGCGACGACGACTCCTTTTCAGGACCACCGCCGGTGACGTCTCTCTTATTATGATGTGATTGACAATTATGTCCTTTTATCCACGTGTCGCCACGCTGGCATATGTCCCCAAATTTCAACATTATTCAACTTGCTTCCTACCCCTACTACAAAATACTTATTTGCATCCCCGATCAAGACCCAAATCTGATTTACAATTATGACATTTTCAACATTTTGTCTTTTTCAAATATATTAACAAATAATATTTCACGTATCCAATTAAATATTACATTATTAAATATAAAACATTCAATCACTTTTTTTTCACAGGTTAGTTTAGGGATAAGATTTATCCAGAAAATTATAACAATAGACGGATTAGGGGTGGGTTTGTCGACCAAAAAATTTGTAACGGTAACAAATTTGAATCGAGTTTATCTATCTAAAAAGTTGTAACACTAGACAAGTTTAAGGCGGTTTGTCAATCCAGTCTTCATTGTAAAATCTACATTTAATTATGTACTATTGTATCAATCATGATTTGTCAATATATATCCTATCTCATTCCCATCGAGTTTCGAACACCCATGATATTCTTTCCTCGAGACTTCCTGGTATTTTCTTTACAAATATAACCGATTTATATAATAAACCCTAGAGAAAAGATAACATTATAGTTCATGTCCGAATGCAAGAGTTACAAGATTCTATTTTATAAGATATTCATTTTGAGTTGTAACATACAAAATGACCGTGTTTTAATATGTGGGGCGAATATAAGTATAGAGATTATGTATGTAGCTAATTTATCTCCGACATATATCAGTACATTTTTTTACATATATTCTCCGTATTCTTCCCATAACCCGGTTAATGTAAGTATTTTTTAAATTGACCGAGTTAACCGAATTGGGTAGGCTTGAATGCCCACAGATGTATGCATATCCCTAGTTTGAACTCAAGAACAGTCACGACATTATAGAGAGAGACTACTTAACAACTACATATATATTAATTTTTTTTATAATTTACATATATATATATATATATATTAATTAGAAAACAATCATTGGAACTAAGAGTTCAAAACCTCCGTTAATATTTTTTAACCATTTAAATTATTGAGATGTAATTAATAATTTATATTTTAATATTATAATCTTTTACCAATAAAATAGATTACTAATCCAAATCCCAATAATTCTATTTATGTAAATGGAAGCCATATTTATAAATTTTAAATTCTTTTGAGAGCTTTCGACTCCAGCTATTAGAACACGATTGTTAATTTAAAATCATGTATATCCACAAGAAAACAAATATATGTATGTATTATTGAGGAGGAAGTTGATGTTTAGTCGTGCATGGATTTGGAATTTATTACATGTATACTAAGTCACCATCAAACTTAGCTAAATATGAATATGACTTGTATCATATAATAACTCTAATAAAAAATGTAACATGATTTTGGATCAGGTGGAATCAGTCCATTGGGTGTATTTTCTTCTTTTAATTTGTGTTAGGTGTTTCTTCTTTTATTGTATTTATCAGGACCGTATAGAATTGAAAATGCGCGAATTAAGTCTCTAGGCTATAACAAAAGAACAAGTTCATTTACTTCTAATTACTATATACATTTTTAGACAAATGAACCAACTAGACATGTTGACTAAAAGACCCCTGTGTATCACGTTTATTTCGACAATTTATTATCGAAAATTTAATGAATTGGGCTGTAATTTGAGGAGACTCTCTGTATGCATCACTTACGACGGAAGTATATTTTTTTCTTTTTATTTTTAATTCTGATATGAGTAGGTGGAGTTCTACAACCCACCTAGCACCAAATTGGTTGCCCTTAGATTGTGTCAAATAATTTGTTTAATGCGACTGTGGAAATTCGCATTAAAAGTATACAAATTGGTAGTTGTCCCAGTCAAATTACAAAGCAACAACTCTCCAAAATCACATCTAGAAGTTTATAGTTGTGACCAAACATCCAACTATCGAGCTTGAAGGTGTAAGGTGAGAGTACATGAGGTGGTATAAATGTAGTGATCATTTTTTACCTTGATTATCTTGAGGCCTCACGTGGCGGTTTTCCTCACGTGGTAAAAGCCGATTGATAACATCTCTTAGGCAAAATCATGGCCCGTAGCTTGATAAGACATGGCGGTTTGAGTTCAGCCAATAAGACCTGCGCCTCACACCTTGTTGATGGGACTGGGCGGGCTGGGTCAAGCCTAAGACAACCATGCCTTAGCGAGGAGTCCATGATATCACGGTTTGATACACAAGTTAGGCGTATAATATGTGAGGGAGGAGATGTAAGACCTAAATACAAACAATTAAGTTCCCAAAACTAATAAGTATATATTTTAATTAAATTAGGTTATTGACACGTTACCAAATAACTCATGTTTTTGTACGTAATATATAGTTGAAGTAAAGCCTAAAACAAATATAAATATAAAAGAGTTCCAACAACCATTTATAGTTTTCCATTGCTTGAATTTCCAGTCTTATTAAGATCATATCTTATTTTCATATAAGAGAGCTTCAAAAATTCATTGGACGGCCCTAACAATAAATTTGCGACGATAGAGGTTATATTTAACATTAGACAAGTTATAAATAATTAATTTGTCATATTAACTCAATATAATTTTCTACTAAAACAGACAAAATTGATAAAAATTGGTATCATCAACATGTCAAAAACATCAATGGACCCCCTCATCCAACTTACCGATGAATTGTATCTTGTAATGTCCGAGGTTAGTTGAGTTATCTCATGACAATGTTTGTAACAGATGAAATTATTGAGATGCGATCATTTTTGTCAAATCGGTGTATGCATAATATGATGTCAACCGATCATGACTGTGTTTAACCAGAGAATCTTTTAATGATAGAAACTCCAATGGAAAATACAAATAGCTTGGCAGTGCTAAGAATACGAGAAAAGGAGATTTCATTAATACTGCCATGCAATGTTGATGGTGTGCTTCTAGCTAGCTAGCTAGCTAGCTCCCATTCTTTGGTAATTGGCCTAATTTAGGGTGGGAACTTGGTCGGGTAACGGTTAACCGTAACTGATTCGCCCGAACAACTGCATCCAATTTCAGCCAATTTACATAGCCGGTTTTGATCGACCTTCAAGTTCATGTCGACACGGGCATTTACCTACACAAAATGAACGATAGTTTCGACCATGGACAATGATGAGAGAACGAGCTCTATTCGGACTCCTAGATCGCATCCAACTCATCGTCGAATCGGACTTTCCTACGTCTAAGTTTGGTTCACTTACACAGAAATGTCTTTAGACTCCATAACTAAAATTAAAAAAAAGGGAAATACTAATTCTCATTTCTCAATACATTATTCTTTTAAAAGTGTTGATAAACCCATATAAGTAAATGGTCCGTTGCAATATTCTATTAGCCTTGCGGTTTTAGTATGTATAGCTTAACCTAATCTCATTAGATATATATACCTCATTTACTTTTATCTCTGTATGACAACGATCTCCGCCATCATCTCTATACTACAACTCTATTCTTCACCCGTGGACTAGTCAATCTCAAGATTCGAAAACCACATTAATCCTATGTAGTATTCCTCCTTTATCCTTCCTTTATTCGATTTTTAATTTTTATTATTTCAGATTTATTTACAAAAAGTAAATTGAAACATTGATGAAAAAATCGATTAAATTAAAAAAATAAAACGATAAACCAAATAAGTTTGATTTATTGATCATAATTTTCTATTTTCATCGCAAAAAAAAATCCCCAAATGCACAAAGTTGACGCCGCAAACGCAAGTAAGTCAGAACCATCTCCAACTCCCGCCACCTTCTTCCCCATTTTCTTCTAGGTCGCAATGCATACACATTATGGTTTATAACTTCGTATTATATTAATCCATATATGGTAATGCCTTATAAAAGATTCGAAAATGTGAATATAATGAATCAAATCATATGGAAGAGAATTTAATTTCATTTATCTGACCGTATAATCAACCACTCTGTTGGTTTCTACGATGGGTAAAAGATAGTGAAATGTGATCATAGGCTACGAGGATTCCCTTAAATCTTCCCATTTCTTACATCCATTGACGTAAATTTGGTTATAACATCTGAATTGCGATTATAATGAATCCGAGCTTCCACGATAAAGAATAAAAGAAAATCCAACTAAAAATGATCACATTTGAAGTCTTCTTTCGTTCAAACTCATTTGCTAACCTAATGAATGAAACCCAAAGATTAATTTAATTTTCCCCCAACCATATCCTTACATTTTTTTTCTCTCGTATACGTGTTGTTTGTTATTCGGTTGTTTATTTATTAACGTAGCATGCACTTGAAGCAAGTGTCCATCGACTCCATTACAAGACCAGTTTAGATTATCGTAACAAATAAAATAATTTAACATCCTCCAACCTTTAACATAGACCGAAATAATAAAGTGGTGCATAAATAGAGGTGAATCCTTTTCCATATATGAACAAAATTTGCTAAAAATTCTATGACCATATGAAGAATTGTACTTAAGAAGAAATAGTATATATAGAAGGTTTTAACTACATAATAATGAAGAGCATGAGAGGTCATATCAAGCATATGGATAGTTATATATTCATCCATTAAAGGTAGTATTTAGCAAATAAATTATTCTAGTCCTTGAATGTGATTTTTCTTCTATAATTAGGAACAAAACTTCAAATGGAAGATTTTAACGTTGTTTAGGTTGTCTCCTCCTTCCTTGGGGTATCAAAATTAGAGTTTTCACATCTGTCCGTTAAATCGATTCTGAATTGAGTTAATCATATTATAACTAATCAGTCCATTCAACAAATTCAGAATTATATAGATATTATATAGTTTTTTTATTAAAAACGATGGATTCAAGACTCTGATTATTTAAAACGAATAAACAAGGATAGTCACACATATTATAGTCTTTTTTGTGTTGTGCAAATATTGAATTGACAACTAACTTTTGATCAATTGAGTTAATTTTCAGAGAGACTCTCCAAATATTACTTAACTTGTCTAAACAGACTCAAATTTCCTCTTGTACATATAAATCCTCATGAAGAAACGAGGAATATGATTTTCCTCCATTTGTGTAAAATGATTCTCATCTAATGCTTCATTTTTATTTGGTAGATAAACATGCTTCAGTATTCTATCATATGATTCTTCTTCATTGGAAAACAATCTCAACTCTTAATTAGAAAAAAACGTTCTTCTTCGCGAGTTTAAATTTGATTCGTCAATGATAGTTAACGAGTCACACGTACTCGAGCTAAAATCTCGCTTAAAAAGTAACGAGCCAAGTTCAAGCATAATGAATTTCGACTCGATTCGGTGGTCAACATCCATAGATAATATACTCGTACATTAAAAAGTGAAACACCGAGTGTGTGAGTGAATAATATAAATATCAACCAGACTCATCACCCAACAACTTGAATTCGGGATTCAACGGTTCTTGATATAGTATCGAAGTCTTACATGATCGAGAGGTCTCCGTTTTGAATCCCATTAGCCCCCCAGTCTGTGCGCATGACTTATCGAAGCTATGCTGACCTCAACTCTTACGAGAGCTTCCATTTGAGAGAGGGCGTTTTAATTAGTGAATAATATAAATATCAACCAGAATCTTCTCCCAACAAACTCGATTATTGGGATGCAACTGTTCTTGACATGGTACGTATCAGAGTCTTCTGTTTCGAAATTCCGATAGCCCCCTCAATCCGTGCAAATGACTTATCAAAGTTGTCCAAACCTCACATTTATGAGACCTTCTGTTTGAGCCTTAAAAGGGCTTGTTAATAAGTGAATAATATAAACATCAACTAAATTAATTCTCTCTCAAACAACTCGAGTTATCGTGATACAAAGATTCTCGACAACATGACTAACTCATCATCTGAATCAACCTCAAGTGACCATAATGCTATTTCACAAACAAGTACCAAGTGGGTTCCTCTCTCATAGTACACCACCACCATAGTAGCATAGCTAAGTGGTATATTAATGAAGTCCAACACACCAAGAAGCAAGAAGCAGCCACAGCAACCGCTAAAGCGAAAAGCCTTGAGAAAGAGAAACCAAAATTATAAAACCCTCCATTAAAATCCCACAAATCTCTCCTTTTTATGCATTCAAATCTCTTCATCTTACTCCTCCTTCTTCCTCTATAAAAACAGAGCACTCAGAAAAAAAACAGAGCATCCCCAAAAACAGAGCATACTTCCCTTTCCTTTTTTCTCCCAGCCATGAATCCTTCCACGCAAACCAAACAGAGGAAACAAGTGTGGGTTAACGGAGCAATCATCGTCGGAGCAGGCCCGTCGGGGCTAGCAACCGCCGCGTGTCTGTCACAACACGGCGTGCCGTCGTTAATCCTTGAGAAATCCGACTGCATCGCTTCTCTCTGGCAGCACAAAACCTACGACCGGCTCAAACTCCACCTCCCCAAACATTTCTGCCAGCTCCCGCTCATGGGTTTCCCCGATGACTTCCCCAAATATCCGACCAAGCACCAGTTCTTAACTTACTTACAATCCTACGCCGCCCATTTCAACATCCGGCCCATCTTCAACCAGTCCGTCTCCGCCGCGGAATTCGACCCTTCCGCCGCCATGTGGATGGTTCACACCGACGAGTTCCTCTACATTTCCCGGTGGTTGGTCGTCGCCACGGGGGAAAACGCAGTTCCCGTCGTCCCTGAAATCTCCGGGATGGGGAAGTTCAAAGGGCGCGTGGTTCACACGAGCGAGTATAAATCGGCGAAAGAGTTCGCCGGCCAGAAAGTTCTCGTCGTTGGGTGTGGAAATTCCGGCATGGAAGTTAGCCTTGACCTTTGCCGGAACAATGCGGTGCCTTACATGGTTGTTCGGAACACGGTGAGAAAGTTTGTTCAGCTGAAAAAAACCGAATCTTCCAATTTGTAAAATTTAAATTCATGGACTAAAGTTTCAATCTTTTTTCAAATTTCTTTGCTTGTAGGTGCACGTTTTGCCGAGGGAGATGATGGGAATGTCGACGTTCGGAGTAGCGATGGCGCTGCTGAAATGGCTGCCGTTGAGATTCGTCGACAGAGTATTGTTATCGGCGGCGAGTTTGTTCTTGGGGAACACAGACGAATTGGGCCTCCGGCGGCCCAAAACCGGGCCGTTAGAGCTCAAGAATGTCACCGGGAAAACTCCGGTCCTTGATGTTGGTGCTCTGTCGCAAATTAGATCCAGCAAGATTAAGGTAAATTTACTAATTAGTCTTAATAAGTCGGGAAAATTACTAGTTTCTGCCATTTTGGGCTCTAATTGTAAAGATAAAAACTTCAGGTGATGGAGGGTGTAAAGGAGATTACAAAAACCGGAGCCAAATTCTTGGATGGACAAGAGAAGGAGTTTGATTCAATCATTTTGGCTACTGGGTACAAGAGCAATGTCCCCACTTGGCTCAAGGTAACAACTTGATATCACTCCCAAATCTCGTATTTTTGGATCGTCAATACACAATTCTACTTAACTAAGACGTTATTATTTTGCTAAAATGAAGGGTTGTTTTCTGGTTGGACCAACCCACAAACCTACAAAACTCATCTTTTCTCCATGCAGCAATAGAGAAAATAAAATATATAATTGAACAAAGTAATTTATTGGGTTTTCAGAGGTCCTTTTTGGGCAATTTTATATGATGGGTTGCTATCCATGAACAGAAGAAGAGGTTGCGTAATATGTTCATTTTGCCGTAGGAGTCAGTTCAAACGCTGCCGTATTGTGTCAGTGACTAGTTATTGTTATGGTTGGCCATTGGTCCACCCACAAAAAATATTGCTGAGTGGGTTTAGGTTGTATATTTTATCACCTACTAATTAATAATAAATTACGTTGGATAATTAATTTGAATTAATTTTTCTTAAATCTGAATTACGATTCCAGGGGAGCGATTTCTTCACGGAGGAAGGGATGCCGAGGAAGGAGTTTCCTAACGGGTGGAAAGGGGAGGACGGATTGTATACGGTGGGCTTCACGAGAAGAGGGTTGCTGGGAACGGCGTCCGACGCCGTTAAGATTGCTGGTGACGTGGCTGGTCAGTGGAGGAATATTAAGGATTGTTGTAATTCCCATATTATCCTCTTGAGATCACCGTCCTGATTGGGGGAAAGGACTGAATCGCCCCTGACGAGGAAAAATAAGATTAGGTTAATTAGAATTTTGTTGTTTGAGCTTAATTTCAATTTTCTTTCTTTTTTTCTTTCACTTTCTCTCATGTAAATGCACCAATTTTTGGAGTTTCTTGGGGTTTTTATTTCATTTTGTACAAAATAATTTGTGATTAAATGCCAAGGTAATTGTCTACATTTGACACATTGTTTAAAGCTTCAATAATTGGAGCTTTCGAAGCTTTCTAGTTTATATGTTGTTGATTAGGAGTACTAGTACTTATATATACTAGGAAATCTTGAAGCGTGACTTTATATTCAATGATATAGATTTACGGTAAAAGATGAGTTATTTGATATATACAAGCACGAACTCGATGTTTTGAATGGGGGATGTTAAGGGTTTTTGTTTAATTGAAATCTTAATTATAATTCGATCTAGACTAGATCAAGTAATGCTTAACTATTGATCAAATAAAAACCCTGATAATCAGGGCTTTGTTTTTGTTGTTGACATGAGAGAGATAAGAAATATCAGGTCACGCATAAGTTTGTTGGGCGATCTCAAGGTCTTGCGCTCACCCATTTTTGAAAAATGCCTCATAATAATATACCAACCACGAGTTTTTTAAAATAATTTATCTTTTAGGTCATATACAGATCCTATAATATCATTTCTTCAAACGAAATGTTTTTAACTTTTTCATTTATATTTAACCTTATAATTTATAAAATAATCTATAAAATCAATATTTAATCTTACGATAAGGCGATGAGAAGATCAATGCTCCAAAATCATGCTTAGATTTCTTTTCTAAATCTACTGATTAGATTTTATTTTTTGAAGAACACAATTTGCTTGCTCAAATTGATATCCAATTTAATGCTCTGAAAACTGAATAAAAAATAAAGAGAAAAATAATTACAGATGCAGAATAAAAACTAACGTTATTTTTATTTAATAGGGGGGGGGGGGGGGGGTTTCGTGGTTCGGCGTGCAAACATGATAGATAGATAGATATGGTTCAGTTGGCAGATAGAATTGAATGTTTGAAAAACAAAGGAATTTGACTTGTTGAAAAGTAAATAATAAAGCTGTAAATTTTTTTTTACAGGTTTCCCAATTCCCATTAAAGCTATGCCTTCTAAATGACGGTTTACCTTCATTCAATACCCTATTTCATGGTAAATGTTAAAATCAAAAAACAAGAAACATTTACCAGCCTGGATAGTTCTTTTGACTTCGATCAAGGTTCTATTCAAATGTTGATTATTTACCTGGTGTTTTACACTTCCATACATTATTTTTTTCGAAATTTCTTATCCGGCGCAAGTTAGGAAGTGTACGGTGCACGGTGCATGTTGGAAGTATACCAAACTAAGGCACATCGTATTCATATTGGAAATCAGAATCAAACAAATTTTTACCCTTTTATTCCACACAAGATTTGTGTCCTCATTGAGGCTTAAGCTCGTCTTGAGACACTTGTATTATCTTTTAATAGATGTGTCGTCCTAACTAAATTCTCCACCCGACAACATCTTTCGTTTAGATCGTCCCGCTAAACAGCCTTTGGTCCAAAAGGATAAGCGAAATAATGGTTAGGCGCGGTTTTTAAACTTTGAAGTGCATTTTTTTGAATACTGAAGTGTGCACACCTTGAACCTTGTGGTGCCTTTTTGAACACTTTCAAAAGTTATAAAATTTTGTTTCCACATGGTTATATTTTCTTAAATGTTTGTGCAAAATTTCAGATCAAAAATTTTTAATGATGATTTTAGAGAGAGAGTGAGTCTTTGAATATAAGAAGTCTATCTATTCTATAAAATAAAATATTAATAAATTTTTTTTCAGAACAGACGTCGAATATAAATATCCTAAAAAAAATATTTATAATCTATACCCTATTGATTTTTAGGTTTTGAACTCGTGGTTAAAGACTAAACGTCTAAACCCTAAAGGAAGTTTAGCCCAAAACCCTACTCTTCTTCTTGAGCCGTTAATACAGTTAAAAAAGACACGTGTGGACATCTAGTTGGCCACCCATGTGTTGGCGTCAAGTGATCGTTAGCCAGGTTCACGTTTTGGTCCCTAGCTCTTGTACAACTTCCTTGGCGTCAAGTGATTGCTTTTAACATAGATTTGCAGGACATTCTTATTTGTAGCAAGAAGCTAAGAAAGCACTAAATGTTATCGAATCAATGGTGGTACCTCTATGTCATATAAGGTTCGCATATCATGTTAAGAACTATTTTATATTATTATGTGTATGACTGTTAGTCCATCATTCCTTCTGCCTTGTATGATATTGGTTGCTTTTGACGAAACCAACACGAATTTATTTTTGAATTATTTTCTTTCCCAAAAGGCCTCATATTGGTTGATTTGATTGATAAACACTTTTAAGCAGAGGCGAAGCTAGGACTTAAGTGAAGGGTGTGGGAAAAATTCAGACCCACCTGTCTGTCTTAATAATTAACTTACTAAAGGTGTTTCGCTCTAATTTCAGTATTAAATCCCTAATTCTAAACCTGTGCCCCCCTGATAGTAGATATCATCGGTCATCACACACCCATAATCGTCTCTAGATAGGCTCCATGCCTTTAAATCCAACCCATTTTAGTTGATTTTTTTATACAACGAAAGACACCATTTTGGTCAAATTCCTAACCCCGTCTTTACTTTTAAGTTTGGTAATTTTGGATAGATTTATCGATGTGGTACAATGATATATATATATATATATATAGTAACAATATTGCAATTGAACTAAAGTATAGTGGCTTAGCTTGCTTATTGAGATGATCATTATATATCCCATGAACCGTCCACATCGAACGATTGTGGTTGGACCGAAAAATCGAGACAAAATCATATACAGCCAAACCCATTTTGTTGCTAGCTAGGGTAAGAGAAGAGAAGAGAGAAAAGAAGCGAAGGAGTGATATGAAGGAAGAAACAAAAAGAGAAGAATTGAAGAAGAAGAAGAACAAAAGAGATGATGAGGTAATGAGAGCAGTGTACGTAGCAAAATGACGAACGAATTCAAAAGGGGTAGT
The DNA here is from genome assembly GCA_030674075.2 of Linum usitatissimum. Taxonomy (NCBI): domain Eukaryota; kingdom Viridiplantae; phylum Streptophyta; class Magnoliopsida; order Malpighiales; family Linaceae; genus Linum; species Linum usitatissimum. Next base: position 138,929 of record JAUJYP020000926.1, on the reverse strand, counting down.
TTTATTAGTTAATAATTGAGACAATGATGGGTGCTCTCTCTGCTCTTTTCTTCTGACTCACTCTGCATGCTATATATTCATCTCTCTCCCTCCCCATGCACACACCAAATTATAACTATTTTACATAAAATAGTAAAGTTTATTATTATACTTGGCAATGGGATGGTTCGGAGTCGGATTTATATGAATTCATTATCCATTCGTTGTATTTTTGGATTCGGAAAATCCCCGCCAGATGTAGCCATCAAATTTAAATTTCATATCATCCTCGCCGGATTTCATGTTGGTAGGGGATTCGAATTTGACCTGAAACATAATAATGAACCAAAATTGAAATCCGAATTTAAACTAAAGCAAAATCTATCAAGCAACCGTCAAATTATCCACAATACTAAATTTGCTTAACAACTGTCTTTAGCAAAAACCCATTATAGCAACTAGCAACTTAAACCAAACTAATTTAATTTTTTTCTCATGTATATATACTTCCGGCGAAGTCGGATCGGATACCAATAAATCTGATACCCAACCATCGAATTAATCATCTGAATCCAATTCGCCATCCGATCAAACCAAATTTTGTCCGCGTTAAACGGATCGGATTAGGCCGGATTTCCATACCAAAAATGCCAAGCCTATTTATTATGTACATATAAATAAATAAATGTATTGGTGTACGAGACGTATCAGAAATTAGGAGTTGACAGCTCGATTTTACTGCCTCTGGTCTGATGATCTCTCTCTCTATATCTCTACGCTTCCCACAGTCTAAGAACAAGGCCAAAATCTCGTATACATTTCTTTGTCATCTTCTGCATGCCTACTTGCTCATGTGATGAAGACATTTTGAGTGTTTGAGTGGTTGCCTCTTCACCGGAGATGGGTTGAGTTAGGAGGTTTGATTCCAGGTAGCTATGGATGTTGTCATGTAAGTATACATGTGTTGAATAACCCGGTCCAAGTGGGGTTGTTGTGACGGATCAATAGCGGATTTAGAACGGTCTCATGCATGTATTACCATATTGTATTGGATTTGAAATACGTTGGGGCTGCATATATGTAGAAATTAATTAAGTAGCAGTTTGTAAGAGGTTTGATTCGAGATATATAGCTACGAAGGTTGTCATCAGTCGGCTTCTGCATGCCTAGCTATTTGCTCATGTGATAATTGACATTTTGAGTGTGTGAGTGGTTGCTTCTTCACTCGAAGATGGGTTGAGTTGATCTCATTTAAGTAGGAGGTTTGATTCGAGATAGCTATAAACATTATTGTAAGATGTAACGTAAGTATGTGTTGAATAGTCTAATCAGAGTGGGGGTTGTTGTGACTTAGCAATGGATTCAAAGTTGTCCAATGTGCATTGAGTTAGATAGTATAAAAATTGAAATACGCTAATTAGGCTGTATGTATATAAAAAAACATACCAAATCATCTCAAAATACAAAGAAAACTATATAAAAACAAATATCTAAACTTGAAGATGGTTGTATCAATGTCTTTGGAAGACTTTCTTTAGACTCGCCTGACTGGGGATGGATCCAAAATGGACGCATTTCATTTTCAAAATATTAATAGGCAAAAATAAAAATTACATCTAAAACTATAAAATAAAATTGACTAACTATAAAAAAAAAAAACTAGACACATGTAACAAATGGTTGTAGCCTAGGGCAGTCACCCCTTCATATGTCTTAATATATAAAAACTTGGGAGAAAAGGAGATATCTATGCGCAATTCGAGTCTCCATCTGCAGAATCAATTAGGTATATAAACTAAAATACGACGAAGTCTGCCCGCAACAAATCTGCTGCAGTGGGATCGGATTCACGAGATGATCGATATAGCAAGCTAAGGGGATCTGCGTATATGATTGAGATTATTCATATTTACTTACAAGAAATAATCTTAATATAAACTCTATATGACTAGCTAATAACACCTATTATTATTATGATGTATTTGGTGTTTTCGAAAAGTTGTATAATAAATAATAATGCCGCCAGATACAAGACAAATTCTAAAAGTCCAAGTGAGGAAGAAATAGGGAATTGAATGAAGGAAATCCAAAAGACACGCATTCAAAGTGAAACGATGGCAGGCGTACGGTTTCAGTTTCAGTTTCACAAAGGTGGCAACAACACACCACTCACCAAAATTAATTACTACTCTCTTTTCACCTTTCTATATTTCCCTTTTCTCTCTACTCTACTTAATTTCTTGCTTGCTAGCTACCTAGCTCGGTCGTATTTTTGAGAGAATTTGCTTAGATCTGCCACTACTAATTAACCAACACGCTTACTCTACAATTTCTTTTTGATTTCATCGCTCTTTATATATGTTTTCCTCTTTCAAATTTCGATACATCAGTATGAACCGTGTCGGGAAACATGTATATATGTCGGAAAAGTGGTCATGCTTACACACTGACAATTCACCTATCGATATTTGGACATATACGTACTTGTCCGTCTATGTATATGTAAGGTAATGAGAGGAACAACGAGAGTCTATAAAATAATGTACCTATATCTGGACGATCAAGGTGTCATGTGTAGATTTGTGATATATAAATGATTGATGTAGAAATAAAACATCGGTTCATGAGTTGGTTGAGTATGAAGAGTACATTGTGAAAAATTGATATGTTGAGCAAATTAATAATAAATATTGAAGTAGATGGTGTGAATTTAATTTACTATCTCAATCTTTCGGTGTGTTTGGAGTTGATAGATCCACTTCATTATGATCTTTTCAATGGCGTGCGTAATGCGACGTCACCCTCGATTGCTTCCCAGTCTTCTCTGCCCACTCTAAACCCTAAAGCTATGATTCTTTACTCACTCACTCACTCCTACTGACCACTCTGATTAATGCCCTTTTCATATTTTTGTAACTAGTTTCCAAATATCTACTATGGCCACCAACTTATAGGGTTCCCCCAAACGGGTCCTTCATAATAGGGAAAAATGCTATGGCCACTTTTAACTTTTCATGGGTCCTACGGGGTATTTAGAACGCTCCTAGCCTAGGTAGAGTAAAGTTGTTAGTTAGGGACGTAACGGATAGTTAGAGGTCTTGAGTTCAATACTAACTTAGTCGGGGACGTAAAAGGTAGCTAGAGGTCTTTGAGTTTGAATGCTAAGTTTGATTATCATTCTATCATGTTCTTCTTAGAAGGCTGGAATTAAATATTGTGCATTATGTGTACTACATGGAAAGGGGAAAATTCGAGCATTCTCAAAGCACATGAGATAATATACAACTGTAATTTGTTACGCACTTACGTACATCGATAAGCTCCAATCACGAAAAAGTGTTGCACTTCCCACATGGCAAGAGCGAGAACCTTAGCCAGTCCACATAGCCAGAGTGAGCAAATTAATGTTTAATTATTCTTAACGGTCTGATACCTTAGCATGTAGGTGACCTCATCTCAGCAATAGATATAATCGGGGCATTCATGCCCATCAAGTTAAGGAGGTCCATTGAGATCTCACCACACATATGAGCATTAGTGAAAACATAGACACGATAGACTAAGTCCCTCCCCTGTTTTGGTCGCTCAAGAGCTCCTAACCGATCCATCTCCAACTAGGCCCCATCGGAATCAAGCAGCCATTCTCAAACATTCAATCCAAAGAACATTGACCCTTATCTAAACCTTCATATTTGATCACTCGAAATCTCCTAGCTAGATGATCCATCTCCCAGTAACCAACCCCACCAAAATCAAACAACCATACTCAAACGGTCAATCCAACAACAACGCGACATTAACCTCTTATCCAAACCTTCGCCCCCAGCGGGCCAATCAACTAGCCAATAGAATTTTTTTTGCTGCCCCCCTTATGATGAGACGATGATGAGACATACACACACATATACAAAACACAAAATGTAGAAAAAAAACAAAGAGCAAAAGGAATTTTTATATATACCCCTATATATATAACTCTTTGAATGATCTCTTCTCCCCCCCTTTGCTGACTCTGTTTCATCTCTGTTTTCTTCACAGTTTTTTGGGCCCATTTTTTTCGATCGCAGTGGCACGTTGCTTTTGCAGTTAAATTTTACTTTCAACCCCTCCCCTCTCTTCTTCTTCGAGAGAGACTTGTCAATGGTGGGATTTTGATTCTACATAATACTATTTGACCCACCTTTGAGAAAGACACTTCAGTCTCCTCTGCTGCTGCCAATCTGTATACTATATATCTTTCTTAATTTTTCCTCTGTTTTCTCTCTTTCGACTGATCACAAATTTGTCCCAAGTGGTGTGTGTATACATGTGGGGGTACGTGTACGTACGTACGTACGTAGGTATTTATTATCATTGTGCATGAAAATTGTCTCCATGTATGTATGTAGCTACAGGACCATACAACCTTTGCTAGCTTCTGTCACATAGTTGTGTACACACTGAGGCTTCGTCCTAGATATGTATAGAATGGGGGTGTGTGTATATGTTATACCATGTGCAATTGTGCATGTCATGTAGTTTTCATCGGCAGGGGTGACGGTTTTATCCAAAACTGCTGGTATATTCACTCCGTTAGGGCCGTGGCAGACTGTCTATCAACTGACTGGTATATGATGTATATTGTTTGCTAGGGGTGACCAAAACTACTGGTATATTCACTTTGTTAGAAGTTTATCGATTCTCAGACTAGTATGATGTATATTGTTTGCTTTGGGCCAACTCTTCAGCCATGAGTTTGTGTTTGGATTCCTTAATAGAAGGCTTCATACTATAGTTTAGGTGGCTGGTGGACTTCTTTATGCTAGGCAAATTTTTATTTTCTCGATTTAGTGATGTGGTACTTGGATTGTGATATCTCATGCAATGGTTCTCTCCTCAGATAGAGGATCACACAATTTGTGTCCTCGGGCAGATAGATGGAATGCATGCACCTTGAAGGCCTTCACATATATGTGTTCAGCTTCTACACACGGGCGATCCATCTGGGTGCTTGCTAACCAGACTGTGATGCCACTTGTTAGGATAGATTGCAGTCTAGGTGTAGCCCTCTCGACTAGTATGATATTGTCCATTTTGGGTTATTCTAGCCGATGAAGGTAATTGCCACCCCTAGCTTTCGACTTTTCTTTATGGGTCGAACATTGAAGATTCCGGCTAGCCGAACGATACGGGTCAAACTTATCTAAGCCCGCCCGAATGGGGTTTGATATTGGGCCCTCCTGGTCTATGTTAGCACTTCAGGTGTTGGACAAATGGCCCATAATATATCTTGGCCTTTCTTCTCGGGTCCAGTGGATTACTGGATAGGCCTTGAGCTTGGCCGCCAGACTTCACACCACTAACCAAATAAATAATTAAATTTTTTATTTTATAAAATAGCTATTCTTATTGCATTAACAAAGTGAAGCATTACAATCATCGATGATTTGTAATCTAAGAGGTGTAATTTCCATATGGATTACAAAAGGAAAAGAAATCAATCCAAAAGTTGATCAATTTCGCAATCGAGCGTTTTTTAATATCGGAACAAACGTCAAGTGTTTAAATGAAAAGAGAACGAAATTCAAATTACGGAGAATCCTAATTTATCATTAAGACTTGACTCTACCAAATATTGAGAAATTTAAAAACTAGAAAGAAATAGACTCAAACATTTATGAAAAGGAAAAAGGACTGAACCCGACTTAGGCGTCGATTGACCCAACAGCAGGGTTCCAAGTTGTCGGAGGTGGTCAAGGCCTCCATACCCCTTGAGTATTCATGGTGTTGGATGGGTCCCTTGGATAAACCCGCCTGTATCACTCGTACATCGATGAGGGTCGTCTCTTTGATGATTATGTCGGCTTCCAGTTAAAATTACCCATGCATACCCAAGGTTCCGCTGGGTTTGTTGGTAACGGATTGCGGGGCAAATCCCAAAATTCCTGTCGCCCTATGCGAGCAAGGATGCCATAGAAGCCGATGAGACAATATTGCTTTCCACCGCCCTCGTCAACATGCAGATTTATACAATATCGATGACGATTGATGAGGGTGCAGGCTGTTGGAAATATACACCATGGACTTGACCTTGGTGTGCTGCCAAAGATAAGATGAATATGTGAGCTGCCGGGAAACCTCACTTAGCTCAAGAACTAGCTTAACTAGCTAGCGTCAGCTCTTCGGTGAGCCAAACATAGCTAGGGACTGACACTGAAGCTCGTCCAGCTCAACCTTGAGCTGGATGACAGTGTCACTAGTTGAGGTACTCAGCTGAGCTGGAGTGAAAGTGGGGAGCTAGGTAGCGTGAGTGGCAACACTCCCACCTAGGTCGAATGGGTACACACCCTTTCGTGTGATTCAAACTCGGTCCGAATTGTTTTCCCTCCAATACCCGTAGGAAACTTATTGGCTACTGCCTACAAGCCTATCCTTAGGGATAGTGACACCTTTTGGTGCTAGATACTCACACCTATTCGTCCTTGACCCCTTGCCTATATATAGAAGGCAATAAGTGTACAGAAAACACACAGAAACTAACGTCTATCCTTGCCTACGAATTCTGAGAGTGAATCAAGTATCTGAAGTCTAAGAACTTGAGTGTGACGGTCTTATCCTCGGAAGGGATTTCCTGATACCCTAGGCTTGTAAGGGTGGAAATACTCTTTTCGGAAAGTGGTGCCCACGATTCCGTCTTAATCCTAGATCTCTTCTTCTATCAACACTCGAACGATTGCAACTTGGAATCTCGTAGCCAACACAGGCTTCAGCATGTTGCCGTAGTATAGCCATCCCTTTGTTGTGGTCAAGCATGCTTCGAAACCCATATCGATCATGATGTTGTCCATGGCTTCAGTTGTTAGGGCTTCACTAAGGATGAAGATGTCGATTTCACTAAGTCCCAGACGACGTACGCAGTTTGTCGGGTGCAAAGGCCCCTAGAATTCCAGCTTAAAATCTTTATGTTGACTTGATGTAATCGGAGGAAGGAGGAAACGGCCGATGAAACGGCGTGAAGACCGCAGCGACGGTAGAAGAGAGAAAAGCGTTAATTTTTCTTAAAAAAGTGTTGGTAACACTTAAATGAAAATTAATTTTATTTATTTATTTATAGTTGCACCTAATTGATTTTGGTATAAATGTTATAGAATTGGTCGTAACTAATTATAATTAAATAATCAATATTCAGGGTGCATCACATAAGAAAACTTCATGGTGAAGCATGGCCGTCATAGTAAAAGCCTGTGGATCATCACATGCACCCTACCCATTACCTTGATTTACAACCCGACCGGATTTCTAACCCCGATCATAAGCGAGAGAACCTCTAAAATTCGACCGGATCAACTGAAATTGTTTGGCCGGTTGAACCTGATTTTTTATAGCTACAAAACTTTCATTTTAAAAAAATATGAGAGTAGGATTTGAACCATGGTCTTCCAAATAAAGAGGTGAGTAATAACCATCTATACTAATATTACAATTTGATTCAAACATGCATTTAATTGATAATAATAAACATTATGACAACTAATTAACACTAAAAAAGTAACATATTCTCATAAATTAATTAAATTATACATTAGATCTCAATTATTTGATCGATAAAAACTTCAAATCATTTATATAATTTGAAATTTCTTAAAAAATAATTTAATAACTATATTTTTGACAAACTAGATTATGATATTGAACTCTCCATACTACCGGTTTGATCCGACTCAATCAAAAAATGTCCGATCCGATTTAACTATATTTATTTATTTAATTAATAATTAAAACGGTCCAACCCGATTTTAAAAACAACCGAACTCCGACCGAACCTTTAAACTCTAAATCTCTAATCTCATCAATACAATATCCAATTTGATTTTCGAAACTTTGCAAATAAGGCGAAAAATTAGTAATATTACTAACAATAATGGTACATGAGACTCACTTTCATTTTTTTTTTGTATTTCCTTCGTCCTTCCTTCTTTTTGAAGTTGCTAAAAGATTGTATTGAACAAGGTAGCTTGAAATGACCAATGAAATAATTTCTAAAGTTGTTGATATGATTCTAACCTTGAGAAGTATATTAGAAATTATTAAGATGGATATGGTCTAAATATTTGATAAATACCAATATTTATAAACATGGATAAAAACATGACTAATAATTCTGCAATCATGATTATTCAATTTGTGATTCATATTTGTAGGTTAAACTCTTTTTAACAACTCAGATTGTTAAGATGAAACGGTTTTCTATAGACGTCAACATAACCACACGGATCTGACCAATAACTTATGATTTTTTAGGTCCGACCGGCACGATCCAACCGGTCCCAAAATCTGTTCTCTAATGCTGGCTCCCACCGTGGCTAGATTTCCAGCGACGTGTGTAGATCGAATCCACCAAATGTGTAAAGTTTCGTAAAACCTTGCTTTTTTTAATTCCGAAATCTGGTTACTTCACTTCACTCTCGTTGAAGATAAAGCCTCTTCATTTCTTCCCTTTAACGGCAAACTGAAAAGGAACCCTAGTCAAACCGACGTTTCCCCCCCTTGCCCTTCATCCACAAGCTGAAAACTCAGTCAACCAAACTGCTGAAATTTGATTTTCATCCCCCTCATTGCAAATTGTAACGCAGGAAGAGTTTCATTTCTTCACTAGCCTTCTGTTTCTCCAGTTACTGGAAAAAAGGGGAATCAAATCACTTCCGGCGGCGACGAAGATCTGAGATGTGAGAAGAAGAAGAAATGATGGAAGGAAATGTAGAAGAAAATGGCAGCTCTAGCAACAAGCCTCCTCCTCCTCCGCCGTATTGCCGCCAGTGTTTCACTAATGGTGGCGGCGCTGTCTCTTTGTCTTGTAAGAAGACTCTAGTTCGCCACCCATCTCTTGTAAGTTTCTTTCCCAGAATGAAAGATTGTTCCTTTTTGTTTCGAGAATTGAGTTTGTGGGTGTTGAATTGATTGCTCGTTCTGTAACTAGTTATTATTTGGGTGCTGGATCGACTAAGTTTTTGGTGTAAAGTTTGTAGCTTTGAGTCTTATCCAATTACTACTGGAGATCTAGTGGAGTGTGGTTCATATGGAAGCTAGAAAGGGTTAATGGGGTAGCAAGATTAGAAGCTTCTGCTATCTCAAAGAGGAAGAACTAAGGTTTGGTTTGGGAGGTAGAAAGTTTGGATGGAATTTAAATGGCAACAGGAATTTAGAGGCTTCCATTGAAGGTTTTGGTTATGTTTCCAAATTGGGATGCAGTCGTTCCTTTGTTTAGAGAATTCAGTTTGTTGTTGTTAATTGTTCTTTCTGCAACCAGTTATTTGGTGCAGGATCGAGTAGGTTTTTCTGGTGTGAAAGTTTGTAGCTATGGTCTGGATTGGGGATTTTTGGGGATATTAGCTTAATCCAATTACTACTGGCGATCTAGTGGAGTCTGTATTTTCTGTTGCTTTGTTTTTGTGTCTTTGAGTTCCTTGTTTATTTGAAAGCTAGAAAGGGTTAATGGATTAGCAAGATTAGAGGCTTCTTCTAACTCAAACAGGAAAATTCGCTCCTCAAAAACATATCGTTAGGATCTAACTTTGCGGGAAAATGCTCAAGATTCCATCCGACTTTCCACTTGCCAAACCAAACCTAAGTAGTTCTTTCAATGTCTATGTATTGAGGTTTGGATTGAGTTTAATTCTCAACTCTCTGTGATCATATATCTTAGTAAAGGTTTCATCTTTCACCTTGTGTTTGTTTGCTGCATTGCATTTTGAGTTCTGACAAGAAATTTAGCAGGTGAAGACATCTACTACATTGGATATCTCTGTGGAATCCGAAGTTAGCATACAAGCACATGTGGCTGATTACATCCCTATCGTCCGATCGGGAGCTTGTTCGGATATCGGATTTCGCCCGAACATGGAGGATGTGTACACTTGTATGGAAGATTTCGCAACTGATTATTGTCTCAAGCATCAAATTGATCATCCTAATGCCTTCTATGGGGTACTACTTCTCTTGAGCTTATTGTCTTTTTGAGCTTCGGATCATTTCGATACAGCCCAACTAAAATTTCGTGGGAATTTCGTTACATGGTCAGGTATTTGATGGCCATGGAGGAAAGCATGCTGCGGATTTTGCATGCCACCATTTGCCAAGACTCATCATTGAGGATGAAGAATTTCCTAGTGATATAGAAAGGGTCATTTCGTCTGCTTTTCAGCAGACTGACAGTGCTTTCGCGGAGGCTTGCTCGCTCGATGCTGAACTTGCCTCCGGCACCACTGCATTAGCAGCACTTGTTGTTGGAAGGTTAGCGATTTCTTTTCCTAGAAACTATTCGTTGTCGAGCTAGAACATGCCTATCGGGTCGAACGCCGAGCTGTCGCGAGCGAGATCTTTGAGCTAGTATCGTGTAGCGAATTTGAGTTTAATTTTTCATAAGAGTTGTTGCTTTGGTGGTTGGTTTCTTGTGATGCAGGTTACTGGTGGTGGCAAATGCTGGAGATTGCCGGGCAGTGCTTTCTCGTCGGGGCAAAGCAGTGGAGATGTCTCGAGACCACAAGCCGGTTTGCATCCGGGAACAGGAACGCATCGAAGCATGTGGCGGATACGTTTCTGACGGATACCTAAACGGACAGCTCAACGTTGCCCGCGCCATAGGAGATTGGCACTTGGAAGGACTGAAAGGCACGGAAGGGATCGTCGGGCCACTAAGCTCCGAACCGGAGCTCATGACCACGAAACTCACACAAGATGACGAATTCCTTATCATAGGATGCGACGGGATATGGGATGTGTTCCGGAGCCAGAATGCGGTGGACTTTGCCCGGCGGAGGCTTCAAGAACACAACGACCCGGTCATGTGCAGCCGGGATTTGGTGGATGAAGCGTTAAAAAGGAAGAGTGGTGACAATCTTGCTGCCGTTGTTGTTTGTTTTCAGTCTGGCCCGCCTCCCAATTTGATCGCCCCTCGTCGGAGGGTGCAGAGGAGCTTCTCGGCCGAGGGTCTGAGACAGCTGCAAAGCTTCTTGGATGACTTGGCGACTTGAGAACGATGACTGATTTTTGCTTTTTAGTTTGCTGTTTTTAGGTATTGATGAGTTCACTCCTAACTGTAACATATTTCGGCTGTAAGGTGGTAGTTATTGCTTCATAATTTATGTTCCTCCTTTGAAAGTTGATACCTTTATTCAGGTTGTTTAGGCTTTCACTAGGTTGCTTGTCCATGCTCCGTTGTGAAGCTGATTAAACGTATTGACCTGTGTGTTATATTACTATATGGTAAAACAATTTGGTTCTCACGGAGTTGTGTATGACTGAAGTTAACAAAACGCAATTCATGTGACGATGGCTCAACAAGTAAAATTGATTTTTAACTTTATTTGATCATTATTTACTGGGTTATTATAATAATGAAATTTATTTTTTTAGTCATTTCCAACATGCATTTCAAACATTTGGTGATTTAAAATTTTTGAAATTTTCCATAATATAGCACACTAAAATTGACAATTTTGACATGAAATATTTTTTTCAAATTAGGTAATATTTGACTGAATGGCTAAAAATTAAGATTTCACCATATATCATTCGATTAGAACAATTTAGGGGTATGTGATTCGATTTGGTTCAAACCTTTTTTGCAGCCGGCTTGAAAGCTAAATGAATCATCCCATAGCCAAGGGTGATTTGGCTCGTCAAAGCAGGCTCGTGAACCAGTTAGTGTAGTGTTTTCGAGCATGCTCGGTTCGTATGCAGCCCTCTACTTGCAGAAATTATCGAAAGGAGGATACCAAGAACAAAATTAGACTGGCAATGTTACATTACAGCTACAAAAATTACAGACAAAACAGGTTGGAGAAATAAACTGAATTCTGTCCAACGACTTCTTTATCTCTTTTGGAAATTAAATACCTTGATAGAGAAGGCAAAGATAATCCAAACAGGACACAGATTCCAGCAAGAACAATGGTAGCAACACCAACATAGTCGTGTCGGAATCCGAAGTAGTTATGGAAGAACTGCTCCACTGTCTCGTCGCTTGCATCGAATTTTTCCGTTATGTCTCCGAATTGCGATGCAATCATTCCGTACAACGTCCAGGCAACCGGGCACACCCAGTAGTACCATCTCCACCAGATTGGTTTCATCTGAAATAAAAAAGATTAGTCTTTGCATCTGGTAAGCTAGAGCAAAAGAATTAACTACAACAAAAATGTAGTTTTAGTGACCGGTTTCTAGTAAATGTCACTAATAGTGAGAAAATGTTACCAATGATATTCAGTGACCAAGAGTTATTTTATAAAATGATTGTATAATTACGGTCCCTAAAGCTGCATTTTTTTTAGTTGAGGCTGACTTTTTCTATGAGCTGATAAGAAGGGTTGACTTATCAGGCTTGGGACGATGAAACCAGAGAAGAGGTTCCATACGCCGAAGAAGAAAGTCGTGATTATGGCAGCGATGTTGTGATTTGGGGAGATGGCGACCGACATCATTCCGTAGAGAGTGAAGTAGAGCAGTGTGAAGTACATGTAGAAGATGTACCAGAAGAACTTGATTGCGGTCCACTCGAATCCGATCATTGCATAAACTACTACTCCGTAGACGAGCGTTTGGACTAGTACGTACGGAAGCTCGATCACAACCTACATTGTTCCAAAAACAGAGGTTGCTTAGGGTTTGGTTGAAGGGGGGGGGGGCAGCAAATTTTTTCTCTCTTACTTGAGGAGCAAGTTACCTGTCCAAAGGCATATGGAAACTCAGAGTACATTCCAGCTGCTCTTTCTCTGTAATAAACCGTTCTTTCAATCGATACAATCGGTTGGACTCCGGCACAGTTCTGGAATCCGATGAAGAGAACAGCCGCGTACATAGAGCCCATCGAGTTGAGGATATCCTGTTGGCTTTCTCTGCAAGAAATAAGATCATACATACATCAGTCCGAAAGGAGGAATCTTTTTTATCCATGGCAATTTTCGGACTAAAAGATCGTACCTTTTGGAGCCTAGACCCCAGAAGATTGACCCGAACATCAGAGCGAGGAACGTTGTGAAGAGGAATCGGACGGAATTATATGACGGGTTTCGCAAGTAAGACCAATGCTGCTTCTTCAAGCAAGCTAGACATTGAGTAAAGAAGGATTGAGAGTATTTCCTTTCGAAGTAGATATCATTCGATCCTGGCACTGGTGAGCTTAGCTCCTTCATCAAATCTTTGTTCCTCCTGAATTTGGCATACAAAAGTGTTAGCACAACACAAGTGAAATATTGATGATCAACCGAATGTGCCGACACACTTTTATGATGATTCGAGCTTTAATATAACCTATGCAATTTAGAAACCAACTTGAATGTCTTCTATTAAGTCCTAGTTATAATTTTGTTCGGATAACCGCACTAATTCCGACCCCTATTTAAGGGGTTGGAGGTGCTACAAGAGGGTAATAAGGAGTGCGCTTCTCGAGATTCAAAATTGAGATCTCCGGGATGAAAATAGGAAGAACTACCACCTTGGCTACCCCTCGTTCAGCTGATAAGCACGAATCTTGTAAAAGGGGTTTCCTTTTTGTAATGTTCCCATCAGAATCTGACCTGTATAATTCTGAATTCTTGTATATGTCAGTGAAGTTTACACCAAGTGTGTCCTCTTGTGCTGCTGAAGTGATCTCTAGCATCCATGTTGCAGGATTGTATCCATCTTTTATCTTTGGAACTCCATCAATGGCCTCAAAATACTTGATCAGATGACAAGCGCAGCGGCCGATTGGACCGACAAAGATCTCCTGCCCACCTCTCTTGCAGCAACTGTATGTAAACGTTATGAACAAAAAAACATCAGAATTAACCTGTTAGGGGGAGGGTGGGGGGGGGGGGGGAATGATTTGTTTGAATCGAACCAAACCTCATCAAAAGCATCGAATATGTAGATGCTAGGCTGATGAATGGTGCAAGCCACAGTTCGCCCTGTGTCGACTGTGTTCCTCACTGTTCTCATTACAATGGCTGCTGCCCTTGCATCGAGTCCTAGAGTCGGTTCGTCCATGAAAATTATAGACGCGAGTTCGACCGCAATGGTGAGCCTCTTTCGCTGCTCGGTCAATAAACCGTTCACTCCGGGTAACCCGACTAGTGCGTCTCTTAACGGACTTAGCTAGACTAGCTCCATCACCTCTTCAACAAACATCTACAAACATCACAACAAATGTTAATGACTAATAAAAAAAAATCAATATAAACTCATTTCCCAACAATTTGAATTATTGGAAGTTAATGATTCTTTAGCATGGCATCAGAGCATTTAAAGACCTACATATCTCCGTTTTTTGGATCCCAGTAGCCTCTATGCACGTGATTGGCCGAAACTGTGCAAACCTACCTTTCTTATATCAGAATTTGTTTTGGGAGAGAGCCTGAGCCATGCCGAGAAAACCAACGACTTGTAGACCGTAACCTGTGGGGAATGGATATCATTCTGCTCGCAGTATCTGCGATCCGAGCAAAAGTCTCTTGCTTCTTCAAATACCCTGAAATCTTGATGGTTCCTTCAATGTATCCATCGGTTTTCCTTCCGGCAAGAACATCCATTAAGGTGGTTTTTCCAGCTCCACCGACTCCCATTAGGGCCGTCAGGACTCCTGGCCGGAAGGCTTCGGTCACGCCTTTGAGCAGTTCTAGACGGTCCTCAGCGATTCCTTGAGCTTTCATCTCCAGCGGCATGTCTACCGAGTGCCTGATCTCGTCAAAGGTTATGAACAGTGGGAGAAAGGGAAGAACCATTCCCCTTCTCCCTTTGTCCTCCTGACGACTTCCGTCGTTGAAGTTCCCGATTGTTGCCGATGGTGTCCTTGAAGAAATGCTTCTCCTGCTCTCATTACCTGTTTTTGGGGTACGGTAGAAGGGCAAAAAGCAAAATAAAAAGGATTTGTATGGTAACTGGTAAGGTAAGCCGAATAAGAAGAGATCCCGGCCTTCTTATGCAATAGTAACACTCATTTTACGAGCAGTCACTCGCCATTTCCTCCGCTCGTTAGAAATTCGATATTCGATGTGCCTTCATGCGAGTTACTTCTTTCTTCCGAATCTTGTTTCGGGGTGATGGCCCGAGACCTGCCAAATGCTGAAAAACTAAAATAACATAAAACCTTTTAGAACTCGAAGAATTGTCAAGAACCACTGCACCCCAACAATTCGAATTGTTAGTAATACTCACGATCTAGATACTTGAGAGCTACGACATAGAGGAAGTTGCAAAGAAGCATGAACACGACCAATGCCCTGACTCCGGCCCAATACATGTATGCATGAGGGACAAGTCCGCGCAACTTCAGGACCTAGACTCCGAGCGAATCAGTCGAGTTAGGCGGTACATGACTCCAACCGTGACCTAGGAATTCGTTGACGGTGAGAGCATACTGTAGATACATCAAGGGGGAGGTTCAGTAACTCAGAGCCACCATTTCTTCACATTGTCTCTTGAGATGATGAATCCACCCAATACTAGTAGAGCAACTAGGAAAAATGAGCCAACTGTGTTGGCAATGATCATGTTCCTTCCTTGTGCACCTGTTAGTCTAAATAGCCCTGAAGCCATCTGGTTTCCCCAACACGAATAACAAGTACTGCTTTACAAACCTGTCAAAGGTCGAGTAACTAAAGACGTTTAGTCACGGTAAAATATTTTTTAGTTGTATGAACTGTGACTGATACAAAGTTCCGGTGACTAAATGTCTTTAGTAATTGACCTTTAGTCACCAGAAATGGAAATTTTATGTGACTATGGTTAAGCGCACCAATTAGCACTGTTTACCGAGCCACAATTTAGTCAAATCACTAACCAGTAATTATACTACGGAAGTGGTTAACCACATAACTAATAAACTATTAAAGGAACTCAACGATACCATATTTACACTCAAAATTATCGATATCGACAAAAAAATTCAAAGTTTACGAACCTAATAAATATATATAAAAGTTTGAAACTAGTTATTAGGGCTTGATACAGCTTGATTTCTAAATTTCATAAGTCATATTATAGTTTGAGTTGTCGAATTATGAGTATGTATATTTGGTTGATCATCAAGATTTCATTTATAATTTAAGGAAATTAAATAAAGCTGGTAGACATCGATAGTGTACTTTAAGCCCATTTATAATCTTGTAGGTTAAAATGTCAAATATTTTCAATTATTTAAGATTTAACTAACTAGTTAGGACTAAGGAATTTCTTTAGGTGGATTCAGTTTTGTGGTTAATTACGGTTAGTCACTGACGACATTTTAAACAAAATTATAACAACAAACCGCATCACTAACCGCACTTATGAATAGAGGTTAACCGCAGACAATGTTACGAACCGTCAGATTCCAATAACCAATTCAAGTTGTCGGAAAAAATTTCTAGTCACACAACAGTAATACAATGTTGTATGTCTCACCGCAATAGAATACGATAAAACAATAGAACCCCTTGTAATTATAACCAGTAAAAATCTTCGAGCGCGTGGTACGTAAAAATCAAACATGTTTTACCTTGCAATGTCTGGATCAAAGCCAATGGGGTTATAGGTGATGCCAACCCAGATTGCAACCTCAACAAAGGAAATGGGGATCTTGAGAATCCATGAAGGAAGAGCATAAGCCCATGAAGGGTAGAAGAGAAGGTCTCTTTGCTTGTAGAACACTGGAAGTTTCTGTATAGTCATGGACAACTCTGACAATCCATTGAACAAAACTATGATCAATGAGAAGAAGATAGCTCCCATGTAAGCCCCACCATCCTGCACCGTCCTGTGGTGCATGTTCGTCCTCAGGAACACCGTCGTCGTCACGAAAGACAGGAAGATCAGCCGGAAGAGGTTCATAGTTCGTTTTTCAGCTTCATAGTTAGTTTTTGTATCAAATTGTACAAGTGAAATAATTATATCGGTGTGAAAACATGATCCGACGCCAAGACCTTTTGGTCATTGAAGGCTCTGATACTATGTGGGAAAGCTATTGCATTTGAATAACTCGAGTTATTGGAAGAGTCTCATAATTAATAGTCGTTTAAGTGAGCGATTTGAAATATAAGAGGTTTATAGGGAGTTTGCTATTTACGAAATAGACTGTCTCAGTGATTTGTGAGTGATTTTAAACGTAATTATTATAAAGAAAAAAAATACAAAAATACCTCTAATTTATTTATGATTATATCAACATAAAAAAACCTTAGTTAAAATTATAAAATCTCTTTTTTCTTCTACAAAATCTCTACTCAAATGACCCATAAATTTTTCTTCGGACCTATAAAGTGATTTCAAATCACCTATAAATTTTCCTACATGGTCAACAATAAAAAAAAATTGATAAAAAGATCGACAATAATTCACTTTATTTTTGATTATAAAAAACATTAAAAAATTAGTTAATAATAGTACTCTTGACCTTTGCAGTATGAATTGAAAACTTTTAGTACCCTTGTCTGAAACACATATTTTATAAATTATAAAAAATGGACCTTCTTAACTTATATAAGTTAATTGTATTTTTTTTATATAAGTTAAAATTTATCATATGATTATATATTTTTTTTTAAACGGATGATTTGAGATCAAATTTTTATTGAAGTCGAATATTGTCTGTCCAAATATTTATATCATTCATTAACATTAGTTAACCTGTCCGAAAACCATTGTATCGAAAATCTTAACCCTTACCTGTGAGATCTTGAAAATGTAGACAAAGGATTTCCTCTTCATGAGGAGATACTCCCTTGAGATGCAAACCTTGAGAAGCTCTTTCTTGTTGACACCAAACTTGTCAGTTGTCAGTGCATCCGGGTGGCCTTTCGACTTGTCGAACGGAGCAGTGACCAGATTTTTTGTCCTTAAAAGATATGTTTCCTATAACTAAAGCTTTTAGTGACAAGGCAATTAGTTACAGAAAATTGACATTTCCCATATATTCTGTCCTTAAGAGATTCATTTCCTATAACTAAAACTTTTAGTTACCAGACACTTAGTTACAGAAAATTGACATTTCTTGTAACTATTAATCCTTTTTCTTGTAGTGTCATTTACGTGTTGGAGTTAATTGAAACAGTGTGTTTTGGTTTATTAGTATAAGTCTGCCGTGTTTGTCATTTTAGTTTAGTATTTTTTATTTGTTTTCATTTCGGTTCTTTGTTAGTTTTTTAGTCGTGGGATGCTTGTTGTTGAGATCATGGCTGATCTCCATACCTTATTTAATGGATTCTCTGCAACAGAATCAGTTATCAGTTTGCTATATGATGCCTTATCATGTGGTATCATAGCCTATGCGCAAACTATAACCATTCAAATTGTTTAAAGAGAAGTGAGAGTTGTAGTGCTGGAAATCAAAGTTAGAACTTGAGTGAAAAGAGAGTAATCATGAGTGAGAGTTTTGCTGGTGTGAGCATTCCCAAGTTCCATGGAGACTACGATCATTGGAGTCTGCTGATGGAGAATTTGCTCCGATCCAAGGAGTATTGGACGGTTGTTGAAAAAGGGTTTACAGAGCATGCAGAAAGAGTGATTCTGACCAATACTCAACGAGTTACTTTGGAGGCTTCTCGTCTGAAGGATCTCAAGGCAAAGAACTACTTGTTTAGTTCCATTGATAAGGGCATCCCGAAGATAATAACCAACAAGGCAACGTCAAGAGAGCTTTGGCTCTTTATGAAGATCAAATGCCAGTGAAATGCAAGGGTATAGAAATCACAGCTTCAAGCTCTAAGAAGAAGTTTTTAAGTTCTTGAGATGGAGGGAGAAAGTGTGAATGACTACTTTGGTAGAGTTATGGCGGTGGCCAATGCAATGAGAAACTACGAAGAAAAGATGGATGATGAGAAAATTGTTGAAAAGATTCTTAAAACTTTGACAGAGCGTTTCAATTACATTGTCTGCTCTATAGAGGAATCTAAAGACCTTGAGGATTTTTCAGTTGATGCCCTTCAAAGCTCCCTCCTTGTTCATGAACAGAAATTCACCAAGCATCAGGTTGAGGAAGATCAGGCTTTGAAGGTAACTCACAACTTTAATGGCAACTCAGGCGGGAGAGGCTTCAATAGAGGAGGTTCTTTTTAAAGAAGAGGTTGTGGAAAAGGTGGAAGAAGCTAGAATTGTGCTTCTGTTGAGTGTTTCAAGTGTCACAGACTTGGACACTACATAGCTGAATGTATTGAGTGGAACAATCAACAAGCACATTGGATTAACCAAGGGAATTGGAATTCTTAATAGGCATACCAGTATGGAAGTTCAAGCTCGAATACTGGATCCAATCAGTCTCCTGCTCAGATAGATATGAAAGAGAATGTTCTTTTAATGGCTCTTATGGATGAAGATTACTCTGGTGAGATAGTTGGGTGGTGGTTTCTAGACTCAGGTTGTAGTAATCATATCAGTGGTGATCAAACATGGTTTCGAGATCTGGACACAACTGTTAAATGCAGTGTGAAGTTAGAAAATGGAACTAAACTTGATGTTGCAGGAAAGGGGAGCATTAAAATCTTGGTTGATCAGCTGTCTTTGGTTGTTCAAGATGTGTTTTATGTTCCAAGACTATAGACTAATCTATTAAGCATAGGGCAGTTACAGGAGAGGAGTCTGTCCTTTGTCATTAGGAAGAATGTGTGCCAGGTCTTTCATGATCAAAAGGGGTTGTTGTTGGAAACATCCATGAAAATCAATCAAATGTTTGTCATTCATGCTGAACATAAGAATGATAAACAGATGTCCAAGCAAAGAATGCTTAAAAGATGCTGTTGATGCTAAGGAGACTGATATGAAGCTGTGGCACATAAGATTTGGTCATATAAATAGTAGAAGTTTATAGGAATTGCAGAAAAAGGGTCTGGTATAGGGACTTCCTCAAATGAATGGAGAACTGGAAATGTGTGATGTTTTCTTGACAGGGATGCAACATAGACAAACTTTTACAAAGAAAAGCAGCTGGAGAGTCACTCATAAGCTAGAACTGATACATGCGGATCTCTGTGGTCCCATTACACCAGCATCAAATGGTGGTAAGAGATACATTTTTACTCTACTGATGATTTTTCAAGGACATTGTGGGTTCACTTTCTGACTGCAAAGTCAGACGCCTTGAATTGCTTCCGAAAGTTCAAAGGTCAAGTAGAAAAGGAGGCTAGGGAAGTGCTGGTGTGTCTCAGAACAGATAGGGGTGGGGAGTTTTTCCTAACAGAATTCAAGTTGTTATGTGAGGAAATTGGAATAAGGAGGCAACTCACTGCTGCCTTCACACCGCAGCAAAATGGAGTTGCAGAGAGGAAAAATAGGACCGTCATGAATATGGTCAGATGTGCTTTGACAGATACAAAAGTTTCAGCAACTTTCTGACCTGAGGTGGTGGAGTGGACATCACACATCTCAAATAGAAGTCCAACTTCAGCCAACGGTGGAAAGACTCCACAAGAGCTATGGACAGACAAACTACCCTCTGTTATGCATTTCATAGTATTTGGATGCACTGGATACGTGCATATCCATGACAATAAGAGAAAGAAGCTTGATGATAAGAGCACAAAATATTATTTTCTTGACATTTCTCAGGAATCTAAAGCTTATAAGCTTTATAATCCTTAGACCAAGAAGGTGGTCACTAGTAGAGATGTTGTGTTCAATGAACAAGAAGGGTGGAATTGGGAATCATCCTCTCAGCCTGTGCTCACTCAATTTCTTTGGGATGGAGATGAGGATGTATGGCTCGACTCAGATGATGATGAAGGAGTTGCAGCTCAAAACCCTGTAGATGACCCTATAGCTTCACCAAATGAACGCACTGATCAACATTATAATGAAGAAGAGGAAGCTGAGGTGAAAGGTGTTCAATCTGAGACAGCATGCAATGTTCTTGCTCCCAAAGCAAGGAAACCACTAGTTTACTTAGAGCTTTATGATTGTCGTTTCACTTATGCTGATGTTTGTGTTATGATAGCAATTGATGGTGATCCTCAAACCTTTGAGGATGCAGCTACAGAGAAAAAGTGAAGGGAGGCTATGAAGCTGGAGATTGATGCCATTAACAAAAATCATACCTGGTTTCTCACAACTCTTCCAACATGGGCTTCTGTTATTGGTGTCAAGTGGGTTTTCATAACCAAATTGAAGGAAGATGGCTTTATGGATAAGCTTAAAGCTCGACTGGTTGCAAAAGGGTATGCTTAGCAACATGATATAGACTACACTGAAGTGTTTGCACCAGTTGTCAGGTGGGACACAATCATGACCTTTTTGGCTTTAGCAGCGCATCATGGTTTCACAGTATATCAACTGGATGTTAAAAGTTCCTTCTTATATGGAGAACTTCTTCAGGATGTGTATATTGAGCAACCATCTGGGTTTGTGGTTGCTGAGGAGGAGAACAAGGAATACAAGCTCAAGAAGGCCATGTATGTATTAAAGCAGAGTCCTAGAGCTTGGTACAACAGAATTGAGAATTACTTTTTCAGTTGTGGCTTTGCAAGGTGTGAATATGAACATACTTTGTTCATCAAACGGTCAGGTAAGGACTTTCTTATGGTGAGTCTGTATGTTGATGATCTAATATACACCAACAACAGTTCTGATATGATAAATAAGTTCAAGGAAGACATGAAGTCTGAGTTTGAAATGACAGATTTAGGGAAAATGAAGTATTTTCTGGGGGTGGAGGTAACTCAGAATACTAATGGTATTTTTATTGGTCAACAGAAATATACCAGGGATGTGTTTACTAAGTTTAACCTACTAGAGTGTAATAAGGTGAAAACCCCTATAGTGCCTGGAGTTAAACTGTCAAAAGAAGGAGATGGTGTCCAAGTCAACTACACTGAATACAAGCATCTGATTGGGAGCTTTCTATATGTGATAGCTACTCGACCTGACATCATGTATTCTGTATGTCTACTCAGTAGATATATGGATGCTCCTACTGGGCAACATTTGCTTGCAGCCATGAGAATTTTGAGATATCTCAAGGGGAGTATGAACCAAGGAATCTAGTATCATAGGGGTGGAGAGCATGATAGTCTATGTGGCTATACTGACAGTGATTATGCATGAGATGTCGATGATAGGAAGAGTACAAGTGGCTACGTGTTCTTTCTTGTAGGAGGGGCTGTTTCATGGGTATCCAAGAAACAACCAGTGGTGACTTTACCAACTACAGAAGCAGAATTTGTAGCTGCATCTCACTGTGCAATACAATGTGGTTGGCTTCGAAGGATTCTGATGTAGATGGATGGGAAAACAAGTGTTCTTAGAGCAACTACAGTGTTCTGTGACAACAGTTCAACAATCAATCTCTCTAAGAATCCAGTACTACATGGGAGGAGCAAGCACATTGATGTCAGATTCCATTTTCTAAGAGATCTGGTGAAGGAAGGAGTAATTGAATTGGAGCATTGTGGGACTCGTGAGCAGGTGACTGATATCATGACCAAGGCTCTTAAGATGGATTCATTTCAGTTGCTACACAACAGACTTTGTTTTGTGGATGGCACAAAAACTTGGTGGATGAAGCTGAGGTCTGAAGCTGGAGATGAACTGAAATGATTTCTGGGAATTTCAGTTTAGGGGAGGATATGTTGGAGTTAATTGAAACTGTGCGTTTTGGTTTATTAGTATAAGTCTGTTGGTCTTGCCATTTTAGTTCAATACCTTTTATTTATTTGCATTTAGGTCCTTTGTTAGTCTTTTGGTCGTGGGATGCTTGATGTTGTTTGCTGTTGAGATCATGGTTGATCTCCAGGCCTTATATAATGGATTCTCTGCAACAGAATCAGTTGTCAGTTTGCTGTATGATACCTTATCATTAAGTAGCTTGGAAAAGACGATTCCACTTAAAATCTCTTATATTACTCTATGAGTCAAGTAGTTACCTCTTGTAAGAAGTCAACGACTCCTTTCCTCTCGGGACACTTGAACCCTATATGCTCGAAGAACTCAATCACGTTGTCTCTTGGACCGAGGTAAACAATGTATCCATCCGAAAGAAGTAAAATGTCATCGAAAAGGTCATAGGTTTCGGGTGCAGGCTGCAAGAGAGAGATGAGTGCAGTTCCATCCAGTATGTGGACGCTCTGTTTGAGTGAGTTCACTATCTCCGGTTGATATCTCGTCCATGAAAAGCGCTCGTGCCGGTCCGACCAATATCTCCGCTGCCAACCAAACCATCAAGGACAATGTAATTGGGGGGGGGGGAGATTGAAGCTTTGTGTTTGGTCATTAATGGTGGAAAATTTCATTAGAGTTAATTTTATTACCAGTTGTGACCCTCTTCTTTTGCCTTCCTGACATCCCCCTTGCCATCTCATCACCCACCAATATGTCAGAACATACTTCAAGTCCTAAGATCTGTGAACAAAAGATCATACATGTGGTTCGTCACATTTCAACACGATCGAACGAAATATTGTCCGTTTTGAGCCTGTGCTGTTGTATGTGTATACCTTGAAGATGTAGTCAGTAACAACATTGGCTTCTTGGCCTTCCAGAGCTACTGCCTGCAATATTCCAAGAAACTTAGGTTTGTTAATATTCATTGGTTGGCACTAATCAATTAGTTTTGTTTTCTTTCTTGGCTACTGTCATGAACCGTTGTTTCAAATTATTGGAAGAGGGTTCATAGTAGTGTTTCTATTACTCATCAACATGCTTTTTCAACCGGAAGCTTTTAGAAGAGAACGGAGACTTCTCGGTCATTAAAGACTCATATCTCATGTCAAAAACCGTTACGTCCCAATTAGGGGGTGGGAGCCGGTCAAGGCAGTTAATAATCAACCAAATTCTACCCATTAATTAGGATTTCATAAAAAATACTTTAATCGATTAACCGTCTGACATGGTGATGGTCAGTTAATTAACCGACCGAAGTAGACAGGGTTTGTTTAAAATAAGTATAAGTATGAAGAGAGCCAATCAAAACCAAATTGGTTAAAAAATTGAAATCCTTAACCGATCAAAAGAACCCAATTAATGGGTTTTAACCCTTAACCGTAACTGAATTGCTACCCTTAATTCTTTTGGGTGCTATTGGGCCTTCTCACCCCAAAAGCTAGCTCAAAGGAGGAGGTTTTCCCTCAAACTTATAAACAACACCCAACCCCTTCCACTCTCCGATGTGGGATAACCCCAACAACGTCCCCCTCACACATCAGTCTCTCGGTAGGCATTACCCATCTACCAGCTCTGACCGGATCACCATCGGTCCTTCGGATCGGATCTCGAGAGGTGTTGTCAACCTGGGCTCTAATACCACTGTTGGGTGCAATTGGGCCTTCTCACCCCAAAAGCTAGCTCAAATGATAAGGCTTTCCCTAAAACTTATAAACAGCACCCATCTCCGTCCACTCTCCGATGTGGGATAAGCCAACAAAGTCTTGGGTACACTTTATTGGGTTATCCACATCGGAGAGTGGAAGGGGTTGGGTGCTGTTTATAAGTCAAAATATCTTCATTTCAAGTTAAGATCAACCATCAAAAGTTCATCAAACACGATCCAATGAACCACCATGTCGAGATCCGTTGCATCTCATAACTAACTGTAATGAGATCCGACACCTTGGCATCTTGTAGAGAAAGCTAGGGTTTCCGTGAAAGTCATTTCTCCAATGTGAAGATCATACTGACTGATGTAAGCTGAAGTCTTCTGTGGCACGAACTCATCCATCTTATGTCCATTATATGTAACTGTTCCTGAAACTATAAAAGAAAGGAGTTTTCCAATAGCTCATTCAGATTCCTGATTTTTTTACCATCATAAAGAACAAAAATTCATGCATAAAATTCCTAATTTTTTTCCCAGATCATGGAGGGCCTAAAAGCAAAGCCATTCTGCAAAAAAGAAAGAGGACAAGTGTCGATAAAATACAGTTTTAAGGACCGTAGTTCTACGATTGTTTAAAACGGTCACCAATTAGTTGGCAACTAAAGGTCACGGGTAACTGTTTTACCAGAAATCAGTCACTGACCTACTGGTCACCAATAACCAATAACCTATCAGAACAAAACTTAGTTTGACGTTCTAAAATTAATTTAAGTTTTTTTAATTAGTTTTGAGTTTTGGGAAAATATTTTTCTATAGATTCTTTTAATTAATTTTGAGTTTAGTGGAATTTACGGTCACCAAATAATTCTGCCATATGGGCAGACAAGCCGACTGAGTGTGCACGGCAAGCATGCTTAACGGTGTTCGGATGGAAAAACTAATAAAACGGTGCATTTGTTAAAAGTCGTTAAAGTTCAAGTGGTCGAACCGGTTAAAAATTAGGGGAGTAGGAATGCTTTTGTAAACTTTACATAATAGATTGGTATACATGTGCATTAACCTTGAACTAATAAAAGAATTACAAATCGGTCAACCGATCGAAAAATTATCTAGTTATTTAATTTAGCAATTTTACCTTCCTGGCTTGATGATTCAACTAACATCATGAAGGATTGGGAGTGGTTTCTTCCTGCTTGGTAGGATGTGAAGAGAGTTCAAGCATCCCTTCAAACGAAAAAAAAACAGTTAGGTTAGGAATCAAGTATAGTTTGGCTTTGTGTTAACATAATAATAAAGATTATGCGGTCCGTTTTTACTTCGAGCAGGTTGATACAAAAGTTGAAAACTGTTGGTAAACCACTGCCTCCAATATGAACCTTGGCCTCCACATTTAAATGATCGAACCTCACTTCGATCATCGGCATTTCCAACCCGACTCTGTGTTTCACACCAAAACAATCAACAAACTTTTCTAAGTTAAGCTCATTTTTTCTGAGTATTTATAATTGCGGAAAAAGTTTTAGATAACAATTCAAGTATCATATCAGTAAAATTAAGACAAATTTTATTGGGTTACAAAATTTCACTAACTAGAATAATAGGGGCCTTTTAGGAAAGAAGATTAATGGTTCGTTTGATTTTTAGATTTGGTTGAAAATGATTTTAAATAGCTAGTTATTCGAAATAGTCAGGGATTCTATAAATCCAAAGAAAAATATTAATTTATGAAATATAACGGTTTAAATATAATGACTAATTTACCTTTTAAACTTGTGTAGGTTATTGGTGTTGACGTGAACAATATTATACTAGTATTGGAATTTTGGTGTCTGGTAAGTGGAATCAAAGCCTAGTTAACCGACCATGAGACAGACCATAAAAGCCATCAGTCCATCATTCGGTAAGGAACTCAAAGTACCACATCTGCAAATCGGGGGATCGAAAAATTTGCCCAACTTAATAAAGTCTACTAACCACATAGTACAAGTCTTTTGACAAAGGAATCCGACACTAAGTTTGCGACAATTCAGTCCAAAACGGAGAATATCATCCAATTCGGTGTCGGATACCAAATCCACGAGAAGACAAATTAACTATAGAAGGCATTAATGTGTTATATAAATGGAGTTACCTATCAATCCGATGCTTGAGCTTCAACAAGAAATTCTCATTATCCTCGTCAGCAATCCTGACGAGCCTCTCCAACAAGTTCCTCTTCTCCAAGAGCCCCAAGTCGGTCGTTATATCGATCTCCCTCGACTCACCCCCACCGTCTTCGCCCTTCAGGATCCCTCTCCTTATCCTCAAGTAAGTAGGGAGCTTCTCCAGAGCAGCCAATTTCAGTGCTTCCTCGTCGTCATCCTCTTCTCGAGCTGACTTCGAGAACACTGTCTCCACCGTGCTGTTCCTCCACACGTTCGAGCTGCTTATCCTTCGCGGCTGATCCTCCTGCTGCTTATTCTATTACCCTCCATCTTCTTTTTGTTTTTTTTCTGACTGTGTCAGGATTTTTGTTTCAGGGGTTTGGAAACAGAGTAAGGAGGGTTTGGTTAAGTGTTTATAACTAGTTATTTAAAGATTTTATAACTAGTTACTTAAAGAGGGAAATGAGGTAGTAGTGGGGAGTTGGTAGACGGTCATTTTCTTGCTGATGAAGACAAAAGGAGGATCTGTGGCATCATGCTCTCAATTGATGGGAGGAATTTTTGTTTGAAGGACTGAAAATTACTTTGATTTTGAGCTTTGTGGTCACTCGACTTTTCATTTGTAATGTGGCGGTGATTTAAGTTTGCAAATGCGGAAAAATGTGACAAAATCGATTATGGGCATAGTTGACCGGATTCAAAATTTGGTTGAGGCTACTAATCACGCATTTCTACCCGATTTCAGCACTGTCATCACCAATCGGATTCAGTCTGTTGTGACTAATGATATGGCGATTCTCACCCTCTAGAGAGGGGGAAAACAGGCGAAAATAAGACAGTTCATAATAGAAGATCGAAGGAATTATATAAGGGTAGAGTTTGGTCGGTTAATGGATTTTATTTTATATTATTTTAGGTTATTTAGAAGGCTAAATTGCGATTTTGAGTGAAAATACAACAAAAAAAGGGGGTGTACATGCTGTTTATATCTTTAAAAAAATTGTGGTTTATATAATTACGTTTATGCCGATCAAAGTTAGGGTGATGGTTATGTTATAAATAAAAGTTAGATGGTGTTGTAGTGTTGAAAGGTGGATGAGGATCTGTACAGTTGACCCGGATTTAATTTTCGGTTTAAATGACCCAGATTTTTTAAGGCTAAAAAATAAAGTCGTATTACTTCATATATTTGGAAGGTTGATGTAGTGGCTTATGTCATTTTGTGTGTACAATAGAATAATGTTTACTTAAATTGGTAGCTAGGAAATCTTTTTGGGGTCACAAATTACATGATCAAGGGCAACAAAACATGAGGATTACTATATGACGCCCTAACTTTCGAATTAAACGACGCCCTAAACTTCGTAATGACGAAACTATCCAAATTTACTAATTCGAAAAACTTAGTATCGACAAAACTATCACAACGTATAATTCGAGAAACTTTGTACCGACGAAACTATCAAAATACTTATTTCGACAACCTCTAACGGTACGTATTTCGTTAAAAATCGATGAACAGAAGTCGGATGAATCGAAAAAATCAGTAAAAAAGGCCCCGGCCGGAAGCTCGTTCCGGCCGGAGGGGGCCCCGGCCGGAAGCTCGTTCCGGCCGGAGGGGGCCCCGGCCGGGCCTTTTTAAACCCTAAATTAGACGTAAACACGAAAATCATATAACCCTAAACCCTTAAACTCTAAACCCTAAATTTTAAAACTCAAAACCCTAGATCCTTAAAATCCTTAACCCGCAAACCCTAAACCCTAAATTCTAAAACGCTAAACCCGTACTTTAGAACCCTAAACCCTAAATTATCAAACCCTAAACCCTAAATTCCGAAATCCCACACCCTTGATCCTAAATATCTAAACTATCAAACGCTAAACCCTAAACCCTAGAATCCTAAAAAAGCAAACCCTAAACCCTAATTTTCGTAAGGATCGAGGCCTCCGAAACCTAATTTTCGGAAGGACCGAGGCCTCCGAAACCGTATTTTCGGAAGGACCGAGGCCTCCGAAACCGTATTTTCGTAAGGATCGAGGCCTCCGAAACCTAATTTTCGGACGGACCGAGACCTCCGAAACACAATTTTCGGAAGGACCGAGGCCTCCGAAACCTAATTTTCGGAAGGACCGAGGCCTCCGCTCGAAAGGACCGAGGCCTCCGAAACCTAATTTTCGGAAGGACCGAGGCCTCCGAAACCTAATTTTCGGAAGGACCGAGGCCTCCGAAACCTAATTTTCGGAAGGACCGAGGCCTCCGAAACCTAATTTCCGGAAGGATTGAGGCCTCCGAAACCTAATTTCCGGAAGGACCGAGGCCTCCGAAACCTAATTTTCGGATCGACCGAGGCCTCCGAAACCTAATTTTCGGATCGACCGAGGCCTCCGAAACACAATTTTCGGAAGGACCGAGGCCTCCGAAACCTAATTTTCGGAAGGACCGAGGCCTCCGAAACCTAATTTCCGGAAGGATCGAGGCCTCCGAAACCTAATTTCCGGAAGGACCGAGGCCTCCGAAACCTAATTTTCGGAAGGACCGAGGCCTCCGAAACCTAATTTTCGGAAGAACCGAGGCCTCCGAAACCTAATTTTCGGAAGGACCGAGGCCTCCGAAACCTAAACCCTAAATTGTAAATACCCTAAACCCTTAACCCTAGAACTGTAAACAATAAAGCGCTTATCCTTAAACCCTATACGTTATACCCTAACTTTACTATCCTAGATAATCAAACCCTAAACCCTCAATCAATCCTTACTATTTTACCGGTCAACTATTTTCTTCACCAGTTTACTGTTCATCTACAGTTACCCAGATATATCCAATTTGGGAAATTTTGTACCGACGAATGTATCAAAATATTTATTTCGGGAAACCTGTCACGGTACGTTTTTCCTTACATTTCGATGATCCCAATTCGGGATGGAAAGAAAATTAGTTTCACAGGAGGCCCGGGCCGGAACGAAATTCCGGCCGGAGGGGGCCCGGGCCGGCCGGCCGTTTCGGCCCGCGGTAGAGGGGGCTGGCCGAAACGGCCGGCCGGCCGGCCCCCTCCGGCCGGAATTTCGTTCCGGCCCGACCCCCTGCAGCATAAATTTTCGTTCCATCCCAACGTTTATCCGACATTTTTTCCGAAATTTCTAACGTTATATCGTACTCATTTTTTCAGGTAATCACATTGGAAACACGATATTAACGTTCCGTCGATGCACTGATTCCCCATGAGCACTTCGGTAAGCGCTTCGAAGCCCGAAATTTCTTTAACTGGGAACTAATACGAATCATATAGTCGATAATGATGTGTTCTGTGTTTATAATGTAGGGAGATTCATCGCTCAGTAAGGGTGACGGCATCAATTACACCGAACACTTTCTATCCGACGATGTTTACGATACAGTTGATGAAGCATTTGAAGCCGCCAAACGAATTGCCCAGACGTTTAATTTCACGCTGACTAAAGGATCGAACAAAATAAATTCGGCGGAGCGAGACTACCGTGTGTATCTATACTGCTCTCGGGGACCGATGCTTAAATCATCGGCTTCCACTCCTCCGAAACGGCTTACAAAAACAAAAAAGTGTAACTGCCCCTTCAAACTGGCGGTGAGGTGTCGGGTCGTAAGTGGGGAGTGGAAGTTCTTCATCGACGGGGTTGGCCAAACCGGCGATCGTACAATATCAAAAGGCTTCCACAACCATTTTTTCGTGCCATACCTCGAAGCTAGCACCGAAAGTAATGCACTTACGAGTGAAGAGAAGAGCGAAATTCGGGACATGATTGCGACGCACACACAGCCGAACAAGATTAGGTACGCTCTCAACAAGAAGTTCAATTCTCACCATAATATAAATCAGATATACAACGAGTCCTACAAGGTTAGGAAAGACAAATTAGGCGGCATGAGTTCGACGGATTGGACATTGAGAGCCGCTACACGACATGGATATTTTGTTCAGTCTACAGAAGATGACAACAAAAATTTGGCTAACCTTTTTCTCTGTCATCCTGAGAGTGCTCAGATGTTGGGGGCTTGGTATTACGTAATTCTAATTGATTCGACCTACAACACCAACAAGTATAGGAAGCCAGTGATCCAATTGATAGGTGTGACACCGGTGCGAGGAAGAACTTCACTATCGGCTTTGTCCTCGTTGAGAACGAGAAGGCCGAGACGTATATTTGGTTGTTGAACCAATTGCGCTCGTTGTTGGGAGAGCGAAAGCCAACTGCGTTTGTCACCGATAAGGAGCGCGGATTGGGCGTTGCCTTGCGGAGTGTCTTCCCGGAAACACCACACTTACTTTGCGTGTGGCATATGAAGAGGAACATAGCTGCGAAGATAAAATTTGTCACAAGGAACGAGGAAAGTGCCGAGGCATTTGTGCACGGGAGATGGAACAAAGTGTTGTACGCATTTTCCAAAGAAGACTTCAAGGAAGAGTGGGAACGCATGGTCGATAGTGATTGGGCCAGGATTGGAGGGTTGATGGAGTACCTAACCAGTGAGTGGCTTCCGTGCAAAACTCAGTGGGCTCATTGCGATACCAATAAGGTTTTTCACATCGGAAACACAAGCACTAATAGAGTGGAGTCCCAACACTCGTCGCTTAAGACTTGGTACAACTCTTCCAATCAAGCCGTGGACTCACCGTTCGAGGGCTACCATGCATCCATCGAGGGACAAGTGATCGAAGTTCAGAAGGCGTTAGATGACTCGAGTGCAAAGGTATTGACATCCTCTTTCCCTATGTAGTTACATATTTGACATGTGATTGTTGAAACTAGTTCATTAATGTTTTTTTTTATTTCGGTGTAGGTCTACCGTTACGCCCAAAGACCGCCATTTGTTTATCTCAATAATGCGGTTTCCGCATGGGCGATTGAGCTTCGACCGAAGAGCTCTCGAAGGACACACCATGTGATTGTGTAGTGGAGACAACACATGGAATCCCGTGTTATTGTAGTTTACACTCTAAGGAGGCCGCTGACGAGGAGCTGAAACCATACCACTTACACAAATTTTGGCGTTCATTGTCTTACACGACCCGGCGAGCACGACGTTTGGGCCGAGCACGATGTTGCCGATCGCAATATTCTTGACGGGATGGTTAAGACTATATGCTCTAGAGGAGGGCCATCCGTCCGAGCCTTGAGTCGATTAGTTCGGTCAGCATTTCAACCCGAGTCCGAAGGTTTGAAAGAACCGAAGGTTTGAAAGAACCGAAGGTTGCCGATGCTCCTAAAGGCCGATTGCGTGCGAGGAAGACCGACCGTCGAAATCCATCTTCGCATGAGCATGCTAGTGCACAGTGTACTCCTCCGAAGAGTAGAGGTAGCTCAACTAGATCTACACCTAACTCGAAGGCTACACCTTCCTCGAAGGCTACTACTTCGAAGACGGGTATGTTCACTTATCGATGTTCCCGGTCCTTCCCCTATCGTACATAAGTTTTTTTACTCATGTGTGATATAATTTCTTCACAGTTCGTCAGTTTGGGAGGTACATACCGGCGGGTATGCACCCGGTACTTGGGGACGTGTTTAACCCACGTGGGGATGGACATTGCGGATTTCGGTGCATTTCATACATAGTATCGGGCGGTGACGATAGCCAGTATGTGGACATGCGGAGGCGTCTAATGGAACATGTCACAATGAACTGGTATGAACTCTACACTAATGTCTATTCCATCGACCTAAACGGCGTCATTCACCGGTTGGGTTGGCTATGGGAAACTCCATGTGATGAAGCATGGTGGTTTTGGAATGTGGATCTTTTGGGGTATGCCACCATGTTTAACTGGACTTTCGTTGTCTTCGGACCCGGACTTCGCGGGGTACCTTATGGGGAGACTTATCTACCGTTGATAGTAGAAGAAGGCACAACGGCGCCACTAGGCGTGTCGTATATCGTTTGCACCGGAATCATTGGGTTGTACTCACGTTGGATGATGCTATTCCGGTGTTACCTATCCCGGCGAAGTCTATGTATTGGAGGTACTGGGCGCAAGACCGAGCCAAAGAAATGTGGGAACATGACTTATACCGTGATGAGCATGTAGAGTATGAACGGTTGATTCAATAGGTCATTTACTTAATATGTGTAAACTTTATGTGACTCGAGCGTACGGTGATTGTGACATTTTATAATTCCATGTGTTTGTGACGTCCCTTAACGTTCAAAATAACATATCTGGGGTGATCGGCGGCGGAAAATTAGGTATCGGAAGACCTCCAGGCCTTCCGAAAACGAAAAACCAAAGAGAAGTGGTTGGGCTGAAAATGGTTTACGCCCCGGGGGGGTTGGGCCGGCGGCCGGTTCCGGCAGGGAGGGGGGTGGGCCGGCCGATGGTTCCGGCTGGGAGGGGGGGGGCCGGCCGATGGTTCCGGCTGGGGGGGGGGGCGGCTGGATCCGGCCGGGGGGGGGGGGGGGTGGGAGCCGGCGGATGGTTCCGGCCGGAGGGGGGCTGGGCTGGAATTCCGTTCCGGCCGGGAACCCTAATTATCCGAAACCCTAAATTCGGAAGGGACTTCCGAGACCCTAATTTCGGAAACAAATCCGAAACCCGCATTTTCACACGAGACTTCCGAAACCCTCATTTCGGAAACAAATCCGAAACCCGCATTTTCACACGAGACTTCCGAAACTCTAATATCGGAAACAAATCCGAAACCCGCATTTTCACACGAGACTTCCGAAACCCTAATTTCGGAAACAAATCCGAAACCCGCATTTTCACACGAGACTTCCGAAACCCTAATTTCGGAAACAAATCCGAAACCCGCATTTTCACACGAGACTTCCGAAACCCTAATTTCGGAAGGGAGTTCCGAAACCCTAATTTCGGATGCAATTCCGAAACCGTAACTTTCGAACGAGACTTCCTAAACCCTAACTTCGGAAGGGACTTCCGAAACCCTAAATTGGGAAGGGAGTTCCTAAACCCTAATTTCGGCTGCAAATCCAAAACCGCAACTTTCGAACGAGACTTCCGAAACCCTAACCTTCGGAAGAGACTTCCTCTTGAAACCCCAACTTTCGGAAGGGACTTCCGAAACCCTAAATTCGGAAGGACTTCCGCTTGCTAAAAATCGGAAGGACTCGAGGCCTACCGATTCGGAAGGGATAGAGTAAATCGGAAACCCTAATTTCATGGCGACATCCAACCCCTAATTTTCGTTCGTAAGTATGAACAAGCATATAAATATTTAAATAAAACATAGATAATACGAAATGATAGTGACTGTATGTCCATCAAACATAAGCATAATAAAACATGTTTTTCATACATAGTTCGAAAAAAGGAAAGAACATCAAACATAGTACACGACCTCAACCCTCTCTCTGGCTCCGATACCCGGTATACAGATCCTCAAACTGCACCCGAAGCCCCTCCATGTGGTCGTAGTACTCCCGAGGAGAGTACGCGTCTTTGCCGCCCGAGCGTACCATCGAAGTAGGAGGCCATACCATCGAACACTCGCTGTGTAATCTACGAAAAAACATAAAGGAGAAATTAGATAATGAACATGTACACATTATAAACCTTTAAACTGTTGACTAGGTATCGAACTTACCAGCTCAGCCGGAACTCCAACACCGGGGTTAGCCGGGGCCACGATGCGTGGATGACTATGCTCCTGGAACCACTCCGTGTACCCTGGACCAACATCCCCACCAGCCGACGCCCTCTCGAACATAAGGTGGAGCCGGTGAAACCTGATGAAGTCCTGCTCCAACCACATCCTATCATCTGCCAGGGCCCACTGGACGGCATATGTCCTGATAGATTTGGGCCTAACGGCCCGTAGCGGCACAGGGATCGAGGGGGGGACGACCTGTGTGTAGCCAAACTGTCGGAGCACACGATAAGAATCGTAGAACTCCCCAACATCGGCGCAACGTAGGAGACCACGGTAGGTCGTGGCGGGGACCTCAATGTCGGGATGAGGTCCAAAAGGAAGCCAACAAACATCACGGGAATCCATGTTATCGAGGAGGCGACGGTAGTAGTCCAACCTCTCTCGTAGGAAGCCCGCACCCCGACTAGGTGACTCGCACCGTCCCACCTACCGGCTAAAGCCTCTCCGCCCTACGCTCCCGTCTAAGCGTCCTCGGAGGCCTCACACTCGGGAAGTACTCGTAGATCCGGGACCGGAGCAACGTCACACACCCCGACATCGCCCGGCATCCGCCCCTGCTAGCCTTCCCCAACTCCCGATACAACCAGGCTAGCGCACCAGCACCCCAAGCATACTCCGGCACATCACTTATCGGACCCATGAAGTACTCCCAACCCAGAAGCCGTGATCGATCAGCCGATCTATCCTGGAAAAGGGTACCTCCAAGAAGACAGAAGAGGAATACCCTGTAAGCAATATCGTCCCCCATATGCTTACCGAGAGAGATCATGTCCCTCTCGTGCATGGCACCATGATCGTACGGGGGTGGCCCAACCGTCTCCCCCCGACCGCGTACTCCAACGCAAAGCGGCGAAGCCAAGCGACTCCGCTACACCGGCTCTCAAGTCAACCAGAGATCGGGGCTTATGAAGCGGTCGTCCAGTGACCGGGACACGGAGAATGTGGAAGACGTCGTGCAAAGTGATCGTCATCTCTCCCCACGGCATGTGAAAGGTGTTCGTATCCGGCTGCCACCTCTCAACAAATGCCTCCAGCAGAGGCTCATCAAAGTGGGTCGACATGCATCGGCCCAAGTGAAGAAGTCCGGACTCTCGCATGATCGGCCAAATGGTCCGAGTCCGGATGTCGAACTCGCTCACGGTGTCCCCTTTGCTAGTGGCGCTTAAGGAACCCGAATACCTTAAGATCCACAGTAGCCCTCGCCCGACTCCCACAAGTAGTGTGCAATGTGACCCCCGAAGCTCGGGATCACTGTCGGCGTCCTCGGTCCCCCCTCGGGAATCCCAGCTGTGAGCTCCCATGTACGACTAAGCCCGAAGAAGTCTACGGCACTGGCGGGATCCTCCTCCCGGACCCGCGCGAGACGGCTAGGCTTCCCTCCTCTCACGCCGACACTGGCGGAGGCATGTGACGAGCCCGTAGAAGCCAAGTGCGGAGAGCTCGTGTGCAGAGGAGGCATGTGTGGAGAAGCCATCGGCGGGGAAATCTGTGTGTCGTCGTACTCAAACCCCGGCGGTGGACCCTCATCCTCGTCATCATCCTCCGGATACGACCTCGCCGGGTACGTAACGGGAGGGTACCGGTCGGGGAGTCGTAGATACGCAACTTCTTGTTCTTCTTCGCCGCCTCTCCCTCTTTCCGTCGAGAAGCGGTGACCACCCGCTCCTTCATCCGATCCAAAACACCAACTTGTTTTCCTTTCCCTCTCATCTTCCGGATCCCATCGGTTTCTTCCTGTACCGGATCCCGATCGTGCGATTTACCTCCGCCTTTCGTTTTCGCCATAATTCTCACTAAACCGCATTTAAACAAATAAATGGTTCTAATAAAATTCGGATTCTACTAAACTAGGTTAAAATCTAATTATTCCTAACTAAACCCTAATACCCTAATCCAAAACCCTAATTTTCCTAAATATTCACTAACAAAACCCTAAACCCTAATTATGATTCACTAACAAAACCCTAAACCCTAATTATGGTTCACTAACAAAATCCTAATTTTTATTCACTAACTACCTAAACCCTAATTATGATTCACTAACAAAACCCTAAACCCTAATTATGGTTCACTAACAAAATCCTAATTTTTATTCACTAACTACCTAAACCCTAATTATTATTCACTAACAAAACACTAATTATTATTCACTACCTAAACCCTAATAATTCTCTAACATTCTCTAATCAAACCCTAAAAATTCTCTAAAACCCTAATCACAATAAACCCTAATTAATTTCATAATTTAAAAAAAAAAAAAAAAAAGGGTTGGGCCGGCCGCCCGTTTCGGCCCGGGAGGGCTCCGGCCGGCCGCCCGTTCCGGCCCCAGCTAGCTCCGGCCGGAATTAATTTCCGGCGGGACTAGCTGGGGCCGGAACGGGCGGCCGGCCGGAGCCCTCTCGGGCCGAAACGGGCGGCCGGCCCCCCCTTTTTTTTTTCAAAAATCGTACCTTCAACGATTTCGGAGATCGATCTTCGGTCTTCGAGCTTCGATTTCTTCTTCCGTTAGACGTTTGAGAGTGTTTGGGAGTGTTTGCTACTGTTCGATTGTGTTCGGAATAGTGAATACACACAACAACTTATAAGGATTTCGATTTTACGAAAGGATAATCTTGTAATTCACTTAAATTAGGGCGTTGTTTAATTCGAAAGTTAGGGCGTCAAATAGGAATTCAGCAAAACATACCACCACACATTTGATACTGATGTTCATGTCGGCCTATTCGGTTGGTCATTTTGATTATATAGCTCAATCGTTTATAATTTAAGCTTTGATATTAGTAATTATAAATTTTTTGAGTAGATGTAGAGACAACCTCTTCAACTGGAACCTATTTAGAATTGTACGCTAATATTAAGATTCTTAACTTGGGCCTTACTTAGATTAATCCGAAACTCGTACACCACATACTTAACAACCAAATAAAAAATAATATTATTGGAGTTACAGTTGGTGATGTATATTTAGAAAGAAATCATTAGCAATTTGAACAAATAATGTATTGTATTCGGAATTTAAAAGCTTATTTTGGAGTACTATAAAAGGTGTAAATTTGTATTTGTATTTATTAAAGATATATTTTTACTATTTTATGTTATGATGAACTGCATTTGGTTAAAATCCTGGCTATCATGTTACTGTTTTTGGTAAAAGAGTGTCGAAGACATTATAAATTCATATATCAAATATATAGTTAGCGATGTGATATGTAATTAGCCATATTATTATTTTTTAGCCATAGCTAAAGCTTTGGAACCGTTGATTTAACGGTGGCCCCCTATTTGCTATGTTTGTTGCTTACCGGAAATTTAAACATTTACAAAAGTTGGAATATGTCAAGTTGCCGGATAACTACAACTGATACCGCCGGCCGGCCAAGAAAAAAACTCGTAAAATACGACATTTATCAGTATAAGAATACTTATACATAG
Source organism: Linum usitatissimum (assembly GCA_030674075.2). Taxonomy (NCBI): domain Eukaryota; kingdom Viridiplantae; phylum Streptophyta; class Magnoliopsida; order Malpighiales; family Linaceae; genus Linum; species Linum usitatissimum. Next base: position 101,501 of record JAUJYP020000926.1, on the reverse strand, counting down.
TATTAGTATCACACCTACTACATTATATTTACATATTACAACTACTTCCAATGTGAGGGGTCAACTACTTGTTTGCCATAAGTCAAAACACTATCAAGTTCTAACTCAGTGATCACCTATGTCTATAGACGTCGGAGACTGAATGTAGCCATTAGCATCGTTGATCATCTCATTGCAGGCTTTTAGCATCCGACGTTCGTGGGCCTCGACTTGGAGAATTAGATCTCCAATCGAACTTCTCACCCGCCAGGAAGTCCAATTGGAGAATTAGATATGGAGACTTCCTCGTTCTATTTCTCCAGCTCCTCACCAACGCCTTTAGACGGATGTGATCACTAAGTTAGAATTTTATGGCCCGACTACTGTTAGAATATTTTTTTATAGTATCTGAGGTTGGCGACAGATTTAATTCGGACTCTTGCTAATTTAGGACCCTCCGAGTCCGGTAGATCCTGAAGCATATGGATGGACCTTCTATTCTTTTAATAAAATGAGATGTTGGAAGAGGTTTTTAATCGATTTATTTCGATCTCCTTCCTTTAATTTGTTGACATTAACATAAGTAGATTAATAGGTTTGCTAATGATTTTAAGTGAACTTCGAAGCCGTATTCTACCAAAAATATAAATTGTGCAGTCAAAAGTTCATTATAATGATTGCATGCGTTTGCCAGGAGCTGAACACAAATCTATTGCTTGAAAGGCACATATCCTAACCATTGAACTACAAACGCTAATCATGAGATAAGATATATACTAAATAGAATAATTTTCAGTCCATAAAGCTCGAGCTCCCCTAAAAATTAACGAGTCATGCTTGAACTCAAGTAAACACAGTTCAGACTCGGCCAGCCCGTACTCTGACCATTGCAACTACATACAAACTGTATCTTACATCATGTCGTATGGATTGCTTGTCTAAGGGGCTTTCTGTTCATTCATTTAACTTCTTAAACAAGCAACCATAAATCAATCCAGAGACAGAGGAGCACCATGAAAGAATGGCATATTCCTCTGCCGAATAACCTCTCCACACTCTTCGGAACTCTGCCGTTGCTTGATCCTCCCGATCCTCCGAGAATGCAGCACTTGCTCGGAGGTCACCAGCACCCTAACTCGTTGATACTCGTCCAGTGCTGAAGCCAAGCCCTCCACGCCCCATTTCTCCACGCACTTCCCCAGTACTGCGGTGTCGAGAATTGACATGTTTGTGCTCCTCAAGCAGTGGGGAGTGGTCGGGTGCGCTGCATCACCGACCAACACTACATTAGCCTCTTTGATTTGATCGAGTGGATCGGAGTCGTAGATTAGGTTTAGAAACGGTTCTTTGGTCTCTTTCATGACTCGGATCAGCTCGGGTGGCCATACTTTCTCTGCTTTCTTGTACGTCTTCAGTCATCTCCCTGCTTACTTTCATGGTCACTGAAGTGCTACTACTCCCCTGCAGAAAGAATCATGATTTGTTTTTACCGTTGATTGAATAATATAAAAATTAATTTGAACCCTCCCCACAATTCGAGTTATTGAGCTGGCTTCTATGAGAAGGGACAAATTAGCTATTTAAAAATTCAATCTTCAATTTTTTTTCAACAACTCAAGTTATCGGGATACAATGGTTCTTCACGGTTAAGATCATTTGCTTGCTTAGCTTACCTTGAGATCGGGATTGGGGTGATGGACATACCAAATCCAGTTAAGCCGACTGTTGAGAAGTTCGTAGAACACACTGTGAGTTCCTTCACTGCTTAGATCAAAATACAAGCACTTCCCCAGATCAGGATATGCTCTTCGAATGTCTGTAATGGTTTCTGAATCTTCATTTCCTGAGAAATCAAGCACCCCTCTCCACGCACAGTAGCCTGAATACCTAAACCAATTCAAAAATTCATCGACACCCAAATCGAAATCGAAACGAAGTAACCATTCACAAATTGTACAGTAACCTTAAATCCAAATCAGGAAGGAAAGTCCGGCGAACGGCGGAGAGACACCCATCTGCAGCCACAAGCAAATCTCCAGTTATCTCGACGATTTCTCCAGTTTGGAGGACTTTGGATTGGACACAGACGGATGATCTGTTGTCCTTTTTAGAAACGGAGAAGGATTGGTAAAGATGGCCCCACAGAAACAAAGCGGGATTATCCGGCGGTAAAGAAGTGTAAAGGAGGCGGTGGAGATTGGCCCAGTGAGCGGCTCTGAAATCGAACTGTTCGTCTCTGGTAAGTACCCGCGTGGATTTGGTTTCTGCGTCGGTCAACTGGTTCTGAGAGATTTGATTTGTGTATAAATTACTGTAAAAAGATTTGATCTTTGAGGAAATGCGTGAGAGAAATTTGAACCTGGTCGATGGATAGAGGGAAGGTGGAGCGGTGGAGGAGGTGGGGATGAGATAGCCAGGTGGAGATGATGGCGCGTGATTGAGGGTCGAGGCAGAGGCCAGCGCCGGTGGAGCTTTCAGTTGGGGGAGAAGAGGATTTCTCGATGACGGTAACTTGCCAGCCGGCGAGGAGGAGGGAGTGGGCGCAGCATATTCCGGCGATGCTCCCGCCAACAATGATTGCCTTCGGCGCCATGGGAAAATGGCGGCTGTTGAGAATTAGTGCTTTATAAACTGAATATATTATAATATTATCTTTTCGTAAAATCGAAATCCATATAAATTGTTATATTGACTAACTCAAACACAATCAAACACTCACAAACATTCTCAAACGTTGATCCGAAAAAAAAATTGAAGATCGGAAGCGAGCATTTCAGGTACCAAATATAAAAAAGTGCCTTCGAAAGGCCCCGACCGGCCACTCGTTTAGGTCGAGAAGTGTCCCGGCCGGCCTTTTTTATAGTTAATGAATTTAATTGGTGTGATTAGTGTAATTAGAGAACTTTTAGGGTATGATTAGTGTAATTAGAAAATGTTAGTGAATATTTAGAATAATTAGGTAATTGTTAGTGGGTAATTAGTGTATTTAGATAATTATTAGTGACTAATTAGGAAAATTAGATAATTTCTAGTTAGGGTATAGGATTTTGTTAAGAATAGTAAGTGAATTTAGTTTAGCAGAATCCGAATTTTATTAGAAACGTTTTATTTGTTTAAATGCAGTTTGGTCAAAAATTAAGAATCAACAGCTTGATTGGAAGAGTCATCCAAGGCCTTCTGGATTTCAATAATCTGTCCCTCGATGGATACATGGTAGCCCTCAAATAGAGAATCAACAGCTTGATTGGAAGAGTTGTACCATGACTACAGCGACGAGTGTTGGGATTCTACCCTATTAGTACTCGTGTTTCCAATATGGAAAATCTGATTCGTATCGCAATGAGCCCACTGAGTCTTACAAGGAAGTCACTCACTAGTTAGGTACAAGATCAATCCTCCAATATTGGCCCAATCACTGTCGGCCATGCATTCCCACTCTTTATAGAATTCTTCATGGAAAAGTGCGTTAAACACTCTATTTCATCTCCCGTGCACGAAAGTCTCGGCAGATTCCTCACTCCTCGTGACAACTTTTATTTTGGCAGCGATATTCCTTTTCATATGTCACACGCAAAGTAAGTTTGGCATTTCCGGGAAGACAATCTGTAACGCAACAGCCAATCCGCGCTCCTTATCGGTGACAAATGTCGTTGGTTGTTGCTAGCCCAACAACGCCCGCAACTGATTCAACACCTATTCATACGTCTCAGCCTTTTCGTTCTCAGCGAGTACGAATCCGATACTAAAGTTTTTCTGCACTGGAGTCACACCGGTCAACTGAATCACTGGCTTCCTATACTTGTTGGTATTGAAGGTCGAATCAATTAGAATGACGTAATACCAAGCCCCCGACATCTGAGCACACTCGGGGTGGCTGAGAAAAAGGTTGGCTAGATTTTTTTCTTGATCTTTTGTAGACTGAACAAAGTACCCCAGTCGTGCAGCGGCTTTCAATGTCCAATCCGTCGAACTCATGCCTCCTAATTTTTCTTTTCTAATCTTGTACGACTCGTTGTATATATGATTTATATTGTGGTGAGAATTGAATTTTTGTTCAGAGCATACCTGTTCTTTGTTCAGTTGTGTGTGCGCCGCAAGCATGTCCCTAATTTCGCTATTCTCTTCATTCGTAAGTGCATTGCTTTCTATGCTAGCTTCGGGATATGGTATAAAAAAATGATTGTGGTAACTTTTTGACGCCGTCAATGAAGAACTTCCACTCGCCACCTACGATCCGACACCTCACCGCCAGTTTGAAGGGGCAGTCACACTTCTTTGTCTTTGTAATCCGTTTCATCGGGTCGAAACATGAGGATTTACGAGCAGATTTCTGAGAGCAATACAGATACACACGGTACTCTCACTCTGCCTTATTTATTTTGTTCGATCTTTTAGTCAACTTGAAATTAAACGTCTTGGCAATTCGTTTGGCGGCTTCACAAACTTCCTCGACAGTATCGTAAACATCGTCGGATAAAAAGTGTTCGGTGTAATTGATGTCGTCACCCTTACTCACCGATGAATCTCCCTACATTATAAACACACAACACATACGCGTTAATTTTTGATTATTTGCACAAGCTCGAACGAAAGTTCCGACGGAGGACCACCCGGTGGCCTCGAAAAAATCAATCGCAAGGCATCCCATGCCGGGGCAGCCTCCGGCCGAAATCCGCCACCGACCGGTATGCCTTGCGGCTGATTTTTTTGATCGAGCCCGATTTGTGTTCACCAAATTGTAAAGAAACACGTACCGTGAGAGAGGTTTTTGAACTACAAATTTTGATAGTTTCGTCAGTACAACTTCGAATGAGTAAATTTGGATAGTTTCGTCTTTACAAAGTTTAGGCGTCATATAATTCGAAAGTTAGGGCGTCAAATAGTAGTCCTTTTATAAAAAATATGGTTAGAATTAGAATTAGTGGTCAAACGGCTAGTGGCTAGTTCACGAATCGTGTCGAGCCGAACTTTATCAAACTGAAATTTGGTTTGTTGATTTTTAGTTGAATTCGAGTTAGAAAAATTTAGCTTGTTTCGAGCTCGAACCTATTCGAGTCTTACTCATTAACTAGCATTTATAAATCAAATTCGAGCTCGAGTCGAACTTCGCTCATCAAAAGTTAATACCCACTATAAAAGTCTAATTTAAATTGAATTTGAAGTTTATATGCTAAAAAATATCCACAATTCAAGCTTTCCTAATTATTTATAAATTTTTACATATATGTTTTAATGTATATGATATTTGTGGCAAAATACATGTTGTATTATTGAGTCTACTAACGAGAGTTATTATTTAAGTTGGGTTACGAGCTCAAGTTTGAGCTAGTTTGCGAGCCTATTGAATCGAACATATCATAACTAGAGCTTAAATCGTTTAGAATTGAGCCGAGTTATAAATGATTTTTTTCCGAACCGAACACCGAGCTGCTCCCGAGAATTGGGTTTCAATGATTAACTATTCAAAGTTGGGTGACTATTTGGATAGTTGTAAAAGTTTAGTGACTTTCTGGTGAAAATGTAAAGGTCAGTGACCATAATCAGCTCATAAATCATAATAACTACGAACACACAGAGCTACAGCCAGAGGAACCCAAATCTCGAACACATAAACCCTTCCCGTCGGGGCAAAGAATCTGCAGAGCCGCTTCTTCAATTTTTCCCAGAGATCTTTCCCAAAATGGGGATTGATAGTAAGCAAGTCTCGATATCTTTGGATGGAGTGCGGGAGAAGAACATGATGCAGCTCAAGAAGCTCAACACCGTCCTCTTCCCCGTTCGTTACAACGACAAGTACTACTCCGACGCCCTCGCTTCTTCCGACTTCACCAAACTCGGTACCGATTCTCATTCCTTCTTCTGGATTTTGGGTTGGTGTTAGTTTTAGGATGTTAGTTCTTAATTGATTGTATAATGTCTTGTTGTCCACAGGGTGAAGTTAGGGAAAGAATTGAACTTTGCATCTGTAAAATTTCAAATTTGTTCTATCCTTATTTGAAGATGTTTTGATTGTTGGGAACTCAATGTATGAGAAACCATGAATCCCTAGATGGCTGTTATGCAAGTGATTGTTTGTGTTACTGTTGTATGATGACGAAAAGTGGTTCAAGGATGAATGTAACTTTTTTCCCTTAACTTCCTGCAAATTCTACTGTATAAGATTCTGCAATAGTCTTAAGATGTTTAGCTGTTAAGTTAGGGGAAGAAATTAGTTATGATTCCGTAGCATTTGTCTATCCGGTCTTTGAATAATCCTGGAAAGATGTTGTGAGTAGCCTTTGTGCATGAAAGCTTAGTGACGAGATGGAAGAGAAGAACTTGAATGAGATGTCTTAGCCATGATTGTTCTTGAAATGAAGGATGTGTGGAGAATGGCAGATAAGAGCATATTCAGAATAGCAATAGAAAAGAGCTTCTGATTAAGAACTGCTTAACGACTTGGCCTCTTTGTTCAGATCCAGCATTCCTTTGTTCTTATTTCTCCAGGCCTTAAGTAGCCTTTTACAAAATTCTCAAGCTACATATGTCTCACACTATTGCTTCTTGTTCAGCTTATTACAGCGACATCTGCGTCGGAGCCATTGCATGCCGCCTGGAGAAGAAGGAAGGCGGGGCTGTCTGTGTTTACATCATGACTCTGGGCGTGCTAGCACCTTATCGCGAGTTAGGCATTGGTAAGTGCTAGTATCTAGTTACTCGGATATACCCATATGGACCAAAATCTGTTGAGAACAAATTTTCTAAAATTTCCCAGGGACGAGACTGTTGAACCACGTACTGGGTCTCTGCCAGAAGCAGAACAACATCCCCGAGATATACTTGCACGTGCAGACGAACAACAAAGATGCCATCAACTTCTACAAGAAGTTTGGGTTCGAGATCACAGACACCATCCAGAATTACTACACCAACATTACGCCACCAGATTGCTACGTTGTTAAGAAATTCATTACTGAGACTGAGAAATGACACGGTTCAAGCAAGCTAGCTAAGTTTTCAGCTGTACCTGTTGGGAAATTCTGTATCGCCATTACAAGATTGTTATTATTGAAGGGTTGTCTTTTGGTGGTTATTAATTTATTATTGTAGTTATTACAGAACCTTTGCTATATACTGTTTATGTACAAATCAATCTACACTTTTGTGACTTTTGTCAGTCAGTATGATCATAAATTGTTACAGTATGTACAGAAAATAAGAACACATCCTTTTGTTTTCTGGTGTTCAATATGCCAATCCACCAGCAAAAGCATCTCCGTCATGCAACACTGACTCTGTCAGCCAATATCCATCCAGCAATCCCCCAACTCTCTGCAAAAATAAACCAAGCTTGATTTAAGATAAACTGTGAAGCCGCCGATTTTCAGTCTTGGTACTTATTTAAGCAGACCGGTGGTGGTACAAGAGGACAGTGAGGAGTACGCTCTCCGGAAATTTTACCTGAACCATGGTGAACTGGAAAATCTCTTCCTCTTCTGGACGATTCCCTCTCACCCATACTCGCTGCTTGAACTGGTTCTGCAATCACAAGTAATTCAAACTTCAAAGAACTCTCATCATGGCAAATGCAAGAAAAGCATCACTCAATCCAGTAAAACAAAATTGATCCGAAAGGATCGGATCGGATCGAATTTCACACCTCTTCCACTAACAAGCTGCTCAGAATCTTCCTCTCTTTATGACCAAGCAACACTCTGTAAGTTGAATGGTGGAAAATTCTCCTGAACCTCTCAAACTTCAATCAAGCCAGATGTAATAATCAGGCAACAATGCTTGATTCATAGGAAAAAATTTCTTAACTAGACTAACCTGGCCAAGATCAAAGAAGGGTCCGAAATAGGTCGATCTCTCGAAAGGATCGAATCCTGCAAACTGTAACAACACCAGCAGCTAGCTCGTGACAAGGAAGAACAAGAAAGAACACAGAATGGTGTCGAAGGCTCAGTTCGATAGATGGAATTTAGATCGCAACACAAATTTAACTTACCCTGTACATAACCTCGATTCCATAGTCTTGCCGAGGTTGGTCGTTGTGCTTCAAAGCATCAAGCTGGTACTCAACAGCTTCTTCTGCACTAAACTACAGCACAAAAACAGCAGGCGCTCATATAACCAGTTATAAATAAGCTTCAAATGAAATAGGTTCAACTTTAGAATGCATAACTGTAAACATCTGGAACAACAATCCGTAAAGTATGTGAAAATTTCAAAATCGGATCTTTCCCCTAGTGCATATTCGAATCAGTGATCAAAGGGAAGCAGAAATTTACGTTCAGTCTCGGCCCATCTGGTCGATTCCGCCGAGATTCCAACCTGAAACAACATCAGAACAAAAAGAGGAATCATTTCTCCGTTCTGGAAGACCGAAAAACTTGGACCCAGAAGAGGGAAATTAAGGGGTTTGGACACAAAACCAATCGGCCGAGAAGAAATCGGGAACTCCGGCGGAAGCCCTGACTCCTCCGCGACAGTTGATCGGAGGAGCGTTCACCGGGCGGCAATCGCAGTTGAAAGGCTTGGACTTTGGTAGCTGCAGTGGCGCGGACCATGAAGATGGCGGCAGCGAGGACATCATCATAGTCCGTTTGTATCAGAGAATTGGGAATTTCTCAGAAATGGATTTAGAAGAAGAAATTCTTGAGCTTTGACGGCGTTGTTGTTGGCTGATTCGATATTGATCGTCGGATGGGACGATGATATTAACAGTCTGAATGCCAGGTGACGTGGCCTATTTTTCACGCGCGTAAATTTTGTTTTACCCGCGCAGTCCTTCGTGTTCTTTTTGTTTCCAGATGGTTCCATGTTTATTGGATATATACAAATTGAGCACTATATGACGGAGAGTGAGGCTACCGCAATTTCTCCGTTACAATTTTAAGTTATGAACTGAAAATTGTGGAGACGCGCCGCCGGCGACTAATAATGGTTCAATGAAGCGATCTGCTGCTGCACCTCCACTACAACTCCTCGCCACCATAGCCGCCGGAGACACCACCACCGCCATGTCTTCTCGCATTCCGGTACTATCACTTCCTTTCCTCCCCCCTCTCTAATTGCTTCATATATTCATTTCAATGGCTTTAAGTTTCATCGTATTTTATCTCCTTCTTCTCTGTCTGGGAAACTCAGCACCGCGGCGGCGGTAGAAGGCCTTGGGGAAGAGGAGGCTTCTCAGGCCGCCATTACAGAGGCGGAAGAGACCCACCACAGTTCTTCCCCGGCGACTCACAGCTCCCTCCTGCTCACCACCAGGACGCCGATTTAGGGTTCACACAAGGACGGCAAGGCAGTTCCAATCCGTGGCGGCCGCTGGAGTTCCAGCAGCCGCGTCCACACTATTACCAGAATCAGCATCAGTTCCGACACCCACCTCCGTTTGTTCAGAATCAGCACCATCAGCATTTCCAGCAGGCTCCGGCGTTTGATCGTAATCATGGTTTCCGACCACCGCATCGGCCGCCTATGCAGCAGCTACCGAAAGAATTGATTTTTAGGAATTGGGAGTATGCCAATGTTCCTCCTCCTCCTAATGCAGGTGGTTTGGACTCTCTTTTATGTTTGTTTATTGCTGACTGATTTTCTTCAGTCAAACGTCTTGAGATTGAAGCATTTTGTTTTCTGTTTGCAGAAAGGTTTAGTGTTCTTTCTTATAATATACTCGCCGACTATCTGGCGATCAACCACAGGAGCAAACTTTACTTTCACATACCTCATCATATGCTGTCTTGGCAATGGAGGAAGAGAAGCATAATCTTTGAGCTTGGCTTGTGGAAAGCTGATATTCTGTGCTTTCAGGTTGATTGTTCACAAAAAGTTTAATGTACTGTGATGGTGTTCTTAGGTCTCAACTCTGAAGCCCTTTTCTGTGATCTACATTCTATAGGAGGTTGACAGATTTCAGGAGTTGGAAAATGACTTGAATCCATCAGGATACAGTGGCATATATCAGGTTTGCTTACAAAATACTGTTACTTTAGTTGAAAGCATTCTAGATTAGGCTTTTACATTCGACTTGTAAAGCCTTCTATTATAATGTTTGATGATGGCTTATCCTCTTAATGCATCAGACTTCATTCATTTTGATTCTCTGTTCCTTTTTCTAGATGCGGACAGGCACTGCCACTGATGGATGTGCCATCTTTTGGAGAACTTCAAAGTAAGTGTCTTTCAGTATGTGGCATTTCTTTCTTGCCTCGTCTATTCTGCCGGAACTGCTGAAAACTCAGTTTATATCATTATGTGTCAAAGAGTCATTAGATTCCACTTATGCAGCAATTAATATAGTTATTCACTTCTGTGAATTTTATTTGCGGGTTCACTATTCAACAAATTGTGCCTAATGCATATTTATACTTTGATTTGTTACATTACCTTAGATTCAACTTGGTTCATGAAGAATCTATCGTGTTCAATAACTTTGGACTTCGAGATAACGTTGCTCAGATATGTGTGCTGGAGGTAGATGACATTCATTTAGAGAACTTTTGATCTTCTAATGAGCTTCTTTGCTAAGTTTACTCCTATGTATATCTTCATTGTGTATGCCCGTCTGTGTTTTTACTGATATGTTTATCATGTCAATTGTGCAAACAGTCAACAACTCAAAGCTCGAACTCTGATGCATCGACTCAGTCTGCAAGGTAACCAGTTCAAGCATTTCTTGGACGTTCTATTGTGTAATGATTAAATGAGCGATGATTGACACTAGTAAATAATAATAGATGATTTCCAGTTTCACAGCAAACTTGTAGCCATTTCACTTCGGGTTTCCAATAGCATTTCGCCATTTATCCTGATTCTTTCATCACCCCTCCATAAACTCTGTTATATTTTTTAGTTGAAGGTACACGAAATTCTGTTTCTCTCGGTTATTCTTTGACCAAAGCAAATGTACTGTATTTACAGCGCAGCTGGTTCTAATAATGTGGTCGTATGCAACATTCATGTGCTGTACAATCCTAGGAGAGGTGAAATTAAGATTGGTCAGGTACTTAACATATGTAAAATAGTGCATTTGTAAAGTACATTGCTTAAAGTTTACACGTCTAATTCATAACCAACATGCTCTTTGATCCAGGTGAGAAAACTTCTCGATAGGGCCCATGCTGCTTCAAAACTGTGGAATGATGCTCCAGTTGTTCTCTGTGGTGACTTTAATTGCACCCCAAAGGTTTTATGCCCTTAACAGTATCTTTTATGTCATTTTTTTATCGGCATGCTCCCGAAATTCTGATATTTGTGTTTATGTAATCAGAGTCCATTGTACAACTTCATCTCTGAACAGAAGGTACCTTCTTTCACTCTCTGTTAATCGTTCCATACTGACTTGTGAAACTACGCTAAAGCAGTGTTTTACTTGTTGACAATTTGCAGTTAGATCTGTTAGAAGTAGATAGAGATAAGGTATCTGGACAGGCCTCTGCTGAAATACGACCTCCAAGGATGAACTACCCTGGTTCAAAACCCAATCCTAGTTCTTTCCCTCGGTAAGTAGGTGTAGATAATGACATTTTAAGGAATTATGTTCTTGCTTTACACTCGGTCTTCAAACTAGGGCGGTGAATCTTTTTGCAGGTATCGTTCGCCAAATAATCCAGGTCAAGTTCAATTTACAGTAGATAGCAAGCTAGATACTCATTTTGCAGATCTCCTGAAAAATAATGATGACCGAGCGATGGGAGAAGGCAGTCCTTCGAGTAATGATGCATTTTCTGGTATCATACCGGATCCAAGTGGTCCTTCATCGGAATCGGAATCTGTTTCTAATAGGACGATGTTTCAAAGTTCTGAATCAAGTACTTCCATAGGAGATACGTGCAGGAACTTCAAGGATCTATCCATCTCCCACGAAGTATCCTGTTCTGGGAGAAGAGGATTTCATTCTTCACGGCCAGATATCAATACTGAAAACCTCGGCTCTTCTGAACATAAAGTTTTAAGTGGTGAAGATGAAAGCAGTTTCTTAGATGCACTACACGGAACAAACTATACTTTCTCTCAAACTGCAAGCTCGGATATGGATCAATCCAGGAAAGACTTCGGTATGGGTCCAAATGGCTCTCAAGTGCCCCCGCTAACAGATGAAATCACTAATGATTCTTCCCAGAGCCAGGACTTTGAGGTTGTCGACGAGAATAATATATATGATCCATCAGTCTGGACGCCGATGGAAATAGCTACTGCTACAGGAGATGCAGACTGCATCCGTTTACAGCATCCTCTAACTCTAAGAAGTGCTTACGCAACGGTTGAGGTAAACTTCACGTTTGTTTGTTCAGGTTACACGTCTGATGATGTGAAAACTACTTTCCTGAGGTATTTCTTGTGTATTTTGGTCGCGACAGGACCGTTCAGGGACGAGAGATTCCCATGGAGAGCCCGAGGCCACGAGCTATAACAGGCATTTCTTGGGCACAGTTGACTATATATGGTAAGCTATCTTGACACATAATCTTCCTTACTGAATCTCTTTGTGCTATGTAGATGGTCTTTGATGCATTTCTCGGAACTACAGGTTTTCGAAAGGCCTCCAGGCTGTCGGCGTACTTGCTCCTATACCGAAACGTGCCATGCAGTGGACTTCCGGGTTCCCAACGAAGGTAATGCGACTTAGTTCAACTTTCGGATTGGTTATGAAAATGAACTTACTTTGAATCATAATGTTTCTTCTGACCAGAAATGGGGGAGTGACCATATCGCGTTGGCATCGGAGTTCGCCTTCACTCCGATCGAGGCGAACCCAGAAATGGATCATCCATGACATGCACAAGAACCATTCAGGAACCAAGCATGACATCTTTTGGCCTTGGTAGTCTTTGTATATAACTATATATTGCCAATAGGTGATATGGAGCTCAAAGTTTGAATCCTTGGATCATAGTTTTTTAGGACTTTGATTTAGTATATAACCAAGGTGAGCTTTTTAATATGTGACGTGTATCATAACTAATTAGTCAATGATGAGTTAAGTGCACAATTTCATGTCAGTGAATAGTAGCGAGCTAAAGGATGAAGGTTGTTTGGTACTTCATATTCTATCTATAAAAGATGAACATGAATTACTATTAAATAAATAGTGTTGGGTTTTCTCATGAGGGTTTTATTTTGACTTTATTGGAGCTTTATTTTGTATTGAAGCTTTATTTTGAGTTTATGAAAGCTTTATTTTGTTGTATTTTTCATTTTCAATTGACATGTCTTAAATTATCTTACAGTTTTGCTAATACGTTTTCTATAAAAAAAAATTATATCTATAAAAGGAGAACATGAATTACTATTGAATGAATAGTGTTTGGTTCTTTTGTGAGAGTTTTATTTTGAGTTTATTAGGGCTTTATTTTAAGTATACTGAGGCTTTATTTTAAGTTTACTAGAGATTTATTTTGAGCTCACATATTACCATTTACAAGTCTTATGGTATTTTCCATGAGTTCAATTGACATGCATTAAATTGTTTCGTACTTACATTTTGCTAACACATTTTCTTTACAAAATTTTTTTATATATCTCCACTTATTTTCAAAAACTTTTTACAATATCGTGCTGATAATTTTAATTTCGAACAATAAAGCTTTGGATACGCATAATGGACAATAAATTTACGAGAATCCATTCTGTCCTTGTGAGATGGGGCTCGTTCGAAACAGGACAATATACAAATAAAGACATTTATATATGTCTGTTTCTATAATCTAAAGTGCAAAATCTATGACCAATATTTTTGTTGACTTCTGTTCAAGGTCTTGTCGTGACGTGTCCTCTCTCACACCCTGCGCACGTGCGACAAAGTCATTAAAAATCTACGAAATAAATGAATTATTTTTAAAAAATATATTATTGTGGACTTACTGTTGAAAGTCAATGTTGATGGCGCCGGGAGAACCGTTGGCAATGGCGGCAAAAGCGGAGGTGGACAGGACCAAAGTCGTGCCTGTTCTTGACGGCCGAGTGACGGATGATTGAGCTCGGTCGACGATCCTCACCCTGACGGTGGCTCCGGGAATGCAGGTTCTCGGAGCCACCGCACTGATGCACCTCACCATGTACTGCCGCCCACAGGACGCCCCGTTGTCCCATACTCCTTCTCCCGCCGCCGCGAAGAGGTTGCTCGTCGGGAACTGCGTCCTATCTCCTCCGTAGCACGCCGTCGCTGCATTTTAATTATAATGTTAGTGTGTAAACGTACAAAAACAGTCTCCAAACCCTATAAATAATCACGAAAACAGTCAGCAGTGATCTTTAGTGACAAACAGAAATAGAAACGATCACATATATACGGCCCCTAAAACTACTACACTTTCTTGTGGTAAACTGTCAATTTTCCTAGATGAGCTTACGTTCAAATTTGAAATCCCGTCTGGTGTCTCAGTCCTCCCGGATTAGAGGCACTATATCAAGCAATGATAACACTTTTCTGCGAAGCATAAAAGATCCTACCACGTACCCATTACAAAAACAGTCCCCTAATACGCTCAAACAATGGCGAAACATTATAGAAGTAATCGTAAACAAAATTTAGAAACAAGTATATTTAACAATGCCCCGTCCAAAATTCGATAACACATAATACATAAATTTCAATTTCGAAACGTTTACATAAGGTGTATGTCTCTCTGTTCCAACAAACTTTTGACGGTAACACAAGTTATTTCCATCCTGATTCCACCTTTGTGCTCAAAGGGACTCACCATGCATGCAATATCCAATTGACCCGAACCAGCTCACTAAATCAAACTGTACTAACCGACCGAGGCGGAGAATATGTATATAATAAAATGATTTAGTTAATAATATCTATATACATATATACTTACGTAGGTATGGGACGCTGTAGTGGGAAGCTGTGCCTATGTCGGCGGAGCATTGTCGGAAGAATCCGACGGCAGCGGCGGCCAAGAAGAAGGTGAAGAAACGTATAGATGTCGTCGGCGGCGCCATTTCTTTCCTCTGTTTCTGCTTACTCTGTAAGTTCTCGCGGCAAATTATATGTAGACGTTAACTAAGAGACATTATATATATACGTAATAGCGGTATGAATCCAGGCATGCAACAGTTGACAAGTTTGATTACTTTGTTGACTTTAATTTTGAAGAACACGGAGAGTTTGTGCTGCATGCTGAATCTTTTATGAGCTTGCTTGGTCAAACAGAGGATACGACGTCGGATGAGCAATTCGGAAACCGTATTGACGGAGCTAGAAAATTGGTCAAAGATGTTGGAAATTCGTTCCTAATAATATGTGGTGGGAAATAACTAGAAATCCGAATTGCAATTTTTGTAATCGAAAGCACATATATCCCTACTAACCATAACAATCAAAACCCTTAAGCAAATATTTTTTAACTTCGTTTGGCTATTATTTAATAGACTTAACATGGTGAAATCTCAATTTTTAATCATTCCCAACATGCATGTTAAATATTAATCAATTTAAAAATTTCAATTTTCATTTCAAAATTGATCAATTTTCAAAGGGGTAAAACCTATGAAAATGAGCCGTTGAAAAATTCAAAATTTTCAAATCGACTAATATTTGACATGCATGTTGGAAATGGTAAAAAGTCAAGTTTCATTATAGTAACCCCGGTAAATAATAGTTAAATGAAATTAAAAATCAATTGTACTTGGTGTTATGTTTGTGTTGAAAATTTTCAAATTGGCTTACTTTTTGCATGCATGTAGTGGTAACACGTTAGAAATCAAATCTAAAATTTTTGTAATCGAAAGCACATACATCCACACTAACAATAAAATTAAAACCCTTAAAAATATTTTTTAACTTCATTTGAATATAATTTGAAAAATTAAACATCATAAAACCTTAACTTTTTAAAATATATAATAAACTTTAAGTTTTGATCATAATTAAAAATAATAAATTTTAAACCTTAAAAATTAAACTCTAAATCTTTACCCCTATTATAAATCTTAAATATAAATCTACAACCTCCAAACTTTTATTTTTAAACACAAAATCCATCCCGTAATTATTAAGGGAACTTGTCACATTAATGAATAATATAAAATTAATTTAAATCCTCAAAATAATTCGAATTATTTTAAATGAAATGGATCAAGTTATTCTTTTTGACATGTATATATAAATTGGTGGGAATATTCTTTTTGGAAGATTGGTGCCTTTTTCGCATGTATTTGTGATTTTTCTTCCTTTATTTTCTTGTTATGCCAGGTTTGATGATCATTTTTTCGTTTAGTTATTAGCTATTTAGCTACTGTGAGGCATATATATAATTGTTGTTTATGGTTTGAAGTTTTGCAGGGACTCTTAAGGCGGATGCTGGATATCTTTTCCTTGCGATGTGAAACTGGTGGGTACTATGTCAGGGGCACATCTATTTGCATTGGCGGGTTTATCGTTCACAACATCATGCACCTCCAGTTCACCTTCCCGACCTTTGCCCTTCAAATAATTAGCCACATAGATCATAGAGCCACCCATTTCGTAACATGTCTAATTATTATATATAAATTAGGTCGTATAGTCTGTCACTCACCACTTGACATGTACTAGATATCATCCATAAGCGGATAATGTTGGACATCTTTTCCTTGCTACATGAACCTGGTGGGTACCAAGGACACGTCTATTGGACTATGGGCGGTCTATCGTCCAAGACACCTTACACCTCCAATCCACTTTAACTTTCCGGCCTTTGCCTTTATCAAATCGTCTGTCGCATGAGTAATAAAGCCGCCCATTTTGATGGGTGGATTCTTACTCGCTATCAAATACCCACTAGATTGTTTTAATGGGATCATTAATTTTCCTAGGGTCTTTCTACTTCTATTATTCAAATTGACTAACTAACTAGACCAAGTAACAATGTATAATTGATTTGAGGATGTTTTAAGCAACCAATTAATATCAAAGAATGCAAATCAAAGGAAAACAAATTCAAGAGATTGAGTTTCAAGTATGGAATGAAGGTTGCTCGGATTCGAATCCACCAAAGCTAGCAATGCATGGATGAACGAAAAGTTATCTCGATTATTCAGGTTATAACGGCTTGGCAATTTCATATGGTAGTCTTAGATCACTCTCGCACCTCTAAGGATCTATTTCGCTTATCCATAGAATCCTCTCTCGAGCAATCTCCACCTAAACAAAACGTATTAAAAGTGTTCCAAAAAATGCCACAACAATAAACGGTGCAAAAAGTCTAAATGATTCGCTCCTCTTTCGAGCTAACGAATAATCTAGGGTTCTTCCTAAGCGACCTATCAATCTATGTTCCTCTTGGACCCACAAATCAATGCCGATGATTCAATCAAAACGGCCAGACGAAATCGAATTAGGTTTAGGAAGAACGCATCATAAGTCTGAATAACCTCGATAACAAATCAAGAGGTTAAAATCCCATCATCCATACAAAAGCTTACCTAAAGTTTCATCTAATCCAAACAACACAAAAGGTTTAGCCGCTCATGGTTTCATAAAATAAATCACAAGAGAAGAGAAGAAAAACTGGAGAAGACGATATGTCCTTCGTGAAAATCCCAATCTTTGACTTGATGATTCGCCATTCGCCAATTGTGGTTGATTCTCTCACTTCAATCATCTCCAATCGTCTCTCGAGAACTCTACCTCTCTCCAAGAGCTCGAAATTATGTGTATAAAGAAGTATATGCGGAACCCTAACTCTCCAAGAGTTGGAAAATATGTGTATATTCAGTATATCTCGTCCATAGGGGGTCTCGAGGGTATTTATAGGCTTCATGACCAAATTGGAGAAGGAAAAGGATTTGAAAACCCGTCTGGGGGTGGGAAACGCCGTGCTCCATAAGGAATATGCCGTGTTCCCGGCCGTCCGCCCCTATAACTTTCTCGAAAAATTCCATACGGAATTCGACCATAACATCTTTCCAACGTCGCTGACCTTGCATCAATTGGATTTCCGAGCGATGAGTTATGCTCAAAATATTAAACAGTGACGCAAATCGAAGGTTTTTAGTTGTTACGGCCTCTCCGTCATGTCTTGGTTCATCTCTAAACGTCATATGACATATGAAATGTACCAAACACCATAACACGGCCCCGAGGGACAAGAAAACCAAATATATATTTAAAAACCTAAATTTGAATACATTTCGACATACAAAATATAGTTTATAATGAGAAAAAGTATGTCGAAAATACAGCACATTACATTTCATAACATGTCTGACTCTAAGATATAAATTCAACCGTATAGCCTCTCACCCACCACTTGACATATCCTAGATATCATCCAACAAGCACGATTACTTATCTAGAACCATATAGTTTGTTGCTGCTACTTTTATGGTTAGATGACAAAAGAAAACTTTAGATTTTGAAGGGTCTGGAGAAGAGCCTAGAAAAGAAGAATAATGATGTAAAAAAGGTGGCTCATTTAATTGTCGGAGTTTGGATTTGATTGTTCATGTTCTGCTTTAGAAAAGGTCTAGATTTCCATACTTTTCACATATGAGAATAATAAATTCAACTATACTTGCCATCTTTGTTCACATTAGCCAGTCAAAATAATCACATTCTCTTATAATTAGTTCGTTAAATTCCATCATTAGTCGGTCCAGCGGACTTTATTTTCATAACAGAACCGCATTTGCACGACAGCCGGCAAAACCGTGTCGATGGAGTTAATTCATAGTTGATAATACTCACACTTAATGCGGCAGTATTATTTTCGGGGCAGACCTTTCGATCAAATACGAGATAAAGAGTTAAATAGATGCCTGCTTTTGGATGTACGTATTAGATTTGAGTTGGAAATCTCAGTGAATCCTCATTTAAAAATTGTAACAATTGCTAAAGTGATTTCGAGGGTGAGGTGGTACATAATTAGAATTTATTAAAGATCCACACAGGCTTGATAAATAAACAAGTTTTCTAATTTAGAAAGTAAAATATCAATGTCATATAGGTAAATGGACCACCGTTTAAGAAAATAATATTTATGATTATGATTTATATCATGAATGATGTATTATTATTAGTGGAAAAATATTTTGTTAAGGAAAACATAAATGAAGACAAGAAATTACTAAATATTTTAGGAATAGGATGTTACACCCCGAATCTGATGGGAAAATTTTTACTCGAAAATACCTATTTTATCCCTAAAATCTTTCCCTTTAGGTATTGGTAGAATACTAACATTAGTATAATTATGATTATGACTAAGTGGGGGCAGCGATGATGTCAGAGGGGACATGGACACCGGCGGGGATGTGGCAGTGACTTCCGGCTGACGTAGCGATGACATTAGTCATCCTGCTTCTTCTACGATTCTCCTCGACGCGAAATTACCGGCGAGAATTTTAGCCCTCCGATCAAGCTCCATCTAGCGTCCAACTCTATTTAAACCCGATTTATTCAACCCTAAGCCCTACCAATCGATTCCGCAACCATAGCAACCTCGTTCTCATTTGAAATCTCAACCTCCTACAATGTTGGAGCGAACGTCGGTGACCTCTTCACCTCGCCGAATTCAGAGAACTAAGGAGGTAAAGTTTGAGATCTTAGTTTTGTTTCGATCTCGTCTAGGATTCCATAGTTGTTCCTCTCGTTTTTAAGTTGGCTTCATTTAGGTTGAGGGTGGTTCGAGGGACTCTCGACGAATGTTCGACGGTAGCTATTGGATGAATGAAATGATTTTTCATTCCGTCTTCCCGCCAAATTCCGCTACACTCCACAGTTAAGTGAAACGGTGCGCTCAAGCCTCAGCAAGGATAAGACTGAAACGTCACCGTTCTACTCATCTCTTCCAGCTCATCGTCCTTCTCCCTTCTTCATTTTTCCTGCAACCTCTGAACATTTCTGTTAGAGCTCCAACGCTCATAGCCAGCTAATCAGCTGTGCAATTTGTCGTCTTTCTTACCTCCCTTCTTGTATATGAACTGATGATTGATGAAATGAAAAGGTCGAGCTGTTTTTCCTAAAATTCCAACAGCATTAACATGGTATCAGAGCGGAATTGAGAATCGACATGGCTGCAGCAGAGTACCCTCTAGCTGATCCTTACTACCTCCATGGTAGTGAGCAGCCTGGCCAGTCCCTCGTTACCGAAAAACTCACCACAAGTAACTACACAGACTGGAGCAGAGCTATACACAATGCTCTTGGAGCTAAGAACAAAATAGGATTCATCGATGGAAGTATAGGAGAGCCAGAGGTTGCAGACCCAATGTTCTGGCCCTGGACTCGATGCAACATCATGGTGCTGAGCTGGCTGCAGCAATCAGTCAAACCAGGCATCAGAAAAACCATCATGGGATTGAAGAATGCATAAGATGCCTGGGAGAGCTTGAAGGCTCGCTATGGGCAAGGAGACATGATCAGGATTGTAGAAATCCTCGAACAATTTTCAAATTTGAAGCAAGGTAACCAAACTGTAAATGAGTATTATGGATCTATCATCAATCTCAGGGATGAACTCAGAAATTATCAACCCCTTTTCAACTGTGACTGCACTGCCACCAGTCACCTCGATTGCTTGGCAATGAGGAAGGTGTACGTTTATGAAGACACCAACAACGTGATCCATTTTTCTGAGAGGTTTAAATGAGAATTTTGCTTGCCTCACACTCAAGTGCTCTTTGGTGATGAACTCCCTAGCATCGACAAGGTGGTTCAACATATGATACAGCATGAGAGGCAGTTGTATGGAACACAACTCAAAACTCCTAATGAGCCTATGACAATGTTCTCTCCATCTGCAAGCATCAACTATGCAGAACATCAAGGAGGTTTTTGACCAACACCTCAGAAGGGAAGAACGTTGTTCTGCACATTTTGCAAAATGCAGAACCATACAGTGGATAGGTGCTTCTTTAAGAATGGCTTCCCTCCAGGAGTCACTCCTAGGCCAATGCCACAACCAGGAACAAGAGGGCCAATAGGCAACATACCTCCTTTCACTCAAAACCAGGGAGCTTACAAGCCACAAGTCCATGTAGCTGCACAATCGAATGAAGGAGGTGCAATCCAACTCACACAAGACCAGTTCTCACAGCTCATGTATGCCATGAAGCTCAAGGAGGGAACATGAGCAGCCACCTCCAACCCTCAAACATGAGGTGCTCATAAGCCAACCACACTGATGTACTCAACAGGCAAGTTTTGTTGTAATAGTTTTATGCATTCCACACCGGATGAGGTTGTTTGGATTGTAGACACAGGTGCATCAGATCACGTTGTTAGCTCATTAACATTGATGACATCAAGCAAGGAAATTTATGCCTTGATGATCACACTGCCCACTGGACAGCAAGTGCAGGCAACTCACATTGGAACAGTGTCAATCAATGATAGTTTGTCACTGCAGAATGTGCTATATGTTCCTGATTTTGCATTCAATTTGATCTTAGTGAGCAGATTGACAGCTCAGCAACCTCTAAGGCTGACTTTCTCTTCCACGCATTGTGTATTGCAGGACCTATCGAGGAACACCACGATTGGTTTAGCTGAGCTGCACAAGGGACTATACAAGTTGATAGCCTGCAAACCAGTTAGTCACATCGCTTCCACTCAAAAAATAAACCTTTCGATTTGTGGCATTATCGTCTAGGACATGTTTCTCATCATAGAACTCATTTCCTTAAGCAGCTCCATCCTAAAATAGAAACCTTTCATCTAGCTCCCTGTGATGTCTGTCATTATGCTCGTCAGAAACGTTTGTCATTTCCTCAAAAGTTTTTCCAGTACTAAAGCTCCTTTTGAATTGATTCATGCTGATCTTTGGCGACCAAATGCTTGTCCTTCACATGATGGCTATCTCTATTTCCTAACTATTGTTGATGATTTCACTCGCATGACTTGGATCATGATGCTAAAATTGAAATATGAAGCCAGACCTTCATTGCAAAACTTCTGTTCCCACGTTTGCAACCAGTACAAAACCAATGTTCAACGTATTCGCACTGACCAAGGCAAAGAATTCTCCATGCCTCTTTTCTATCAGGAGAAGGGGATCTTCCATGAAATGTCGTGTGTTGAGACTCCCCAACAAAACAGTAAACTAGAGAGAAAACACCAGCAGATCTTAAACATTGCCAGAGCCCTCAAATTTCAAGCCAACTTGCCTATAACTTTCTGGTCAAACTGTGTCAAACACTATGTGTTCCTAATGAATCGAATTCCTACTCCTGTCCTGAATAACAAAACACCCTATGAAGTCCTCCACCACACCAAGCCTAAACTAGAAGAGTTAAGAGTTTTTAGTAGTCTATGCTATGCCAACACTCTCGCTGGACATAGAACCAAGTTCCAAAAACGAGCCAGAAAGGGAGTTTTTATAGGATTCACACCTGGAATCAAAGGATACAGGATCTATGATTTAGACTCACATAAAACTTTCATTTCTAGAGATGTGCATTTCTACGAGAATGTGTTCCCTTTCCATGACCACAACCAGACTAATCCTTCCACTGAGATGATACCTGCTGTAGAAATGGACTTCAATGATCCACCTAGAAACGCCAACCCTGTCAACCTTCCTACTCCTACCACGCCCCAGCCTGAGACAGAACCAATGCTCCCTGATGAGCATGGACAGACCCCTAACAGTGATAGTGACGATGAGTCAATCACACATCAAGCCACTCCAAACCAATCACCTCCTACTCAAAGCTCCCCACATAACAGAAAAAGCATCAGACCTCATAAACCACCATCCTACCTGCAGGACTATCACTGTCAACTCCTTGTGCAGCAAGGTGAAACCAATCAGGGTGCTCCAAAGGTATGTCCTAAATTGCATAATGCTGGAAAGATAGTTCACGCCCTCAGCACTGTGCTTTCTTATGGTGATCTAAGCCATGAACATAAGCATTTTGTTCTGAGCATAACACCAGAAAAGGAACCAAAGTCTTATGCAGAAGCAGTGAAAGATCCCAGATGGACTGAAACTATGAATCAGGAAACTAATGCGCTGGAAGCCAACAAAACGTGGAAGGTCGTTGGCCTACCTAAAGTGATTCAGACTGGGCAGCTTGCCCTGACACTAGAAGATCAGTCACTGGATATTGTGTGTTTCTGGGCAATTCACCAATCTCCTGGAAAAGCAAGAAGCAGACCACTATTTCCAGAAGTTCATGTGAGGCAGAATATCGTGCTCTCGCTCACACAGCCAGTGAGCTCCAATGGCTGCTCTACCTACTTGCAGAATTTCAGGCACAACACCACCAAGCAGCAACGATCTTCTGTGACAATCAATTTGTAATTCATGTGGCAGAAAATGCTGTGTTTCATGAAAGAACAAAGCATATAGAACTCGATTGCCATTTTGTCAGAGAGAAGGTTCAGTCGAGAACCGTGAAGCTCATTCACGTCCCAACGGATCACCAGGTAGCAGATGTCCTGACAAAAGCTCTATCCCCATATCCATTCATTTATCTGAGCTCCAAGCTTGGTTTGCACAATCTGTGCCCACCAGCTTGAGGGGGTATTGGATGAATGAAATGATTTTTCATTCCGTCTTCCCGCCAAATTTGGCCACACTCCACAGTTAAGTGAAACGGTGTGCTCAAGCCTCAGCAAGGATAAGACTGAAACATCACTGTTCTACTCAGCTCTTCCAGCTCATCGTCCTTCTCCCTTCTGCATTTTTCCTGCAACCTCTGAACATTTCTGTTACAGCTCAAACGCTCATAGCCAGCTAATCAGCTGTGCAATTTATCGTCTTTCTTACCTCCCTTCTTGTATATGAACTGGTGATTGATGAAATGAAAAGGTCGAGCTGTTTTCCCTAAAATTCCAACAGCATTAACAGTAGCCGATTTCAAACCTTCGATCGATTGTCCATCGCTTCCTAACTTAGGTAAGGGATTGGTTTTTCCTCTACTGTGAATTTCGTTTCGTCAGGATCGTACCTGAACCCATTCATGTTTGGATTGATGCTTAAAATCTCATAAACATGCTCGACGTCGGCGAAGTGGTGAAGCTTTGAGTTAGTGTTTCGTAGAGATTCAGAGCCTCCAAACTAGTGGGAAAACTTTGTATTAAGTTAGAAACTAATTCATAGCACTTAAATTGATTTTCCGATATGATTTCATCGTCCTTGCCGGAATCTGGGAATTTTCCGGTGAGTCTGATGATGCCTGGGTGGAAAACGATGGTTGAACCGAAACGGTCCTGGCCCATTTCGGTTAAGCCGGTTCGAGTTTGGTGCATAATTTCAGAATCCATCCCTGAACTTTAGACAAAATGTCAAGTCAGTTACTGTAAAAGTTAGAATCTCTCTATAGCCATTCCCTTAGGCCTTCGTAGTCTGAAACTTTTAGATCTTGATAGTTGAGGCCCAATTCACTTCAGCGAATTTACAAATCAGCCCTTTTAGTTACGAATCCTATCATCTGTTTCATTCGAATCTATAATCGATCTTAATTAAATTGTGAAATCAATAACGTTGTTACTCAAGATTAATAATATAAATATCCTAGTTTTCATTAAGATTACATAATATTTAGAATTATGACTTAATAATAGAATTAGAAATTGCTTAGTTTAATTAAGAATTTAGTTTTCCTTTCTTATAAAGTAATTGAAAACTTCTATCACCTTATGGATAATCAAAGTTTTATATCGAATTACCCTCCTTAGATTTCATGATTAAGATAGCTCTTCTTAAGTTATGTTATTACTCCTATTTCGAACCTATGTTGAAATGATTCATCTTCCCGTCGGTTCACATTTAAAATGAGAAGTGATTTCTTCAAATGGTGTCAAGTATCAACCCAGATTCTCTGGCTATCTCAATTCTCAACCTAATCTTTATCCTCGTCTTTAGGCTCTTAAAGGCGGTCCAGTTCTAGTGCTTATCTCATTTCTTTTCCTCCACTGCTTGATTTTCAGGTGGGTTGGTTTAAGGGGATAAATTCTTGTTGTGTATTTAAATTACATTATGCAATGATTTATGATGAACTTCCCATGATTCATGATTATCCTAATAGTTAAATAAGATTAAGATTCATATGATCAAATAAAACACTCATCCCTAGCTAGACCATCGCCCCCATTATGATTTACGGGCCGAGTTTTGCTCATTATAATTTACGGGCCGAGTTTTGCCATCTATGATTTATGATAACGTCTGATGGATACGTAATCCCAGACCTCTATGATTCTAGCGCTAGGGTGGTGGGCTAGTTAGTGGATTTAGGGGGGCCCTAGGTAAGAACATGATTACAAGTACATATGACTTCTACTGAGTAGATACTAAGACTCACGATATACTTAAAGCCTATAAATAATATTCTATGATTATGAATAACTCTTAATTAACTTGTGATAATGAAACCTTAAGATTACAATAATGAACACGCAAGACTGACCCCGAGCCACCCATCAGGTCACGCAGGAGGAGCTAGAGATCAGCCAGCCTCAGGAGAGTGCAATCGTTGCCCATCATGTCGCAGGACTCAGAGTGAGTGACGAGCTTAAGAGGTCGAGTATTTGCAGTTTATGGAGTTAACCTTGAGACTATTTCTTTCATACTTTTATTGTTGAATTTTACTGTTGGGCGTCCACTTGTTGGGGTTTTATTTCATCTTTGACTATTATGAGTTTTGTTAGCGATTTTGGATCGATTCTATCAATTTTGTTTTGGAGCCATATAATAGTCCCGGACATTTTGGTCATTTAATAAATGTTAGGAATTTAGGGCTTAACATGGAAGGTGGTTGAAAAATTGTTCATTAAATGAATTGCTAAATTTGTTGATGTGGCAATGTGAACACAACTAAAAATTTCTGAACAAATTTTAAGATGGAAATGACCTCAAATTATCAGAATACAACCATGTCACTAGAGTAACTCTATTTAGAAAATGTGGTAGCTAATCCATATACTTAATCAAGTAGGAGTAATTAAGGCATGTAAAAGTGTTTGAAAGACAAAAAATATTGAGAATGTGTTCAGGGGAATAGCATATAATTCAGGTGTGTGAGATCAAAGTGTATAAGGTGCATATCATAATGCAGCGGCCACCTTACCGTAGTAATCTCAATTTTCCATGCACTCCTCGTTTGCTCTTTAAATTGTGTCATCATTATAAAGTGTTGGTGGTCTGCCTAGAAGATAGTGGAATTGGTTTAAGACCCTGAGCGAGATTTCAAATTTAAAATTTTAACATAAATAAAATTTTGAAAAAGTTTTGATTTCAAAATATTTATATAAAATTTTATTATTTTCAGACCAAAACAACCTAAATTAGCCCACTACCAATTCCGCGATTGATATTGTAGGCTATACTGCACATTCGAGTTTGCCAACTAAAATAATAATGTAGCAACCCACTTTCTCTTTTCTTAGAACGATATCTTTCTAATATAAGATTAATCTTTCTTATAAGAAAACAATAATAATGTAGCAATCAATCACAGCAATGAACACTTTGGGTTTGAAGTTTCATGGGTCTGTAGGTATTGACAATCTGCAGGTCAAAATTATATTACTCCAGCCAGCTAATTTGGCCGTTAATTGTTGAATTTCTGGTGAATTCGGCCCCAGCTAGATAGCAGTAGATCGATGGTTTTAGTATATATATATGATCTTTCCTTTTCACGTACGCATGCATGACTTCATGCATGCATACTATATAATAATAATTTATGTCAGTTAGTATTTTGGCTCATGCATGCCATGTCACGTTAGTATATGTAAGGCCCACGCAGCCTTTGACAGAAAGAAAAATCTTACGGGCTCAAATGTTGGAAATGGCCCCTCAATAAGGCCTTGCATGTTGGGCCCAATCTTGAGTGGGCTCATACCTTTCCTTGTTGTTGGAGTTGATGCAAAGGGGGAGTAAGGTGTATGTAGAGGGTTTGGGTAGATGGTTGTGTTATAAATGTAATTATATAATTTTATATATAGTTTGTTTGAGGCATGAACATGATTGTCATGTGATGGAGGACAATCGGAGACTAGCCTCTATATGAGATTCTTGACATTGATGATGAATATTTAGATTGGACCGAGGTTTGAGACTCGTCAAAAGGATGGGATTGTTGCCCTTCTACTATCATGACAGACATCCTATCATGTTGATGTTATGGATCGCCTGTAATGACAATTCTAGGACCATCATGCCCATTGGTTGATGAATATGTTTGGGTCTTCTAGTTTAGTTGGCGATTGAGTGTGGGCCGCCACAAATATAATTGGCTGCACTGTGAGGTGTCAAATTCGAATCTAACATACCATAGATAAAAATACCCATGTATTTCTTTCCTTAACTATATTTTGTTAAGGTGTATAATGTAGTGTAGTGTATAACATAATCATATAGAGTTTGAGTAAATGATGTGTCATAAATATAATGACTATACTTTTTTATATATAGCATGCTTAAGGCATGAACCTAATCGCCACGTGGAGGAGGAAAATTGGAGACTAGCTCCCAGATAGAGTCTGGGACATTATTGATGATGAAGATCTAGGTTGGACCTAGGTACGAGATTCGTCAAAAGGGAATTGTTGGCCTTCTACTACCATGACAGACACCCTATCATGTTGATGTGATGGATCGCTAGTCACGACAATTTTAGGACCATCATGGTCATTAGTTGATGAATGTTCGGGTCTTCTAGTCTAGTTGGTGGCTGAGTGTGGGCCGCCACGAACACAATTGGTTGCACCGTATAAGTATCAAATTTGAATCTAACATATTATAGATAAAAAATACCCATGTATTTCTTTCCTTAATTATATTTTGTAAAGGCGGATAATGTGGTGTAGTGTATAGCGTAAGCATATAAAGTTTGAGTAGATGCTGCGTTATAAAAAATGCAATGACCACACCATCTTATATATACTCTGCTTGAGGCATGATCCTAGTCGCCACGTAACGGAGGACAATTGGAGACTGCCCCATACAAAATTTTCGACATTGATGATGAAGATCTAGATTTGACCTATCGTTAAAAGGGAGTTGTTGGCTTTCTACTGCCATGACAAACACCCTATCATGTGGATGTGATGGATCGCTTGTCACGATAATCCTAAAACCATCATGTCCATTAGTTGATCAATATTTCGTATTTCTAGTCTAGTTAGCGGCTAAATGTGGACCGCCACAAACATAATTGATTGCACTATAAAGGTACCAAATTCGAATCTGTTAAGTTTGTTTCCCAATAATTTTTGGTTTTATTTATTTAAATCCAGCCATCAAATATTGAATTATTTTCCTT
Organism: Linum usitatissimum; assembly: GCA_030674075.2. NCBI lineage: Eukaryota > Viridiplantae > Streptophyta > Magnoliopsida > Malpighiales > Linaceae > Linum > Linum usitatissimum. The sequence continues at coordinate 73,331 of JAUJYP020000926.1, read as the reverse complement.
TCAATTCCAAATTAAAATTAAAAAAATTAGTCCGGACGAATGAATAGAGAGTTCCGTCTACTAGATGCCTCCAAACCCACATGATTGATTCTCTCTTCCTCTCCTTCGTCTTCTTCCTCCAACGCGTCTCCTATCTATCTATAATCCATCACACTTTCATTGTCCACCTAATCATTTCTCCCCCATTCCTTATCTCACTTCAGAAATCGACCCAATTGTCCAGTTCTTGCTCGATTCTCAGCTCCATGGGTACTGCTGTTGCTCAGTACCCAAACGGAATCGCGTCGCATTCATGTGGGAATTCCGCTCTGAAGTTGGGTTCCAGATGCTGTTCCTTCTCCAAGCTCCCTTGTCGATTGGATGATAATAAAGTCTCTAGCTTTGGCGGCCTTCGTCAAGGGAGCTCTGCTTCTTCCAGTAACTCCATGGTGTGTGTTTCCTCCGATCGGTCTTTTGTGCTGTTTGTAGAATTGATGGTGAATTTGTGCGGGGTAGAATGATTGGTTGTTAAAGCTTCAGTCTTTGTGTTGGTAATAGAGATTAAAATATGGTTATTGATTCTCTATAGTATTAGATTAAGCTGTTAGGTAGCTGGGAATTTGTTTATTTGATAGGTGAGATAGCTTAGCTGTGGATTTTTATATATGGAAGCAAACGAGTGTCAGCTGGAAAATGATTGACTGATAGTCAACGATTGGATTAAAATCGAGCTTGTGGTCTTATTTCTATGGAGACTTGCTGAGTAATTGGAAGTTTGAATTCTTGAGTAACCAAGAGCTGGTAGAAAGTATCATACTTTTAACACGAAATGTCATGAAAGGGTTTTGAAGCCTCCGAATTCTGTTGGTCCGTGTTTTGATACAATACGAAAGGACGTTTGCATTCAAACAACTCGAATTGTTGGGAGAGAGTTCAGAATTGAATATTCGTATAACCTGTGGTCGGTTTTTCTTGTATAGGGATTCACTACTCGGTTATATGCTATACCAGATATAGACGATATGTTTTGGGACAAAGTACCGACTCCGATTCTTGATATGGTGGAGAATCCTATTCACCTCAAGAATTTGACCCTCAAGGTTAGTTCTTCTTGCATTGCTCTTCTGTGTTTTTTGTTTTGGTTAGCTTCATAGAGAAAATGTGCTGACTATGGACTTGGTTTTGTTCAGGAACTGAAAGAACTGGCTCAAGAAATACGGTCAGAATTGTCTTCTTTAATGTCACAACGACCGAATTCTTTGAAGGCCAGTTTGGCTGTGGTGGAACTTACCATTGCCATGCACCATGTTTTTCATGCTCCGGTCGACAAGATACTGTGGGATGCCGGAGAACAAGTAAGCTCCGAGTTTTACGACTATTTTGTATCGAATTTTACGTGAAAATTGCTACTAAAATGTGTCTTCTACCTTTTGGCAGACCTATGCGCATAAACTTCTTACAGGAAGGAGGTCACTAATGCAAAAGCTGAAACAAAAGAACGGTCTTTCTGGATTTACATCTCGATCCGAGAGTGAATATGATCCGTTCGGAACTGGGCATGGGTGCAATAGTGTTTCTGCTGGTCTCGGTATAATCTCTTTCATGTCGCTTGCTTCAGTAGCTCGTTAATTTCTAGTATTCTTCTAATTGACCAATGAATGTTTCTAATCAGGAATGGCGATTGCACGTGATTTCAAAGGGAAGCGCGATCGAGTCGTAACTGTCATCAGCAATGCCACGACTCTGGCTGGTCAAGCCTATGAAGCAATGAGTAATGCTGGTTATTTGGACTCGAATATGATTGTGATTTTGAATGATAGCCGTCGCTCTTTACTTCCGAAGATCGAACAAGGGCCGAAAACTTCAATCACTGCCTTGTCTAGTACCTTGAGCAAGATCCAGTCTAGTAAATCGTTCCGGAAGTTTAGAGAAGTTGCAAAGGGGCTAACGAAAAAGATCGGTAAGGGTATGTATGAGCTGGCTGCCAAAGTCGATGAGTACGCGCGTGGTATGGTGGGTCCACAAGGATCGACTCTTTTCGAAGAGCTTGGGATGTACTATATCGGTCCTGTTGATGGTAACAACATAGAAGACCTGATTTGTGTTCTGCAAGAAGTCGGATCTCTTGACTCCATGGGCCCCGTCTTGATACACGTGATCACAGAAGACAATCATCAAGTTGAATGTAACGAACAGACCGAGGCAGAAGACCTGCAGGAAGGTATAATAACACGAATAACTAGTTATAATTGTTACATACACTTTTAATTTGTTAAATGAATGTTATGATGCTCATTGCCGTCCTATCTTCTTCGGGGTCTTAGAAATAATGGTCTACTTGTCCATTTCAATCTGCAGGTTATGGATCGATTTCTTCCCCATCTAATGTTCACACTCGAACGTACAGCGATTGCTTTGTAGATTCTTTGCTTCTAGAGACGGAGAAACACAAAGATATCGTGATTGTTCATGCCGGTATCGAAATGGAACCCGCTTTTCACTTGCTTCAGGAAACCTTTGGTGACAAGTTTTTCGACGTCGGTATGGCTGAGCAACATGCTGTTACATTCTCCGCCGGTTTATCTTGTGGCGGATTAAGGCCATTTTGCATCATTCCTTCTACTTTTCTGCAGAGAGCGTATGATCAGGTATTTAATTTCTCGCTCTATGTATTGCGTGTTTATGGTTTTACTTGTAAGTCCAGATAGGTTAGTCAAGTATTTGACTTGTGAGTCAAGTTTGATGCTTTTAGACCTTGTTCTCAGATTTTTTGCTTGTTCGGTATTCCAGATCGTCCACGATGTGGATCGGCAGAAGATCCCGGTCCGCTTTGTCATTACAAGTGCAGGATTGGTGGGGAATTCCGGTCCCATGTATAACGGCGCATTTGATGTCACATTCATGTCGTGCTTACCGAATATGATCGTAATGGCTCCTTCGGACGAGGATGAGTTGGTCAACATGGTGGCTACCGCAGCCCAGATCGACGATCGACCGGTTTGCTTCCGCTATCCTAGAGGCGCCATCGTCAGAACAGACCATTTCATGCGTTCTGGGATTCCCCTTAAGGTCAGTATACATTTGACTTTTTTCGCGTTTCACTTTTCTTGTAGCGCAAGCTACGCCATCCTTGAGCCTTTTCTAACGGCTGATTAAAAACAGATTGGCAAAGGAAGAGTTCTGATAGAAGGTAAAGACGTGGCATTGCTCGGGTACGGAGCCATGGTCCAGAACTGCCTCAAAGCACAAGCCCTCCTGTCGAAGCTTGGAATCGAAGTAACCGTTGCAGATGCAAGATTCTGCAAGCCCCTCGATACCGAGCTTCTCAGCCTGTTATGTGAAAACCATCAGTTCCTAATAACGGTCGAGGAAGGTTCCATCGGAGGGTTCGCTTCCCACGTGGCGCAGTTCATAGCTCTCAACGGCCATCTCGATGCATCCATTAAGGTAAGAGCACAACCTTAACACCTCTGAAAAGTGAAATCCATACATCATCATCATCTATGTTCATTCGAACTGGAAAAACTTGCAGTGGCGGCCGATTGTTTTACCAGACAGCTACGTCGAGAACGCATTGCCAGAAGAACAGCTAGCTCGAGCCGGGTTGAGTGGGAACCATATAGCTGCAACTGTGCTGAGATTGCTGGGAAGAGCAAGGGAAGCTGTCCTTTTGATGTGCTAAAGATGAAAAAATAAAAAAAAAGTTGTGACCTATCTGTAAATTCCTTTCATTCCTGTGATCTTTATCCTGCCCAATTGCAGAAATCTTGTTAAAGACTGTCACTGAGAAATTGTTGTAAGATGAAAAAATGATTGTATAGAAAGAAATGAAGGTTTTTCTTACTCAAAATGGCACACTGATTTCTGACCTTCCTTATAAAGAAAAGAAGGTTTATTTTTTTTTCAATTGATAGTAATAATTCATTCTTTCGCCACGGGTGCTCATATAAGACATGTGATGGGACACTGACAACAGCCGACGGTAAGAGTCAACCGCCTGCCTTCGGTCAATAGTTCATATGCCTAAGGATTAAATGGACCGCTTTCCCGTCATGGATTGCCTAAGCCCAAAAGCAAGACAAAGCTTGTCCTAGCTAGGCTGGGTATCGCCTTCAAAGGGTTTATGTAGCGTCATTCCAATAGACTACCTCCATCCAGCGGTCTGAACCACCAGATGCAACCACTTCGACCATTAATAATATTATAAAAGAAAATCTGCAATCACTTCAAAACGATTGAGAAATCATTCCCTCGGTACATACACATTGCACTTTCCTTCCTCTCTCCTCTTTCACATTCTATACTTAAGGGATTGTAAATGTGTTGGATTCGACAATCAGGTTTAAGTCCAAACATCCAATACCCAACACCTCTATTGTCTACTCTAGATGAAATGGAGCTGAGCTACATCAAAGCTCGATATTTGTTAGGAAAATCAGTTAAACTAACTCGTTAGGCATCTGTAGAACACTTGTAACACTCGAAAGCATTAGAAATCCAAAACCCTTTTCCCATTATCAACCCTTCAAATCGGCCGTCATTGTCCAACTTGCTCTTTGTGTACTTTACAAGCAACGATAAAGACCAATTTAGTGTTCAAAATCAACTAGTGGAAACCTTTCTCTGGTCTCCCCCAACCATTGAATTCACCAACGTTTGAGCTAAGAAAAGAACTTCGTAGTACAGTTAATTAGTTTAGTCTCTTTCACTTGTACTTAAGTTTCTTGTTCTATTTCATACAAACAAAAAACTCAACGTTGAAGATTTATCACTATGCCCACCAAATTCAATGCTATTTTCGTCTTTTTCTAACAATCACGATATTTGGTGTTCACGATATTACAGTGATTACGTTTCCAATCCTTTTATGAGGTGAAAGTTATGAATTGAGCCCCCCCACTAACTTGGTGTACTTGGGGTAAATGCACTCTTGTTGGTTATTTGAATCTTCCACTCAATAACCTTATAAGTATCTATTATTCTAAAATAGGGTTAGTTCCGTGATTACGTTTCCGATTTTTTATTTAAGTCATCTTTACTTGTGTAAATTCACTCTTAGGTTACTTGAGTCGGAAAATAGAGACCTTCCCCTAACTGGCCTCTGAACAAAATATTTAGGTCTTGAGGAATTCCATGGTGAATGATGAATGACGAAATTAAGGTGGGAGTACTAAAGTTTAGAGCATAACCTCTTTTTAGAGTGACAAAATTTTATATAAAAATTTATGTTAGGTAATTCTCAAATTTAGGATTTCTTCCAAAGTTTTCGATTGTAATTTTTCGATCATACCGATTCCGTCATCAAGTGCATAATGCATGATTAAATTGAAATCTCATTAGAGTAGTTAAAGTTAAAACCTTGCAACTCTCAACCTCTAAAGGTGATTGTGACTCAGAATATTCCATTCTCACCTATCAATTGTAAGATATTTTAGTGATGAATATAAAAGCTTGCTTCATTTGTGGAAAAAAGGTTAAAGTTCATAGTCACAAGTGGTTTGGAATACATGGGGAAAATATGGGTTTGTGAAAGTGAGTGCATGAAAAAATAGCAATACACTTTTAATAAAAAACCAACTTGATAGAAAAAATAGACAATAGAGTGCGTTATTAGAATACTTATAATAATTCACTTTCAATACCTAAAAATATAATATAGATCGCACCAAGTAAACTGGCTCAATGTCTCCATTCTCCAATACGCCTCGTTAGTCCTAACTCTCTTCCTAGATGTTTACTTTGCTAATTTCATGTATATGCTCTATATATGACGTCACTTGGAGTTGCATCATGAACAAACTTCGTAACCGAATAAGATACGAATTATTAATATATATAGTGTATATTGATACATATGTCGTTAATCATTTGGATACAAATGTTTTTACAATACTTTAAAAAATGTCGTGGGATTTTATAAAATGTGAAAATATATTTTATCTCTGAGATGTAACGGTTCATAACATAGCATCAGAGCATTTAACCCAAACGGCCGTGTGTTGAATCTCCATGACCCCAATATTAACAGTTGATTTAAGCACAATGTATGGTAGGCTTGTGCAAACTTCAAACTCGTGAGTTGGCTTTCATTTAAGGAAACGTGTAAAAGAATATGATATAAAATCTATAATTAACTCTCTCTCAATAACTCGAATATAACGATTATCTATTAGATTTTTATCACACACTACAATACTTGACTGAATTTCTAACTAGGCTACTGCAATTTTATACCGCTATGAGAGCTTTTTCCACGTGGGATTTTCGGAGGGGTAGGTTCCCTTGCCTGCTGTTGAACGTAGTATCCATCATGCATCCAATCTCAGCAAAAATGCAAAGATGCTCCAACTTACTTTATGCAACGTGTAAAGATGTGTTATTTTTGGGGAAATCACCACATGGCTTTCGATAATCGGCCAACAAACACAAGGCAAAAAGTATATATAGTAGTCATGAGCTATGAGCTCTAGCAATGGAGGGTGGTGATCTAACTTTGCCTAAAAACTTTTTTATCTTTCGAAAACTACTTCTTACTTGCCTAGCCAAACGAGCCTTTACTAGGGCTTTTGATATAGTATGGCTTTTCATTGATTACTCAATACTCATGGTGTGTTTCTACTTCTTTCCACTTTTTTCACACATCGATGGTCTCTTAGTAGACATATACTTGTTTTTTATTTTTTATTGGATTTTGAGTGATTGGAGCTTTTCATCTTGAAAACTAACTAAATTTCCTATTTGATTTCAACGGTAAATCAAATTGGTTTCATTTGTAAATTAATATAAGTATTAGCCGAATGAAATTAAAAAATGCATGGTAGATATTGATTTTTAATTTCATTTAACCATTATTTACAGGCTTACCATAATGAAACATAATTTTTTAGTCATTTTCAACGTGCATGTTAAATATTAGGCAATTTTAGAATTTTAATGTGAAAATGATCCATTTGCATAGGTTAGCCCCTTTGGTAATTGACAATTTTCATATGAAAAATTGAATTTTTTTTTAAATTGACAAAAATTTAACATGCACATTGGAAATTACTAAAAATTGAGGTTTTATCATATTATCCCTCCAAATAATAGTTCAATGAAGTTAAAAACAAAATTTTTCCTAAGACTATACGACTATGGTTTTATGCTAGTCTTAAAATTTTTTAAATTGGCTAACTTCTTTTATGCATGCTAAAAACGATTAGAAATCTAAGTTAAACTATGTCAAATATTGACTTGCGGGCAAGAGGGTTAAGTCACCAAGTCGACTTGATCAATTGTTTGAGGTATTCTCTTGTTTATAAATGTGTTTTATGTGGTATTATCATATCCTTCTCTGTGTCACTATAAGGATTAGGGGAGATTTATAAAAAGTTGTTATCATCGAAAGCGATATCGAGATGCGTACTGACATGCACATGAGCTTTCAAATAAGATATTAGACCCTGAACCTCGAAGAAATTCTAACCCTGAATCTCAATCAATAATTTTTTTAAAGTGAAACTTTCTTTCACATTTATAAATTAGCTAATGTGTGGGATAATTTAACACTTTCCGTCCGAGAGATATTGAGATATCTAGCCATTGCAGTTTCATCTTGTTTAGAACGAATAAAAACCTATGTTGCTAAACTTTAAGGAAAATATTTATTGTCTTACTGCGAGACAATTGGTTGTCTCGCTACTAATAAATTAGGGGCCCACTACATTTTTAGTATGCTTATAATCTAATGGCCCTAATTTATTTGTAGTGAGAACCAATTTTGTCTCACAAGAAACTTTTTCCAAATTGTAAATACCATTTTGGTACTATCGATGTAATGAACCACCAAAGGATGAGTTTGATGAGCTTTCCGGCCGGGTTCCAACCATGGAGAAATTCGTCATTTCGATGGATTGGAACTGATATTTAGGTCCGTTCACAAGTCAAACCGCCTGTGAAACAACTCAGAAGTTCGATTGGTAAAAGTTCACGAAAACATATGTTTTGAAACTCGACGACTCAATATTAATGGAATGGTTGGACACAACTAGGTGATTAGCTTTGTCGCTATCCAATCTCACAAGCGTGCTCGTCATTTATAGCTCGTTGCGTGCCATACTCACGAGCTGACTCATTTATAGTCCCTGAGTTTGTTCGGTTTCTATTCATATCTCGCTAGCCGAATCGATAATTAAGGGGCTAAACTATAGCGGCTATCGCGAGCTTCCTCACTTACGGGCTCAATGCTCAATGGTTTTAATTATATATACCGTTTTTCAACCACTCGATCGAATCTCGAGAACCTACTCATGAGCCGAGCTCGATTACACGACCAATTCGTCGGTTTTTTGTTGTTGAAGGTAGCCGGTTTTGTTCCGCTAATTGACGAGTTTTATTACAACAAACAAAAGACGTGTGTACGATCATAACTCGTAGTCTTAATTATGACAGCAGTGCAAACAAATTGCAACAGAAATCACAGTTAATATAGTAAGGAGAAAAACAAAGGTCTACGTCCGTCCCATCCACCAAACCCGCTCAAATTTTTGAACGGCCTCCACGCCGCCTATAACTCAGAATTCCAATCACTCCAGAGAAAAAAACGAAGAACTCCGACCACTTCTTCGACGGAACCAATCAACGACGACGAACGGACGACGATTCAACGCCCTAGTAGGTGAGAGTCTCGCAATCGGAGCTCCGTTTCACTACTCTTCCTCCTCTCACTCTCCCATTTTTTTGTTTCCTGCACTTCTGAGAAATTGAATAATCGTTTTCTTCTAAGGTGCTCGGAGGAGGAGAAAATGGAGAGTGTCAGTAGTCCGTTCAAAGGAATACTGAACGATTTGCGAGGGAGAGCGGCATGCTACAAGGACGATTGGACGAGTGCAATCCGCACCGGCGTCAGGTTTTTTTTGGTTGATTTCGCTTTCGTCTCCACTGTTTGATTCACATTTTGTTCCTGATCGTGGAATGATTTTCCGTTTCAGGATTCTGGCGCCGACGTGGTACATCTTCTTCGCTTCGGCTCTTCCCGTGATTGCGTTCGGCGAGCAATTGAATCGGGATACAGGTAACGTCGGGAAAACCTAAATGCATTCCGGAATTTTAGGATCTCCGGTGAAAATTTCAATCGTCTGATAGAGATTAGATTGCTTCTTTTGTGTGGTGTGGGTAGACGGCAGCCTGAGCACAGTGGAGACGCTGGCATCGACGGCGCTTGCCGGACTGATTCATTCTATTTTGGGAGGGCAGCCGCTGTTGATATTAGGTGTAGCTGAGCCGACTGTCATTATGTACACGTATCTGTACAGTTTCAGCAAGGATAGGCCGGAGATTGGCCGGAGTTTGTATCTAGCTTGGGCTGGATGGTAATATACTAAACTGAAGCTTTTCTGTTAGATGCTTAATCGATCGATTTTTTTTATTTTTCCTTATTCTGACAGGGTGTGTGTATGGACGGGGATCATGCTGTGTGCGCTTGCGATTTTCAACGCCGGAAACATCATCAACAGATTCACCAGAGTCGCTGGGGAGATGTTTGGCATGTTGATTGCTGTTCTTTTCATTCAAGAGGCCATTAAGGTACACTGTGACGTGTGTTTGTGGTGGATTTCTGATGTTGAGAGAGCAAGTAATGCTGATTCTTTGTGATTTTGATTCTGATGTGATCAGGGGTTGGTAAGTGAGTTCAGTATCCCAGAAGCTGATGATCCGAAATCGGAAGAGTTCCAGTTCCAATGGCTGTATGCAAATGGCTTGCTTGCTGTTATTTTCGCACTCGGTGTACTCTGGACGTCTCTCAAGACAAGAGATGCTAGAGCTTGGAGATACGGCACAGGTGGATTTCGAAGTTTCCTAGCAGACTATGGTGTTCCCTTGATGGTTGTGTTATGGTCTGTGTTATCTTACGCGATACCACGTAAAGTTCCTCATGGAGTTCCAAGGAGGCTGTTCATCCCACTTCTTTGGGATTCACAGTCATTGCAACACTGGACAGTGATCAAGGTAAAAAATTTAACGATGGAATTGGAAATGATCATACTCTCTGAGCAAAGTTTGTAAAAGCTCAAATCGTCATTTTGCAGGATATGTTGAAGGTACCAGTAGGATACATCTTTGCTGCAATCGTACCAGCAGTTATGATAGCAGGATTGTACTTCTTTGATCACAGTGTAGCTTCACAGCTTACACAGCAGCCAGAGTTCAATCTCAAAAAGCCTTCCGCTTACCACTATGACGTGTTTCTGCTAGGAATCATAGTACGTGATCCAAAAATCTAAACCAGTAACTACTATATTCGTGTTATAACTAGTTATAAACTAACAACAAGCTTTTTTTATGTTGATTGGTTGAAGACTTTGATTAGTGGATTGCTAGGTCTTCCTCCATCAAACGGAGTCCTTCCTCAATCGCCTATGCACACTAAGAGCCTTGCAGTTCTTAAGAAGCAGGTATGGAGTTTTGAACTCATGATTTTTTTTGCAGCCATGTCTAGAGGTAGTAATTAAATGATGAACTCATGGCTTTTTCTTTACAGTTGATCCGAAAGAAGATGGTGAAAGGCGCCAAGGAAGTAATCGACCGAAAAGGAAGCTCGTCCGAAATCTATGGGAAGATGCAAGATGTGTTCATAGAGATGGATCGATCACCAGCAGTAAGTACAGAGTTATTGATACATAATTAATATGGCGATCACTCAAGTTTGAAGTAGTAACATTTCGGTCACTTAAGTTCGCTAATTACTATTGAACTGATCATTCTGATACATTCAAGCTTATGCGGATTCTTTCATATCAGGAAACTGCAACGGCGCACAGAGAACTGGAGGACTTGAAGAAAGCAGTGATGAGAAACGAAGATGGTGGGAAGTCGAAAGGGAAGTTCGACCCGGAGAAATGCATTGACGCTCACCTGCCTGTGAGAGTTAACGAACAGAGGATGAGTAACTTGTTACAGTCGATCCTGGTGGGGATCTCAATGTGTGCTATACCGTTGATCAAAATGATGCCGACTTCAGTCCTGTGGGGTTACTTCGCCTACATGGCCATCGACAGCCTTCCAGGAAATCAGTTCTGGGAAAGACTGTTGATGCTCTTCGTCGCTCCCAGCCGTCGTCATAAGTAAGTCCGTCAAATCGACATTTTCTAGTAGTTTTTACGAGCTAAACCCCGAGTTAAATAGCTCGCGAATCTTACTATTGAACTTGGTGTTGACATTGTGTATTTGTGTGTTGCAGGATTTTGGAAGGCTTCCACGCATCTTTCGTCGAATCGGTGCCGTTTAAGGACATAGTGATATTCACTCTGATGCAATTCGTCTACTTCCTGATGTGCTTCGGAATTACATGGATCCCGATTGCAGGAATACTCTTCCCTCTGCCTTTTTTCATCCTCATCCTCATAAGGCAACACCTCCTTCCCAAGTTCTTCCGGCCCTACCATCTCCAAGAACTCGACGCCGCCGAGTATGAAGAGATCACCGGCGCACCAAAGAGAAGCATGGTACGTTAAGTATAATAATACCAAAACAAAATTCAGGTGCCTTGGGAATGAATGTATCTTTACTTTGCTCTGTTGTTCAGGATTTGGATGCAGGAGAAGGAGAGTGCGAGGGACGCGACGACGACTTCTTCGATGCCGAGATACTCGACGACATGACGACCCACCGAGGCGAGTTGAAGCATCGTTCTCGCAGCGTCAGGGATGATAGGCCATTCCAGGTGCATCCAGGAGGAGCAGGGGAAGGGGATAGCGGTGAAAGACAAGTGTGAAACAGAGTAGTAAGTACATAATAGAAAAGCATAATATAGCAGAAATAAAAGAAACAAGGGAGCTTCTTCATTCAGTCATATGATCTCCGTCCGCCATTGTTATGGTTCTTGAGGAAGAAACAAAAAGAAGAAAGGAACAGAGGAATCAATCTTCACGTTTACTAATAAGGGGGGAGGAAAAAGATTAGTAGTTGAGTTATTCTCTCGAGTCTTGTCCACTAACCGGACTGGACTCGACCGATTAGTTCGCTGGTTTCGTCTACTACCAAATTCTCTTTCGAAAATAAGACATTTTAGTTTACTTCGATCTTCTCGTCAAAAATGTCTTATCGTTAATTTGTGTTTCACTCCGAAAGCTTTCTCCGTGGTTTATATATTTCAGATTTTGACCTATGATGTGAAATTTAATTATTTACAATTAATTTTAGTTCACGTGAATAATTCTTATGTCACATCTCATCCGTTCATTCAAAAAACAACGATCTAAACCGTTTATTACTGATATAAAAAGTCGCAATTAGATACTTGATCGCGTTGAACTTCCATACCTTAACCTTTTGCTTGTCTGATTCGAAATCAAACTCGAGTTTCCGATCATATTCGAAATTATGGGGAAAAAGAAACAAAGATCGATCCATTCCATCAATTAAAGCATATAAATTTCATCTAAACACAAATAACAATCTCTATTTACAAGACACGTGGCATCCAAGATCAGCTTGGCCCTCCGTCGTGGCGTTTCGATTTTGGTCCCTAGGATCCGAAACGTTTCGGCGCGTATGGATGAATTTCTGCGGTTTTTTCATTAACTGCTGAGTCACCTATCTGACGTATGAAAATATTATCCACGTGGTATTTTAGCATTAAATTTCTGTAATTATATTGGAAATATTTAAATCTGGGAGATAGAGAGATGTCGATGGAGAATTAGAGGTGAACCTCGATCGACATATTTAGCATGCAAAACGATGGTGGCGGGAATGGTGAAACCGGGGAAAAGATGTTCAAAATTCAAATTCCCCGCTTCCAATCTCACAAATCGAAGAAGACTACGGTGGCCAGAGATCGATCTTGCGGCGAGTTTTCAAATAACTCGCCATGGGGAAGAAAAACAGGAAGAACAAGGTCATGTTCTCCGGCGACCACGATGACAGCGGACGATCTGGGGAAATGGCTCTCAACGAGAAGGAGATTGACTGTTACTCGGCTGACGACGGTAGCCATTTCAGCCTCACCGGCGACATCCTCCCTTCTCTCGGCGCCACACGCAGCATCCGCCGCGCTAGGCTCCGCCGATCCATCGTCTCCCCCTTCGATTCTCGCTACAGGTAATGTAATGTCACGATTCTCGAACGGTTTTTTTGTTTCTATGTTTTTCGAAAGTTTCGAAATTGAATTGGGATTTGAATTTTTGAAGGAGCTGGGAGGTGTTCCTTGTGTTTCTGGTTTTCTACACGGCGTGGATGTCGCCGTTCGAATTCGGATTCGTGGCGCGTCCGAGCGGGGCTCTTGCGATCACCGATAACGTAGTGAATGCTCTCTTCTTCGTCGACATTGTGTTGACGTTCTTCGTCGCTTACCAAGACGACACGACGTTTCTTCTTGTCGATTCCAAGCAGGAGATTGCTATGAGGTACATCAAGAGCTGGTTCTTCCTCGATCTCATCTCCACAATCCCCACCGAAGTTGTTCGTGCTATATTGCCAAATAGTCTTCAAGCATATGGTTACGTCAGTATGCTGCGCCTGTGGCGTATCCGACGAGTTAGTCAACTCTTCTCCAGGTGAGGTTTTGGATAAAACATCACAATTGCTTCTTTTTTGCGAGTCGGATTATTGTTTTGTAACTTCGAATTGCTTTTCGTTGTTTCGTTAGATTGGAGAAAGATAAGAACTACAGTTATTTCTGGATTCGTTGCGCCAGGCTCATTTGTGTAAGTTGAAGATCCAAAAGTGCTTGTTGATGTTCTTGAATGCAAATTCTGATGATTTCTTCTTTTGATTTAGGTTACTCTTTTTGTTCTTCACCTGGCTGCCTGCTTCTTTTACCGTCTGGCTGCAAATTACTCTGATCCCAAGCAAACATGGATTGGATCAGTTCGGGAGAATTTTAAAGGGGATCCGTTGTCAGTTAGTTATGTGCAAGCAATGTACTGGTCTATAACAACGTTTAGTACCACTGGATATGGTGATTTACATGCTGTAAATCCCGGTGAAATGGCGTTTGTAGTGTTATATATGGTGTTTAATCTCGGATTGTCTTCCTACTTGATTGGAAATATGACGAATTTGGTCGTCCATGGAGCAGCTCGGACCAGGCATTTCGTGAGTAAACTGTAGCTTCCTTTAATTGGATATAACTGGTTATTTCTTGTGTGTCTTCCTCAGCTAACTTATTCCTAATTTCATCGCAGAGGGATACGATTCAAGCTGCCTCAAGTTTTTCACAGAGAAATCATCTACCTGTTCGGTTGGAAGATCAGATGATTGCCCATTTGAGTTTGAAGTACAGAACTGATTCCGAGGGACTACATCAGCAAGAGGCCATTGATTCCCTCCCTAAAGCCATTCGATCTAGTATTGCAAACTACCTATTTTACCCACTAATAGATAGGGTCTACTTATTTCGAGGAATTCCCCATGACTTGCTTTTCCAATTGGTAATTCTCCCGACACAGCTTCAAATGGTCCCATTGTTTTCATATCACACGTTTAGCAAACCAAAATTCTTAATCAAATTATGAATTCCCGCGATACAAATGTTTTGGAGGCCAGCTAATCATTTGCACTTGTATTAGGTCTCAGAAATGAAGCCTGAGTACTTTCCTCCAAGAGAAGATGTGATCTTGCAGAATGAAGCTCCCACGGATATGTATTTTTTGGTCTCTGGGGCTGTTGTAAGTACTTTCTTGCTTCTTGGCCGCCCTCTTCATTGTTTCCCATGAGTGGAGAGATTCAGCCAGAACGAATATCTGATAATAAGTTATGTTCAGTTGGCTTATTATGAAAAGTATGCCGAGATGATCATGTCGGTTTGCTCAATGATCGTTTCAGAATCTGAAGACAGTCGTTTTGTAATGGAACTATGTTTTACTTACGATAAAAGTGTGAACTTGCAGGAGATTATTATGCACAGGAATGCATTAGAAGAGGCAAGTTCTACAGTCTATGCTTCATTTTTAGACCATGCATGTTCTGCGTTCCTAATGACAGAACTTTCATTGCCCCATAACTCTTAGGTTGTTGATGAGGCAAGGACTGGCGACGTTGTTGGTGAGATTGGTGTGATATGTTACAGGCCACAAATGTTCACCGTTCGAACCAAAAGACTCAGTCAGCTTCTTCGTTTGAACCGAACTGCATTTTTTAATCTCCTTCAAGCTAATGTTTCGGATGGGACTATAATCATGAACAATGTTCTTCAGGTAGGTTGAATAAATATTTAATCCATTCTTATCGGCTTATCTCCAAGTACAAGTTGGAAAACGTTAATGATTTTATTGCTTCTTTTGTACTTTGACACAGCATTTGAAGGAAAGGAACGATCCACTGATGCAAGAAATCTTATCAGAGACGGAGCACATGCTTGCACAGGGGAAAACGGATTTGCCTCTTACTTTATGTTTTGCAGCGACGAGAGGTGATGATCTATTGTTACTACACATACTGAAGCGTGGTTCGGACCCTGACGAGGCTGATGATGGCGGCCGGACCGCAATGGTGAGCAAATGCTTTGTACTTTTGCAGAAAAGGATACACTCAATAACTCATTTTGTTAATCTTCTGTTTCGCCTAACAGCATATTGCCGCTTCAAATGGGAATGAACACTGCGTAGCTTTACTTCTGGAATATGGAGCTGACCCCAATAGAAAAGGTACTTACTTTCAGCTTCTTAAGCAAGAACTTTCATCGATCTTTTCATTATTCCGCCTTCACACGTTAATTTCCATCCGAGCTTTTGTGTCCTCAACTCTAGGGGCCGTTTGGATTTCCATGAGGTATTTTGGATATGTGTTAGTCTGGAGCAAAATGATGCGTCATTTGATAATATGGTATTTATAATGTCGGAATTATCTTGTTTGGCTAATCAGTCATTCAATGTTGTATTTGATAACGGAAATACCATGGACGGTCCGAAATATCACATATATTGTGTTGGATTCCAAACGTGTTATTTCGGCCAAAACACCTCATCCAAACGACCTCAAACATTTCTGTGACCCGAGTCTATATTTTCGAACTTGTTTTCCGCATTGTACAAACAGATTCGGAAGGCCAGGTTCCGCTATGGGACGCACTCCTCGCCAATCACCAAAACGTGATCAAGCTACTATCCGACAACGGCGCCACATTATCTTCGGCTGACGTCGGCCAGTTTGCATTAAGAGCAGTGGAACAAAACGACCTGAACTTACTGAAGGAAATCGTTCAGTACGGTGGAGAAGTAACGACAACAAGCAGAGGCACCACAGCACTCCACTCGGCAGTATCGCAAGCGAACACCGGAATGGTTAAGTTTTTGTTGGACCAAGGATCCGACGTGGACATACCGGATGCCAACGGGTGGACGGCGAGGGCGTTGGCTGATCATCAGGGCCATGAAGAGATCAAGCTTTTGATCCAGAATAGGAAACAGGTGAAGAAACCGGCAAAGGTGGAAACTTTTCAGACGGTTAGAGCGGGAAGTGCCGTTGGGAAGAAGGGGATGAAAAAGTACGCTAGTCAACCTTTGTCGGCTCCGACGGTGTTTGAACGGAGAAGATTCAATAATTTCAGTAATTCGCTGTTCGGGATGATGTCGGCTGCAAATTCAGGTAAAGACTCTTTCCAAAATAGCCGTATTATAAATCTCGAATTATTGGGATGCAAGGGCTCTCTAGCCTGATGTTAGAGCGTTGTCAAGGTTCGATTTGACCAAGAGATCATGGCATAGGGGATCATCTTAGCTTTTGATATAATAATCTCACTTGCTTTAAACCATGGTGAATCTGTGCGAAATTCAATCTCTCGAACAAAAGCAATGAGATTGAAGTTTGCATAGATTCATCATGCTTTTATGTAAATAAAATTGTTATATCGAGGAGCTAACAGGTTTCGATGTAATGATTTCTTGGTTAAATTGGACCGTGAGAAAGCTCTAATACCATTAACTTGAGGTTGCCAACTTCAATCTCATTGCTATATGAGCGAGTTCAGCAAACGATTGGACCTTAGTCGAACCGTCAAACCCGGAACCCTTGACCTCAGTGGTTCAATCTCTGGTCTGATTCCGAAACTTGCTTTGAGGCCATCTCATTAGTTGAATTTTGCAGGCGAGAGCGACATCCCAGGATCTGGCGGCGGCGGTGGCTTGCCGAGCTTCAGTAGCCCTCCGGAGAGAGTAACGGTAAGCTGTCCGGAGAGAGGCGATGTTACAGGGAAGGTGATGGTGCTGCCGAAGTCGCTTGAGGAGCTTGTCGAATTAGGAAGCAAGAAGTATGGTCTCAGGGCAACCAAGATACTGAACAAAGAAGGAGCCTTGATTGAGGATCTAGAGTTGGTAAGAGACGGGGACCATATCGTCCTCGCCAGCTGATCCGTGGCACTCAAATCGGTTAATGGGAGATCGAAACCGGGTAATGATTGATCATGAAGAACCATTGACTCTTTAGTTTTCATCCCTAGTTTGGGTTTGTGTGATTATGTACAGAAAGAGTGCTAGAATATACAAATTGTGCAGTAGTTAGTAAGGGTAAATATGTAAATGTAATTTGTTTTTGGGATGGATAATGTAAATTCAGTGTTGGATAAATGTGAATAATTTGTAAAACTTAAGTGGAGTGTCAAAGTCAGTTTCGGTTAGATCGGATTGAATTCAGTCATTAACCGAATTTGAACTAGTTAACCAAAAATTGAGTTAAGGAGTTTATTTGAGGGACGGAGCTATGTTAAGGAGTTAGGGGGGTCATGGCCCCTACAAACATTAGCTTTGGCATAGTAGTCTTTGTTCCAACTTGTAAGAAAGAAATCAAGGATTCAATACTCCTTTTATATATATATATATATATATATATATTTACTCTTTACAATATATATTTATTACTTTTCTTTTAAACTACCATTTTATGTTAGTTTTCAATCCATTTCCTTTTATTTTAAGTTTACCTTTCATTGTTTCATCCTTTAAATTAACGTTTTATATTATATTATTAATTTTTAAATCCTTTTTATTTTATTCTAGGTTTTTACAATAATTTTTATTACGTTTTTTTTCTTTTTTTTGCCATTGGAACTCTATGTTAAAAACTCTCTACAACAACAACAAAAAACTCTCCAGCATTAAAAAAATAAACACGAATATACATTTTAAATATAAATGCTAACACTAATTCATTTCTATTTAAATGCATCAAATTTCTAAGACTATTGTTATCATCCTATCAAGAATCTAAAGCTCATTGTATTTTCGCCTTTTTGTTGCAATATTCGAACAGTTTTAAGTGATTTGAACGCGGTGTACAATTAAAATAATAATATTTAAAAATATTTTTTATTTATTGTTATTTTTTTGACCCCATAAGACAAAAATCCTGATTTATTCCATACTAGTCCTATTTAAAAATAGAAGTTGTACAATTTGTTCCTATAAATTCCAAACTTGGGAGTGTATCCAAAAACGACGATCCTGTAATTACTCATAACAAGATCAAAAACTTCTCCTTTTGTTACAACGAATATTATTTTGTTACACACCCAATGTTTCTGTATTAGTTAAAAAATCAATGGTAATTAGCTGTCCATAAACTCGAACGATGTTCCCCAATTTACCACCAATGGTTAAACCCTATAAATTCACAGCTTTCTTCTCATCAAGTTCACACAAACAAACTATAAAAAAACATAAATCAACCTCTCCAAACACGCTCTTAAACGATTTTTTCGACCGTAACATGGGAGGAGTGAAATTAGTCGCATTCATGGTGATGCTGGTCATGATGGGTGGCTGGTTGAGAGGAGAATGCAGCGGAGCCACTATTGACGCGGAGGCCGCGGGGGTGGTGCAACCGATGGGAATATGTTGCAGAGAGTATTACAACAAGGGCCCGTGTGTGCCAGGGGTGGGAGACATTCCGGGTGGAAAGTGCCACGATTTTTGTATACAAGAGTGTAGGGGTGCACTTTGCAAGAAGACTTCCAAGGGTCATCACTGCCATTGCTTGTGCTGAAAAGTTTTAGAACCCCAGTTGCCCGATTGATGAATGTAACGCTTTGAAATTCTGTTTTTCACGTTTGTTTGATATTATTTCTCATCTTTATTCTATCATAAGTAAAATAATATAAATACTTGTTATTATTGTTGTTGTTATGAGTCCACCCGATTTAGATGGACGCGATTACAATACTGATTTCGACCAGACCAAATAATTGTATCGGTTTCCTAGACCGACAGAGTACTTCCCTTGATGGGTACGGATTAGGAAAACACAATAATTACATCGCAGCCGTCGATTGCAGAGATCCTAATCCAACGATCAACATCACAATCCTTATCCTTCTCGGAATTGGAAAAGCCCACCCCACTCTTCAATATATAAACCCAATTATGACGAACTATTCCATAACGATGGGTGCTGCCTTGCTCGCCGCCGCATCCCCCCAAGCTTCAGCGGCACCGGCGCCTCGCCGTCAATGTGGATGCTGGTGGACTCGGCTGATGATACGCTTCTGCTTTTGGTGGCTGCTTTTGCTTGCGTTGTGATTTTGTGTTCAATGATCATTAGAATCATCTTTCCGAGAGAAGAAGCAGAATTCCGGGACATTGAAAACGGCGGTACGGTGCCGAAGAGGAAGGTTTATGAAAAGAAGCTGTACGTTGTAATGGGTGGAAGTAGCGTGCCGGTGTTTCTGGCCACCCCTGCTCCTTGGACAAACAACACTCCGGCGGGGGTGGCGCTGGCGGGGGTGGCGCTGGCGGCGGCGGGAGTTTCTTGTAAATAATGTTTTTAGAAGGATGTCACGTTTCTTGTAAATAGAGATTTGTTATTTGAGATAAAGACAAAATTAAATATGTTTTTAAAATCATATGTACATCTAAAAAATTAATTAGTCATTTTTAATATATCTACTTTATCCTTATACTAATAATTTTAACAATTTAGTTTTACGTTAATTTTTAATCTCCTCTATCCCAATAATTGATTAACAGTTTCTATTCATCCTTTTTACAAATAAACACAATAAAATTGAACCAATTAAAAATTATTTATCTTCAATTTATTTTCTATACACAAATGAATTTCTTAAAAAATATAACAATATTAATTGACTTGCTAAATTAGCAAGGAATCCTCTATTCATAATAATCATCACCGTCCACATCACTTAAAGAATTACTACAAAGGTAGGATATACATGCTTTTATATTTTTTACTTGATGAACCTCTATTGCACCACCATATTATAATTTCATCTTCTTAATTACCATTTTGTTATTAATTCGAATGAAATGCTAATGTGAACCACCACAATAAACATTTATAAAATAAATCAGTTATGAATACATTAAAGTTCTTTTTATAGTATCTCGAGGCTCAAACCCAACCTCATGTGTTTTCCGAATATATGTAGGGTTGCTGGTGATAACCCCAGAACCAACTTTCTAAGGATGATGGAACCTGACGCATTAATCTGACTGTCCAAGATCTGTCACTTACTCTATCGAAACGGCAACAGATCGACTAAATATCAACCATGTTAATTTATTCCATACTCATTCTCTACTAGTTGTTCCTATGAATTACAAACATGGAATGTACCCAAAGACGACTCATTTCGTGTAATTAATCATAACAATATCAAAAACTTTATTTTATCATAAGTTCAAAATAATATTTTTATTATTATTATTGTGAGTCCACTCCATTTAGATAATTTGTCAGCAGGCACGATTAATAGCTAACAAATATTTCAATGATTTAACCTTTGATTATGAACTCATTTATATAGCATCTTCCTTGTTTATATCTCGAGATATTTGCACTATAATAGCAACTGATCGAGGGGATGCTCTTTTTATTTATACCCGAGCCTGAACTATGATACATTTCTTAATAAACTAACTCGAATATAAAAGCTCAAAAAACTCGGCTCAGCTCATCAACATGTCTACCATCAAGCTAATAATTGAGCCCGGTCGATCCCACTCAAGAGAGGGTGAGTATAAATAGAGGAGTTCTTCGTTAGAGTTCGACTACCCTCTTAAAGCTCCATCCAGCGTCCTCCCAAGATCCGGCAAAATTTTGACCACTTTTTAATAACTAATTATATATAATCACTTGTATTAGTTACAATTGTTAGTGTGGTTATAGTTTCCTCTAGTGAAGTAATTACAAGTGTGTAACCAATTTATAATTGTCAATAACCAATTATACGACTTAATAACTATTTATCACTACCGACCGGACTTGTTCAGCAATACTCAAACGAGGGGCCAACACCCTTTCCATAACTGCAATATTGAAATGGAAACAAATATCAACCTTATATATTGTTTCCATACTCGCCTATCATCAATTTAGAAAATAAAAATCTACTTAATTTGTTCTATACAATAAAACAAAATCTACTTAATTTTGTTACAACCAGAACTCCCCCTTAAGATTTTGTACACATACAATGTTTCAATTTAAGTTAAATATTATACCTTTTATGAATGATTTTCCCATTTAACACCAATGGTTAAACCCTATAAATTCAATGCTTTTCTTCTCAAACCTACACAAATCAACCTATCCAAATACGCTTTTAGTACTGTAACAATATGGGTCCCGGAGGAGTAAAATTCGTTACATGCATGGTTATGCTAGTCGTGATGGGCGGCTGGTTAGGGGCGTAATGCAGCAGAGCCACTATTAACGCGGAGGCGGCAGGGGTGGTGAGGGGTGGTGCAGCCGATGGGGATATGTTGCAGGGAGTATTACGACAAGGGCCCGTGCGTTCCAGGGGTGGGAGACGCTCCGGGTGGGAGCTGTTACGAGTTTTGTATACAAGAGTGTAAGGGTGCGCTCTGCAAGAAGACTTCTCAGGGTCATCACTGTCATTGTTTGTGTTGAAAATTTTATAAGCCTAGCTAGCTAGTTGATTAATGAATGAATAAATGTAATGTAATGTAATGTAACGTTTTTCATTGTTGTTCTATCATAAATTATAATAATTATTATTATTATTGTTATGGCCATCGACCGAGGTGAGTTCTTTCTAGTGGACAAGCATGATAAACTTATTTTTTTTTAACTTTATTGACATTATTTATTGGTTATTATAATGAAAATTAATTTTGTAATCATTTCTAACATGTATGTTAAATATTAGTCGATTTGAAACTTTGAAATTTTCTTATAAAAATGGTCAAATAATATAGCACACATAAATTGATAATTTTCACATGTATATTGGAAATGACTAAAAATTAAAGTTTCATCATATTAAACCTTTCAAATAATAATCAAATGAAGTTAAAAAAATATTTTAAAGGGTTTTGATTCTTGTTGTTAATGGGGATGTATGTAGGGCTGCCATTACGGATCAGTTACCAAGTTAACCATTTTAACCGGTATCATTTGGTTAACTTGGTTTTGGTTAGTGTGACTAATTTGGTTTAAATGGTCAATTTTATTAGTTCATTTAGTTATACTGGTTTAGCGCGTCAATTCATCCGCTAACCATTCTAACCATCGACCGAATATATATATACGCACCATCTATATAATTAACTATCACATAAAATTTCACTATTAAATTCCACTATCATATAAACTTATAATAGCTCAAAGTCCCAAAGACCCAACAAATTATGTGTTGCTTCATTGTTGTTTGAGAACCTTTGAAAAAAAATTTAGTCTTGAGTTGTTTTTGAGTAAAACTTTATTACTTGATATGTAAATATTGTTTGATATATTCTTTTTCTTTTTCCGTGTATATAATATATACATACAACTTTATCGCATAAAATTAATAGTTATATTGGTTAAACTAGCCAATTATATTGAATATAATTAATAATTAATAATTTGGTTATAATTTTAATTTAATTACTTATTTTACTTTTATAATTAATAAATTTTATGAATTAGTTAGATTGGTTATACCGAATAAACAAAATTGAGCTCTAGTTCTATATATTAGAAGTTGTAACATGAACTGAACCTGAGTATCAGCATAAGGGCCCAAATAAGGCGATCGAAACTGAAAAAATCCAGGCCGAGAAGCCCAATAATACCGGCCCAAACTCGTCTCAGGAGTCTTCCAGAAGCACTATACTAGAGAACGTAATCTCGTTATTTGATTAGAAATTTAGAAAGCGAGATCACATACTAATCGGAGAAGAGACGATTCCGAGTGCCGCCGATCGGAAAAACCAGCCCGAGAAAGCATGTCGACCTTCTTGCAATCGTTTCTGGATCCAAGGAAGAACTGGTTCGCCAAGCAGCACATGAAAACCATCTCCGGCCGTCTCCGTAAATACGGTTAGTCCTTCTTTTTCAATCGTCGAAACCCTAATATTTTCATCCTTGCTGTGTTTAATCTGATTTGGGTATTGTGGTGGATGAAACAGGTCTTAGATACGACGATCTCTACGATCCCTACTTTGATTTGGATGTGAAGGAGGCGCTCAATCGGCTTCCTAGAGAGATCGTGGACGCTCGTAACCAGCGCCTCAAACGGGCCATGGATCTCTCCATGAAGCACGAGTACCTCTCTAAGGACCTCCAGGTATATAACTTCTTGATGATTCGATCTCTCATATCTTGGTTAACTTAGTTTTTTGTGGTGTCTTCGTTGTCATGATAGGATTGTTGAAAAATGTCGTCTTTAAAATGATTTGATGTCATATGCTCAAAGGTGTGTTCTTTCCGGGCATCATTTGGATTGGCTGGTATTGAATTTCATGGAGTTGGAATTTCTTAGCTCCCTTTGATCGACTTGTGTTCATATCCTTGCCATTGTTTGAATGGCCTGTGTTAAATTTCATGGATATGGGATTGGATCGTTTCCTTTTGTTCCTGTGTCGTTTCATGAGCTCCAACCCAAGTACGTTAGGAGTTGTTTCAACTTTCAATCTAAAACTTATGTAACCTTAAAGTTTCGAATAGATGGCCACTTATTTTCTGGCTTAAAGAACTTCTTGTGTCTGGTGTTTACACCTAAAGATGACATCTTGTCTAGTACCCTCTTCCTTGTGAACTATTTACTGCTGTTTCTGCTACATGGTAATCATGTTTTCTTCTGTATCTTCCAGGCAATGCAAACACCATTCAGGAGCTACCTCAAGGATATGCTGGCACTGGTAAGTGATGTAGAGAAATTTGATTTACTGTCTTGATTGTTGAAGTTGCTGGTTTGTAATGTGATGAAGATTGACCCACCTTTTTATTATGCTCTTCATCAAAAGCAGTTTATGCCATTCTGCTAACTTTGACTCAAGATGATAACTTTAGCTTCTGGGTGTACTGATACATGTGTGATGCAAGTGATGATATGTTCTTTAACTGTATCAGGCAGAGAATCAACTTGATAGTGTCAGACGTTAGTATAGATACAGGTTTCCTCCTTAAATTTGATAAGAGCGCTATGTGCCAGATGCAATAGTTGTATTCCTGTCCCGGAATTTGCTCCACAACCTTTGTTTATCGGTTAACAGTTCCGATCCCGTCTTTTTTTGCCCTGGTTAAACTCAACTATGGAAGTGATGCTCTGTTTGCAGGTGAAAAAGGAGAATGCAGAGCGTGAGGCTTTGGGAGCATTGCCTCTCTATCAGAGGACATTCCCTTAAGCTTAATCAAATCTCGAATTTTTCGTATGCCAATTCGCATTCAGCAGTGTAAACCTCCGAATCCGGATGGAGACGTTTGTTTCCTTTTCTTTTTCTCTTGTTTTCCCCTGAAAAGGTCTCGGTCTATCAACTTTGTACCAGCAATTTTTCTAATAATCAGATGATACTTGGCTTGGCTTTCTTATACACTATAAATAAATACCAACTAGCTACTATCTTTATGTCCCTTTGTTATATCCTTGGTGTTCGGCTTGAGAGAAGCTCGAGACTCAACTTGATTTCAAATGAGCTGAGTTCTTGACTATGTCCAAACTTGAAAGCCTAAGCGTATAACCTAAGGACCACCGAGCAAATGTGTAGGCGTATAGCGTAAGTTTCACCCTGGTCTATCAGTGTTAGTTATACTCGAGGTTTACTGGTTTAGGATATAGTGACTGATCTATGCTCACAAACTGGAGGCAATCCTGACAAACACTTGCCCCGTCTTCTAAGCCCTCGCCTTTGAAGATCGTCGATCATAGACTGAATGTGAACTCTACTGTCCTCCCATGGCCCCTGGTTGACTCGGGTTGGACAGAAACTATCTATATAAACTAGCTAGTTGTTGAAATAATTGCAAACCAATTATCACTGAATCGATTGGCCTACTCGTTCGAGTCGTCCCTACATACGAGTTGATTTTTCTATGGTACTTGCTATCTACTTGCTATCTTTAAGAAACGTCTCTACAGTGTACCGACAGTTAGATATGCAATTACGCATGGGGTGTGGATATGGCTTGTCAAGTGGACTCCAGTATTGTAGATCCAAGTTTCAAGGGAACCAAGTGGTGCAGCTAGTGATTAATGAACACTTATGTAATATCTATTTACTTTTCTATCACTTACGGCATTCTCCTCGGGCTGACAAGCGACTTCAAATCACCCTCAAATTGTCTTCCCATAGTGTTCAAACAAGTGATTTCGGATCAAATCTCCATCATGGTCCATATCACTCGTCCAAACGACCCCTTAGAAGCTACTCCCGTGCCTCCATATAGTATGGAACGCACTAGAGTAGCATCGACCTAGGGAGGGGAACTCGAACGTAATCACTGAACCTGATAGTTAACATCCAATAGGCAATCGAGTACCCCCACGAGGACCACCACCATATGGCATTTAGGGTTTGAGTCCCAATCAATCAAATAAGAGTACTCTTTGAGGCTGAGAGAATGCATATGTCTTTGTATTCAGGTAGGGAGTCCCAGGAATTAAATGGTGTGGCCTCGTGGGTTTCTATCCCCAATTGGAACATTTCCATGTGATTCCTAATTACACTCTTCTAGCTACTTGTGAGTATTTAAAATGCCTACTGCTCATCTTATCCCCTCCCTGCCCCCACCCTCCGAGAAGGCGAGGTTGAACGACTCGAACCGGGATCAGACTAATTCTCGACCGACAAGCCAAACAGTATCTGCATGCCAAATAATTGGAGGTGCTAATGTCAAGGACCACCGAACAAGCTCGTGGGCGACCTGGTTCCCTATTTCTCCTTACACTAGGTTACTAACCACATGTGAAATAAATGTCTTGCAAAAACAAAATTTCGCGGCAAGAAGTAATAATGTGACCGAATTCTGTAGAGTTCACATGTGCCAAATGGCATATGCATGCCAAATAATTGACTATGCTAAGGTAAAGAACCGTTGTGCAACCTCGTGAGTGACCTGGTTCCTTATCTCTCCTTACACTAAGTCACTAACCATCTGAAATGAATACCTAGCACACAAAAAATCACGGCAAGAAGCAATGATGTGGTTGAACTATGTAGTGTCACATGTATTGCTCGCCATTGTCGTCGCAGCCTCAACAGAATCCACTTTGAAGACAACGCCTGAATGGCCGTAATGAGCTGTCCGATTCAAGCCGCGTATGGGCTTCGCCGATATGGTTTCTAATGGTTCAATATCGTCGAACTAACAAGCATGTCTAGCTCTAGCTAGGCAGCCGATTGACGATTTTTTAATTGAACCGAACAATCCAGTCCGATCCTAACAATATTGGTTCCAATTTACGATATCGACAAGTTGGGTAAGATGTACATGTTTGGTAAGGTGTCAACATCCAAGAATCATTGAGAGATGTAGGGATTTGGTGTCTGGATTGGGTGGCTTTCACTTGGCCATACATCTCAGTTTTCACATTCTTTCGCCTATGTCAATCCATTCTTCTGTATTGGAAAGTTAAGTTTTGTCCTAGAAGGGCCATACCCACTCATATATCCAAAGAAAGTTATTATCGGATCGAACCGTTTGGTCTGATCTTATTTTTCAAATCTCGATAGCCCCTTAACTCATTACATAAGATTTACCGATATTGTACAAATTACATAATTATTGATGAACTTTTGTTTGAGTAGGCGTGTTCATGAATAATATAAAACCAATGTAAAAACTCTCAATCAACAATTTGAGTGATTCTGTGATTCTGCAATGCATAGTATCAAAGTCCTTAATTGATAAAAATATTAGTTTTGAATCTTGATAGCTCCTAGTGATTTACACACATGACTTACAAGAACCGTGTACGCTTCATAATTTTTTATGAGATGTCGATTTAAAGGGTGTATTAATAAATAATATAAAACTAATGAAAAGCAAAAACGGGCCGTTAATCTATTTTGACAGATAACCGGACCGTTCTCCCATGACCTACTATTAGAGTCTTTGATCGACAAAAGATCATGGTCCCCGAATAACGAAAATGTGCACAACTTCAAACTCTTCCATGAGCTTTCGTTTCAAGGAAAGTTACAAAATCAACGATGAATCCTCCCCACCAACGGTTCATGATATAGTATACCTCATCATAATCTTCTTTATCCGACACAAAATCAATGTTTCGAAATGCAATGATAACCGCCCCAATCCATGCACAAGCCTTATCGAAGATGTTGCGAAAATAATGTTGATAGTCCAACTCGTCAGATTAGGTGGGTTCAGTGAACGGAAATCCGCCATCAATTAGGAGTTTATGGCATTGAATGAGGTGCTCGTGGGGGTTGCAGCTTTCGGTTCAAGATTCATCAGTCAGCTTTATTCGGTCGTCTGTTTTGTGTCATGAATCCAAACCCAACCAACCAAACTCTGTTAAAATCGGCTGCCTAAACTAATGTCAGATTCCGATCATTCCCCCAACCTTAATTTGTTCCCTTTGGCTTTCACTTCAACACCTACATTAATCTTTGTCTTTGGCGACTATCCCTCGTAATTTTAAGCAGTTAATAATAGACTCGTCGGCGGTGAGTAATTTTTACCCAACTTTAAGGTACGTCGGCGGGGACTTGGGGTCCACTCTCATGCAGTTTGTTTTGTTTCAATTATGTTCGCCAAACCCACTAATGATTTCTCTTATCCCCTATGTTATGTATCATCTCCGTTCATAAATAGCTATTCGAAATATCGTAAAAACGGATAACAATATCAATTGGTCTATGTGACCCCTAGTTCCTTCCTTTTTCTGTCTTAAAAATATTTAAAAAGAGGCAAATATATCTGAACATATCCTTTATATCAAAATAAAATGATGTGCAGTTACGAAACTATCCTTTTGAACTAAACTTCAGATATGAACTTCCTGGCCAGGAGAACATCTTGGTATCACTTTTACATCATTATTCGATCGAGAGGTTAATTACTGATTACCTTTTGTCTTTTGTCCCGGTCACGTATAGTGATGATTATTTGTCCCGGCGAGACTAATAATAGGTTATTCAATATGATGCATTATCGATTATAAGTTCTATTGACGGAGGTCCGACCAATATGGAAGGAAACATATTCTGGATTCTAAGGTTCTGATGGAACATATTTTTTAAAGGGTGACAATCATTGAACGTTAATTGAACTCATTATGGCTAAACTTTCCGATCACATGCTCGTAAAATAAGATTAAAAAAGATCGAGAATACGTAGGTATCATGTCAAGATCTATTTCGTCTAATAATTCGAGTTGTTGGGAGAGGATTTTGATTGATATTTATATTATTGACTAAAACGCCTTTTCAAACGGAAGCTCTCATATGAGATGAGGTTTGCATAGTTTCAATAAGTCATGTGTACGGATTGGAAGCTATAGAGATTCGAAACGGCTCTAATACCATGATAACAATTAGATAAATGGGTAACGTGGTTTTCGACCTTGAGGTCGACTAGTCCATAAAAAAAAGAGGAATTTTAATTATTAGAGATTTTGGTGTGAATGACGTCTTAATTATTAAAAAAAAATTAACATTTTTTATATAAATAAAGATTTCGATTAACTTATAACTATAATGTGACTATTCCGATATATATAAGTTTTGATGAGGAGATAGCCCATGTATTGGGAGAATCGAGTTCTATCATTCTATTGATAGAATCGAGATCATCATCTATATATATATAACAAAATATAATAAGAATCAGCGGGCGGTTTGTTTGTATGTTAATTTGTTTCGTGTCAGTAGGTTGAAGGGACGGTAGCAAACATGGCGGTGGCAACCCCACGAGACATTTCTCTGATTGCAATCGCCTTTCGTATATCGCTGATTATTGCTAGGGTGTTTAATGATTAGTTTATAATTTTATGGTTAAAGAATAAGGTGATTAGCAATCAATAATACCACCTTTTATGATTATATTATTATTTTATACGACCCTTCATACAAAAATTAATTTCTTATAAATTTAAAAATTTACACAGGCTTATTATATCTTATTTATAAATTAACAGTTAATATTATGAATCGTGGAGATTCAAACTCACTATAATTCGGTTAAACTAAACTCTGATAACCATTCCTCTGTATCAAATTGATGAAGGGGTCCCTATGTTGGCGGAAAATGAGCATGAAAACACTGACTACGTCAAAGCCTAAAATTAAACAATACTAATCCTACTTCTATATTTTTGTCTAATACTATGATAATTGGAGGTTTCCGTCCGTGATTTAACGGCGCTTTGTCGGTGATCGTCAGTTAAACTCAGCATACCACAATTGTTTATAGTGAGTAAATTACTAAATTCCAATCTTACACGTAACGTTCCCGTTAGAATATTAATCAGAGAGTCCGCTAACTCAAGCTCGTTAACTTTTAGGTGAGTTTGAATTCGTAAATCAAAATATAATGATCGAATTTAGGGTGAATTTGAGAGTTGAATTAGAGTCAAAGATTTATTCAAAATTACCAATTAAGTCCAAAGAGAATCCAATTGCAAAGTGCAAAAATCTCAACCCACCATCATTAATTAACGGCGGACAATATCCATTCTTAATCGGATCAATAAGCAGCTACCGACGACATATGGCAACTCGATCTAATTTACAAGGAGCCATATAAGGAAATGAGATCTCTTTCGATTAGAACAAGTCACTATTTCACTTATCACGTAAGTCTAAGGTCCAACCATTCCACCAAACTAATAAACCTTACGTCCATATGCCAACATATGATCGAGCAGTCCCCGATACTTGTTTTTCCCACATTGATTTCTCATACTCGTCTTAACTCCCTCTTAAACACTCTCTTACCGTCTTAAGTACTGTCCCACCATGCCTAGAGAAGACTGTAAGATATCTTTGATCAGCCGTAGCAAAATTCAGCTCGATAATCCAGTCCGAACAAGCCACTGTTACGGGCCAATAATTACACGGCTGTTATACTATAATAATATGTTTATTTATCGTCCATTATGGGATTGGGTTTACGTTTTGCTAATGGGTGTGGTAGTGAAGGAGTCTTTCATTAAGTTAGTGTGCTGAAGTGTGTAGTATTCAAGCTACGGTGAGCTAAGGTTGAGGGGAAGCAGAATAATATTACTAAAGCATTTCAATACTTGCACTTCGTTACTTTTAGTCAATTCCAATTTTATTGTCTTGTTACCAAACAATCATTCCTTTCATTCACCATTCTCAAGATCCAAGTCCTATAATTACACCCTCTAAATCCACACGTAACAACCGCAATCTAACTTGACAAAACAAACCCGAACTCACCTTGCTAATAGTACTATTACCGATCTCAAACATAGATCAGCCCGACCCGACCCGACCCGACCCCAATGCCAACTCTAGTACTTGAAACTCACTTCATTGAACAGCCCTTTTGCAGGCTATACAGGCAGCCATGGTTACACAGTAGTACTACACACCATGTGACAATTACAAGAAGAAGAAGATCTGCATCTGAGCTTTATCCGTCACCTTTCAGCTAATTTCACGACACGTATTTGTTTTTTTCTTACCGCCAATGCAGTGTCAATTCCGCAATTTCCTCCAAACACCAAGGGCAATATCCCACCTAGGTCCCCTTTATATACTGGCCTCCTCCATTCATCCATCTTACCCAGAAGAAATTAAAGACAGAGAAACAAAAGACAGAGCAAGAAAATGGGTGGAAGTAGAGTTGGGTTCAAAACGACGACGTTTGCGGTGGCGCTGCTGCTTCTCGCCACCTGTCACTCTTGCGCCGCCATTAGAGACGGTATGTTTGGTTCCATATCTCAGCTTTTTTAAAAATAGATGAATGCGAGCTTTATTACAGTAGTCCACCAATGGTGAGAAAACAGAGAATAAACTGTACACACTACCTCTCTAGTCCTTAGATGCAGGTTTTACAAGAGTTATCGTCACGTAACTTTCAGCCTAGTTAGGTCCCAGTACAGTTGTTGTTGACGAATCAAGTCGTTTGTGAGTAGCTCGGTGTTTAGTTTTGGAAATTTTTTTATTCCTGATTCGAGTTAATTTTAAACGATTAAAGTTTGAGTTATAATATATTCAACGCGGTAGGCTTGCGAGCTAATTCAACCTCGACCTCATAAACCAATTTAATAATATTGCTCGTTCTAAATTCAATAATGCAATATGTATATTGATTCAAATAGTATATAGAATAACACATGCAGAAAGTTATAAATTTTAAGATAATTTTAGTTTTTTACTCGTTAATGTGTTTTAACATACAATTTTTAAATTCAAATTTAAATTGAATTTTCATTTTGAGTTTTAATGAGCAAGTTTGATATGAATTTAAGTTTAGTTTGTCATTAGTAGATACATAATCAAATCTGAATAAATTCGAATTCGACAAAAATTAATCATTTTTAGTTTGAGTTGGAGCACGACTAATATTTAACAACCAAAATTGAATATGATAAAATTCTACTGGACTCATTTATAAACCGCCCTAGTCCATTAAGTTTAATATGGGTCTCGTCGAGTAAATGCATCTCTATGGTCAGTAAAATTAATTACTGCATTGACCAGCGGCAGAAAAAGACAAAAAGTTGAAAAAGGACGGGGCCCCACTTTTCTGAATTATTTTTACCTGGTGCGGAGTGGTGCAGTGGCACTGGGCCATGCACGTGATTTTCTGTCATTATTTGCTCAATTTTTTCTACCTTTTTAGGCTATATTGTCACGTCCATGGCATGCCTAGCCAAATAGTAAATCTACTACTAGGTTTGGCAATTTGTCACCGTTTAATCGATTATAATTTTATTGAATTTGATAATTATTAATTATGTTGATCGGGTATTAAGGTTATGGTGATAATCATTAATCGTTATGAATTTTATAGTAACCGACCATCACTAAATTATACCCATAACCATCCGACCCGTTATATAACCATCATTTGCCCATAAGCCCACTGCCTAATCCAAATTTACATAAAATTTATCTTGAACACTAAACATCATCTATTTACTCATTATTCCTCGAAAATGTTTCATATGCCGCTCTTCGACTTCGATGATATCTTTTCGTCTTCTACAAAACTCAACCATTATCATGGACATTAAAAATATCTCATTCACCGTTTTCATATGAATTAAAGTAGATGCATTTTTGTTTTCATTTTGGACTTTTAGATTTCATTTTGTATATTTTTATAACGGGAAGTGGTTATAATTATAGGGAGTGATTATAACCGCTAACCGTGTGGGTATGGTGATTGTTTTAATTTTATCCCCGAAATAAAAATGAGGATGGTTATGTTTAATAACGTCATGACATCGGATGGATAATGATTATGCGATAACCATCACCGAACCTCCCATTACCAAACCTAGTAAAATCCACATAAAACCGAAAAAACTTAATTTACTATAACTACGGTGACCGTATTGCAAGTTTCATACGGATTAATTAGGATGTCGACAATGATTTTGCCCCACAATAGTACATCGCTCATGTGCCTTTGTTCCCACTTTATTAATGTCATTTTGTTACAAAGTTTTATGGGGACCATATAGTAATGGATATGGTATAATATAAGCACGAATTCCAATGTATTCTTAACCATGATTTTCAAAAATTATATAGGGACATTAAATCGGTGTGTATAATACCGTTTATACAGCCATAAACCATGTCGGTACATCAAATCATATCTTTCTATTGTCCAATTGAATATTATATGCTAAGTATGAAATTAATAGATGGATTTATAATTTTTTCGACATCCTCTTCTTACAAACTAACTTTTGAAAATAAGTTTTATCGAAAGGATTATAACATCTTCATATACTTTTTGAGTTTTTTTTACATATAAGTGATAATTTTGTTTTATGGGACCATATAGTAATGGATATAGTATAAGCACAAACTCCAATGTGTTCTAGTTTTAACCATATCGAAATTTCCATCCAATATAATGTGTTTAATAATATGTGGTTCAACCACTTCAACCGTTATGAATTATAGTTGAATTGTAATGATTAAGGTGTAATTTATATCAAAATTTTTAGTCATAAACAATTTTGATAAGTGTTTTAAAGCTGAATTGATTGAACTATTTAATGAGACTATATATTTATAGATGTAACCATATTTAATATGGTGTATCTAATGGCACGTGATTCAGTCGCTTATAGCTGTAAATTGTAGTTAGATAGTGTTTAAATTGTAATTTATATAAAAAATCAATGGACCGTTTTTTATGAGTGTCTCTAACAAAATCCCTTGCATCTCCAAACCATTACCTTTAGAATCGATCATCTCACTAACCAACTGGTTCTTTCGAAATCGAGTATCTTATGGTTCACCCATTAGGAAATTATGTTCATTAATACATACAGAAAGTTTTCATATGTTTTGTTAAATTAACAGGCCTGCTAAGGAACGGCAACTTCGAGCTAGGACCAAAGGCGACATCAATGAAGGGCACACAAGTAACAGGCCGCCTATCCCTCCCCGAGTGGGAGATCTCGGGGTTCGTTGAGTACATAAAATCGGGCCAGAAGCAAGGTGACATGCTCCTCGTGGTCCCCGAGGGAGCGTTTGCTGTGCGCCTGGGGAACGAGGCGTCCATCAAGCAGCGTGTGAAGGTGATCAAAGGAATGTACTATTCCCTCACCTTCAGCGCTGCTCGGACCTGCGCCCAGGAGGAGAAGCTCAACATCTCAGTGTCGCCTGATTCGGGAGTGCTCCCGATGCAGACCATGTATAGTAGCAATGGTTGGGACTCGTACGCGTGGGCCTTTCAGGCTGAATATGGCTATGCTGAGATTGTGATTCATAACCCTGGTGTTGAGGAGGACCCTGCTTGTGGACCGTTAATTGACTCTGTTGCTATTAGGGCTCTGTTCCCTCCTAGACCCACCAATAGTAAGTTGTTATTCTTTTTATCCATCTCTGCATTGGTTCGGGTGAATAGTAAGTTGCAACCAACTCAAATCTACTCGTCATGATTCAACGGACCCCAAATTGATGAGTGTCGTGGGTGGGTGCGTTGTGGCTAGCTAGTAACCACTTTCAAAAGTGTATGGGTCGGTTTAGGGGGCGGTTGAAGCCACCCAACCCCATTCACTATCATTATATCCTTATGTTTATAAAAAATATCTATAATTTTTTGTCATTTTCTATCAAATCATTATCATTTTTCAAAAATCTATATTTTATCATTAACGCATATAAAAAGCATTATTATTTGGTTATGGATAAACATCTTATAACGTAAATAGGCATTATAAACTCCTCATTTTTAATATTATAATCAAATATGAAATTTTTTTGTTAGCCCGTGACGCACCTAACCCACCCAAAACTATATACTATCTTAACACACCATAGGTGGGTGTGGGTGATAGAAATATGCTATCAAATTGACGGGTGAGTTAGTTTTGAAAACACTCATACCGCCCAATTAAGCAGATTCTCTTGAAATTATATTCATTTTTAAAAATAGACATATTTAATGCTTGCATGTAATTAGTACTCTTGTACCAAAACATGTAGTGTGCAATTTTATCTATGCGAACTCTTTCCCATTTAATTCCTACACCCCCTAATAATTTTAGCCCCAACTGCCTTCCCCCACCCCCTAATGAAATCTATTGTCTTGCTGCATTGTTTTCGGAACTCGATGATATTGATTAACCGTTTAAACCGTTATAAATCTTCATTATATCAAAATTTTACTTGTAAATAGTTTCGATGAGTAGTTTAATGTCTAACGGATAGAATTATTCATGTTGTACTTACCTCTCCTCAATCTCTTACCTAACCGTTTCGAAGGAACATTGTGAACGATTGTCTAGGCTAGTGCATCCAACGTCGATGTTTAGTTCCTTTTAACTAGTTATATATTTTTATAACTGATTATAACTTTACCTTATGGATATGCAGAGAATATATTGAAAAACGGAGGATGGGAAGAAGGTCCGTACATCCTCCCAAACACATCGTGGGGAGTTCTGATCCCGCCGAACATCGAAGACGACCACTCCCCACTCCCCGGGTGGATGGTCGAGTCCCTCAAGGCCGTCAAATACATCGACTCCGACCACTTCTCCGTTCCCCAAGGACGCCGCGCCGTCGAGCTCGTCGCCGGCAAGGAGAGCGCCATCGCCCAGGTCGCCCGCACCGTCCCTGGAAAAACCTACACCCTCACCTTCGCCGTCGGCGACGCCAGCAACGCCTGCGCCGGTTCCATGCTCGTGGAGGCCTTCGCCGGTAAAGACACGCTCAAGGTCCCCTACACTTCCGGCGGGAAAGGCGGGTTCAAAAGGGCGGAGCTCCGGTTCGTCGCCACGTCGGCTAGGACACGTGTCATGTTCTACAGCTCGTTTTATCATATGAGGAGCGACGACTTTTCTTCGCTTTGTGGGCCCGTCGTTGACGACGTCAAGCTTCTGAGCGTCCGTAAACCCACGCGCCGCTTCTAGACGGCGACGTTTGTTTGTCGTTGATGAATTATTGTTACTACTTCTGAATTATGAGGACTGAACTAAAATATATCTATATATATAGTGATGATCTGGGATGCACTATGTATGAAATGAAATGAGCATACTGTTCCAGAATAAATCGGGTAAATATATGGAATTTGATACAATGTCGGAGAGGATATAGGCTTTGAAATTTCTTGGATGTGTAGCGGTTTATCTTTTATTTTAATGATGATGTTATCTAATTATCAATTTATATGTGTTATTCTTGTATGAGAGTTATATTAATCTTTTTTGTACTCTTTTAACTTGATCCACTTGAAAGATTTATGTTCCAATTATATTAAATGTCTTCGAAGGAAATGTTGTATTGATCGTGTCATGGATCTTTCCTATCAACTAAAATATTTATCAACCCTATGTTGTCACGTTTCTATGCAATAGATGTTTATATCTACTAAAATTTCACATTTTTTATTAATAATATATGCTCTTTTTTCTCCTCATTTTTTTTTATCATCGATCGTCTTCAATTTGTTGATCACTCAAGTCCCTTCCAATGACAGCCCCGACAGTTTTTTGTTTATTTGGGTATATCTGTCGTCTTATGCACGTCAACCCCATTGCTATTTGATTTTCATAAGCGCTTCAACAAAAATGTTGATTGGGTGGCGTGGTTTGCACGTGAAGGAACACCTATTATTCGTTGTCTTTCTCGTGTGTTATGTAGATTTTCGGAGTATTTTTCGAATCCCATCTCGGTGGTATACCAAAATGGTTGGTTGTGTATCATAGGTAATTTACAAAGTAAAGTGACCAAATTAGACATAAAGCTTGTTATTCCTCGTTTGGTCCTCTCTTTTTTATTGTTGTAAAGGTTTCACCTTAAATGACTGAAGGGGTAATAGCGTAAATTGAGGAAGGCGTTTTTGCCTACACAGTCTCTACTAGCTAGCAGACAGTGGATTCCAGCTCCCCGTTCGTCTTGTCACGCACTGAAACCCTAATTTCAGGTACTCTTCTTGTTCCTCTTTCTTCATCTCCCGTCGTACGTCGCGGCTGTTTCGACTTTGGGAAGTGGGTTCTCGGTATCGCCTCCCTTTCATTCTGTGGATTGCCATATTTGTGCTTTGAAAGTTCATGTTCAGGATCAATTCTTTGTTTCTTGTCATCATCGCCTCTTACTTGGGTGGTCGTTCCTCTTTTACATGCTCCGAGCTGATCGGATTGCTTAATCTTGTCCTGGGTGTTGGGGATTTGAATTTTGAACATCAACTTTTCGTAAAGGTAAGTTTTTTTGGTATATTGAGATAGTGGACTTGCGGTATCTGGTGTAAAGATGTTATCGCAATGTGTTGAGTCCAGTGAATTAGTTGATATGGGGTTGTAATGTTTCAAGCTCAGTTATGTAGTTATGACTATATGTTGCTATTTTATCTAGACCAGCTGATTTCTCACCCTCTTGTTTGTGTTTGTGGTTAAGGGTTTTGGCTTGTTGGGTTACTCCTTACTGCAGCTGAAGTAAAAAGATGGCAAAGATGAAGAATCCGGTGGTTTTTATGGATGTATCTATTGATGGAGATCCATCTGAGAGAATGGTTTTTGAGGTATTTGGTTTTGGTCAAATAATATGGCGATGGATTTAGGTTCCTGTATACTGCTCTTGCTCTCACAGACTCTTGTTGTCTGATTTTCTTTAGTTTTTAGTAGTTTCACTTGTTTATTTTTCTTGACTAGTGGTGACTTTATTCTGCAGCTTTTCAATGATGTCGTTCCGAAGACTGCAGAAAATTTCCGTGCTCTTTGCACAGGTACTGTAAGCAACGAATCTGTATATTTGAATTGTGTACTTCAGGTAGTGGGGATGGAGTGGGCTGGTTTAGGGTTTTGGAGGTTCTTGGTATGCCATGATGCTCGGTAATTGGAACTATTGAGCGGTGCACTTCCTCATTTATCAGTTTCTTATGCTATTGTTTTCTTATTCCGATATATTATCAGGAGAAAAAGGAATTGGGCCAAGAACTGGAAAACCTTTGCACTTCAAGGGCTCGTTCTTCCATCGTGTCATTAAAGGCTCTATGGTTCAGGTATGGTTTTGCTTTGATTGAAATTTTGGTCTCAGAACAAAATAGATGGACTACTCTTTAAGTTGTGTTTGGTTTCTTGTTGGTATGGCTTGGAAGTGGGTCTTTTGGTCTGTTTCCCTCGTTTAGCCAGTTGTCCTTGTTTATGCTGTAGGGTACAGGGCTGATGGTCTCGACTGCTTTTGATATAGTTTTAAGGTTGTACATATGGAGTTGTCCATCCTTCAAAATTTACTATGCTTTGTATTGGTAAACCCTATATGATGATGTCAAAATATTTGATTGTGAGGATTAATAAGTTGTACATTTCTTGCAGGGAGGCGACTTCTCTAAGAGAGATGGTACGTTTTCTTAAACATATGTTCTTTCACTAGAAAATTTGATCTGGGGTACTGATTGCATATTATCTTTTCATGTAGTTGCAGTATGTTTCATATTTAGTTTGTGTTGTGGTCATGTAGACATAGGCCATTTGCCACATTTAGGATTTGCAAGTTTTGCTGATATTGAATATTTTTCTTCTGTCCAATGGGTTGACCTTGTAGTAAGAATGAATGGAAACATCCAATCTGCCTAAGGTTGAAATCCTCAGGACTGAACTTGTCATAGATAAAAGCTAGGTAATTATTGTTGAATTTTAGATATAGCTTTCAGTTAATTTTGCTTTCATATCACTCCAGTTAGCTGTGTATTCTTCAGTGAGGTCGTTCATTACATTTTCTCCCTGCAGAGAGCTGTTTGTCATTTACTGTACTAACCATCTAATGAAGATCTGTTACATTGCTTCTTCTTATTTTCATAGATATCTGTAATTTGATCGAGTTATATTTCAAGCAACTTAATATTTAAGTTTCTGATGAATAAGTGTTCACTGCTTCTTCTTGAAGAAACCAATAGCTACTTACTAATTCCTGTTATGTCCTTTCAATTTGCAGGCACTGATGGAGAGAGCATATATGGTGATAAGTTTCCCGGTAAGCTAAATCTGGCAACATTTTCGGACTTTTTCATAAACTGTGAGATAAGCGATTTGTTTCTGCCACTCGGCATGTACTTATACAAGTGGTGAACTGAAAATTGGTATTGAGTCCGTCTAGGGACTGTCCAAGATCCTGGTGTTTGGATGTTTATGGCTTAAGCTTATTTTTTCTCTTGAATTCATATACTCTTTGTAGCTTTTGCGATTCTCTTGGTTATCCAGCTATTTCTTCACATTTTCAAATTGGTGACATCTTTTATTGAAGCTGCAAACTCAATTGTATCTCTAGGTAGCTTGTTAAATTATTTATGAGTTCCATTTCTGGTCATTAAATGTTGAGATCTGCCATCATTTCAGATGAGTCTCCAAGACTAAAGCATGATGAGCCAGGTCTTCTGTCCATGCCAACTGCTGTTCGTGATACCTTAGGGTCTCAGTTCATTATCACTTTTGGGGCTAATCAAAGTCTGGACAGGTTGAACTGCGGATTATTTGTCATTCCTCCTTTATTTGTGGTACAATAACATTTTCTCATCTCTCCTATTTGTGCATTGAATAACAGGAAGTACGTAGTGTTTGGGAAGCTTGTCAAAGGGTTAAATGTTCTCAAGAAAATTGAAGGTGTAGGAGATGAAGAAGGGAAGCCAACGGTGATAGTGAAAGTAATCAATTGTGGTGAACTTGATGGTGATTACTGATACTCCTTATCCTTTTCATTAGAATGACATCCTTATGGATTAATAGTTTGACCTGTTCATGTTAGTGTCTTCCCTTAGGTTAACCTTCTCCTTCTATCTGTTTGTAGCATAGGGGTGTGTATTACTGATTTTATTTAATTAATTTGTCACTAAATTTGCAGATAAGAAGCAATTGAAACATAAGGCAGGAAAGGATGTATCACCTAACGCTAGTACCTTGGAAACAAAAAAGAAAGGGAAACACAAAAGATCTTCAAGGAACAGGAAGAAAAGGAGAAGAAGACACCATTCATCGGATTCTGATAGTTCATCTGATTCTGAGTTGGAGTCGTCTGAGTCTGACAGTGATACCGACTCAGATTTATCATCAGCTGAACTTAGCTCTTCCAGTGATGATAAACGGAAGAAGAGGAAAAGATTATCGAATAGAGACAGATATAGACGTGGGAAAAGAAGAGATAAACGTCGCGAAAGAAGGCGGAAAAGACACGACAAGAAGTCTAAACATAGATCAAGAAGGTATTTGGCTCATTTTTCTTTTATGATCATTTTAGGGTGAAATATGATGTGGTTGATTGATTTGACCTGTAAATTTTTAATTTACATATTTGTGGAGTTCTACTCCTGCTGGTCTTGTGTTCGCATTATTGGTGCATGACCTGTATATCTTCCTTTTTCCAGGGATTCGGATAGTCTTTCAGAAGATTCCAGCACTAGCGGGACTGATGGTTCCTCTGGTGATGACAGCTTTGATATGCAAGCAAAAGAGCAAAAGCGTAAAGACCGAGAAAAGAAAACTGGTATTGATGTTTACTGATCCTCGTTGGCTGTTCGTAGTTCTATCATATTCTCTTCATTACATCATTTCCTTTCTGTTATTTTAGTTGTGAGTTTTGGTCTTTGTTGGAAATATCTTGCCAGTGGTTTGCTGCAAGTGTACTTGATATAATTAGAAGTCTTGGACTGCCTGGCTGTTGGTTTTGTTTTGCGTTTTCAAGTTCTGGTCTATTATTGGACTGTGACTTCCAGCTGCTAAAGGAAAAAATAAGCTATTAATTGTTCTGTTCTTTGAGTGGCATTTTGGGTGTATGCTGGTTTCTATAAATCTTTTGATGTTTTAATTTCTTTTGGTTGCTTTGACGTATTGCAGGTGCAGATCCCTCTTCTGTTGTATCTGAAAGAGAGGCTGCTGAATCTTCACTTGTTCGTAAGAGGAATCCTGATACCATGAAGGAAAATGGCGAATCTCTCAATCAAAATGGAGTGAGGCAGGGCAAAGGTGCTTATTTGGACACGATATCTGATAGAAGCAGGGACCGGCAACCTGATGTGGTCGATGACCACCCCGGAAAATCTAGGTCCCACTTCCATTCTTCTCATAACCTCAGTTATTGTCTATGCTTAGAAATACTTCTGATATTTTATCAAACGATGATGAGCAGGAGTCGGAGCCGGAGCATGAGTATCAGTCCAAGAAAAACTCTTAGCAGCAGGAGTCCCAGCATTAGTCCAAACAAGAGCTTGAGCAGGAGCCCCAGTGTTAGCCGAAGCCTCCTACCAAGGAGTCCCAGCAGAAGTCCGGCGAGAAGTATCAGCCGCAGCCCGGTGAGGGGGAAAAGTGTCAAGAGTATTAGCAACAGCCCTGCTAAAAGTGTGAGCAGGAGTCCATCAGTAAGAAGAAATGCTAGAAGCATTAGCAAGAGCCCAGCTAGGAGCCTGAGCAGGAGTATTAGTAAGAGCCCGGCTAGGAGCATCAGTAGGAGCCCTGTCAGAAGCAAAAAAGCTAGAAGCATAACCAAGAGCCCTGTACGATCTCGTTCGAGAAGAACTGTTAGCAGAAGCCCAGTTAGGCCACGCTCTCGAAGAAATATCAGCAGGAGCCCGGTGAGGTCTCGGTCTCGAAGAAGCAACAGCCAGAGCCCCGCGAGAGGCCCTGCTCAGAGAAGCTTGGGCAGGAATTCTGTAAGTAGAAGCCCTGTTAGATCTACTAGGAGAAGTATGAGCAGAAGCTCTGGAGGGTGGCCTCCTTCTAGGAGGAGCATTAGCAGAAGTCCTGTGAAGGCACCGATCAGGAGTCGTCGTCGGAGTTACTCAAGGAGCCATAGCCCTGTAAGGAGGAGGAACAGATCTCCTGATCGTAGAAGTTCGTCGAGAAGTTTGTCTCCAGATGGATCTCCTAAGCGGATTAGGAGAGGGCGGGGATTCAGTCAGAGGTACTCTTATGCTCGACGGTACCGAACTCCTTCTCCGGATCGCTCGCCTGTGAGGTCTTATCGTTATGGTGGAAGAAACGATCGTGACAGGTAGATAACTAGTTATATGTCTCACTCTTCACTTTAATTAAATAGTTATTTGACCTTGTAACTAGTTGATTTGCGGTTTGTGAATGTAGATATTCCAGTTATAGGAGGTACTCACCTAGGCGTTTCAGAAGCCCTCCAAGAGGAAGAACTCCTCCAAGGTATTGTAATTTTGCTGCTCAAAGTATTTATGCTCTGAGCATTATCCGATTTCCAAGTTCTAATCCTTTGAACGTGTTTGAACAGATTTAGAGGCAGGAGAAGCAGAACAAGAAGTCCTTCTGTGACAAGGAGGAGCCCCCGGTACAGAAGCCGTAGGTACAGCAGGAGTCGAAGCCCCATTCGTAGCCGGAGTCATTCTCCGATTGATTCAAGGTCTCGGACATCTCCACGCGCCACGAAGCTAAGGTCACCTTCAAGGAGCCCAAGCCCAAGCCGCAGTCCCAGCCAGAGCCCTGCAGATTCGAGGTCTTCGCTCGGTTCGCAGTCTCCGGAAAAGGACCGATCAAGGTCGTCATCGGGAAGCCCGAGTGGGAAGAAGGGCTTGGTTTCTTACGACGATGCTTCTCCATAGGCGAAAAGGGTGCAGAGAGAAACTTGGATCGGTTAGAGCATTTGCAGGAGTTCGGCGTAGAGTAATTCACTGATGTTGTTAGGTTGGTGGTACCGATTGAGAGATAGCGGCGCAGAGTGTTTTGTTTTGGAGGGTAGGAATTTTTGCCGGTCTGCCACAATGAGTAGTAATATTTCACTACCATATGCTGAGTGTGACTGATTTATCTGGAGTTTGAAGTTGAGAAATGATTGTTTGTATGTTTTTAAGAGTTTGATAAAGTGGTGACTTAAGGCTTCTTCATTCTGTGCTGTGAACCTTGCTGGCTGAATATCTCCTTTTTTGTTTCAAGTGTACTTTGCTTTACCTAGTGAATGGTTAGATTTTTGTTTTTTTTATTGAAGATAGACTAGGCGAGGATGCCATGACAAGAGAAAGGAAAGGAAAGAACCGTAACTTCAGGTTGTTGACACACCTTGCAACTAATTGCTCTACTCCATTAGGTCGTGATATAACAAAAAAATTTCCGCCGTTGTCATATTGAGTGATGGTCATTTCACACCGACACCGTAATTTTTCACTCGAATCTAACTTGACTCGACTCACTTGGAGTAGTTGTACCATGAAAGTTAAAAGTATTGTTGGGTTAATCATAAACTAGGTTGCTCCACTGCGGAGCCAATTAAACGTACCGACCCGTATGTTTTATTACTGTCTGTACGTGTTGAAATGTATGATAAACCGATTTGGTTCCCTCAAAATTGTGTACGGTCGAAGTTAACAATTCACATTTCATGTAATGGCGGCTCAACACATAACACCAAGTAAAATTGATTTTTTAGTCATTTCTATCATGTATGTCAAATATTAGTCGATTTGAAAATTTTGAATTTTGTTGTGAAAAATGGTCAAATTTCCATGTTCATTTTTTAGTCATTTCTAGTATTTTCAATATACATATTGTTGGGAATAACTAAAAATTGAAATTCCACCATATTAAATCTTTAAAATAATAACTAAATAAAATTAAAAAATTCGATATTAAGATGAGAAACACTACTTCAAAAGTAATATTTTACTATGGCTTTAATATTTTTTAATGTGGAACTGAAATTCAAACTTGCTGCTCCGGCGAGTACTCCGGCTGGATTTCAAACCAACCTGCTGGGAGAAATCAGAATGCAAACCCAAACCCTCCATAGTCTATACCTCAACAACATCAACGGAAACACCTCTTAATTTCTCGATTTTTAGGACTCAGAAACTTAATTTCTCGTTTTTGAAATTGCTCTTCCCAATTTCGAGATGCTTGCTGTGAACTCTTAATATCCATTGTGCCATTGATGCTTTCTTGATTGCTTACTATCGTGCTCTCTTACCTGGATCCGGATAAGTTTGGAGCTTCAGTCTAACTCATTTCATCGAATTTATCGGCTTGATATCGTCTGGGTTCGACGAGAAGCAACAGTTTGTCTGGGCAGCTTGCTAGTTAGGCTCTTTACCAAATTTCGGCTTGCTGTGAAGGTTTTCCTGCATAATGTCTTAGCTGAAGAAACATGATCTCGAAAACACTCTGTTATTTCTCTCCAACCATATCGTTAAAGCGAAATTTGTCAACACAAAGACTTCCAGCATCTCATCAAGTTAAATCATACTAGCAAACTGGTGAAACGTGGTGGATGCTATTTGAAGGGATTAACATGGTGAAATCGCAATTTTTAACCATTCCCAACATACACGTCAAATATTAGTCGATTTAAAAATTTTCAATTTTCATCACAACATTAGGCAATTTACAAAGGTTAACCAACTTATGGAAACGAGCTATTTGGACATGGAAATTTAATATATTTCAAATTGGCTAATATTTGATATGCATATTGAAAATGGCTAAAAGGACAAGTGTACCTCTGGTAAGCCCTTTAAATAACGGTCAATGAATTTAAAAATTAATTTTTCTCGATATTGTATTAGCGAGTTAAAAATAGTTTTTAACTTCATTTGGCTATTATTTAAAGCGCTTAACGTGGTGAAACCGCAATTTTTAGCCAGTCCAAGCACACACGTCAAATATTAGTCAATTTTAAATATTTCAAACTTCATCTCAAAGTTGTTCGATTTCCCAAGGGGTTAACCTATGGACATAAGCCATTTTAACATGGAAATTTCACATTTTCAAACCGACAAATATTTAACATACGTGTTGGAAAAGCCTAAAAGTCATGTT
This sequence comes from Linum usitatissimum, assembly GCA_030674075.2. NCBI lineage: Eukaryota > Viridiplantae > Streptophyta > Magnoliopsida > Malpighiales > Linaceae > Linum > Linum usitatissimum. The sequence continues at coordinate 28,756 of JAUJYP020000926.1, read as the reverse complement.
TCATTATGGTAACCCCAGTAAAAAATGGTCAAATGAATTTAAAATCAATTTTTCACGATATTGTTTTAGCGTGTTAAGAAATTTTTTTAATTTCGTTTGGCTACTATTTTATTGGTATAACATGGTGAAACCTCAACTTTTAGCCATTCCCAACATACACGTCAAATATTAGCCAATTTAAAAATTTTTAATCTTCATCTCAAAATTTATCGATTTCCAAAGGGGTTAACCTATGGAAATGAGCCATTTTGTCATTGAAATTTTAAGATTTAAAATTGGCTAGTATTTGGCATGCATGTTGGAAATGGATAGAAAGTCAAGTTGCATTACGGTAACCCATGTAAATAATGGTAAAATGATTTTTTTTATAAAAAATTTCTTGATATTGTTTTAGTGTGATCAGAAATATTTTTTAATTTCGTTTGGCTACTATTTGAAGGGCTTAAACGTGGTGAATCCTCAATTTTTAGCCATTCCCAACATACACGTCAAATATTAGCCAATTTACATTTTTTCAATCTTCATTTCAAAATTTATCGATTTCCAAAGGGGTTAACCTATGGAAATGAGCCATTTTGTCATGGAAATTTTAATATTTAAAATAGGCTAATATTTGGCATGCATGTTGGAAATGGATAAAAAGTCAAGTTGCATTACGGTATCCTATGTAAATAATGGTCAAATGAATTTTAAAAAAAAATTTCTTGATATTATTTTAGTGTGTTAAGAAATATTTTTTAATTTCGTTTGGCTACTATTTGAAGGGCTTAACGTGGTGAATCCTCAATTTTAGCTATTCCCAACATACACGTCAAATATTAGCCAATTTAAAATTTTCAATCTGCATTTCAAAATTTGGTCGTTTTTTTAAAGTGGTTAACCAATGGAAATGAGCCATTTTGACATTGAAATTTCAAAATTTTTAAACCGGCTAATATTTGACATTCATGTTGGAAATGGCTAAAAAGTCAAGTTTCATACTGGTCACCCTTTTGAATAATGGTCAAATGAATTTAATAATCAATTTTTCTAGATATTGTTTTAGCGTGTTATGAAATAGTTTTTAACTTCATTTGGCTATTATTTGAAGCACTTAACGTGGTGAACCTCAACTTTTAGCCATTCCAAACACACACGTCAAATATTAGCCAATTTTAAAAATTTCAATCTTCATCTCAAAGTTTTTCGATTTCCAAATGGGGTTAACCTATGAAAACGAGCTATTTGGACATGGAAATTTAAAATATTTCAAATCGGCTAATATTTGATATGCATATTGGAAATGGCTTAAACGACAAGTGTCATTTTGGTAAGCCCTTTAAATAATGTTCAATGAATTTAAAAATTAATTTTTCTCTATACCGTTTTATCATGTTAAAAAATAGTTGTTAACTTCATTTGGCTATTATTTGAAGCGCTTAATGTGGTGAAACCTCAATTTTTAGCCATTCCAAGCACACACATCAAATATTAGTCAATTTTATATATTTCGCCTTCATCTCAAAAAAATTTCGATTTCCAAAGTGGGTTAACCACTTGCGGACATGAGCCATCTTAACATGGAAATTTAAAAATATTCAAATCAGCTCATATTTGACATGGAAGTTGGAAATGAATACAAATTCAAGTTTCATTCTCGGGAACCCTTTAAATAATGGTCAAATGAACTTTAAAATAAATTTTTCTCGATATTGTTTTAGCCTCGTTAAGAAATAGTTTTTAATTTCATTTGGCTATTAGTTGAAGTATTTAACGTGGTGAAACCTCAATTTTTAGCCAGTCCAAGCACACACGTCAAATATTAGCCAATTTTAAATATTTCAATCTTCATATAAAAAACTTTCGATTTCCAAAGGGGGTGAACCACCTATGGAAATGAGCCATTTTGACATGGAAATTTCAAAATTTAAAATCGGCTAGTATTTGGCATGCATGTTGGAAATGGATAAAAAGTCAAGTTGCATTACGGTAACCCATGTAAATAATGGTAAAATGATTTTTTTTATAAAAAATTTCTTGATATTGTTTTAGTGTTATAAGAAATATTTTTTAATTTCGTTTGGCTACTATTTGAAGGGCTTAAACGTGGTGAATCCACAACTTTTAGCCATTCCCAACATACACGTCAAATATTTTCCAATTTATTATTTTTCAATCTTCATCTCAAAATGTATCGATTTCCAAAGGAAAACCTATGGAAATGAGCCATTTTGTCATGGTAATTTTACGATTTAAAATCGGCTAATATTGGGCATGCATGTTGTAAATGGATAAAAATTCAAGTTGCATTACGGTAACCAATGTAAATAATGGTCAAATGAATTTTAAAAAAAAATTTCTCCATATTGTTTTAGTGTGTTAAAGAAATGTTTTTTAATTTCGTTTGGCTACTATTTGAAGGGCTTAACGTGGTGAATCCTCAATTTTAGCTATTCCCAACATACACGTCAAATATTAGCCAATTTAAAATTTTCAATCCGCATTTCAAAATTTGGTCGTTTTTTTAAAGTGGTTAACCAATGGAAATGAGCCATTTTGACATTGAAATTTCAAAATTTTTAAACCGGCTAATATTTGACATTCATGTTGGAAATGGCTAAAAAGTCAAGTTTCATACTGGTCACCCTTTTGAATAATGGTCAAATGAATTTAATAATCAATTTTTCTAGATATTGTTTTAGCGTGTTATGAAATAGTTTTTAACTTCATTTGGCTATTATTTGAAGCACTTAACGTGGTGAACCTCAACTTTTAGCCATTCCAAACACACACGTCAAATATTAGCCAATTTTAAAAATTTCAATCTTCATCTCAAAGTTTTTCGATTTCCAAATGGGGTTAACCTATGAAAACGAGCTATTTGGACATGGAAATTTAAAATATTTCAAATCGGCTAATATTTGATATGCATATTGGAAATGGCTTAAACGACAAGTGTCATTCTGGTAAGCCCTTTAAATAATGTTCAATGAATTTAAAAATTAATTTTTCTCTATACTGTTTTATCATGTTAAAAAATAGTTGTTAACTTCATTTGGCTATTATTTGAAGCGCTTAATGTGGTGAAACCTCAATTTTTAGCCATTCCAAGCACACACATCAAATATTAGTCAATTTTATATATTTCGGTCTTCATCTCAAAAAAATTTCGATTTCCAAAGTGGGTTAACCACTTGCGGACATGAGCCATCTTAACATGGAAATTTAAAAATATTCAAATCAGCTCATATTTGACATGGAAGTTGGAAATGAATACAAATTCAAGTTTCATTCGGGAACCCTTTAAATAATGGTCAAATGAACTTTAAAATAAATTTTTCTCGATATTGTTTTAGCTTGTTAAGAAATAGTTTTTAATTTCATTTGGCTATTAGTTGAAGTATTTAACGTGGTGAAACCTCAATTTTTAGCCAAGTCCAAGCACACACGTCAAATATTAGCCAATTTTAAATATTTCAATCTTCATATAAAAAACTTTCGATTTCCAAAGGGGGTGAACCACCTATGGACATGAGCCATTTTGACATGGAAATTTCAAAATTTAAAATCGGCTAATATTTGACATGCGTGTTGGAAATGGATAAAAAGTTAAGTTGCATTACGGTAACCCGTGAAAGTAATGGTAAAATGAATTTTATAAAAAAATTTCTCGATATTGTTTTAGTGTGGTTAGAAATATTTTTTAATTTCGTTTGGCTACTATTTGAAGGGCTTAACGAGGTGAATCCACAACTTTTAGCCATTCCCAACATACACGTCAAATATTTTCCAATTTATTATTTTTCAATCTTCATCTCAAAATGTATCGATTTCCAAAGGGGTTAACCTATGGAAATGAGCCATTTTCTCATGGAAATTTTAATATTTAAAATCGGCTAATATTTGGCATGCATGTTGGAAATGGATAAAAAGTCAAGTTGCATTATGGTATCCTATGTAAATAATGGTCAAATGAATTTTAAAAAAAAATTTCTTGATATTATTTTAGTGTGTTAAGAAATATTTTTTAATTTCGTTTGGCTACTATTTGAAGGGCTTAAACGTGGTGAATCCACAACTTTTAGCCATTCCCAACATACACGTCAAATATTTTCCAATTTATTATTTTTCAATCTTCATCTCAAAATGTATCGATTTCCAAAGGAAAACCTATGGAAATGAGCCATTTTGTCATGGTAATTTTACGATTTAAAATCGGCTAATATTGGGCATGCATGTTGTAAATGGATAAAAATTCAAGTTGCATTACGGTAACCAATGTAAATAATGGTCAAATGAATTTTAAAAAAAAATTTCTCCATATTGTTTTAGTGTGTTAAAGAAATGTTTTTTAATTTCGTTTGGCTACTATTTGAAGGGCTTAACGTGGTGATTCCTCAATTTTAGCTATTCCCAACATACACGTCAAATATTAGCCAATTTAAAATTTTCAATCTGCATTTCAAAATTTGGTCGTTTTTTTAAAGTGGTTAACCAATGGAAATGAGCCATTTTGACATTGAAATTTCAAAATTTTTAAACCGGCTAATATTTGACATTCATGTTGGAAATGGCTAAAAAGTCAAGTTTCATACTGGTCACCCTTTTGAATAATGGTCAAATGAATTTAATAATCAATTTTTCTAGATATTGTTTTAGCGTGTTATGAAATAGTTTTTAACTTCATTTGGCTATTATTTGAAGCACTTAACGTGGTGAACCTCAACTTTTAGCCATTCCAAACACACACGTCAAATATTAGCCAATTTTAAAAATTTCAATCTTCATCTCAAAGTTTTTCGATTTCCAAATGGGGTTAACCTATGAAAACGAGCTATTTGGACATGGAAATTTAAAATATCTCAAATCGGCTAATATTTGATATGCATATTGGAAATGGCTTAAACGACAAGTGTCATTTTGGTAAGCACTTTAAATAATGTTCAATGAATTTAAAAATTAATTTTTCTCTATACTGTTTTATCATGTTAAAAAATAGTTGTTAACTTCATTTGGCTATTATTTGAAGCGCTTAATGTGGTGAAACCTCAATTTTTAGCCATTCCAAGCACACACATCAAATATTAGTCAATTTTATATATTTCGCCTTCATCTCAAAAAAATTTCGATTTCCAAAGTGGGTTAACCACTTGCGGACATGAGCCATCTTAACATGGAAATTTAAAAATATTCAAATCAGCTCATATTTGACATGGAAGTTGGAAATGAATACAAATTCAAGTTTCATTCGGGGAACCCTTTAAATAATGGTCAAATGAACTTTAAAATAAATTTTTCTCGATATTGTTTTAGCCTCGTTAAGAAATAGTTTTTAATTTCATTTGGCTATTAGTTGAAGTATTTAACGTGGTGAAACCTCAATTTTTAGCCCAAGCACACACGTCAAATATTAGCCAATTTTAAATATTTCAATCTTCATATAAAAAACTTTCGATTTCCAAAGGGGGTGAACCACCTATGGAAATGAGCCATTTTGACATGGAAATTTCAAAATTTAAAATCGGCTAGTATTTGGCATGCATGTTGGAAATGGATAAAAAGTCAAGTTGCATTACGGTAACCCATGTAAATAATGGTAAAATGATTTTTTTTATAAAAAATTTCTTGATATTGTTTTAGTGTGATAAGAAATATTTTTTAATTTCGTTTGGCTACTATTTGAAGGGCTTAAACGTGGTGAATCCACAACTTTTAGCCATTCCCAACATACACGTCAAATATTTTCCAATTTATTATTTTTCAATCTTCATCTCAAAATGTATCGATTTCCAAAGGAAAACCTATGGAAATGAGCCATTTTGTCATGGTAATTTTACGATTTAAAATCGGCTAATATTGGGCATGCATGTTGTAAATGGATAAAAATTCAAGTTGCATTACGGTAACCAATGTAAATAATGGTCAAATGAATTTTAAAATAAAATTTCTCCATATTGTTTTAGTGTGTTAAAGAAATGTTTTTTAATTTCGTTTGGCTACTATTTGAAGGGCTTAACGTGGTGAATCCTCAATTTTAGCTATTCCCAACATACACGTCAAATATTAGCCAATTTAAAATTTTCAATCTGCATTTCAAAATTTGGTCGTTTTTTTAAAGTGGTTAACCAATGGAAATGAGCCATTTTGACATTGAAATTTCAAAATTTTTAAACCGGCTAATATTTGACATTCATGTTGGAAATGGCTAAAAAGTCAAGTTTCATACTGGTCACCCTTTTGAATAATGGTCAAATGAATTTAATAATCAATTGTTCTAGATATTGTTTTAGCGTGTTATGAAATAGTTTTTAACTTCATTTGGATATTATTTGAAGCACTTAACGTGGTGAACCTCAACTTTTAGCCATTCCAAACACACACGTCAAATATTAGCCAATTTTAAAAATTTCAATCTTCATCTCAAAGTTTTTCGATTTCCAAATGGGGTTAACCTATGAAAACGAGCTATTTGGACATGGAAATTTAAAATATTTCAAATCGGCTAATATTTGATATGCATATTGGAAATGGCTTAAACGACAAGTGTCATTCTGGTAAGCCCTTTAAATAATGTTCAATGAATTTAAAAATTAATTTTTCTCTATACTGTTTTATCATGTTAAAAAATAGTTGTTAACTTCATTTGGCTATTATTTGAAGCGCTTAATGTGGTGAAACCTCAATTTTTAGCCATTCCAAGCACACACATCAAATATTAGTCAATTTTATATATTTCGCCTTCATCTCAAAAAAATTTCGATTTCCAAAGTGGGTTAACCACTTGCGGACATGAGCCATCTTAACATGGAAATTTAAAAATATTCAAATCAGCTCATATTTGACATGGAAGTTGGAAATGAATACAAATTCAAGTTTCATTCTGGGAACCCTTTAAATAATGGTCAAATGAACTTTAAAATAAATTTTTCTCGATATTGTTTTAGCCTGTTAAGAAATAGTTTTTAATTTCATTTGGCTATTAGTTGAAGTATTTAACGTGGTGAAACCTCAATTTTTAGCCAGTTCAAGCACACACGTCAAATATTAGCCAATTTTAAATATTTCAATCTTCATATAAAAAACTTTCGATTTCCAAAGGGGGTGAACCACCTATGGACATGAGCCATTTTGACATGGAAATTTCAAAATTTAAAATCGGCTAATATTTGACATGCGTGTTGGAAATGGATAAAAAGTTAAGTTGCATTACAGTAACCCGTGAAAGTAATGGTAAAATGAATTTTATAAAAAAATTTCTCGATATTGTTTTAGTGTGGTTAGAAATATTTTTTAATTTCGTTTGGCTACTATTTGAAGGGCTTAACGAGGTGAATCCACAACTTTTAGCCATTCCCAACATACACGTCAAATATTTTCCAATTTATTATTTTTCAATCTTCATCTCAAAATGTATCGATTTCCAAAGGAAAACCTATGGAAATTAGCCATTTTGTCATGGTAATTTTACGATTTAAAATCGGCTAATATTGGGCATGCATGTTGTAAATGGATAAAAATTCAAGTTGCATTACGGTAACCAATGTAAATAATGGGCAAATGAATTTTAAAAAAAAATTTCTCCATATTGTTTTAGTGTGTTAAAGAAATGTTTTTTAATTTCGTTTGGCTACTATTTGAAGGGCTTAAACGTGGTGAATCCACAACTTTTAGCCATTCCCAACATACACGTCAAATATTTTCCAATTTATTATTTTTCAATCTTCATCTCAAAATGTATCGATTTCCAAAGGAAAACCTATGGAAATTAGCCATTTTGTCATGGTAATTTTACGATTTAAAATCGGCTAATATTGGGCATGCATGTTGTAAATGGATAAAAATTCAAGTTGCATTACGGTAACCAATGTAAATAATGGGCAAATGAATTTTAAAAAAAAATTTCTCCATATTGTTTTAGTGTGTTAAAGAAATGTTTTTTAATTTCGTTTGGCTACTATTTGAAGGGCTTAACGTGGTGAATCCTCAATTTTAGCTATTCCCAACATACACGTCAAATATTAGCCAATTTAAAATTTTCAATCCGCATTTCAAAATTTGGTCGTTTTTTTAAAGTGGTTAACCAATGGAAATGAGCCATTTTGACATTGAAATTTCAAAATTTTTAAACCGGCTAATATTTGACATTCATGTTGGAAATGGCTAAAAAGTCAAGTTTCATACCGGTCACCCTTTTGAATAATGGTCAAATGAATTTAATAATCAATTTTTCTAGATATTGTTTTAGCGTGTTATGAAATAGTTTTTAACTTCATTTGGCTATTATTTGAAGCACTTAACGTGGTGAACCTCAACTTTTAGCCATTCCAAACACACACGTCAAATATTAGCCAATTTTAAAAATTTCAATCTTCATCTCAAAGTTTTTCGATTTCCAAATGGGGTTAACCTATGAAAACGAGCTATTTGGACATGGAAATTTAAAATATTTCAAATCGGCTAATATTTGATATGCATATTGGAAATGGCTTAAACGACAAGTGTCATTTTGGTAAGCCCTTTAAATAATGTTCAATGAATTTAAAAATTAATTTTTCTCTATACTGTTTTATCATGTTAAAAAATAGTTGTTAACTTCATTTGGCTATTATTTGAAGCGCTTAATGTGGTGAAACCTCAATTTTTAGCCATTCCAAGCACACACATCAAATATTAGTCAATTTTATATATTTCGCCTTCATCTCAAAAAAATTTCGATTTCCAAAGTGGGTTAACCACTTGCGGACATGAGCCATCTTAACATGGAAATTTAAAAATATTCAAATCAGCTCATATTTGACATGGAAGTTGGAAATGAATACAAATTCAAGTTTCATTCCGGGAACCCTTTAAATAATGGTCAAATGAACTTTAAAATAAATTTTTCTCGATATTGTTTTAGCCTCGTTAAGAAATAGTTTTTAATTTCATTTGGCTATTAGTTGAAGTATTTAACGTGGTGAAACCTCAATTTTTAGCCAAGCCCAAGCACACACGTCAAATATTAGCCAATTTTAAATATTTCAATCTTCATATAAAAAACTTTCGATTTCCAAAGGGGGTGAACCACCTATGGACATGAGCCATTTTGACATGGAAATTTCAAAATTTAAAATCGGCTAATATTTGACATGCGTGTTGGAAATGGATAAAAAGTTAAGTTGCATTACAAGTAACCCGTGAAAGTAATAGTAAAATGAATTTTATAAAAAAATTTCTCGATATTGTTTTAGTGTGGTTAGAAATATTTTTTAATTTCGTTTGGCTACTATTTGAAGGGCTTAACGAGGTGAATCCACAACTTTTAGCCATTCCCAACATACACGTCAAATATTTTCCAATTTATTATTTTTCAATCTTCATCTCAAAATGTATCGATTTCCAAAGGAAAACCTATGGAAATGAGCCATTTTGTCATGGTAATTTTACGATTTAAAATCGGCTAATATTGGGCATGCATGTTGTAAATGGATAAAAATTCAAGTTGCATTACGGTAACCAATGTAAATAATGGTCAAATGAATTTTAAAAAAAAATTTCTCCATATTGTTTTAGTGTGTTAAAGAAATGTTTTTTAATTTCGTTTGGCTACTATTTGAAGGGCTTAACGTGGTGAATCCTCAATTTTAGCTATTCCCAACATACACGTCAAATATTAGCCAATTTAAAATTTTCAATCCGCATTTCAAAATTTGGTCGTTTTTTTAAAGTGGTTAACCAATGGAAATGAGCCATTTTGACATTGAAATTTCAAAATTTTTAAACCGGCTAATATTTGACATTCATGTTGGAAATGGCTAAAAAGTCAAGTTTCATACTGGTCACCCTTTTGAATAATGGTCAAATGAATTTAATAATCAATTTTTCTAGATATTGTTTTAGCGTGTTATGAAATAGTTTTTAACTTCATTTGGCTATTATTTGAAGCACTTAACGTGGTGAACCTCAACTTTTAGCCATTCCAAACACACACGTCAAATATTAGCCAATTTTAAAAATTTCAATCTTCATCTCAAAGTTTTTCGATTTCCAAATGGGGTTAACCTATGAAAACGAGCTATTTGGACATGGAAATTTAAAATATTTCAAATCGGCTAATATTTGATATGCATATTGGAAATGGCTTAAACGACAAGTGTCATTTTGGTAAGCCCTTTAAATAATGTTCAATGAATTTAAAAATTAATTTTTCTCTATACCGTTTTATCATGTTAAAAAATAGTTGTTAACTTCATTTGGCTATTATTTGAAGCGCTTAATGTGGTGAAACCTCAATTTTTAGCCATTCCAAGCACACACATCAAATATTAGTCAATTTTATATATTTCGCCTTCATCTCAAAAAAATTTCGATTTCCAAAGTGGGTTAACCACTTGCGGACATGAGCCATCTTAACATGGAAATTTAAAAATATTCAAATCACCTCATATTTGACATGGAAGTTGGAAATGAATACAAATTCAAGTTTCATTCCGGGAACCCTTTAAATAATGGTCAAATGAACTTTAAAATAAATTTTTCTCTATATTGTTTTAGCCTCGTTAAGAAATAGTTTTTAATTTCATTTGGCTATTAGTTGAAGTATTTAACGTGGTGAAACCTCAATTTTTAGCGTCCAAGCACACACGTCAAATATTAGCCAATTTTAAATATTTCAATCTTCATATAAAAAACTTTCGATTTCCAAAGGGGGTGAACCACCTATGGAAATGAGCCATTTTGACATGGAAATTTCAAAATTTAAAATCGGCTAGTATTTGGCATGCATGTTGGAAATGGATAAAAAGTCAAGTTGCATTACGGTAACCCATGTAAATAATGGTAAAATGATTTTTTTTATAAAATATTTCTTGATATTGTTTTAGTGTGATAAGAAATATTTTTTAATTTCGTTTGGCTACTATTTGAAGGGCTTAAACGTGGTGAATCCACAACTTTTAGCCATTCCCAACATACACGTCAAATATTTTCCAATTTATTATTTTTCAATCTTCATCTCAAAATGTATCGATTTCCAAAGGAAAACCTATGGAAATGAGCCATTTTGTCATGGTAATTTTACGATTTAAAATCGGCTAATATTGGGCATGCATGTTGTAAATGGATAAAAATTCAAGTTGCATTACGTAACCAATGTAAATAATGGTCAAATGAATTTTAAAAAAAATTTCTCCATATTGTTTTAGTGTGTTAAAGAAATGTTTTTTAATTTCGTTTGGCTACTATTTGAAGGGCTTAACGTGGTGAATCCTCAATTTTAGCTATTCCCAACATACACGTCAAATATTAGCCAATTTAAAATTTTCAATCCGCATTTCAAAATTTGGTCGTTTTTTTAAAGTGGTTAACCAATGGAAATGAGCCATTTTGACATTGAAATTTCAAAATTTTTAAACCGGCTAATATTTGACATTCATGTTGGAAATGGCTAAAAAGTCAAGTTTCATACCGGTCACCCTTTTGAATAATGGTCAAATGAATTTAATAATCAATTTTTCTAGATATTGTTTTAGCGTGTTATGAAATAGTTTTTAACTTCATTTGGCTATTATTTGAAGCACTTAACGTGGTGAACCTCAACTTTTAGCCATTCCAAACACACACGTCAAATATTAGCCAATTTTAAAAATTTCAATCTTCATCTCAAAGTTTTTCGATTTCCAAATGGGGTTAACCTATGAAAACGAGCTATTTGGACATGGAAATTTAAAATATTTCAAATCGGCTAATATTTGATATGCATATTGGAAATGGCTTAAACGACAAGTGTCATTTTGGTAAGCCCTTTAAATAATGTTCAATGAATTTAAAAATTAATTTTTCTCTATACCGTTTTATCATGTTAAAAAATAGTTGTTAACTTCATTTGGCTATTATTTGAAGCGCTTAATGTGGTGAAACCTCAATTTTTAGCCATTCCAAGCACACACATCAAATATTAGTCAATTTTATATATTTCAGCCTTCATCTCAAAAAAATTTCGATTTCCAAAGTGGGTTAACCACTTGCGGACATGAGCCATCTTAACATGGAAATTTAAAAATATTCAAATCAGCTCATATTTGACATGGAAGTTGGAAATGAATACAAATTCAAGTTTCATTCTGGGAACCCTTTAAATAATGGTCAAATGAACTTTAAAATAAATTTTTCTCGATATTGTTTTAGCCCGTTAAGAAATAGTTTTTAATTTCATTTGGCTATTAGTTGAAGTATTTAACGTGGTGAAACCTCAATTTTTAGCCAAGCCCAAGCACACACGTCAAATATTAGCCAATTTTAAATATTTCAATCTTCATATAAAAAACTTTCGATTTCCAAAGGGGGTGAACCACCTATGGACATGAGCCATTTTGACATGGAAATTTCAAAATTTAAAATCGGCTAATATTTGACATGCGTGTTGGAAATGGATAAAAAGTTAAGTTGCATTACGGTAACCCGTGAAAGTAATGGTAAAATGAATTTTATAAAAAAATTTCTCGATATTGTTTTAGTGTGGTTAGAAATATTTTTTAATTTCGTTTGGCTACTATTTGAAGGGCTTAACGAGGTGAATCCACAACTTTTAGCCATTCCCAACATACACGTCAAATATTTTCCAATTTATTATTTTTCAATCTTCATCTCAAAATGTATCGATTTCCAAAGGAAAACCTATGGAAATGAGCCATTTTGTCATGGTAATTTTACGATTTAAAATCGGCTAATATTGGGCATGCATGTTGTAAATGGATAAAAATTCAAGTTGCATTACGGTAACCAATGTAAATAATGGTCAAATGAATTTTAAAAAAAAATTTCTCCATATTGTTTTAGTGTGTTAAAGAAATGTTTTTTAATTTCGTTTGGCTACTATTTGAAGGGCTTAACGTGGTGAATCCTCAATTTTAGCTATTCCCAACATACACGTCAAATATTAGCCAATTTAAAATTTTCAATCCGCATTTCAAAATTTGGTCGTTTTTTTAAAGTGGTTAACCAATGGAAATGAGCCATTTTGACATTGAAATTTCAAAATTTTTAAACCGGCTAATATTTGACATTCATGTTGGAAATGGCTAAAAAGTCAAGTTTCATACCGGTCACCCTTTTGAATAATGGTCAAATGAATTTAATAATCAATTTTTCTAGATATTGTTTTAGCGTGTTATGAAATAGTTTTTAACTTCATTTGGCTATTATTTGAAGCACTTAACGTGGTGAACCTCAACTTTTAGCCATTCCAAACACACACGTCAAATATTAGCCAATTTTAAAAATTTCAATCTTCATCTCAAAGTTTTTCGATTTCCAAATGGGGTTAACCTATGAAAACGAGCTATTTGGACATGGAAATTTAAAATATTTCAAATCGGCTAATATTTGATATGCATATTGGAAATGGCTTAAACGACAAGTGTCATTTTGGTAAGCCCTTTAAATAATGTTCAATGAATTTAAAAATTAATTTTTCTCTATACTGTTTTATCATGTTAAAAAATAGTTGTTAACTTCATTTGGCTATTATTTGAAGCGCTTAATGTGGTGAAACCTCAATTTTTAGCCATTCCAAGCACACACATCAAATATTAGTCAATTTTATATATTTCAGTCTTCATCTCAAAAAATTTCGATTTCCAAAGTGGGTTAACCACTTGCGGACATGAGCCATCTTAACATGGAAATTTAAAAATATTCAAATCAGCTCATATTTGACATGGAAGTTGGAAATGAATACAAATTCAAGTTTCATTCTCGGGAACCCTTTAAATAATGGTCAAATGAACTTTAAAATAAATTTTTCTCGATATTGTTTTAGCTCGTTAAGAAATAGTTTTTAATTTCATTTGGCTATTAGTTGAAGTATTTAACGTGGTGAAACCTCAATTTTTAGCCAAGCCCAAGCACACACGTCAAATATTAGCCAATTTTAAATATTTCAATCTTCATATAAAAAACTTTCGATTTCCAAAGGGGGTGAACCACCTATGGACATGAGCCATTTTGACATGGAAATTTCAAAATTTAAAATCGGCTAATATTTGACATGCGTGTTGGAAATGGATAAAAAGTTAAGTTGCATTACAATAACCCGTGAAAGTAATGGTAAAATGAATTTTATAAAAAAATTTCTCGATATTGTTTTAGTGTGGTTAGAAATATTTTTTAATTTCGTTTGGCTACTATTTGAAGGGCTTAACGAGGTGAATCCACAACTTTTAGCCATTCCCAACATACACGTCAAATATTTTCCAATTTATTATTTTTCAATCTTCATCTCAAAATGTATCGATTTCCAAAGGAAAACCTATGGAAATGAGCCATTTTGTCATGGTAATTTTACGATTTAAAATCGGCTAATATTGGGCATGCATGTTGTAAATGGATAAAAATTCAAGTTGCATTACGGTAACCAATGTAAATAATGGTCAAATGAATTTTAAAAAAATTTCTCCATATTGTTTTAGTGTGTTAAAGAAATGTTTTTTAATTTCGTTTGGCTACTATTTGAAGGGCTTAACGTGGTGAATCCTCAATTTTAGCTATTCCCAACATACACGTCAAATATTAGCCAATTTAAAATTTTCAATCCGCATTTCAAAATTTGGTCGTTTTTTTAAAGTGGTTAACCAATGGAAATGAGCCATTTTGACATTGAAATTTCAAAATTTTTAAACCGGCTAATATTTGACATTCATGTTGGAAATGGCTAAAAAGTCAAGTTTCATACCGGTCACCCTTTTGAATAATGGTCAAATGAATTTAATAATCAATTTTTCTAGATATTGTTTTAGCGTGTTATGAAATAGTTTTTAACTTCATTTGGCTATTATTTGAAGCACTTAACGTGGTGAACCTCAACTTTTAGCCATTCCAAACACACACGTCAAATATTAGCCAATTTTAAAAATTTCAATCTTCATCTCAAAGTTTTTCGATTTCCAAATGGGGTTAACCTATGAAAACGAGCTATTTGGACATGGAAATTTAAAATATTTCAAATCGGCTAATATTTGATATGCATATTGGAAATGGCTTAAACGACAAGTGTCATTTTGGTAAGCCCTTTAAATAATGTTCAATGAATTTAAAAATTAATTTTTCTCTATACCGTTTTATCATGTTAAAAAATAGTTGTTAACTTCATTTGGCTATTATTTGAAGCGCTTAATGTGGTGAAACCTCAATTTTTAGCCATTCCAAGCACACACATCAAATATTAGTCAATTTTATATATTTCGCCTTCATCTCAAAAAATTTCGATTTCCAAAGTGGGTTAACCACTTGCGGACATGAGCCATCTTAACATGGAAATTTAAAAATATTCAAATCAGCTCATATTTGACATGGAAGTTGGAAATGAATACAAATTCAAGTTTCATTCGGGAACCCTTTAAATAATGGTCAAATGAACTTTAAAATAAATTTTTCTCGATATTGTTTTAGCCGTTAAGAAATAGTTTTTAATTTCATTTGGCTATTAGTTGAAGTATTTAACGTGGTGAAACCTCAATTTTTAGCCAAGTCCAAGCACACACGTCAAATATTAGCCAATTTTAAATATTTCAATCTTCATATAAAAAACTTTCGATTTCCAAAGGGGGTGAACCACCTATGGACACGAGCCATTTTGACATGGAAATTTCAAAATTTAAAATCGGCTAATATTTGACATGCGTGTTGGAAATGGATAAAAAGTTAAGTTGCATTACAAGTAACCCGTGAAAGTAATGGTAAAATGAATTTTATAAAAAAATTTCTCGATATTGTTTTAGTGTGGTTAGAAATATTTTTTAATTTCGTTTGGCTACTATTTGAAGGGCTTAACGAGGTGAATCCACAACTTTTAGCCATTCCCAACATACACGTCAAATATTTTCCAATTTATTATTTTTCAATCTTCATCTCAAAATGTATCGATTTCCAAAGGAAAACCTATGGAAATGAGCCATTTTGTCATGGTAATTTTACGATTTAAAATCGGCTAATATTGGGCATGCATGTTGTAAATGGATAAAAATTCAAGTTGCATTACGGTAACCAATGTAAATAATGGTCAAATGAATTTTAAAAAAAAATTTCTCCATATTGTTTTAGTGTGTTAAAGAAATGTTTTTTAATTTCGTTTGGCTACTATTTGAAGGGCTTAACGTGGTGAATCCTCAATTTTAGCTATTCCCAACATACACGTCAAATATTAGCCAATTTAAAATTTTCAATCCGCATTTCAAAATTTGGTCGTTTTTTTAAAGTGGTTAACCAATGGAAATGAGCCATTTTGACATTGAAATTTCAAAATTTTTAAACCGGCTAATATTTGACATTCATGTTGGAAATGGCTAAAAAGTCAAGTTTCATACCGGTCACCCTTTTGAATAATGGTCAAATGAATTTAATAATCAATTTTTCTAGATATTGTTTTAGCGTGTTATGAAATAGTTTTTAACTTCATTTGGCTATTATTTGAAGCACTTAACGTGGTGAACCTCAACTTTTAGCCATTCCAAACACACACGTCAAATATTAGCCAATTTTAAAAATTTCAATCTTCATCTCAAAGTTTTTCGATTTCCAAATGGGGTTAACCTATGAAAACGAGCTATTTGGACATGGAAATTTAAAATATTTCAAATCGGCTAATATTTGATATGCATATTGGAAATGGCTTAAACGACAAGTGTCATTTTGGTAAGCCCTTTAAATAATGTTCAATGAATTTAAAAATTAATTTTTCTCTATACTGTTTTATCATGTTAAAAAATAGTTGTTAACTTCATTTGGCTATTATTTGAAGCGCTTAATGTGGTGAAACCTCAATTTTTAGCCATTCCAAGCACACACATCAAATATTAGTCAATTTTATATATTTCAGTCTTCATCTCAAAAAAATTTCGATTTCCAAAGTGGGTTAACCACTTGCGGACATGAGCCATCTTAACATGGAAATTTAAAAATATTCAAATCACCTCATATTTGACATGGAAGTTGGAAATGAATACAAATTCAAGTTTCATTCTGGGAACCCTTTAAATAATGGTCAAATGAACTTTAAAATAAATTTTTCTCGATATTGTTTTAGCCTCGTTAAGAAATAGTTTTTAATTTCATTTGGCTATTAGTTGAAGTATTTAACGTGGTGAAACCTCAATTTTTAGCCAAGCCCAAGCACACACGTCAAATATTAGCCAATTTTAAATATTTCAATCTTCATATAAAAAACTTTCGATTTCCAAAGGGGGTGAACCACCTATGGACATGAGCCATTTTGACATGGAAATTTCAAAATTTAAAATCGGCTAATATTTGACATGCGTGTTGGAAATGGATAAAAAGTTAAGTTGCATTACAAAGAACCCGTGAAAGTAATGGTAAAATGAATTTTATAAAAAAATTTCTCGATATTGTTTTAGTGTGGTTAGAAATATTTTTTAATTTCGTTTGGCTACTATTTGAAGGGCTTAACGAGGTGAATCCACAACTTTTAGCCATTCCCAACATACACGTCAAATATTTTCCAATTTATTATTTTTCAATCTTCATCTCAAAATGTATCGATTTCCAAAGGAAAACCTATGGAAATGAGCCATTTTGTCATGGTAATTTTACGATTTAAAATCGGCTAATATTGGGCATGCATGTTGTAAATGGATAAAAATTCAAGTTGCATTACGGTAACCAATGTAAATAATGGTCAAATGAATTTTAAAAAAATTTCTCCATATTGTTTTAGTGTGTTAAAGAAATGTTTTTTAATTTCGTTTGGCTACTATTTGAAGGGCTTAACGTGGTGAATCCTCAATTTTAGCTATTCCCAACATACACGTCAAATATTAGCCAATTTAAAATTTTCAATCCGCATTTCAAAATTTGGTCGTTTTTTTAAAGTGGTTAACCAATGGAAATGAGCCATTTTGACATTGAAATTTCAAAATTTTTAAACCGGCTAATATTTGACATTCATGTTGGAAATGGCTAAAAAGTCAAGTTTCATACCGGTCACCCTTTTGAATAATGGTCAAATGAATTTAATAATCAATTTTTCTAGATATTGTTTTAGCGTGTTATGAAATAGTTTTTAACTTCATTTGGCTATTATTTGAAGCACTTAACGTGGTGAACCTCAACTTTTAGCCATTCCAAACACACACGTCAAATATTAGCCAATTTTAAAAATTTCAATCTTCATCTCAAAGTTTTTCGATTTCCAAATGGGGTTAACCTATGAAAACGAGCTATTTGGACATGGAAATTTAAAATATTTCAAATCGGCTAATATTTGATATGCATATTGGAAATGGCTTAAACGACAAGTGTCATTTTGGTAAGCCCTTTAAATAATGTTCAATGAATTTAAAAATTAATTTTTCTCTATACTGTTTTATCATGTTAAAAAATAGTTGTTAACTTCATTTGGCTATTATTTGAAGCGCTTAATGTGGTGAAACCTCAATTTTTAGCCATTCCAAGCACACACATCAAATATTAGTCAATTTTATATATTTCAGTCTTCATCTCAAAAAAATTTCGATTTCCAAAGTGGGTTAACCACTTGCGGACATGAGCCATCTTAACATGGAAATTTAAAAATATTCAAATCAGCTCATATTTGACATGGAAGTTGGAAATGAATACAAATTCAAGTTTCATTCTCGGGAACCCTTTAAATAATGGTCAAATGAACTTTAAAATAAATTTTTCTCGATATTGTTTTAGCCTGTTAAGAAATAGTTTTTAATTTCATTTGGCTATTAGTTGAAGTATTTAACGTGGTGAAACCTCAATTTTTAGCCAGTCCAAGCACACACGTCAAATATTAGCCAATTTTAAATATTTCAATCTTCATATAAAAAACTTTCGATTTCCAAAGGGGGTGAACCACCTATGGACATGAGCCATTTTGACATGGAAATTTCAAAATTTAAAATCGGCTAATATTTGACATGCGTGTTGGAAATGGATAAAAAGTTAAGTTGCATTACAAGAACCCGTGAAAGTAATGGTAAAATGAATTTTATAAAAAAATTTCTCGATATTGTTTTAGTGTGGTTAGAAATATTTTTTAATTTCGTTTGGCTACTATTTGAAGGGCTTAACGAGGTGAATCCACAACTTTTAGCCATTCCCAACATACACGTCAAATATTTTCCAATTTATTATTTTTCAATCTTCATCTCAAAATGTATCGATTTCCAAAGGAAAACCTATGGAAATGAGCCATTTTGTCATGGTAATTTTACGATTTAAAATCGGCTAATATTGGGCATGCATGTTGTAAATGGATAAAAATTCAAGTTGCATTACGGTAACCAATGTAAATAATGGTCAAATGAATTTTAAAAAAAAATTTCTCCATATTGTTTTAGTGTGTTAAAGAAATGTTTTTTAATTTCGTTTGGCTACTATTTGAAGGGCTTAACGTGGTGAATCCTCAATTTTAGCTATTCCCAACATACACGTCAAATATTAGCCAATTTAAAATTTTCAATCCGCATTTCAAAATTTGGTCGTTTTTTTAAAGTGGTTAACCAATGGAAATGAGCCATTTTGACATTGAAATTTCAAAATTTTTAAACCGGCTAATATTTGACATTCATGTTGGAAATGGCTAAAAAGTCAAGTTTCATACCGGTCACCCTTTTGAATAATGGTCAAATGAATTTAATAATCAATTTTTCTAGATATTGTTTTAGCGTGTTATGAAATAGTTTTTAACTTCATTTGGCTATTATTTGAAGCACTTAACGTGGTGAACCTCAACTTTTAGCCATTCCAAACACACACGTCAAATATTAGCCAATTTTAAAAATTTCAATCTTCATCTCAAAGTTTTTCGATTTCCAAATGGGGTTAACCTATGAAAACGAGCTATTTGGACATGGAAATTTAAAATATTTCAAATCGGCTAATATTTGATATGCATATTGGAAATGGCTTAAACGACAAGTGTCATTTTGGTAAGCCCTTTAAATAATGTTCAATGAATTTAAAAATTAATTTTTCTCTATACTGTTTTATCATGTTAAAAAATAGTTGTTAACTTCATTTGGCTATTATTTGAAGCGCTTAATGTGGTGAAACCTCAATTTTTAGCCATTCCAAGCACACACATCAAATATTAGTCAATTTTATATATTTCAGTCTTCATCTCAAAAAAATTTCGATTTCCAAAGTGGGTTAACCACTTGCGGATATGAGCCATCTTAACATGGAAATTTAAAAATATTCAAATCAGCTCATATTTGACATGGAAGTTGGAAATGAATACAAATTCAAGTTTCATTCTCGGGAACCCTTTAAATAATGGTCAAATGAACTTTAAAATAAATTTTTCTCGATATTGTTTTAGCCTCGTTAAGAAATAGTTTTTAATTTCATTTGGCTATTAGTTGAAGTATTTAACGTGGTGAAACCTCAATTTTTAGCCAAGCCCAAGCACACACGTCAAATATTAGCCAATTTTAAATATTTCAATCTTCATATAAAAACTTTCGATTTCCAAAGGGGGTGAACCACCTATGGATACGAGCCATTTTGACATGGAAATTTCAAAATTTAAAATCGGCTAATATTTGACATGCGTGTTGGAAATGGATAAAAAGTTAAGTTGCATTACAAAGAACCCGTGAAAGTAATGGTAAAATGAATTTTATAAAAAAATTTCTCGATATTGTTTTAGTGTGGTTAGAAATATTTTTTAATTTCGTTTGGCTACTATTTGAAGGGCTTAACGAGGTGAATCCACAACTTTTAGCCATTCCCAACATACACGTCAAATATTTTCCAATTTATTATTTTTCAATCTTCATCTCAAAATGTATCGATTTCCAAAGGAAAACCTATGGAAATGAGCCATTTTGTCATGGTAATTTTACGATTTAAAATCGGCTAATATTGGGCATGCATGTTGTAAATGGATAAAAATTCAAGTTGCATTACGGTAACCAATGTAAATAATGGTCAAATGAATTTTAAAAAAAAATTTCTCCATATTGTTTTAGTGTGTTAAAGAAATGTTTTTTAATTTCGTTTGGCTACTATTTGAAGGGCTTAACGTGGTGAATCCTCAATTTTAGCTATTCCCAACATACACGTCAAATATTAGCCAATTTAAAATTTTCAATCCGCATTTCAAAATTTGGTCGTTTTTTTAAAGTGGTTAACCAATGGAAATGAGCCATTTTGACATTGAAATTTCAAAATTTTTAAACCGGCTAATATTTGACATTCATGTTGGAAATGGCTAAAAAGTCAAGTTTCATACCGGTCACCCTTTTGAATAATGGTCAAATGAATTTAATAATCAATTTTTCTAGATATTGTTTTAGCGTGTTATGAAATAGTTTTTAACTTCATTTGGCTATTATTTGAAGCACTTAACGTGGTGAACCTCAACTTTTAGCCATTCCAAACACACACGTCAAATATTAGCCAATTTTAAAAATTTCAATCTTCATCTCAAAGTTTTTCGATTTCCAAATGGGGTTAACCTATGAAAACGAGCTATTTGGACATGGAAATTTAAAATATTTCAAATCGGCTAATATTTGATATGCATATTGGAAATGGCTTAAACGACAAGTGTCATTTTGGTAAGCCCTTTAAATAATGTTCAATGAATTTAAAAATTAATTTTTCTCTATACCGTTTTATCATGTTAAAAAATAGTTGTTAACTTCATTTGGCTATTATTTTAAGCGCTTAATGTGGTGAAACCTCAATTTTTAGCCATTCCAAGCACACACATCAAATATTAGTCAATTTTATATATTTCAGTCTTCATCTCAAAAAAATTTCGATTTCCAAAGTGGGTTAACCACTTGCGGACATGAGCCATCTTAACATGGAAATTTAAAAATATTCAAATCACCTCATATTTGACATGGAAGTTGGAAATGAATACAAATTCAAGTTTCATTCTCGGGAACCCTTTAAATAATGGTCAAATGAACTTTAAAATAAATTTTTCTCGATATTGTTTTAGCCCGTTAAGAAATAGTTTTTAATTTCATTTGGCTATTAGTTGAAGTATTTAACGTGGTGAAACCTCAATTTTTAGCCAAGTCCAAGCACACACGTCAAATATTAGCCAATTTTAAATATTTCAATCTTCATATAAAAAACATTCGATTTCCAAAGGGGTGAACCACCTATGGACATGAGCCATTTTGACATGGAAATTTCAAAATTTAAAATCGGCTAATATTTGACATGCGTGTTGGAAATGGATAAAAAGTTAAGTTGCATTACAATAACCCGTGAAAGTAATGGTAAAATGAATTTTATAAAAAAATTTCTCGATATTGTTTTAGTGTGGTTAGAAATATTTTTTAATTTCGTTTGGCTACTATTTGAAGGGCTTAACGAGGTGAATCCACAACTTTTAGCCATTCCCAACATACACGTCAAATATTTTCCAATTTATTATTTTTCAATCTTCATCTCAAAATGTATCGATTTCCAAAGGAAAACCTATGGAAATGAGCCATTTTGTCATGGTAATTTTACGATTTAAAATCGGCTAATATTGGGCATGCATGTTGTAAATGGATAAAAATTCAAGTTGCATTACGGTAACCAATGTAAATAATGGTCAAATGAATTTTTAAAAAAATTTCTCCATATTGTTTTAGTGTGTTAAAGAAATGTTTTTTAATTTCGTTTGGCTACTATTTGAAGGGCTTAACGTGGTGAATCCTCAATTTTAGCTATTCCCAACATACACGTCAAATATTAGCCAATTTAAAATTTTCAATCCGCATTTCAAAATTTGGTCGTTTTTTTAAAGTGGTTAACCAATGGAAATGAGCCATTTTGACATTGAAATTTCAAAATTTTTAAACCGGCTAATATTTGACATTCATGTTGGAAATGGCTAAAAAGTCAAGTTTCATACCGGTCACCCTTTTGAATAATGGTCAAATGAATTTAATAATCAATTTTTCTAGATATTGTTTTAGCGTGTTATGAAATAGTTTTTAACTTCATTTGGCTATTATTTGAAGCACTTAACGTGGCGAACCTCAACTTTTAGCCATTCCAAACACACACGTCAAATATTAGCCAATTTTAAAAATTTCAATCTTCATCTCAAAGTTTTTCGATTTCCAAATGGGGTTAACCTATGAAAACGAGCTATTTGGACATGGAAATTTAAAATATTTCAAATCGGCTAATATTTGATATGCATATTGGAAATGGCTTAAACGACAAGTGTCATTTTGGTAAGCCCTTTAAATAATGTTCAATGAATTTAAAAATTAATTTTTCTCTATACCGTTTTATCATGTTAAAAAATAGTTGTTAACTTCATTTGGCTATTATTTGAAGCGCTTAATGTGGTGAAACCTCAATTTTTAGCCATTCCAAGCACACACATCAAATATTAGTCAATTTTATATATTTCGAGCCTTCATCTCAAAAAATTTCGATTTCCAAAGTGGGTTAACCACTTGCGGACATGAGCCATCTTAACATGGAAATTTAAAAATATTCAAATCAGCTCATATTTGATATGGAAGTTGGAAATGAATACAAATTCAAGTTTCATTCGGGAACCCTTTAAATAATGGTCAAATGAACTTTAAAATAAATTTTTCTCGATATTGTTTTAGCCTCGTTAAGAAATAGTTTTTAATTTCATTTGGCTATTAGTTGAAGTATTTAACGTGGTGAAACCTCAATTTTTAGCCAAATTCAAGCACACACGTCAAATATTAGCCAATTTTAAATATTTCAATCTTCATATAAAAAACTTTCGATTTCCAAAGGGGGTGAACCACCTATGGACATGAGCCATTTTGACATGGAAATTTCAAAATTTAAAATCGGCTAATATTTGACATGCGTGTTGGAAATGGATAAAAAGTTAAGTTGCATTACAAGAACCCGTGAAAGTAATGGTAAAATGAATTTTATAAAAAAATTTCTCGATATTGTTTTAGTGTGGTTAGAAATATTTTTTAATTTCGTTTGGCTACTATTTGAAGGGCTTAACGAGGTGAATCCACAACTTTTAGCCATTCCCAACATACACGTCAAATATTTTCCAATTTATTATTTTTCAATCTTCATCTCAAAATGTATCGATTTCCAAAGGAAAACCTATGGAAATGAGCCATTTTGTCATGGTAATTTTACGATTTAAAATCGGCTAATATTGGGCATGCATGTTGTAAATGGATAAAAATTCAAGTTGCATTACGGTAACCAATGTAAATAATGGTCAAATGAATTTTTTAAAAAAATTTCTCCATATTGTTTTAGTGTGTTAAAGAAATGTTTTTTAATTTCGTTTGGCTACTATTTGAAGGGCTTAACGTGGTGAATCCTCAATTTTAGCTATTCCCAACATACACGTCAAATATTAGCCAATTTAAAATTTTCAATCTGCATTTCAAAATTTGGTCGTTTTTTTAAAGTGGTTAACCAATGGAAATGAGCCATTTTGACATTGAAATTTCAAAATTTTTAAACCGGCTAATATTTGACATTCATGTTGGAAATGGCTAAAAAGTCAAGTTTCATACCGGTCACCCTTTTGAATAATGGTCAAATGAATTTAATAATCAATTTTTCTAGATATTGTTTTAGCGTGTTATGAAATAGTTTTTAACTTCATTTGGCTATTATTTGAAGCACTTAACGTGGTGAACCTCAACTTTTAGCCATTCCAAACACACACGTCAAATATTAGCCAATTTTAAAAATTTCAATCTTCATCTCAAAGTTTTTCGATTTCCAAATGGGGTTAACCTATGAAAACGAGCTATTTGGACATGGAAATTTAAAATATTTCAAATCGGCTAATATTTGATATGCATATTGGAAATGGCTTAAACGACAAGTGTCATTTTGGTAAGCCCTTTAAATAATGTTCAATGAATTTAAAAATTAATTTTTCTCTATACCGTTTTATCATGTTAAAAAATAGTTGTTAACTTCATTTGGCTATTATTTGAAGCGCTTAATGTGGTGAAACCTCAATTTTTAGCCATTCCAAGCACACACATCAAATATTAGTCAATTTTATATATTTCCGCCTTCATCTCAAAAAAATTTCGATTTCCAAAGTGGGTTAACCACTTGCGGACATGAGCCATCTTAACATGGAAATTTAAAAATATTCAAATCAGCTCATATTTGACATGGAAGTTGGAAATGAATACAAATTCAAGTTTCATTCGGGAACCCTTTAAATAATGGTCAAATGAACTTTAAAATAAATTTTTCTCGATATTGTTTTAAATTGTTAAGAAATAGTTTTTAATTTCATTTGGCTATTAGTTGAAGTATTTAACGTGGTGAAACCTCAATTTTTAGCCAAGCCCAAGCACACACGTCAAATATTAGCCAATTTTAAATATTTCAATCTTCATATAAAAAACTTTCGATTTCCAAAGGGGGTGAACCACCTATGGACATGAGCCATTTTGACATGGAAATTTCAAAATTTAAAATCGGCTAATATTTGACATGCGTGTTGGAAATGGATAAAAAGTTAAGTTGCATTACAAGTAACCCGTGAAAGTAATGGTAAAATGAATTTTATAAAAAAATTTCTCGATATTGTTTTAGTGTGGTTAGAAATATTTTTTAATTTCGTTTGGCTACTATTTGAAGGGCTTAACGAGGTGAATCCACAACTTTTAGCCATTCCCAACATACACGTCAAATATTTTCCAATTTATTATTTTTCAATCTTCATCTCAAAATGTATCGATTTCCAAAGGAAAACCTATGGAAATGAGCTATTTTGTCATGGTAATTTTACGATTTAAAATCGGCTAATATTGGTCATGCATGTTGTAAATGGATAAAAATTCAAGTTGCATTACGGTAACCAATGTAAATAATGGTCAAATGAATTTTTAAAAAAAATTTCTCCATATTGTTTTAGTGTGTTAAAGAAATGTTTTTTAATTTCGTTTGGCTACTATTTGAAGGGCTTAACGTGGTGAATCCTCAATTTTAATGCTATTCCCAACATACACGTCAAATATTAGCCAATTTAAAATTTTCAATCTGCATTTCAAAATTTGTCGTTTTTTTAAAGTGGTTAACCAATGGAAATGAGCCATTTTGACATTGAAATTTCAAAATTTTTAAACCGGCTAATATTTGACATTCATGTTGAAAATGTATTAAAAAGTCAAGTTTCATACCGGTCACCCTTTTGAATAATGGTCAAATGAATTTAATAATCAATTTTTCTTAGATATCGTTTTAGCCGTGTTATGAAATAGTTTTCAACTTCATTTTGGCTATTATTTGAAGCACTTAACGTGGTGAACCTCAACTTTTAGCCATTCCAAACACACACGTCAAATATTAGCCATTCTTTTAAAATTTCAATCTTCATCTTCAAAGTTTTTCGATTTCCAAATGGGGCTAACCTATGAAAACGAGCTATTTGACATGGAAATTTAAAATATTTCAAATCGGCTAATATTTGATATGCATATTGGAAATGGCTTAAACGACAAGTGTCATTTTATGTAAGCTCCTTAAATAATGTTCAATGAATTTAAAAATTAATTTTTCTCTATACTGTTTTATCATGCTAAAAAAATAGTTGTTAACTTCATTCGTTGTCTTATTTCATTTGTTTAATGAGATGAAACCTCAATTTTTTAGCTATTCCAACCACACACATCAAATATTAGTCAATTTTATAGATTTCAATACTTCATCTCAAAAAAAAAAAAAAAAAAAAAATTTCGATTTCCAAAGTTGGTTAACCACTTGCGGGACATTTGAGCCATCTTAACATGGAAATTTAAAAATATTCAAATCAAATCATATTTGACATGGAAGTTGGAAATGAATACAAATTCAAGTTTCATTCGGGAACCCTTTAAATAATGGTCAAATGAACTTTAAAATAAATTTTTCTCGATATTGTTTTTAGAAATCGTTAAGAAATAGTTTTTAATTTCATTTGGCTATTAGTTGAAGTATTTAACGTGGTGAAACCTCAATTTTAGCTACCCAAGCACACACGTCAAATATTAGCCAATTTTAAATATTTCAATCTTCATATAAAAACTTTCGATTTCCAAAGGGGTGAACCACTTATGGACATGAGCCATTTTGACATGGAAATTTCAAAATTTAAAAATCAAGTTAATATTTGACATGCATGTTGAAATGGATAAAAAAAGTTAAGTTGCATAAAGTAACTCATGAAAATAATGGTAAAATGAATTTTTTTATAAAAAATTTCTCGATATTGTTTTAGATGTATTAGAAATATTTTTAAATTTCGTTGTTCTACTATTTGAAAGGGTACAACTGTAGGTGAATCCACAACTTTTTGCCATTCCCAACATACACGTCAAATATTTTCCAATTTATTATTTTTCAATCTTCATCTCAAAATTGATCGATTTCCTAAGAAAACCTACGGAAATGAGCTATTTTGTCATGGTAATTTTACGATTTAAAATCGGCTAATATTGGGCATGCATGTTGTAAATGGATAAAAATTCAAGTTGCATTACTAAGAACCAATGTAAATAATGGTCAAATGAATTTTAAAAAAATTTCTCCATATTGTTTCAGTGTGTTAAAGAAATGTTTTTTAATTTCTGCTTGGCTACTATTTGAAGGGCTTAACGTGGTGAATCCTCACTCTATTTTAAAAATTCCCAACATACACGTCAAATATTAGCCAATTTAAAATTTTCAATCCTGCATTTCAAAATTTGGTCGTTTTTTTAAAGTGGTTAACCAATGGAAATGAGCTATTTTGGACATTGAAATTTTAAAAATTTTTAAACCGGCTAATATTTGACATTCATGTTGGAAATGGCTAAAAAGCTAAGTTTCATACTTTGTCACCTTTTTTGAATAATGGTCAAATGAATTTAATAATCAATTTTTCTAGATATTACTTTAGCTATATTAGTAAATAGTTTTCAACTTCATTTTTGGCTATTATTTGAAGCACTTAACGTGGTGAACCTCAACTTTTAGCCATTCCAAACTCACACGTCAAATATTAGCCAATTTTAAAAAAATTTCAATCTTCATCTCAAAGTTTTTCGATTTCCAAACGGGTTAACTCATGAAAACGCAGCTATTTGGACATGGAAATTTAAAATATTTCAAATCGGCTAATATTTGATATGCATATTGAAATGGCTTAAACGACAAGTGTCATTTTGGTAAGCCCTTTAAATAATGTTCAATGAATTTAAAAATTAATTTTTCTCTATACCGTTTTATCATGTTAAAAAATAGTTGTTAACTTCATTCTCATATTATTCAAGCGCTAATGTGGTGAAACCAATTTTTAGCCATTCCAAGCACACACATCAAATATTAGTCAATTTTATATATTTCAGCCTTCATCTCAAAATTTCGATTTTTAAAGTGGGTTAACCACTATCTTATATGACCCATCTCAACATGGAAATTTAAAAATATTCAACTCAAATTTCATATTTGACATGGAAGTTGGAAATGAATACAAATTCAAGTTTCATTCCGGGAACCCTTTAAATAATGGTCAAATGAACTTTAAAATAAATTTTTCTCGATATTGTTTTAGTTCGTTAAGAAATAGTTTTAATTTCATTTGGCTATTAGTTTAAGTATTTAACGTGGTGAAACCTCAATTTTAAGTCAGCTCCAAAGCACACACTAAATATTAGCCAATTTTAAATATTTCAATCTTCATATAAAAACTTTCGATTTCAAAGGCGAACCACCTATTATTAAGCGAGCCATTTCTACATGGAAATTTCAAAATTTAAAATCGGCTAATATTTGACATGCGTGTTGGAAATGGATAAAA